>CM053561.1:57312000-57586615 GCA_028646485.1 Cryptoprocta ferox
GAGTAAAACCTCAAAAGTCCTATGTTAGTCTCCAGCTAAAGAATTATTATTGGTGTGCAAATATTTGTTGTCCATTATAAACTACCCCCATTACTTAAGGAAGAAAGCTTGCTTGGACCATTTGTTTTGGTTAGTTTGGAATTACAGTACAATTCAAATGAATACTTCTATTCTGCTTCAAAAGCTGTAACTTGAATTTTTCATTATGTGGCCCTGCCCCTGCATGGCCTGAATTAATAAAATTTAGTTAATTGAGACTTTGTGTGTTCTTCTGGAAGCCTCAAAAGATGAGCTAGGTGGTCTTCTGAAGGGCTAGCCCAGTATTTCTACAAAAAGAATAAGTTATCTACAACTGCAACTGCCATCTAAATTGGGCTTTGCCATGCCCTCTGTTTGTTTGGTACAGCCCTACATTCTAAGAGGTAGTGACAGTACTGTCTGACTTGTTTTGTTTGCTTTAAAAGGCTTTCAGTGTTAGACAATAGTAGGGTCATCCAGATACAGTCTACAGGAAACAAGCAAACAAACAAAACAACAGAAACTGCGGCATCTGCAGCTCTGCAGTGCTGCCTCCATCAGCTTGGAGCCTTCAAAGCCTGGTGGACCTGCTGGTGGAGTGGAAGAGGAGATGAGACAACAGAAAGCTATTTCCTACCCCTTGGGACTTCAGGCTGAGGAGGGGCTCACATCCTCACCTGCTGATCCTGAAGGCCTGAAGTCACAGGGTATCCTCAGCTGTTTTCTCTAACAATTCCGGCAGTGCTGACCAAGATGAAAAGCCTCCTTCTCCACAGTGAGATTCAGCCATTGTTTTCTTGCCCTCTCACCCCTCCCTACTCCCCTTTCACTGCAGTAATGGGAGGCGGTTCTCTTTCTTCTGCTTCAAAGATGAATGATAGACCCATTTTCCTTTGCAAGCTTGCCACCCTCTTAAGAGGCAGAGGAAGGCCCCATTAAAGTCACATTTTCCATGCCTGGAATGCTGACAGCCTATTCAAGGAGAGAAAGCTTATTATACTTTTGAAAGGGTAAAGAATGATTCAAGGTGACATGGTAAGTACACAATGATATATGAGAGAGTCCAAATCAGGTGACAGAAGAAACTATGAAGAGCTAGGGCTGTTGTCTTCAAAAGCCAAATGTAGCCACCCTACAGCTGAACCCTTTCCCATTTCTGACCCAGGGCGAAGCTGGTTCCTGCATAGCTGCTTCATCACCATTAGAGGCCTGTTCTGCCAAACACATCTAAGGATATTTTTTCAGGATACCGGAGGGCTTGGCCCTGTATTATGGTCTTGGAAAGCCAAATCTTTCCTTGAAAGACCTTGCTGAATAATCAGGCTCACCATTAGTTAATACTCCCCAGGGAGATGAGCCAAGTCTGCCCTCTTCTCTCCAGTATGCGATTGGAATATAACCTAATGAAATAGCAAGAAGGGGCTGGCCCCTTAGAGTTTGGGGTGACAGTAGCTGATAGATAAATCTATGGCTTGATAGATTTATCTCTGAAATTAGAATTAAAAAGAAACTGCATTTGGTCCTTTTTTTTTTTTAATTCTTCCATGTGTATTTGGTTTGGTTTGGTTTTTGCCCCTCTCTGCCTTGCTGTATTATTGTTACCAGGGCCACCTTGATTGCTCCTTCACAGAAATAAATTTAAACTAGTAGTTCCTAAACCCATTGGTCCACCAAGGTCACTTGGGGGCTTAACAAAAAAATTCTCAGGCCCACTCTTACTCCCAACTGGATTCAGTTGTTCGAAGGTGGGGTCCAGGAATATGCAATTTCAGTAAAAGCGCTGCATTCTATTGTTCTCAGACTGGCTTTGGGGTACACTGACCTAAACCGCATTTTACAACATAAACCAGCTCATATTATGCAAGATTTTAAAGTATGGTATGGGGGGGGGGGGAAGAAAGCAAAGACAGGAAGGAGAATAAGGCATATGGGTGGTCCACATTAAAAATCCTCTCTCCCCACCCAGTAATTCTGGATGGGCTCTTTCATTCAGACTACTGCTCGCCTGGCTGAGGGCTCCTAAAAGTGATGAAATCCATAGCACCATTTGTGGTTCCTTTTCTCCTGTGCAGATGCTTGTGTGGCCAGTTCATTCTCTTACTCCTGGCCTGCATCCTTCCAGCCCTTGGGAAGATGCTCAGCACTTGTCTTAGCTACTACTCCAGGAGAGACCCCAGCTGGAACTGGGAGTGCCTCTCTGCCATTCCCTCAGGCTAAGCCAGCAGCAGCTGCGTGGTTGGGGGAGGGGGCAGACTGCAGCACTCTGCTCAGATTTCCAGCTGGAGGCCATCTTTGGCAGGGCTTTTGAAGGGCAATGCACGACAGCTTGGTGTGGGGAAGAGAGCACAAAGAGACTAGACATTGAAGAGCAATGGTCAGCAGCAGTCAGCCCAATTCCTTCTGAAAGGAGCAAAGTTGTGCTTTTTGCCTACTCTGATCCATAAAATAGATGTAGGAAATGTATAACATAAAAATTCAAGGTAATCTCCTCTATCTAGAACTCAGGTCCCAACAACCTCTTATTCAGCAAACACAGCTCTGAAACAAACCAATAAAAAAAGGACCGCACTGGGGCACCTGCGTGGCTCAGTCAGTTGAGCCTCTAACGCTTGGGGTTTCTGCTTGGGTCATGATCTCCGTGTGTTGGACTCCGCACTGACAGTGTAGAGCCTGCTTGGGATTCTCTCTCTTTCCCTCTCTCTCTCGGCCCCTCTTCTCCCCATCTTTCCCTCTCTCTCAAGATAAATAAATAAACTTAGGGGAAAAAAAGAAAAAGGACCTTATTAACCCACTGATGAGACAAAACATCTAATTTCAAATCACATATTGGAAAGTTGACGCCCTCTGGGGCCCCTTGCTTGTTCATTCTTACTTTACATGATCCTAAAGCACTTTGTTGTTTGAATTTCAAACCTGCTGCAAGATAGAGAAGAGGGACCAATGGAGTCAGCCACCATCAAGGACAAGGAGCATTAGTTTAACTTTTAAAACAAAGAAAACCAATAAGTAGCAAGTACTAATGCAAACACTGCTCTTTGGGGCCATTTAGGATAGAAATAACCTGATATACCTCAGTTGACCTAAAAGATAAAAGACATCATAGAACCATAGAAAAATAATTGATCATTATCACAACCCATAGTTGCTAAGAAAGGTTGCATTATGTTTATGTCCTAATTAAGAATGGTACAAGTGGGGTGGTTGGCTGGCTTGGTTGGTAGAGCATGCAGCTATTTTTATTTATTTATTTATTCATTCATTCATTCATTTATTTTTGGGAGAGTGCAAGAGGGAAAGGGGCAGAGAGAGGGGGACAGAAGATCCCAAGTGGGTCCACACTGACAGGCAAACTGGCAAGATCATGACCTGAGCTCAACTGACTGAGCCACCCAGGTACCCCAGAGCATGCAGCTCTTGATCTTGAGGTTGTGAGTTTGAGCCCTGCATTGGAGGTAGAGATTACTTTAAAAAATAAAACCTTCAGGGGTGCCTGGTTGGCTCGGTTGAGCATCCAGCTTTGACTCAGGTCATGATCTTTCGGTTCATGGGTTCGAGCCCCACGTCAGACTCTGTGCTCACAGCTGAGAGCCTGGAGCCTGCTTCCGGTTCTGTGTCTCCCTCTCTCTCTGTCCCTCCCCCACTCATGCTCTGTCTCTCTCTGTCTCTCAAAAATGAGTAAACGTTAAAAAGGAAATTTCAAAAATACATAAATAAAATAAAAACTTTAAAAAGAGGCTACAAGCCACTCTAGATAGGTTTTTATTCAAAATTGTTTTTTTTTAATCTGGTGCTTTAAGGAATATGCCTTCAACTCTCTAATATTAAAGTTTTGGGGCGCCTGGCTGGCTCAGTCGGTTAGGCTTCCAACTTCAGCTCAGGTCATGATCTCGCCGTTTGTGGGTTCAACCCCTGCGTCAGGCTCTGTGCTGACAGCTTGGAGCCTGGAGGCTGCTTTAGATTCTGTGTCTCCCTCTCTCTCTGCCCCTCCTCCACTCATGCTCTGTCTTTGTCTCTCAGAAATAAAGAAACATTAAAAATAAATAAATGAATAAATAAATAAATAAAGTTTTATTATACATTGCTTTCCTTAGTAATCCAAGGGGTTGTAGGGAGGGCACATGACTAATCTGTCCATATGATTAAAAAGGGTTCTAGAGTCACATGGTATGATATTAACGATAATAAAAATCATTAACAATTATTGAGCAATTTGTATGTGACAAGTGCTGTTCTGATGCATGTTATCTAATTTAACAGATAATACACTCATATAATAATGTGACATCCCTTAAATTGGAATCCTAACTTGAGGATCTCAGTATACCTCAGAAAATAATAAACAGTATAATTTTCCATACGTAGAAATGAAAGTTTTGAAGAAATTAAAATATAGAAAACTGACTGAGGTATGTTGAGTATTTGTGGCAGGGCAGGAAATGCAACCCAGAGATCCTGATGAAATCCTCCAATTTTCCTCAAATTTAATTTCTCCTGCTACTTTGCATAATGAAAAGGCTTCCTCCCCTTTCTCCTTTACCATGGTAGTATCGCGTCTCTTACCCCCAGTGCATCACTAGCAGACTTGCTTGTAGGTTAAACTCCGGTAATAACTATCAAGTAAAATTTTTGGTAAAAAGCATTTTAAGCCCTTATGATCTCTTAACACACTTTGGAATATTTCCATCGCTTTCCTTGTAATATGTATTTTCCCTACTGCCTGTCATTCCTTGCTCTGTACCCCTTAGTTAATTGAGTCTCTCCTTTGTGGTATTCCTGTCAATATTTATAGAACAGGTAGGTGGTATGAATTTTCATTTTTTCTGCAGTCTCCTGATTTGGAAGTCTGCACCCTCTGATGTTATCAGCCCTGCCTTCACCACCACTTTATCCTCCCAACACGGGAAGTTACAGGGGCCCCTCACCACTTACTTCCTGAGGTTTCTGATGTTTATCTGCATCACTCGTTTCATAAAAGTTACTCTAAATCTGTGTTCTTTATGTCGACAAAGCTTCAAATGAATTATATGGGTTATTAGCTCACATCTTTTCAGGTCCTAGGAAAAGAAGTGCTTGTGTAGCACTGTTCTTTCATTTAACAGTTATTCATTGAGCATCTCAGTGTGCATTGTGCTAAGATCTGGGCTTCCATGGATGAACTAAACAAAAACGGCCCCTGTTTCCATGTAAATTACATCCTGGAGCAGTAGTTCTCTGACAGGAGTTATTTGCCTTCTAGGAGACATTTAGCAATGTCAAGAGACATTATTGGCTATCACCACTGGGAGGGAGGGTGTGTGCTACTAGTGGGTGGAGGTCAGGGATGCTGCTAAACACCCTACAATTCACAGGACATCCCCCCCCCACAGCAAAGGATTATCCAGCCCAAAGTGTCACCAGTGCCCAGGTTGAAAAATCATGAGAGAGAGAGGAAGGTGACAGAAAATAAACTAGTAAACTAATAAATGAACAAGAAAATTTCAGATAATGATAAGAGCTAAGAGCAGAGTGGCCACTTTCAAGTATGTGCTTTCTTGTAATTTGTCCTACCACTAGAGTTGCCTTTTTCTCATTTGCACAAAGCCTTTGCATGGGCAAGCTACTGGCCTGGCTTGAGGTAGAATACCATGCTAGATCAGTGTGGAAAGGGTACTTCCATTAGACACGAAGGAAGACCTGTCTGAACAGAGGGCATTTGAACTGAATCTTGGATGACACAGAGTTGGCCACGGAAGACTCACCGCAGAGCATGCCAAATAGAGGAAATAGCTAGCCTAGAGGGCCTGGGACAGCAATGAACTTCGTAAGTTCATTGGTAAATTTAAGGAGCAAAAGAGAAGCCCAGGCTAGCTGAAACACTTTGAGCAAGGGGAATAGTATAAGCCATGCTGCGGAGCTTGGCCTTTATTCTAAAACTGTTAGAGGCTTTCAGGAAGATGAGCAACAGAACCTGCTATGTTTTGAAAAGATCCTCCAGGAGCACCTGGGTGGCTCAGTCAGTTAAGCATCCAACTTTGGCTCAGGTCATGATCTCATGGTTCTTGAGTTCAAGCCCCACATCAGGCTCTGCACTGACAGTGTGGAGCCTGCTTGGGTTTCTCTCTGTCCCTTTCTCTCTCTGCTCCTCCCCCACTCACTGTCACTCTCTCTCAAAAAAAAAGAAAAGAAATCTTAAATAAAAATAAATTGTGGGGCGCCTAGGTGGCTCAGTCGGTTAAGCAGTAGACTTCTGCTCAGGTCATGATCTCACAGCTTGTGGTTTTAAGCCCTGCATCAAGCTCTGTGCTGACAGCTTGGAGCCTGGAGCCTGCTTTGGATTCTGTATCTCCCTCTTTCTCTATACCTCTCCCATTCACACTCTATCTCTCTCTCTCTCTCAAAAAATGAACACTAAAAAAATTTTTTTAATAAAATAAATTGTTAAAAAAAAAAAAAAGATCCTCTGGCTGCTCAAGAATCAAACATTTAAAGCTAGTTGCCTTCTGTGCCTGAGTTTGCACCTGAAAGAATTTGGAGCAAAGCCATTACATGAACCTAGTTAGTTTGTTTTTTAAAAATATAATTTAAATGTCATTTGGATTAAAACAATTCCATGGAGTCTTTCTGCTTCCTCCTTATGTATTGTGTAAAATGCTTTCAGTGAGGTGATTGAGTAGCAGACTTCCCGGAAACCATCAGAATGAATGGAGGCAGAGAGGACTTACCGTCCTCTCTGTGCTTTTCACAGTTGGAATTTTTGGAGTCTAAGCTTCTAACCTGAAGCTTTTGGTTTTGGAAAAGACATGCAACAATGGAGTTATTCAGCAGCAATATAACAAGCAAAGGAGGGATGATAAGTAAGTTAAAAAGAGTGAGGGGAGCTTGGGCACCTTGGTGGCTCAGTTGATTAAGCATCCAACTTCAGCTCGGGTCATGATCTCAGGGCTTGTGAGTTCAAGCCCTGCCTCCGGCTCTCCACTGTCAGCACAGATCCTGCTTTGGATCCTCTGTCCCTCCCCCCCCTCTGCCCTTCCCCCACTAGTACTCTTTCTCTCTCTCAAAAATAAATAAACATTTAAAAAAGAGAGAGAAAATATCTCTCTGGTCTTCAGTCAAGAACCATATGCCCTGCAGTAGAAGTGCCCAACCCTGACCATGCATCCAAATCTCCTGGGGACCTTTATGAAAAAAATGCAGTTGCTGGGACCCCACCCCAGAACAAATGAATCAGAATCCAGGCTGGGGGACAGGCCTGGATTTTTAATGTGGAGTCAGGGTTGAGAATCCTTGCTTTGTGGGAATCTTACTGAATCTCAGCTGGCTCAAATATGTTGGATGTGTCACTTTTCAGGATAGCATCGGGCAGCTGGAAAATGATCTGAGGAACACCAAGAGTGAGATGGCTCGCCACCTTCGGGAATACCAGGACTTGCTCAATGTCAAAATGGCTCTTGATATTGAGATTGCAGCTTACAGGTATTTCAAAGGTCATGTTCACCCAACCAGGCCCAGTCATCTGGGGCAACACTACCCAAATAAGTGAATAAAGTGGTTTCAGTCTCTCTGATTTCTGATGGGTGAGAGGGGATGAGGAAAGAAAGACATCACTAGCCCCGTGCAGGTGAGCTGACCCCTCTGTCCCTCAACTTGTTTATATCTCAGCTCCACCTTACTAGTCCTGGAGTGGTCTACCCACCTCTGCTAGGATTTACGGAGATAATGTGAGTATCCAGAGGTTGATATAAAATCCACTAGACTCTGGGGCACCTGGGTGGATCAGTCAGTTAAACATCCAACTTCAGTTCGGGTCATGATCTTGGAGTTTGTGAGTTCGAGCCCCACGTTGGGCTCTGTGCTGACAGCTCAGAGTCTGGAGCCTGCTTCATATTCTGTGTCTCCCTCTTTCTCTGCCCCTCCCCTGCTTGTGCTCTGTCTCTCTCTCAAAAAATAAAATAAACATTAAAAAAATTAAGAGAAAAAATCTACCAGACTCTAACTTTCAAAAATAGGGTTTATACAACATAGAACATCCTAATATGTGAGGTACCCCCTGGATTTCTACTCAAGCAATATTCAAGTGAACATCTACCTTAAAAAGTAACAGCAGCTACTATTTTTTGAATGACTACTATGTTCCAGGCACTATATTAGATACTGTATTTAAATTATCTAGGTATCCATCATATTCTTTCCTTTTGCAGATGAGGAAACTTGAACCACAGACTGACTATGTAACTTATTCTAAGTCATAGTGCTGGTAAATGAAAGAGTTCAGCTTCAACTCAGATCTGAGAGTTTTTTCTTTTTTCTTTTACACTATGTATACTACTTCAAAACAAAACTCCAAAAGTATTTGATAGCTCCTTTTTTTTAAAGTTTATTTATTTATTTTGAGAGAGACAGAGACAGCTCAAGTGGGGGAGGAGCAGAGAGAGAGAGAGAGAGAGAGAGAGAGAGAGAGAAAGAGAGAGAATCCCAAGTAGACTCTGCACTGTCTGCGCGGAGCCCAACACGGCGCTTGAACCCATGAAGCTATGAGATCATGACCTGAGCCAAAACCAAGTGTCAGACTCTTAACCCATTGAGGCACCCAGGTGCCTTGAATTTCTGATTTTAAAGAAAGGGTGATAGGGGTGCCTGGGTGGCTCAGTTGGTTAAGCGTCGGCTCAGGTCATGATCTCACCGCTTGTGGGTTCGAGCCCTGCATTGGGCTCTGTGCTGACAGCTCAGAGCCTAGAGCCTGCTTCCAATTCTGTGTCTCCCTCTCTCTCTGCCCCTCTCCCACTCATATTCTGTCTCTCTCTCAAAAATGAATAAATGTTAAAAAAATTTTTAAAAAATAAAGAAAAGGTGATAAAAATTATCAGAGTTATAAGTAACAAGGTATTGGGGCCACACTTAAGATGCTGGTTAGGCCAGGCTGAGAAAAAGTCTGGTATCTGAAACAGTTTCATTCACTGGTTTTTGTGTTTCCGGTTCCATTCCCTTTGTACTCCTATACATTGAAAAAGTACAGATCTCAAGTTCAGGCTGAATTAGGCGGTTCCTTCCTCCTTTGTACTCTTCTCACCTCCTTATCCTTATTGCACTTAAGGTTTTAATTAGTAAAATTACTTCTCCCTAGAGCTATGTAGACTCTTAAATGCCAAAAATGGTGTGATGAAGTCAATGGGAATTGTATAAAAATTCCCTTTTGAACGTATTTGTGAATGGGATAGGTTTCCCTTTGACAGTGCTTTAAACACAGCTGGTGCTAAAGTTGTGTGAGTGTGCGTGTGTGCGTGTACTTGTGCGTATGCCTGTGTATGTATGCATGTGCTGGAGCCCTTGGAATCCAATATTTATTGGTTTCCATGAAGAAACTGAAGAGTCTTATGGAATCTTTCTAAAATGAATAGGAGCTGGAGGGTTAAGTTCTTTTTGAAAAAAGTTGCAAGTTGACTTCCTAAGAATTCTTCTCTGTTGGATTTACAGGAAACTACTGGAAGGCGAAGAGACACGTTTTAGCACCAGTGGATTAAGCATTTCAGGGCTGAATCCACCTCCCAATCCAGGTTATCTGCTCCCACCTAGAATTCTCAGTTCTACAACTTCCAAAGTGTCATCCACTGTGCTGTCTCTTAAGAAAGAGGAGGAGGAGGAGGAAGAGGCTTCCAAGGTGGCCTCTAAGAAAACCTCCCAGATAGGGGAAAGTTTTGAAGAAATATTGGAGGAGACGGTCATATCTACTAAGAAAACCGAGAAATCAAATATAGAAGAAAGTACCACTTCAAGCCAAAAAGTATAATTCTGTTGCTTAAAAAAAGTTAATGCTTAAGAGGGGATAATATGCATTTGACTTGTTAAAGAGCCTATTCCTGAACCAAAACACCTGTCACCACTATAAAATGTCTTCAAGACTTCAGTCTCCTATTTAGCATTGAATCCTTACTTTCTCTAGTAAGAAAAGCACCCCTTAGGTTGGAGCAAACTGCAATCCTAGCATAATCACAGAGGAGTTATCTAAGAAGTCCGCTTTCTCACCTAAAGCTCAGGCTTCACAGCATTAGATGATTCAGGTACAGAGGAAGTACAAATTAAGGTGCTAAATCTGTGATCATCGTCATTTGCTGTGAATTGAAATTAAAACCTATATTTGCTCACTATACCCAGACATTACCCAGCTATATAGTCTCACTCTAGGTACGTAAAACATAAGATCACTGCCAAAGATAAACCAATGGTCCACATCCAACACCACTCTGACAAAACTGCTTCACAAGTGATAGGTGTTTGTTTAATGGACACTTCCTCCCACCTCTCACAATTCCTTGTATCCTTTTCTTCCATTCAGGAAAAAAAAAAAAAAAGGCGAGTGTAGTATTCTTCCCCCTTAAACACATTTAGGTCTTTCTCAAAAGAACATACCCCCTTTAGCTCTCTTTGTTCAATGGGTAAAATTAGATGCATGTTGACCACTTCTGTGATTCGTGGAATGACTTCTCCCTGCCCATTTCATGTCCTTCCAGTTCTGTAAGGAAAAAAAAGAAAGAAAAAGCAGTGATAAGTTTTAAGGGTTGCCCCCAACAAATACAATAATGAAAAGAGTCCCTAGATTTTAGGCCTTCAGCTTAATTAAAACCATTTAATTACGGGGGGAAAAAGGTACTTTATTAAGAATGTAGCTGTTCACTTTAACTTTAGAAACACACTTATAGTGCCCCAAGCTGTGAGTAAGCTGACCTTAGATTTAGTAGTGTAAGCTAGAAGAGGAGTTTTTGTGTGGATGGGAAAAGCAAAGGTCTCATTGATCTGTGTCAGTTCATTTGTGGTGATCTAGAATTAGCTGTTTCGTGCCCTTACCCTTAGAACCCACTTATCCCCTTTTCCACAGTCTAGGTCCAAAAAAGGCCTTGCTTTTACTCTCCTATGCCTTTAAGAGTGCTAAGTGTAATTAGGTTATCTCCAGAACACAACACTACTGCCCAAAAGTAAAAGAAGTCACCTCTGGTCAATCAACACCACCAGGAAACATAAAAGAAATCTTTCTCTTGTCTAATAAAAGAGTCCTGCCCAACAGCTTTCCCATTGCTGCATGGTTGGTGGGGTCCCTCTTCCCTACTAGAGAGGCAGCAAGGCCCAGACTAGAGAAGGGGTACATATGCTCCTACTCACATGCTAGGAAGTACATTCTGGAGAGTCAGCTTTTCATCTGCCCAACTGTGTAGCAGCAGCAGCATCGCCCAGTCTCCCACGTACATGTGCGAAGTTTGATGTTGGGTTAATTCTCTGTCTGCAGTCCCTTCCACCACGAGACCTAAAGAGTTGCCAGGTCTCTTGTCACACACTCCATTCACAACAGACAGGGCGTGATGCTTTTACTAAACTTTCTTATCCTAGTACCTGCTTCAATGGTTCAAGGAACTGGAAAGATACTTTCTCTTCTTCCTTTCCCTCACTCCATCCCTGTCTTTACTCCTCATACTTCCTGTAAAACATTAGTAAGATAAGAATTAAAAGTCACACAAATCCCACCAACATAACTTGTGTTCTGTGGTTTTTGATGTTTCAGTGGAAAGAAGCTCTGTTTGGGTTCAGTGAGACAGCTGTACCCCCAAATAATTTGGAAATTATTTATCCTCTCTTCCTTGCATCTACATTTAGGGTTATTTTTTTCCCCTACCAAAGCCTTGGGGCTATATAGTCTGCATGTGTTTCACACTGTCTGAAACACATAATGCACTAAATGGACAGTTTATGGCAGGGAATGGAGAAATCACATCAAACAAATGATGCAAGACAATAGATTCTGTGCCTGGATAATGATTTAACTAGCTTAACTCGAGCATTTCTGAGAATGCACTGGCAAAACATATATGATAAAAGGTAGTTCAGAACAATAAGAATCTTTTTTTCAAAAATGAGGTTATACATCTGTAGAACCCATATGTTTAGGTAGAACATAGGCAGCGGTAGTAGAAGTTTCCTCTACTGTAATGATTGCTAATCTTTGATGGATTACAGACCCCTTGGAGGAAGCTATGGACCTTTTCCTAGGAAAATACGCAAAACTTTGTCCATGTCAAGGGGCTTGGCGTTCCTTGTTGGACTATCTACTTCTGGTATCCAGAAATCCAGGGACCCCAAGTTAAGATTCCCTAATGCCATGTCATGTTCCAGGATGGAGACTGTAAATGAGGGGCTATGGATGCAGCTCCCACTGATACTGGTAGTGAAGCTGGAGCTTGCTGAGTCTTGAACAATCTTGTCATTCTCGGTCCATCTGGCTAAGAGCATTTGCATGCCATGCAAGGACACGTTGACGGTACTGCTTGGGAAAAGAGATGTTTGTCCTGCACTAACAATGAGAGCTTTATAGTAATCAAACATCTTCTAGGGCCTGTTAAGGAAAAATAATAGTCTTATCAGTACATGGGTTTTCAATATACATATTGGTTGCCACTTCTAAGAATTCTCTGTATTTGGTTAATGGATCTGTCTCTGAAAAACCACCATCCTTTTATTACATTTATATAATCTCTAGCTCTAATTGGTATCTCCTATTTTCAGTGAGTTGCCACTAATTGCCATGAGCTCAGTTATAAAGACATTAAAAGCCTGAAGTTGATAAATTATTAAATCAGGACAATCACAGTAACAAGGAAACAGTGTTCAGAATCATAAGGCAGGGAGGAGAAGAGGAAGCAAGCAATGCCAACTATTAGAACAGGACAACAAAGAGAGTCTGTGAGGCTGTGGGGAAGCCTGTCCACAAAGCACATTAGTGATAACCAATATGATGTTCAGATTGATTAGACAATGAGATCCCCTGCCTCCTGAGACTAATAACAGCTTTAATTTACTCAGTACCTACTTACTATGTGTCAGACACTATTCTAGGCAGTAAACAGAATTATCTCACTTAAACCTCACAACCACCTTGAGATAGTATTTGTATACCCATTTTACAAATGAAGAAATAGAGCCTTGGAATGCTAAGGTTAAAACCATGTCTAATGTCATAGAGTTAGGGAGCTGGGATTTGAGTCTTGATCTTTTTTAATTTTTTTTTAACGTTTATTCATTTTTAAGAGACAGAGAGAGACAGTGCAAGTGGGGGAGGGGCAGAGAGAGAGACACACAGAATTCTAAGCAGGCTCCAGGCTCTGAGCAGTCAGCACAGAGCCGGATGTGGGGTTCGAACCCATGAACCGCAAAATCATTAACTAAGTTGAAGTCAGACACTTAACCGACTGAGCCACTCAGGCACCCCTGAGCCTTGATCTTCTGACTGCAGTGCTTTTCTTTCCTATATTGCCTCTCTACATAAAAGAAAGTCCCCTCACTTGAGGGAGCAGGAATTCTTATATTTATCATCTTTTTCACCCCTTCTTCACCAGGTTTTACTTAAGGTTTTTCTGCCCCAGAAACCATTGGCAACACCAAGTCCCATATGCAAACTGCTTTGCAGACTTCCTGAATCTATTACCTTCCTGCATTGCAGTGAGGTTGTGGCAGCTCAAAACTGGGTTCTGAGCCCATCTGAGTCCCCTCCTACTAAAAACGAAATAGAATTGGATGCGATTACCTAATTTTTAAAAAGGAGTTTTATTTTTATTTTTTAACTTTTTTCCTTTTATAGTTTATTGTCAAGTTGGTTTCCATGTAACACCTAGTGTTCATCCCAACAAGTGCCCTCCTCCGTGCCCATCACCCCCCTTCCCCTCTCCCCTACCCCCATCAGCCCTCAGTTTGTTCTCAGTATTCAAGAGTCTCTCATGGTTTGCCTCCCTCCCTCTCCCCAACTATTTTCCCCCTTCCCCTCCCCCATGGTCCTCTGTTAAGTTTCTCCTGTTCCACTTATGAGTGAAAACATACGGTATCTGTCCTTCTCTGCCTGACTTATTTCACTTAGCATAACATCCTCAAGTTCTATCCACGTTGCTGCAAATGGCCAGATTTCATTGTTTCTCTTTGTCATGCAGTATTCCATTGTATATATAAACCACATCTTCTTGATCCATTCATCAGTCAATGGACATTTATTTAGGCTCTAAAAAGGAGTTTTAAAACGTAATTTTGCAAAGGAACTCTGTAGCTCAGAATCAAAGGACCTGGAAACGACGGGATATTACAGCAGGAACAATTCCTAAAGAGGTAATAAATCCAGGATACTTAGAATTCATTTTACTGCACTAGCTAAACAAGATGGCAAGATTTGAGCTGTTTTCTGGAAACTAGAGTCCAAATTTTAGCTCCAGACACAACGCACGTCACCTATAGTCTTATAGATAAACTTCTAGAACTTATTCATGAACACAAGCCAGGAGTCCAGAACCATCATTCGTGACTCTAAAGGCAAATATGAAATAGTTTCTAGAATGTATTAAAAAATTCATTGTGGGACACCTGGGTGGCTCTGTTGGTTTAATGTCCAACTTTGGCTCAGGTCATGATCTCCTGATTCGCAAGTTCAAGTCCCATGTTATGCTCTGTGCTGACAGCTTATAGCCTAGAGCCTACTTCAGATTCTATGTCTCCCTCTCTCTCTGCCCCTCCCCTGTTGGTGCTCTGTCTCTCCCTCTCTCAAAAATAAATAAACATTGGGGCACCTGGGTGCTTAGTCGGTTAAGTGTCCAACTTTGGCTCAGGTCATGATCTCGCAGTTCATGAGTTCAAGCCCCGCATTGGGCTCTGTGCTGACAGCTCAAAGCCTGGGACCTGACTTGGATTCTGTGTTATCCCTCTCTCTGCCCCTCCCCCCTCACACTCTGTCTCTCTCAAAATTAAGTAAATATTTTTAAAAATCTTTAAAAAATGGGCCACCTGGGTGGCTCAGTCGGTTAAGCGTCTGACTTCGGCTCAGGTCATGATCTCACAGTTCATGAGTTCGACCGCATTGGGCTCCGTGCTGACAGCTCAGAGACGAGCCTGCTTCAGATTCGGTGTCTCCCTCTCTCTCTCTGCCCCCCTCCTACTCACGCTCTGTCTCTTTCTCTTGCTCTCAAAAGTAAAAACATTAAAAATTAAAAAAAATAATCATTAAAATTTTTTTAAAAATCATTGGAACAGAAAATAGATTCGTAGTTGCCAGGGCTAAAGAGAGGGGGCAGTAAGGGGTAACTACTCAGTGGGTATGGGTTTTTATTTTGGACTTATGGAAATGTTTTGGAACTAAATGGAGGTGGTAGCTGCACAACATTGTAAACATACTAAATGCCACTGAATTGTTTGCTTTAAAATGATTAATTCTATATCATGTAAATCTCACCTCAATTTAAAAAAATCCACCAATAGAGAATTTATGGAACTATTAGAAAAATATAATTACAAAGTCCACTATACCTTCTGCTCCAGCTGAGACCATTACGTATAGCCACCCTAGGTCAATCTCAGTTGGAAGAAATTCCATTAAGACAACATAAGCCAGATCTAATAAGAGTATTGATTTCGAAACGGAACCTAGAGAAAAAGCCAGAAATACGGCTGGATGTAAACAAAAGAAAGGATAACTAGAATTATTGCTTGCTTATGAGCACCCATCACTGATTTCCAACTGATATTAGTTTTATTATTATATCATCAGAAATCTTCAAAGTCCTTAAAAGCATCTAAATCTTAAGAATACATTTTTCCCCTTAGAACCAAATAAACTGTTGTGCCTGAAAGCCCAGTAACTTAAAATGGAAATAACTGAGGGGGGCTTTGTAGGATCTTAAAATAGAGCTTATATGTGAAATTTATTTTTCGTTATAGAACATACATTACTACTGGCTTTGCCGCATGTTCAAATTTAATGTACATTTTAGATTTAAGCCAATCATGACTTTGCTATTTTCAAATATCTTGTATGGATATGCCATTTGCAAAAGGGGTAAATGCTCCCGAATCCAGCCAAACAAAGGATTGTTTTTATTAAATTACCATCCCCTGCTGCAAATCCTCAAAAGATGAGAAGAATGGTTACCATGTGGATCAAATGGCTTCTCTCCTCCTCTATTGATCTCCTAGATGATTTGATTGCACTCATGTTTTATGCTGATATTTCACAAGCTTACTAGGTGGGGGTGGTGACTAGCTAAAATTTATAAATTCTTGCTTACAATCCCTTGAAACACACAGAAATACAGACACATAGCCCAGGATTGTAATAAGATACGAGTCACACTGCAGATATTTAAAGATTTGTTTCTATAGTTCTTTAGTGATTCTGAAGAAGATAAAACAGAGAAAGTTGAGGCTACAAAGAAAAATGAAGATTGATCTTGGAGGGGTCTCCAGGCTCCCTTCATCATCGATTAATTACCATAGATCACCACGTGGCCACTCTCTCCCGTGGTGAGGCAGTTGGTCTCTGTGGTAAGTCTGAGAATTTCTTTTTTTTTTTTAATTTTTAAAATGTTTTCTTTATTTTTGAGAGAGAGAGAGAGAGAGAGCAAGCGAGCATGAGAGGGGGAGGGGCAGAGAGACAGGGAGATACAGAATCTGAAGCAGACTCCAGGCTCTAAGCTGTCAGCACAGAGCCTGACGCAGGGCTCGAACCCACGAACGTGATATCATGACCTGAGCCGAAGTTGGAGGCCTAACCGACTGAGCCCCCCAGGAGCCCCCCCTTTTTTTCTTTTTTTTTAATGTCTTTATTTTATTTTGAGAGAGAGAGACAGAGAGTGAGTGGGGGAGGGGCAGAGAGAGAGGAAGACACAGAATCTGAAGCAGGCTCCAGGCTCTGAGCTGTCAGCACAGAGCCCAATGCGGGACTGAACCCACAGACTGTGAGATCATGACCTGAGCCAAAGTTGGCCGCTTAACCAACTGAGCCTCCCAGGTGCCCCATGAGACATTTCATTCTAGCTCTATTGTATGCTCTTATTAATAGGGGCTATAGAATGTTAGCAGAGGGTAGCCAAAATCATTAGCATAAGGGCTGGATTTTGGAATACCATCAGTAGCAGGTCTAGTTAATTGCTGATTATTGTGGAGGGCAAAAAAGGTATTTTTCCTTAGAAGTGCTTATTATATATTTTTCTGACGTAGTTTCTATGCCCAGCATGGTGCTTTTCAAACTCAAGACTCCAAGATCAAAAGTTGAATGCTCTACCAACTGAGCAAGCCAGGTGCCCCTAAAGGTGCTTACTAAACAAATTTAAGGGGCTCTTGATTGGCTCAGTCAGGAGAGCATGTGACTCCCAGTCTCAGGATCATGAGTTCAAGCTCCACGTTGGGCATGGAGCCTACTTAAAACAAACAAACAAACAAAAAAATTAACTCACTTAGGTTCATTTGTTATGCCATCAATATGAATAAATGAGAAGTGTAACTTACATTTCCCATGATTTCTTGGCATAAAGATTCATAAATGACATATGGAATTCCTGATGCCCTTCAGGGCTAGACAAATCTTTTATCTTTACTTCAAGCCAGACTTGAGCTCCACAAAAGGAACTCCTGGCAACTGAAATTGTCTAAGGACTAATCTAGTCTGCAAAGTATAAGCAGCAGAGCTAAGACTAGAGTTAGAATGAAAGCAGAATCTAGGTCTGACTTTAGAGCCTGTGTCCCTGCCCCTCTCTTGGTTACCTATAAAAGGAGGTGAAGAGAGAAAATATAGAAGAAGACAAGAAAAATAATAATGGTTCAACATCAGTCTTTTAATATTAGCGGACCCCACTACTCATTAGAAAGGAACCAATTCAGCAAAGTAATATAAGAAGTGACTACATAGGGACCATATTTGAATTTGACAGTAGACTATACACCAACTAGGGTTCTGAATGCTTCACATATTCATTAATTCTCCTAACAACTCTTTGAGTTAGGTTCCTTTGTCCCTGTTTACAGACAAGAAAATCTACATCTCAGAGAAGTCATATAACATGCCCAAGATCATATAGCTTGCAAGTAGCAAAGCTGGGAATCAAAGTTATGCAGTCTGGCTTGAAAATCGATGTCCTTAACCACTATGCAATACTGCCTCTACGTGTTATTTTAGAGAAAAAAAAAAAAAACCTGTCCTGGAAACCTAAGTCTTCTTCAATCTCCAATTTAAAATATTCAACCAGCTATTCTCTTGGGAAAACATTTTCTCAGAAACATTCAAAGAAAAAAAATCTGTTCTCATTTATATGAAAATATGATCACAATAAGAACTTCTGTAAAACTACTGACATCATCAGTTCAAAATCAAAATGTAGTAAAGATCAAACCATAATAGCCACTCCACTTAAGTAAATACTTGGCAAGCTTTCAGGAGATCAATATGGCATTTCATCTGTGAAATGACTATTAATCTCAATAGGTGATAAAATTTAGATTTCATCAGTGCAGTTTTGAAGAGACGCCAATAATCAAACTCATTTGCAGAACAACATACTGAAAAGAGATAAAAAAAACGAGGACCTACTCTTTGGTCATGGTCTACTGAAGAAACAAAGACGAACATTCAGAATCAGCATCTGCTTGAATCTTCTTGATTACCAGGAGTTTCCAAGATGACAAAACACACTACAGAGGTTGCAACTATTAGAATTTGAAAGAAAAAAATAAAAAGTTTTAGATTAGTCACACATACATTTGATAAGCCAATTACAACTTGGTGATTCCACAAGAATACTCATCTAGGATTGAATCACAGAAAATAGTTTGAGCTGTCAGCACAGAGCCTGATCTGGGGCTCAAACTTACAAACTGTGAGATCATGACCTGAGCTGAAGTCCGATGCTCAATTGACTGAGCCACCCAGGCACCCCTTTGAGATTCTTGGAGGTCAAGTTCAAGAGGGAGCAAAAAACAAAGGGTAGATCTCTTTGTGACTCTTATTTACCAGTGTCTGCCTTTTTTTAAGATTCTGAGGCATGTATATAACCCATAGGCTGTGAGTTCCTTGAAGTAGATCACTCCTTTCATTTTAATCTTGTCCACACAGTATCTAAAAAGTGATACCCTTTTGACTTGCTTATCGCTCAAGTGTTTATCAAATAATTACATTTAATATTCTGCTTTAAATAACTATTTTCCCATATTACTGAGTCCTTGGAATATCCTGTCCTTGTATGTCTGAGACTTTGGGCCACACCAGATAGTTTATCCTAACAATGTGACTTATGGTGAATGCCTATTTTTGTATACTTGGGGCCCTGGGACATGCTCTATCAGTGTGACCGCTGGGTGGATGCTGGACTCTTGATGGCTGAGTCAATCATACGGGCACTGGCAGCCCGCAGGACTCATTCCCATTAAAACCCCTTGACACTAAGGCTCAGGTGAGCTTCCCTGTTTGGCAACAGTTTTCATATGTCATGTATCATTGCTGAAAGGAATAAACACTGTTCCCTGTCTCCATGGGGAGGGGACAACCAAAAGCTTATATCTGGTTTCTCCTGGACTCGGCAATATACATTTTTTTCCCTTTGCAGATTTTAACTGTATCCTTTTACTGTAATAAACTACAAGCGTAAGTATAATGAGTCCTTCTAGTGAACCACTAAACCTGAAGGCAGTCTTGGGGGCCTGGCTGGCTTAGTCAGTTAGAGCATGCAACTCTTAATCTCAGGGTCGTGAGTTCAAGCCCCACGTTGGTCATGAAACCTACTTAAAAAAACAAAACAAAAAAACTTGAAGGTAGTCTTGGGAATCCCTGACAAAGATATGTTAACATGGGACAAGAATAAAGATAGTAAATAATTTGGGCAAGGAACATTTAAGAGGCAATGAATTCCATAGTTGCTATTCTGTCCACTGTCAAATAACAACATCTAGTAAAATCAGTGAAGATTTTTATAAAATATCTATTTGATAGTATTTTAATTTGGACAACTTATCTCTTAAGGAATTTTGGTTATTTTTGTTTCAATCCACAATAAATATGAACATTTTAAAATAGGTTAAAATAAACTTTTATTAAAAATTTTTATTAAATGTTAGAAGAGATTTATACACAATTGACAAATTCTTTACAAAACAATTGCCAAACCTCATTCATTTGTAATTGTTTCTATATGCAGACTTGGAAATTTTGCGGAGAAATAGGGTCTACAAAATATTGTTTTAGAAAGTATCACAATGCTAATTTTAGGCAAAATAACATTTAAAACTGAAATCTTTGCACGTGAGTGAACTCTCAAACACCCGTATTCTTTATCCCAGTGACAAAGTAATGGGAAAATGAACATTAAATTGACTTATTGAGGAAACAGTAAGTATTCTGTAAACTTGCAAATTCACCCAGGTTTCTTTATTACTTTCAGAACCAGTGGTGTTACAAGGTATTGACAACCAAACTACGTACTCAAAGTGAATGCTAATCAAATTAACATTCAATAATAAACATAATGTTTCAAAGAGGCACCCCTTGTTGTAAGATATGTTAAAGGAGTCTTTATTACACTGAAGGCTCATGGTCCAGGCCATAAACCCTGCAGGAGACAGTCTCTTCACACGGAATGATGATTCATCCCTTTTAGAAGTATACATCGTATCTGTAGTAGTATTGCTGGTAAAAGAAAGACACACGTTCACAATATGATGGCAACGTACAAAAGTGGCTAGTAGTCTGGATCTTTCTCAAAGAGGTACACTCTGTAGTTTAACAAAGCCTGGCTTTGAATCTTCAGTTCAAAAGCATACTTCTTTTCCAAAAGGATGACTGCCCAACTGATGCCATTCCAGAGAGCAGCATCCTAACCATAACTGGAAAGGGATATGGCTCAACAAAGAAGAAAATAGTAACCGATTGATCTCAAGGATTAGGAAGCAAAATCAATGTCAAAGTATTTGAGATCACAAGGAATTTAAAAATTCAATGCTTTGAAAATTTACCCCTGAGCTATGGATGCTTTTTATATAGTTTCTAGTGAAACAGATGCATTCCGTCATTCCAAGTTGTACTTATAAATGTTATGAATCTAGGTGCTGAAAATAGAGAAGTTATGTCTCCAACAGCACAAAGTGGTAGCGATAACATGTTTTGTGGAAATCTTTGGTGAAATGCAATCTTGCAGAAGCCTCCTTATTTCGTTTCCCTCCTCCTAATGCTGCTAGAATCTTCAAGTAATTTTCAGAGGAGAAACTACAAGACCATAATGAAGGACCAGCAGACCATCCTGAAAAGAAAAAAAAAGTGTTGTCCAGTTATCTGAAAATCAGTTATGTAAACCATGAAGTCAAGCAGATATTATTTTTCATAGCCCACCACTAGTGTGAAATTCTTTGATTTAAAGAAAATAAAGGGTCCAAGACCCTTACCCTTATTCATTATTCTAATGAATAGATTTACTTATTCATTCACCTTATCACCAGATATTCCCTGTCAACGTGCCTTTTTAATGACTCTCAGGTTATTCTGAAACTCCGTAATTAGCCAGGGTTGTTTATGGCTAAACAGTTCTCTGAAAAGAATGCAAAGAGATACACCTTTCCTTCTGCACAGACTACTTTCCTGAAAAAAAGACTCAAGTGTCATAAAGCACCACGGATCTGCTAAGAAATTAAACATTTATTTCCATGTAAATGCAGCTCACTACTATTGTTAAGAAAACTTTGAAACTCTTACCCGTTTAAGACATTATACATTTTAACCGTACCTAAAAGACTGTTCACAACAGTTTACCCTTTCTTTGACGTCTAGAGTCATCATTATAAACAGTGAGTACACTGTTCTGTAACACAGTGATGTCTTCAGTCGCTGGGCAACTTTACCCTATACTAAATGACTCCAGATACTGTGTTTCTGAATCTTTTCATCTGCTTTATTTGGGTTTCTGTCTCCTCTTTTGAGATCAGTCTTAATCATTTGTGTTCTTACCAAGTCTGCATCCAGCAAGCAATCCACCTTTTAAAGGTGCTATTTCTTTTTTTTAATGTTAATTTATTTTTGAGAGAGAGAGAGAGAGAGAGAGCGAGCGCACAGGGGAGGGGAAGAGAGAGAGGGAGACAGAGGATCCCAGGTGGGCCCTGCACTGACAGCAGAGAGATCATGACCTGAGACCATGACCTAAGCCAGAAGTCATGACACTTAACCGACTGAGCCACCCAGGGGTCCCTAAGGTGCTATTTCTAATCTAGTGTAAACTGGAAAACTAGCTAAAAAGTAAGACTCGTTGGGGAAGTGTGCCGTGAGCAATGGGCTGACTTTGAGCAATACAGAAAGGGCATGGTGACATGCACCCCTTGCACTTCCAATCACATTCTAGCTATTATTCTCTCTCTGTCTTCTTTGTTAAGCTTTTCCATAGCCCTACTTCCTCATCTCTCTTTCATTACACAATTCACTGCAATCTGGATTCTGTTCCTGGCAACCCTAGTGAAAACTCACCAGAATTCTAGAAAAGGGTTCATAAGTTCAAATGCCCATAAGGGCCAGGAAATAACATAGATGAATATGTGAGTTAGGTATCGTGAGTCCATAGGGAGTGTGGGGACCACTGGTAAACCGGAGAGCAGATGCGTAGCTACAGGAATTAAAAATCAAAAACATTTAAAACACAGTAAGCCATGTAAAACATAATTTCATACTATGTTTGGCCCATGGACCATCAGATCTATTCTAGACTAATTAGTCTAATCTAAGTAAATGAATTTGTATTATAACAAACAGAAAGATTCTATCAATATTCTTAGAATACAAATTTATTTTACATGTTAATTTTTTGCATGTAGTTATTCATGTTTCAGAAATGAAAGCATCATTTGCAAAATATGACATGCTGAGATATCAAACTGAAAATAGCTTACAAGTGGTTTTAAAACCTCAAAACAACATCAATATATGTATAAAATCATTTTATGAAATGAAATTATAATTCAAATCTCTGTCTATTATATTTATATTCTATATACATAAATATAAATATTATTTATATTTAATATTTAGATGTCTCTATCCATGGTCTTCTTGAACTATCCAGCCAGAATGAGTCTTCTAAAACATAAGTCAGAGTAGGTCACTTCTGTCCTTGGCTTAAACCTCTCCAAAAATAATTTCCCATATAAATTTCCCAATTAAAATCTGAAGTTCATATACGCCTATAAACACATGGTTTTATTCTGCCTGCCCACATATCAGCTCCTACCATTCTCCCCTTTCGCACTGAGAAGGTATATTATTCATTTAGCTGAGAGGTCCTGAGAGTCCATGAATCTTACATTGTTGTCAATGAGGACTTTAATTGTATTATGGGTTAAGGTTAGGGACTTGCTCATCTCTGAATCTCCCCCATGTGTCCAGAATAGTGCTCTGTAAATATAATAAAACCCTGGATTGTGAGTAGCTTGTTCTGTGAGTGTTCTGCAAGACAAGCAAACATTTCTAATAAATTTTAACACCTTGCAATATTAGTATGTGATGCTGAACATCACAGGATCACAACTGAGCCAATGGTTCTTCTCTCTCTCTCTCTCTCTCTGTGGGATTGTGGGTGATCGTCTCCCATGCTCAGATCTTAGGCCACGGTATTTGGCAGAAATCAGTGATTTTTCAGAACACTGGAAGGTACCCACAACTGGCACTAGTGTATTTTTTGTCACTTCAAAGCACCTATGGACAGTCCTTTTCTTTTCTGTACAAGAGTAAGCTTAGGAATGCTTTGCTTCATTCTAGGTCAGGCTGCCTGCAGATATAGACCCTTTCCTCTGCTGCTTTATTGCCAGTTACATTAAATACAGTACATGACAAGAGTCTGTTAATACTGTATTGTAGTCAGCATCTGTGTGAGTGTATACAATGGCGCCCATGAAGATTCCATTGAGCCAACAGATAGCAGTGGTTCCATTAGTGACAGTGAAAGTCGTCCTGCACAATAACCCTCAAGTCTCGTGTCTCCCTCACACCAGCCACCAAGGTTTTCAAAGGTGAGTGCAGGTTAATTTATTTTTCTTCATATTTTATATTTTCTTTATTATTTTATATTATATTACAGTTGTAATCATTTTATATGAATATTTTTGGGTTGTGGAATGAATCATCTGAGTTTCCATTATTTCTTATAGGGCAAGTCACTTTTTTTATACAAGTGCTTTGGATTACAAGGATGTTTCTGGAGTGAATTATGCTTGCAAACTAAGGTTTTACTGGGTATTTTTAAAAATATTTCTTTATTTTCAGAGATAGTACCCATGAATAGGGGAAGGGCAGAGAGAGAGAGGGAGAGAGAGAGAGAGAGAGAGGGAGGGAGGGAGGGACAGGGAGAGAACCCCAAGCAGGCTCCATGCTGTCAGCACAGAGCCTTACCCAAGGCTTGATCCCATGACCCGTGAAATCCTGACCTGAGCCCGAGATCAAGAGTTGGCCATTTAATCAACTGAGCCAGCCAGGTGTTCCAGTAAATATTTTTTGAAGTAATATTTTTACCTGCTTCACTGGGACTTTACTGCTAGTTTCCTAGATTTCTAATCAAGTAAGCTTAATTTTTTAAAAAATAATCATTTTCTAAGATTCCTGAAGTTTAACATTATAAAATTTTCAGGAAATGTTTCATTTATACCTCTAAGTATGCTTTTGTTATCTAAGAAATACTTTTGTTTCTGTATTTTAGAAAGACTCTTTTAAAACTGTTACTAAAATGTAGACAGTTAGCAAGGTACTATATTTCTAAAAATAAATTGAATAATCACCTGAAAAAGTATTTGGTTACCCTTCTATTAAGAGCCTGAGCTTTAAGTTCAAATTTTCAACAGGTGAATCTTGATCCTACCACTAACTAGCCAAGTGATCCTGGACAAGCTATTCAACCTCTGTATGTCAGTTTTCTAAATTATAAAATCCACCAATGGATGTTAGAATAGAGGGCAAAATTTGAGGAGAAACAGGATATCTGCATAGTTTCAAAGTATTTCTCCCCACGACATTATTAATTCCAAAGAGAAAAACCTACCAGTATTATCTCCTGATGATACTGTGAGGATGGCACATCACTTGTATGCGATGTGCCAAAAACACATAACCTTAATCTAGTCATGAGAAAACATCTGACAAACCCAAATGAAGGACAGTTTATAAAATAACTGACCAATACTCTTCAAAAGTATCAAAGTCAGGAAAACAAGGAAGGACAGAGAACTGGGAGAAGACAAGGAAACATGACGACTAAATACAATGTGGATCCTAGGACAGAGAAAGGACAATAGTGGGAAAACTAGCAAAATCCAATGTCTGAAGTTTTGTTAACAGTATTGTAACAGTGTCAACGTCTTAGTTCTGATGACTGTACTGTGGTCATGCAAGACGTTAATACTAACGGATGCTTGGTGAGATCTAATAGGAACTCTCAGGACTATTCTGTAACTTTTCTAAGTCTTAAAGTATCTCAAAAAAACATTTTAAAAAAGAAAAAAGGAGGGGCGCCTGGGTGGCTCAGTCAGCAAGGCTTCCGACTTCGGCTCAGGTCATGATCTCATGTTTGTGAGTTCGAGCCCCGCGTGAGGCTCTGTACTGACAGCTCAGAGCCTGGAGCCTGCTTTGGATTCTATGCCTCATTCTCTCTCTGCCCTCCCCCACTTGTGCTCTGTCTCTATCTCTCAAAAATAAATAAGTGTAAATAAAAATTAAGAAAAGAAAAAAGGAGATAGTAATCATTATCTTTTTTTTAAAGTTTACTTATTTATTTTGAGAGAGAGAGAGGGAAAGAGTGAGCATGAGCAGGGGAGGGGCATAGAGAGAATCCCAAGCAGGCTCCATGCTATCAGCACAGAAGCCTATGAACTGTGAGATCATGACCTGAGCTGAAAGAAAGAGTTGGACACTTAACCAACTGAGCCATCCAGGTGCCTCAATAATTGTTATCTTTGAGGTTGTTGTGAGGCTTACACAAGATAACACATGGTCTGGGGTGCCTGGCTGGCTCAGTCAGTGGAGTGTGTTACTCTTGATCCCGGGGTTGTGAGTTTGAGCCCCATGCTGGGTGTAGAGATTACTTAGCTCAAGAAATGTTAATTATTATTACTGTTTTTTTTTAAACATTTTATTAATTTTTGAAAGAGAGAGAGAGAGAGAGAGAGAGTGATCAGGGGAGGGGCAGAGAGAGAGAGAGACAGAGACAGAGACAGAGAATCTGAAGCAGGCTCCAGGCTCTAAACCGTCAGCACAGAGCCTGATGTGGGGCTTGAACCCACGAAATGTGAGATCATGACCTGAGCCGAAATCAGACACCCAACTGACTGAGCCACCCAGGCGCCCTAGTATTGTCTTTTTCTGAGCTCTAAGCAATTTCACATCATATATGTGTTGTTTCCTCAATTAGCCTGGCAGGCTGATCAATGGATTTTCCGTTTTTATTTTCACTTTCCAACCCAAGTAACTTAAGACTTTTTTTCACTAAGTCCTAACACCATTTCATTCTATCATTAAACTGGCTGCATTGCAAAAATAATTACATTTCATGCATCTTCATGTTCTTTTTCTTGCTCAAGGAAAAGCCAGCTACTTTTTCAAAGAAACAGAAAGGTGACTGAGTCCTCTTTCTATGTAAATCACATATAAAATTCAAGTTAATAACGACAGCCATTAAAAAAAATAATGGTCCCTGATCAATGTATTGTTAATTACTTTTCTTACTCTGACAAACCGTTATTACAACTAAAGTATACCTAGAAAAACTAAAGGATAATTACACCCTATAATATTGCAGTAAAGAGTAGTTAGCCTTGGAGCATCTTTCCAATACTCAATTACATGTAAGTTTCATTAGCAAAATTATAAAACTTGTGATTTCTTTAAAAAATCCAAATACCAGGGCACCTGGGTGGCTCAGTTAGTTAGTGACTCTTGATTTCAGCTCAGAGTTGTGATCCCATGGTTGTGGGATTGAGCCCTGTGTCAGGCTCTGTGCTGAGTGTGGAGGCTGCTTGGGATTCTCTTTATCCCCCTCTCTCTGCCTGCCCCCTGCTCGAGCATGCTTTCTCTCTCTCCCACTCAAAAAAAAAATCCAAATACCATTAAAACAAAGTTACGAAAAACTGAAAGACCATGAATGACCAAATTAGTATTAAATTGGAGGTTATAATAAAATATTAGTAGGCAAATCTGTAAATATGGAATCTGTGAATAATGATGATCAGCTATATATTCTTTTGGGCCCTACTTCTTTCACTATTATGCTGTACGATTCATCCATATTGCTGCATATGGTAGTTGTATTTAATTGTATGTATATGTCACAATTTTTTACTCATTTTTTGTTGGGCATATAGGTTGCTTCCAGTTTGTGGCTATCATGATCAAGCTATTATAAACTACCTTGTACATGTCTTGTGGTAGACACAATATTCATTTCTATTGAGTCTGTACTCAGGAACAGAATTGGTGGGGAATAGGGGGTATATACATGGCTTTAGTAGATATTACCAACAGAATTCCAAAGTGACTGAAATCAGTCCACACGTCCACTACCAATGTACATAAGTTCTAATTGCTCCACATCCACACCAACACTTACATTGTGAGCCTTTTGCATTTTGCTAGGTCAACTTAGCCAAACTGGAACCATATTTCCCCAAATCCCTTCCCTTTTAGGTCAGCCAATAAAGATTTGTAGAAGATGTGCAAAGCGGAGGAGGCAGAAGCCATTATGCTCAGGTCATCACAGAGTACCAGATGCCTATCCAGCTTATACACTTTGTTGCTGGTATGCTGGCTCACACAGTAGGGACAGGGCGGCAGTCAGGCCTGCCACTAATTCCTTTTGCTCCCACAAGAGCTCCACCTTCAGCTTCTCTGAGTTCTAGGCCAAAGACCACCAGCTTTGTCTACAGATCACCCATGTCACTGAAGATGGAACTGAGGAGACACACATTCCAGTTTCCCCTTACAGGTTCCAGTTTATTTTCATTATTTCCCACTCATGTCTGTCTTTTCTTCCAATTACTGCCCTATTGATTTACAATGACTACTGGTCCATAGGCACTATCTTTTAATACATTTCTTCACCAGCCCCTACAGCTGTTTAAGGTATAATCCCTTACTATACTATTCCATAATATTCATATTGGTTCTATTTCTCAGATGAAATCCTAACTGTTAAAACTGGTGAATCCAGGGGTGCCTGAGTGGCTCAGTCACTTAAGTGTCTGACTCTTGATTTCAGCTCAGGTCATGAACTCATGATTCCTGAGTTTGAGCCCCACATTGGGCTCCATGCTGACAGTGCAGAGGCTGCTTGGAATTCTCTCTCTCTCTCCCTCTCTGTCCCTTCCCTGCTCACTTGCTCTCAAAATAAATAAATAAACTTAAGGGGCGCCTGGGTGGCTCAGCCAGTTAAGTGTCCGACTTCAGCTCAGGTCATGATCTCACGGCTCCTGAGTTACAGCCCCGCGTTGGGCTCTGACTGGAGCCTGCTTCAGATTCTCTGTCTCCCTCTCTCTCTGCCCCTCCCCTGTTTCGGAATCTGTGTCTCCCTCCCTCTCTCCCTTCCCCCAAAACAAATAATAAACATTTAAAAAATAAAATAAAAAATAAATAAAAAACAAAATAAAACAAAAAACTGGTGAATCCAGGTAAAACAGATGAATGTTCACTGTACTATTCCTATGACTTTCCCTAAGGTTTAAATTTTTTTTCTAAGTACAGGGACACCTGGGTGGCTCAGTTGGTTGAGAGTCTGACTTCAGCTCAGGTCATGATCTCCGGTTTATGAATTTGAGCCCCGCATTGGGCTCACTGCTGTCAGCACGAAGCCTGCTTTGGTCCCCTTCCCTCCCCCTCCCCCACTCGTGTTTTCTCTCTCTCTCTCTCTTTCGAAAATAATTAAAAATTTAAAAAAAAATTTTTAAGTACAAAGATTAACAGAACACCTCTGTAACCAGTACTCAGTTTTATTGAGTATTTTAACACTTTCCATTGTTTCAAATTTCTTTTACATCTTCTTATGTGAAAGAACAAAGTGTTACCAACCCTCATTAAATCTGAGTGGTGGGTGCAAGGAAATCTGTAGCAAATTAGTAAAAAGAAAATCAAGCAAAAAATAAATGAAAATTCTCCATAATGGACCAGTCATTAAGGCTGCAGAAATTTCAGTCATAGTTCTTTACAGGTTGGTGGTAAAGCACAGCCACAAAAATCCTATCAAAACATACCAATTCTTTGTTTCCTATCAAACAAAACATATACCTTGACTATGTATGTATTCCACTGCTAAACTATTTGTCCAAAATAAGTGAAAGCAAAACTGGTTAAAAAAGATGAGGAGGAGGAGGAAGAAAATGTATACTTGTATAAGTGTTCATAGCTACTTTATTTGTATTTTTTATTAAAATGCTTTATTTTTGAGAGCATACAAGTGGGGGAAGGGCAGAGAGAGGGGGACAGAACATCCAAAGCAGGCTCCGCACTGACAGCAGTGAGTCAGATGTTGGGCTCGAACTCACAAACCACGAGATCATGACCTGAGCTCGACTCACTGAGCCGCTAGGTGCCCTGCTACTTTATTTACATTAGCCAAAAAATGGAAGTAGCCCAAGTGTCCATGAACAGGAAAATGGATAAAATATGGCATGTTATACAATGAAATACTATGTAGCAACAAAAAGAAACAAACTATTGCTACGTGGAACCACATGGATAAATTTCAAAATGTATGAGAGATGAAAGATGCCAGACACAAAAGAGTACTTGATTCCACTTACATAACATTCCAGAATAAACAAAATTAATCTATGGTGAACACAAGTGTAAATATTTATGACTCTGCATTAGGCAATGGTTTCTTAGATATGACACCAAATACAGAAGGAACCAAGGGTGCCTGGGTGGCTCAGTTGGTTAAGTGTCTGACTCTTGATCTGAGCTCAGGTCATGATCTTGCGGTTCCTGAGTTCAAGCCCCGTGTCAGGCCCTGTGATGACAGTGAGGAGCATGCTTGGGATTCTCTCTCTCCTCTTTCTCTACTCCTCCCCTGTTCAAATATACTTGCGTGTGCTCTCTCTCTCAAAATAAATAAACAAACTTAAAAAAATGAAACAAAAGGAAAAACAGGTAAAATGCACTTCATTATAATCGAAACCTTTTGTGTTTCAAAGGTCATCACAAAGAAAATGAAAAGACAACCTAGTGAATGGGGAGAAAATTTTTACAAATCATATATCTGATAGTGGACAAGTATATAGAATATATGAAGAATTCTTACAACTTGATAATAAAAATCCCCAATTTTTAAAAATGGGCAAAGGATTGGGTTGCCTGGGTGGCTCATTCGGTTGAGCGTCCGGCTTCAGCTCAGGTCGTGATCTCGTGATTCGTGGGTTTGAGCCCTGCGTCAGGCTCTGTGCTGACAGCTAGCTCAGAGCCTGGAGTCTGCTTTGGATTCTGTATCTCCTCTTTCTCTGACCCTCCCCTGCTCACACTATCATTCTCTCTCAAAAATAAATAAAACATTAGAAAAAAAAATTTTTTTAAATGGGCAAAGGATCTAAATAGAAATTTCTCCAAAGATATACAAATGGCCAATAAACACATGAAAAGATTCTCAACATGACTAGTCATCAGGGAAATAAAATCAAAACCACTCTGAGATACCACTGCACACAATAGGATGGCTAAATCAAAAAAAAATAGAGGGGTGCCTGGGTGGCTCAGTCGGTCAAGCGTCCGACTTTTAATTTTGGCTCAGGTCTGTCTCTTTCTCTCTCTCTCTGCCCATTCCTTCCCCTCTTGCACACTCTTTCAAAATAAATAAATAAACTTAAAAAAAAGAAAATTATGGAATCTTTATTAAAACTGTTGATAACATTTATTTCATTAAACAACGTGCCTGTTAGGCAGAAGTATGATGAAGCCTAGGACCTACCTGCATTGCGGCGTCACCGATTGCACGTCGAATCTCCCTTAGAGTCTGATACCGCTCCAACAAGTGATCGCCACAGATGATATCTACCTGTGGGCAAACAAGAGTATCAATCTGCTTTCCTCCTTCAAATAACAATATGAAAAAAAAATAGGAGAAACCAACATAATTATTTCCAAACTAGACTTTGCTATTTTATTTTAGATGGATTAAACACTCTCAAGACAGATTTTTAAAACTTGCTATAAAAATGAGGTAAAATGGAAGAGCATTAGAAGACATAGCAGGATAATGGCAAATTACAGCAGATACTCAAAATGATTCCCTCGAATCTCTGAGAACAAGTAAAATCACATTTGATATATTCAGCATAAGGCAGCACAGGAAGGTACTTTTTTAAAGTTCTATGATAAAATGATTAAAAGGGTATATAATACTTAAAAAGGCTTTTAGTTATTTGAATAATTCTCTTATAAGGACTATCTCACTTTCCAACCATGGAGAGTCTAACAGTGACATAAAGTGCACACTAAGGAGCTGTTTTATGGATGGAATATCTGAAAATCTTTTTAGTTCTTTGGTAATGTCAAAGCTTTCAGGTAAATCCTACTTTTACAATGAATGCTCTAGAAAGAATGATGCTGTTCAGTGACATACTGTAAGGCAGTAAGATTCCAGTATACTTACTTGATAAGACAGAAATACAAATCTTCAATCTTTCTTGGTCTTTCAAGGAGTGCTCCTTTCCCATTGCCTTAAAACGGGGTCAGGTTCCTGATGTCTTATTCACTGACTACATCTCCTAATGCCCCTGTTTAGTTTATGGTGTGACAGTTGTTCTTGTCCTCTAACCCAGAATAGAGTATCACCTCTCTTAGTTCTCCTACCCCTTTCTTCTCACATGCAGTCACCAAGCCCTCTAGCTTCTTTCTTCATAATACCTCTCAGGGTTCCTATCATCCTTTCAGCGGCTGTCTCTGGGCTTAAAGCTGAAATCCCCTTCTAAGCAGATTTTCCTACTTTCAAATTCTGTTTACTCTAAAAATCCCATCGAATGCCAAAATATTAAACTTCTTGAAAGCTTCAGCGCAGATGGGGAAGAATCATAAAAGCAGATGCATTTCACTGAGAAGCCACTATGTACACCACATATTCTACTATGTATCTAATACTCACATTCTTGTGAGCTAGCTATGATAATGCCCATTTTACAGATAGAAATACTAGGAGGTAAAGACATTTAACTTTCCTAAGGTCACAAAGCTGGTAACTAGTAAAGTCCAGATCTATACCCAGGTCTGTCCCCAGGTCTTTCTCCAAAGCCTAAGTGCACATCAGGGGTTAGCAAACTTATTCTATAAAGGGCTAGATACTAAATATTTTAGGGTTTGTAGGCCCTAGGACCTCTGTCATATTTACTCGATTCTGCCACAACAGCATGAAAACAGCCTTAGTATGGCTGTGCTCCAATGAAATTTTGTTTATAAAAACAAATGGCAGGCTAGATCTAGCGCCTCTAGCTTTCAAGTAAATGCACACGCTAGATCTTAATGCATAAACTCCAATTAGCACCAACTTTTTTTTAAAGATTTTTTAAAAAGTAATCTCTACACCCAATGTGGGGCTCGAACCCACAACCCTGAGATCAATAGTCACATGCTCCACTGACTGAGCCAGCGAGGTACCCCCAATTAGTACCAACTTTTGTGTCTCACACGTACTAGTTTCAACATTGGTAGAGCAAGACTTGTTTGCAAGATGACTTGAAAGCAATGATAGCATATTTAGTCACAGAACTTAGATCCATGAAAAACTAAAGAATCTGGGAACTACCATCATGTTTTGATTAAGTATTCAGCAATCCAGAGACCATCGCTCTTCGTGGGCTTCACCTCATGGTACACATTTATGGTCTGGTTACTATAATTTTCTTTTTGGCTTAATCTTAACCCCAGAAGTTGGCCAGTTACTAATAGTTTGATGTGGATGGCCCTAGATGCTATGTGAACATGTGGGATTTTTGTTTCATTTTTTAGAAATGGGATCATGAGGGAGCCTGGGTGGCTCAGTTGGTTAAGTGCCCGACTTTGGCTCAGGTCATGATCTCACAGCTCATGGGTTCGAGCCCTGCCTCGGGTTCTGTGCTGACAGATTGGAGCCTGGAGCCTTCTGTGGATTCTGTCTCCCTCTCCTTCTGCCCCTCCCCCACTCACGTTCTGTCTCTCTCTCTCTGTCAAAAATAAACATTAAAAAATTTTTTAAAAAATGGGATCATGCCACATAAACTGTTCTACAACTTATTTTAAAAAACAAAACAAAAAGCCTTAAAACAGCACAGACATCTTTAAAGTACACAGTACCTCTAAGAGCGATGTTGTGTTCCATTGTATAAATACGTCATAACTTTTTATATTTATTTTTTATTTTAGAGAGAGAGAGCGCACAAGTAGGGGAGAGAGAATATCTTAAGCAGCCTCCACGCTCAGCATGGAGCCTGATGTGGACCTCGATCCCATGACCCTGGGATCATTAACTCAACTGGAATCAAGAGTTGGACACTCAACCAATTGACCACCCATGTGCTCCTGAATACATCATAATTTATAAACTTATTTCCCTGATAAACACTTAAGTTGCTTCTGATTTTACATAATGATTTTTAAAAGTTACCTGACTGTAAATATTTCATAAAATACTTCATTCAAACAATCACATCTCTGAGGTTCCCACAAACATGACCCACATATTTGGTAGTTTGCAGATGGACTCACGGGACTCAGCAACACAGCAAGGATATGTGGCCAGATCAGCAATGGAAAAAGATGCAGGTGGAGTCTGGACAAATTCAGGCACAGGCTTCCTATGGTCCCGCCTCCCAGTTCAGGAGAAGATACACCCAGAGTAGTCCTTTTCCTAGCACTGGAAATGTAGCCCACTTGTGCAATGTCTCTGTCCAGGGAAGCCCATTTGAAGTTCAGAGTGCAGGGTTTTTACTGAAGGCTGTTCATGTTGGTATTGTCTGCTTCTAGCAACTACTAAATTCCAGACTCCCAGAAGGAAAGCACGGATTCATCATAGATCCATCTTACAGTGTAGACACAGTGAAACACCCTGACTAGAGAACTTTTTGCAAGTCAAAATGCTAGGTAGGCAAGGGCCAACTATATAAGCAGCCCCTTCTAAAGAGAACAGCCTCAGGTTTGCTTTATTAAGCCTTTTTTCTGTACAATCTTTCTACCTCTGGAGTATCCAAGTCTCAGGCAGAAAGGATAACTATATTTCTAAACCTCAGAGCAGAAATCAAACTGTGAGGGTAGTCTAAGAAGGCATGAAAAACCTATAACTATTTTTTAAATCCATATTTAAAAAAATTTTTCTTTCAACGTTTATTTTTGAGAGACAGAGAGAGACAGTATGTGAGCAGGGGAGGAGCAGAGAGAGATGGAGACACAGAATCTGAAGCAGGCTCCAGGCGCTGAGCTGTCAGCACAGCTGAACTGCATGAACTGCAAGATCATGACCTGAGCTGAAGGTGGACATTTAACTGACTGAGCCACCCAGGTGCCCCAAAACCCACATACATATATATTTTTTTTACAAGCAAGATCACATTACAGATTCCAAGACAGGATTTTTCACTGAATGAGCTAGTGGCATACTTGTTCACACATGTTCTTTTCTTTGACAGAAAGTTCTTTTTTCTTGTCTGGCAAATTCCTATCCATTCTCCAAGTCCATTCTTTGACTCCTTCCAGAGTTAAATCATTGACTCTTGCACTCTTGTCACACTCACCATACCCTATTGTCATTCAGTTGTTTTCTTGTATATCTTCGCCACAACCGAGTCCCCTGGTGGCATAAATTTTGTCTCTCATCTTTGTACTCTTTAGGCCAAATACATAGATGCTCGATTTAGCATCAATAGGTAATAAATAAATGGTAGGGACACACCATATGATACATTAGAGTCTGTTTAAAAATTGATTTGGGGGGCGCCTGGGTGGTTCAGTCGGTTGAGCGTCTGACTTCAGCTCAGGTCATGATCTCACGGTTCGTGGGTTCGAGCCCCACATCGGGCTCTGGGCTGACAACTCAGAGCCTGGAGCCTGTTTCAGATTCTGTGTCTCCCTCTCTCTCTGCCCCTCCCCCACTCATGCTCTGTTTCTCTCTGTCTCAATAATAAATAAAAACATTAAAAATTAAAAAAATTGATTTGGAAACAATTTAATAGTAAGGTTATGGTCATATCCTAAATAAATAATACCTATCTTTTCAGATGGAATTAATTACGGTAGGGTTAACCATAAAATCTAAACTCACTTATTTTATATAAATAATTTTTAGTGATCAATGTGATGTTTATTTTCTAAGTCTTGTTTCATAAAACAAATATAAGATCTGAAGATCAAACAATGTACAAAGGAACACAAGAATAGCTATAAGACAAAATAAAATAAGACATGAGTTCAAGACACCACTAACTCAAACACAGTAATCCAGAGGCACTCAGGTTTCTATGTGATGGAATCTATCCAGACAATTACTGATTTCTGATTTTGTATTAACTTAAATCTCTTATAAGAATACATGATCTGTATTTTTTTAATCTTTCAGAATTGTCTTCCTTTTTTATTTTGGTCTGCCACAAATAATTTTAAAGGTAGTTTATCATTTAACAGTCCTGCTAGAAATAACCCTAAGCGAAGGCCACATACCTATAAACAAAGCACACATTTCCTACTTGGGAATAACTGGCTTAAAGATCAGCATAGCAGGCTCAAGTGACTGGGTTCACCAAGCATTTTATTGTGATTAATGGTTAACTAGCTCAATGTTCTGTTCATATTAGAAGTAAATCTTGTTTATTCTCTCTTGGATTTAGGTCTAAACAATTTTAGTCACAATATCTGCATATTTGATGGTTCTCTGTTCCATCATTTCAACATTTTGGTGAAACAGTAATTTATATGAGTGTTATCACCTGTATAGTCCCTGAAAAGGAAATAAATATTTACTGAGACAGCCAAGAACTGACAGAAAATTAAATGTTGAAATTTTATATAATTTTATTTCAGGGGTGCTTGGGTGGCTCAGTCAGCTGAACATCCGACTTTGGCTCAGGTCATGATCTTGCAGTTCGTGAGTTCGAGCCCCACATCGGGCTTTCTGCTGTCAACACGAAGCCTGCTTTGGATCCTCTGCCCTCCTCTTTCACCCTCCCCCACTTGCACTCTCTCAAAATAAACACATATATACACATATACATATATATCTGTGTGTGTGTGTATATATATATAATTTTATTTCAAAATGCTGAAAGCCTTGAATTCTATAATATGAAAAAAAAAACCCACATTTTTGCACAGTCAAACCAATTTGGCAACCACATTTCTTAAAACACCAAATGTAAAACTTATAAACGGTAATTGTGTTCTGATCAGCATGTAGCTACAGAGGAAATAATCTATATCCTACAGAAAGCTCTCTTGGGTGGCACTTCTTAGTTACTTTATATAATCAGGTGCAACTCTTCTGAATTCTCCTTTTAGAAATAATAAGACTGTTATTGGATCACTTACAATTCTTTGTCCGGGGGTCTCTAACCAGTTACTTATTTTTTAAAAAATTTTTAATGTTTGTTTTTGAGAGAGACAGATAGACAGAGTGTGAGCAGGGGAGGGGTAGAGAGAGGGAGACAGAATCTGAAACAGGCTCCAGGCTCTGAGCAGTCAGCACAGAGCCCGGCGCGAGGCTCTAACTCATGAACTGCAAGATCATGACCTGAGCCTAAGTTGGACAAGGTGACAGATAAGTTATTTTCAGTTTTCAGTTGCCATGAGAAATATCTGTTAACTTAATTAATAGCAAATAGGTGTTTTAAATAGAAACTATTTCTTGAAATATTACACATGATGGAAAACAAAATCCTCTTTAAAATTTAAGTAATGAAAGAAAAAGCAAAACTATATAGATGTATATTTTCAGTGGGCCACATTCTATTTACACTTTATGTTCAACAACACATGAGGTTCAAGTTCCTACCTTATAACAAGAACATATTACATGGCTAGAATGGGAGATCCTTTCTATGCTCAAAAAATGAATAGCATCTAATTAGACAGCTATTTCACTTTTCTACGTGTCTTGGAGCTAGCTTGTTATAAGTGCAAGGACGTCCTCTGAAGAGAAGTGGATGGATGATAAATAAATAACCTTTTGCACTATCAAAGAAATGGGGAACTGAGGCTCATATCCTCAGCTCTTCTCCGACACTGACAAGTAGTCACCAATGCCAGTGAAAGCAGACAGTAAGTCAAATGTGATTAAAGTGGGGCTGGAATCACTGTGTCCCAATATTTAATTAGTATTTACAATATCTACATATTATAAAAGCCACAGCATGAAATCTTATTTAGAATTTCCTCAATATGCTAAAGGTAATCTCACAATTTCATCTGTCCTTTTACACACATGTACTCTACCTGACAAGCTGGATCAAGACCCATTTTTCTTCTGAGGAATTTTTCTACATGCCCAATAGTTGCTTCTCCAGAAACTCGAACAAACTTCTTTTCCAAGGGCTACAAAAATAAACATAAATACTTTCAGAATAAATATATATGATATACAAATCATAAAGAAAATTTTGTAACAAAGATGTTCTAGAGATTTATGAAAAAAAAAATTACTATGAAATTTGAGCTAATTTACCTACCAAAGAAGAAAAAAGGAATTTTTGCTTAGCTTCCCCTCTCTGAAAAGTATGTCAATTTTTTTTAAATAGAAAGGCTGGTTTATTTTAATATCTCAACAAAAATAAAACTTAGAGTAAAATGTATTGACAGAGAGAGAATACACAAGGCTAAATTATGTCTAAAACAATCTAGCTTCCTCAACAAAAAAACTGCAAGGGAAAAAAAGAACAAGATGGAGAAGGAACTTCTACACTGAAAAAGATGTGAGGAATATAAATAAGAGATATCTCAACCAATTACAATGTATGGATCTTATTTAGGTCCTGATTCAAACAAACCTATATAACAATTTTCATGAGATAATCTTGGAAATTTAAGTAGCATGCAGATATCTGATTAAGGAATTACTATTAGTTTTCAAAACTGTAGTATTACTATTATGTTTGTTGGTAAAAAGTCCTTATCTTTTAGAAACAAATCTAATTATTTACTGATAAAAAAGTCTCGGATTTACTTTAAAATTATGAGAAGTGGTGAAGATATAGATGAAATGAGATTGGCCATGAGTTTATAATTACTGACGCTGAGTTGTGTACATGGGTATTCGTTTTACTATTCTGTCTACTTTTGTGTAAGTGTGAAAAGTTCCAAAATAAAGGGTTTTCGGTTTTCTTTTTTAAGTAGAAAATAAAAAGAGTGACATGTAGACATATGTGGTTGGAATCTGATCCGACGATCTAAGGTGACAGGGGGAGAGGTCACAGGGTTTTAAAGGAGAAACTAACACTTAGCCAGCTACTCCATCTCCAAGGCAATTTTAAGGATGCTACTCTCTAACACAAAGGAAAAGCTGAGGTAATCAGAACTAAAAGGGTACCTTTTAGGAAAACATGAGTAGTAGGTTAGGCACACATTTGTTCCATATAACAGCACTTAGCTTTCTTATCTGTAGTTTGGTTTCTTAAGATATTTCCTTATAATAACGCTACCCCCTATTACCATAGGGCAGCAGACAGCACAGGTATTAAGTGCAGGTATTCCAGAAACAGACAACCTGGGTTTAAACCCTGGTTCCGCCATTTTCTAGCTATAACTCTTTAGGCAAGTTGATGAACCTTTCTGTCCCCATTTGTAAAAGAGATAATGATAGCACCTATTAGATCTCATAGATTTTATCAAGAGGAAAGTATAAGTTAATGTATGTAAATAACTATTAACAATTCCTGGCACGTATTTGCTACTGGTGTATTGTGATCATTTCACTCTTTATGTAAAAGAACTGGACTCTTATCTAAGAGGGTCTATGCAAGAGGCCTTCATCCCATGGTTATGGGATAATAATATAATCTAGACCAAAATGGTAAAGTTCCATGTTCTTTTATTGTAGGTACAGGCATCATCTTACAAAGCTAAAGCAGTCTCACTAAGGAGGAAGTACAGCCAGCCCCAGGTGGAGTCCCCAAGAAAGCACCTCATTGTAGGTGGCACTGATAGCATGAGAATCCCATCAAGGACCTTGAGAAGCTGCTATTCCGAATTATCTAGCTATGCCTGTCTGGCAACCAGTACTTTTTTTTGAGAGAGAGCAAGTGGGTGGGGTAGATGGAGATGGACAGAGAGAAAGAGAGAGAACCTTAAGCAGGGTTCACACTCAGCACAGAGCTGGACATAGGGCTTGATCCCACGACCCTGGGATCATGACCTGAGCTGAAATCAAGAGTCAGACACTCAACTGAAGCAGAGCATTTTTGAAGGTCAATTCCCTGGGCTTACCTCAGGTGTACCAGCAGAGGACAGCCAAATTTCTCTTATTTCTAAAATCTTGGTGAACACCTTACCCCAATGTTTGTTAAAATTAATCCAACTTAGCTGAAGTTATAAATACTATACTTTTTAACTTTTAAAAAATGTTTATTTTTGAGAGAAAGCGAGCAAGCGAGCGAGCAGGACAGAGAGAGAGAGAGAGAGAGAGAGGATTGAAAGCAGGCTCTGTGCTGACAGCAGAGAGCCCGATGTGGGGCTTGAACTCACCAACTGTGAGATCATGACCTGAACTAAAGTCAGACAGCTTAACTGGCTGAGCCAGCCAGGTGCCCCAATACTGTACTTTTTAGATCACCTAGAACAGAATTATGAGATCTGCCAACACCTGAAAGAAAAAAACTCGTCTTGGTTTTCAAAGCTAGGGTTCTCATGTGGCTAACTTAGTCCTCATGCCCCAGGTTCACAAGTTAACTGGATTTTCCCCATATAATTCACATTCCGTTTTTTAGAAGACAGCTTGGGGGGTTTTGTTGTCGTTTTGCTTAAAGCTCTAAAACCAGTTCTCACCTACATAGTCAACTCTTATCTTTTCTGCTACACCTAATAGCCTCCTACGATCTGTAAATAAACAGGAAAAAAAATCCAGAAGATTTATACCTCTTTGAAATTAAGCACAGACAGCAATCTTCCCTACCATCTATAACACAAAAGCCCAATTTGATAAGAAAGTTGAATAAGCTAGTTTAGATCTGTAGATTTAGAAAACATTCAGTTATTTTCTTGCTTTAGATAATGCATACCACTAAACAGATCTTTAAAAAAAATTTTTTTTATGTCTTTATTTTATTTTGAGAGAGAGAGAGACAGAGAGTGAGCAGGGGAGGGGCAGAGAGAGAGGGAGACACAGAATCTGAAGCAGGCTCCAGGCTCTGAACTATCAGCACAGAGCCTGACACGGGGCTCGAACCCACTGACGGTGAGATCATGACCTGAGCCGAAGTCGGACACTTAACCGACTGAGCCACCCAGGCGCCCCTAAACAGATCTTTTAAAGAGATGATACCAACTCATAATTATATTTTACCTTGAAAAAATTCCTTTTTCTGTCAACTGAAAAGGCCTAGAAACTGTTATGAACCCAGTAGCTAGGTGAACCCCCAGTAGCCAGATTAATTTTGAAAAACCACCAAAAAGGGGGCACCCGGGTGGCTCAGTTGGTTAAGCGTCTGACTTCAGCTCAGGTCATGATCCTGCAATTTGTGGGTTTGAGCCCCACTTTGGATCCTCAGTCTCTCTTTCTCTCTCAAAAATAAACAAACATAAAAGAAAAGAACCACCAAAAGGAACCAGGACACCTAGGAGAAAGGACTAATTCCATGTCTGGGGGACAAGAGATGTAGAAGTTGAGCATAGAACATCTGGTCATATCAGATAGCAAGAAAGTATCATAGACTATGATACCTATGATAGGACAATTTGAATATCAATAAAGGTAATAAATAAAATGGGTTTAAATCACAAATATGTTTAAATTCATGAGTTCATACTAAAGTAAAAACAAAAACAAGAAAACCTATTTGATGTGGTCATGACTGGAGTATGCTAATGAACCAACTCAGTATTTTGAACTTGGTAAGTAAGGGGAAAGAATCAAGCATTTATCTTGCCTTTCCTATATAAACTATTCCACTGGCCAACCCTATAGAAGAAAGGAAGTTTCTCATTATAAAAGTATTTTAACTAGTAAAAGGAATGATAGGGGTACCTCCCTGGCTTAGTCAGTGGAGCATGCGACTCTGGATCTTGGGGTTGTGAGTTTGAGTCCTACACTGGATGTAGAGATTACTTAAAATCTTTAAAAAAAAAAAAAAAGGAATGATAGCATCATTTTCCAAACTCTATTAAGCTAATGGGCTTAGATACTGAGTACCAATCGCTGCTAACACTATAGAGACCCAGACAACCAGATATTATGTGTCTCTAGATAGACAGAAACACCACCACCTATGAAGTATTCTTGATCTCTTCAAATCAAACCTGCATGATCAACACTCTGAACTTAACTATCAGTTTATGGTAAAAATAGAAGACAGAAGAACATGCAAAATTATACCACAGCGATGCAACATCAAAACCCAATCTAAGAAAACTACTATAGAAAATGACTCCGTGTCATCAACAATTGTAAGAAAAAAAGATTTCACACCAATTTTTCAACTAATCACAATGTGTGAACTTCATCTGAATCCTGACTTAAAGTGTTAAAAAAAAAAAAAAAAGTGGGGGGCGCCTGGGTGGCTCAGTTGGTTAAGCATCCGGCTTCGGCTCAGGTCATGATCTCACGGTTCGTGGGTTCGAGCCCCATGTCGGGCTCTGTGCTGACAGCTAGCACACAGCCTGGAGCCTGCTTCGGATTCTGTTCTCCCTCTCTCTGACCCGCCCCTGCTTGCGCTGTCTCTGTCTCTCAAAAATAAATAAAAAACATAAAAAAATTAAAAAAAAAAGTGGGGTGCCTGGGTGGCTAAATTGGTTAAGCAAATAAATAGCTCTTGGTTTCAGCTCAGTCATGATCTCACAGTTCATGGATTCGATCCCTACAATGGGCTCTGTGCTGACAGTGTGGAGTGTACTTGGGATTCTCTCTCCATCTCTCTCTGCCTCTTCCCTGCACACACACATTCTCTCTCTCAAAATACATAAACTTAAAAAAAGAAAAACACCCACTAGGACACAACGAAAAATCTGAACACTGAATATACAGTTTACAGCAAGAAATTGTTAATTTGGGGGCACCTAGATAACTCAGTCAGTTAAGCATCTGACTTGATTTCGGTTCAGGTCATTATCTCACAGTTCATGAAATCAAGCACTGCATTGGGCTCTGTGCTGACAGCGTGGAGCCTGCTTGGGATTCTGTCTCCTTCTCTCTCTGCCCCTCCCCTGCTTTCTCTGTCTCAAAATTAATAAACTTAAAAACAATGTTAATTTATTTCACCACTGCCAACCTTTTGTAAAATGACTAACGTACAAAGTTGTAAGATAGTTCCATGAAGACCCAGATAGCTTTCACCTAGTTTACAAACTGTTAATATATTGCGGTATTTGCTTTATCTCTTCTAATCTACATGCATGTGTGTATATGTACATGTTAATTTTCCATTGGACATGATTTATTTGCAGACACTGAGATATTTTACCCCTAACCATATTAGCAGTTATTGTCTCAGAATAAAGAGGTTCTCCTGTATAACTACAATATAATTATCATGAAATATATACAGTATTCAGGAATTTAACACTGATATAACACAATTATCTAAACAGTCCAAATTCTTTTTATGAATTGTCCTTCTAATACCCATTATAAATTGTGCTTTTATCAGTGAAGGATCGCACATTGCATTTTGTTATGTTTCTGTAATCTCCTTTAATATAGAATAGCTCTGCCACTTTATTTTTATCGTTTGTGACACTGACACTTTAGTAACTTATTTTTTTTTTTGGTATGATACATGGTCATAAAAAAAAGACTCTTCTTTTAAGAATATGAAATACTTGGGGCACCTGGGTGGCTCCGTCAGTTAAGTGTCTGACTTCGACTCAGGTCATGATCTCACAGTTTGTGGGTTTGAGCCCCGTGTTGGGCTCTGTGCCGACAGCTAAGAGCCAGGAGCCAGCCTCGGATTCTGTGTCTCCCTCTCTCTGTCCCTTTCCCTGCTCAAGCTCAGTCTCTCTCTCTCTGAAAAATAAACAAAAAAAATTTTTTTAAACTAAAATATTCACAGATGAAGTTGCAAATGCTGGGGATTTGTTTCAGAATAATAGGGAAGTGGACAGAGGTAAAGAAGAAATTAAATTGGCCATTAGTTAACCTGTAAAGCTGGTTGATAGACACAGGGAGGGTCTACTTTATACTATACTTAAAATTTTTTATAATTAAAAGTTAAAAAAAATGACTCCTAGGAAAAATTACCTGGACTATAATACTGTCTTGTGAAACACTTTGAAATTGAAAGTAGCAAATAGGGTTTATGACTTTTATGTTACAGGCCTACATGGCAAAAAGTTTAACAACCATGCATCACCTGCTCATACATATTTATTTAAACTCAAAGATATAAAAACAGCTTTGTAAGTAGTACAGAATACTGAGCTATATTATGAAAAGGTATAACTAGAACTCTGTTAAAATGACAACAAAAAGAACAAGAAGACTGCTGATTTGTTAACTAAGTAGAAGACTGTTTTAGCAAAGGAAAAATACAGAATAGAATCATGTGTCAGAAACAACAGATTCATCACCTCTCACAGGCAATAAAGCCTACAAATTAACATCTGTATCATCAATTAAAACTGAAATTTTGGGCCTCTGGGTTGCTCAGTCAGTTAAGCATCCAAGTTTGGCTCAGGTCATGATCTCACGGTTCATGGGTTTGAGCCCCCGCATCAAGGCTCTGTGCTGACAGCTCAGAGCCTGGAGCCTGCTTTGGACTTTCCCTCTCTCTCTGCCCCTCCCCTGCTCATGCTCTTTCTCATTCTCTCAAAAATAAACAAACATTTAAAAAACCTGAAAATTTAATGTCTCAAAACTGTAAGACAATAGTATAATCAAACTCCTATATACCATTACTTAGCTTTACCCTAAGCTAAGGGTAAACTCAAGGCCAATCTCGTTTTACCAACTCAAGGCCAATCTCGTTTTAAATATACCCCACCCATTTCCCACTGCAACTACTTCCTGGCCCTCATTCCCCAGATTAGTTTTGAAGCAAACCCCAGATAGATTATTTCATTTGTAAATACTTCAGTATGTATACCTAAAAGGTAAGAGCTCTTTTAAAACATACAATACCATTATCATACCATAAAATACCTTGATATCAAAAAATATGTAGTATATGTTCAAATTTCACGAATTGTCTCAATCTTACCCAGTAGGAAATGATTTTACTGTTTTTAGGGCTATCATTAGAGAGAGAATAAAAATAAAACAAAGATTTCATGAAAAAAAAATGAAATAACCAAATATGGACTCAAACTAAAATTCCAATTTATGCATGTATTTTTACCAGGTACATTTTGTAATCTCAGAATACATACACTAAATATATTACGAACAATAATTCTATTCAAAGTTTCCATTGGATCTTGGCTTACTTTTTAAAAGTTTTACAGCTTTATTGAGATATAATTCGTATATTATTAAGTTAACCATTTTAAAGTATACATTCAATGTTTTTAGTTTATTTGTAGAATTGTGCAACTCATCACCACTATCTAATTTCAGAACATCTTCATCATCAAGAAAGAAACCCCACACCAATTAGTAGTCACTCCCAATTTCTCCCTCTTCCCTGAGACTATGGCAACCACCAATCTATAATATTTTGTTACTGTGAATTTCTCTGCTCTAGACATTTCACATAAATGGAATCATGCATTATGTGGTCTTTTGTGCCTGACTTCTTTCATTTAACATATTTTCAAAGTTCATCCATGTTGTAGCATGTATCAGTACTCAATTCCTTTTTATTGCCAAGTAATACTCCATTGTGTGGACATATCATATTGTGTTTTTTCATTCATCAACTGATGGATATTTGGGTTGTTTACAATTTGGGGCTATTTTTCTTATAAATTTTTTATTTTATTTTTCAAATCAAATCCAAATAAACTCCATACATTGTAGTTAGTTACATCCCTTGAGTCTCTCTTAATTAATCATTCTATCTATATGTTCCCTCTTCACCTGTCCCTTTTATTCTGAAGAAACAGAATTGTTTCCATTGTCTAGATTTGGCTTATTATATTCCTACATTTAATATCCCTGGATTTCTTGTAAATTAGTAATTTAAATCTAGGAGTGTGATCAGCATAACATTTGTCTTGGCAAGAATGCTTTACAGGTGGTATTGTCATGTTTTTCTAATGTGTTAGGATTGGAACTACTTAAATATTCTAAGTCCATATGCTTTTGTGGAAGCAACAGGCTAATTGATTTCTAGTTCTTTCTTCATGAAGTTTTTACACTCTCTTGGGTGTCTGGCTACTACAGGTCATTGGGCAAACATCTTCAGCAAACTCTAGCAGCACAGGACACTATACTTGTCCTATACAGAAACTTACATGCCACTTTCCCACCTACCACACTACTATGAAAGAACTTCCTAAAGTTAATCACGGTAAATTTGATTTTTACAACTCAGAATAAATTCAAAGTTACCAAACTTAACACTGTATCCCCTCTATCACATCTATAATATACTTCATCCACAGAAGTACCCACCTATTCCTATGTTGTGGTTCATGTCTCTTAGCAACTGTATTCACAGAATAGTATACTGAACCAGGTATAAGCCACCCAAGTGTTAGTCACTAAAAATCTAAACAGATCGAAGCTATTTCCTTATATATTTACAATCCCAAGTAACTATAAGGCCTGATTTAGCCCTTTTTAAAAAGTTACCTTAAAAAAAAAAGTTAGCTTTTCCTGAATGACTCATACTATAGGAGCAACACCATATATAATGGGACCTGTGATAATAGGGCCTTTAAGACAACTCTGAACTTAAGTATGTTACAAAGGAGTTCATTCTTAGTTCTAAAAGTTCAGTAAACGATTGAAGTAACAAGTTAGGGCAGGTTACCTTGAGCCCAAGATGTTATGTGCAAATAAAAATGTAAGCTCATATTTAACTCTGTCAACTATGCAAAAAATGCTTTCAAACATTTTTTGAAATAACCAAATTATCAGAGTATTTAGTTTTAGAGTTTTAAAAATGTCTCTTATGTTTCCTTAGACTACTGTCCTGTATTAATAACAAATCCCTACTTAATAAACTCTTTTCTCATAATTTATTATAAGAGCATTACTGAATGTACTTCAAATTCCTTTTATTTACAAAACACTACTGGAATTGAAAGCAATCTCCATGATTGCTAACCTGACTCTGAAATTGTGCACTACAGGGTCTTCCTGTGAAGTAAATGAAAATAAAATACCTTAAAATGTCCCGTGCCTTCATTAGCACTGAAAAATGAAAGCAAAATTAATAAACATTTTGAACTATATGTTAAATCATATAACACAGAAAAATAACATAAATAGAAATATTTGAGAAACATCAATTTAATTTTAAGATGCCATCAGCTAACCCTTTATGAAATAAAGAAATGTAGTTGTCATTTCTGCCACCTACTGGCAAGGTAAAGGCAGTTTTATCCGCTATCTTATGCTACTTTGTATACTTCCAAGAGTTACAAGTATATCCTTAATATTTAGGTTCCCCCCCCCCCCCGCATGTTGCATTCTAACATTTTCTAATTTAAAGTAAAACTTTTTTTCTTGTCATGATTAATGTGTTTTTTTTCCTTTATAGTAACCTTTACAAGATAGATTTCTTACAATAAGGCTGCTAGATTTCCTGTTATTTTGCTTATAACATAATGGGCATGAATTAGTTTGCTTTCACCTATAAGTGCAAAGGGACTTCTTGATTAAGTCAGTTACATTTATTTATGAGGAGACAAGAGGCTCTAACTTTTGTTGAGCATCTACTATGTACAGGCATTATATTAGGTCTTCATAGAGGATGTATGTTTTTCATTTAGTCCTCATAATAGCCCTGCATATCAGGTATTAGTATTCCTTTCTACAGATGAGGAAAATAAACCTCAGAGAGGTTTAATAACTTGTTTAAGATCACAAAGCTATTAAGTGATAAAGCTTCCAACTCCAGGTACACCTAGCATCAGAACCCACATTCTTTCCTATCATGTTATAAAGAGCAGGCCAGATCACAATGGCATCATCTACAAAATATTCTTATAATACAAATATAATATATTAAAATATAAAAGCTATATTATATGTTAATATAAATGTTATATACACTATATGAAAATAATATAAACCTAAAATATATAATCTTAGAATTGTAAAATAAAACATCCTACTTGTTACAAGAATTACTTCTACAGAATCCATGATGTATGGTCATCTGGCTTCTGCTTAAGCACCTGAAAAGAGCTTCTCAACTGACAAGTCAGTTCATTCCATTTGTGGGCAACTTGGTTAGAAATCGCTTGCTTGCACTGAGTCAAACATGTTTCTCCCTGTAACTTACACCTACTAGTCCTAGTTTTGTCTTCTGGCACTCTTGTGAACTAGATCCAACTTTTCTTTTACATGATAACCCTCTAAAGATCTGAAATTAACTTAAGGGCTTAGGACTGTTCTTTTTCAAACTATTTTTGTTCCTTCCCTTACCACATATGACATGGTTTTTCTAACTTTTTGCTATTCTGGTTACATCTCACTTTACCAACCTCTCTCTTAAAAGATAGTGCCCAGAGCCGAACATAATACACTAGTTGGATTAATGCAGTGTACAGTTGGATAGCACCTCCCTGATCTACTAAGTGCTACTGAGCTTAAGATTGCATTAAATTTTGGCTGTATCATACTTATCTCACGTGAGTCCATTTTCTTTACCAGGCAGATGTACATATTATAGAACCATGGACTACTTTAACCTTTATTTTTTAATGACCCTGCATTATTTCAATATTCATGCACTGCTAATAGTTTAGACATGGTAGAAGTACCATAAAATTTGATACTTAAAACATTCCTGTTAGTTGCTATTATGATCCCCAATTTAGAAAAACAGAAACTGATGATGAGAATTCAGCTATATCCCAAAGGCTATATACATTTAGTCACTGAAACTCTTCAAAGTCTATGGACACACCATACTGCCTGCTTGAGGTTATTTTTTTATAATCTTCTACTTTACACACAGGAACTGAAGAACAAAAACAAGAAGTACAAGACTATCTAAAAATCACAAAACATGCATACCCAATATACAGGGGAACCTAGCTTCATACTGCAGTGGTTGAAAAATCACTGCCTAGAAGCTGAACCTACCTCGGTTTTTTTTGCTCCTCCAACTCAAGTGGGGTCAACAGCTGGACCAAATTTACTTTTCGTACTTGCATCAGGTTAAAACTCATCTGCCATTTGTCCTGCCATGAAAGAGCTGTCTATGCATTACCCTCAGTAGCCTGACTTCTGTGGTAACATAAAAGCTTTTCCATGTAGTGAACTCTGGGGACTGGTGACTTCAAAAGGACTCTTTGCTCCTGGAAGCTTTCTTTCAAAAGGACACCTTGCCACTCTGAAAGCTTTCGTCCCCTCAACCAGTTGAAAATAGATCAAGGGCTATATTATGAGTTAGACTACTCGTCATAATCAACACAAAAGGCTCAATTCTTTCTTTTTACAGATACAGAAGCTGAAGCTTTGAGACTAGAAGTTCCGTGAGGGCAAAGGCCATGGCTGACTTCTTCAAACCCATATTTTCAACCACTAGCAGAGTACTGTGCTGGTATGTAGCAGGACCTTAATAAATATCTTGTGAATAAACAAAAAGCAATTTGTTAATGTTTATAAAACTAGGTAACAGAAAAGCCAGGATTTAAACCTAGATCCCTTATTCCAAGTGAGGGCTTTTTTTCTTCTTCTTTTTCTTCTTTCTTTTCTTAGAACAAGAACCACATGTTTTATTTGTTCATTTCTTGCATTTGAAGTATTTCTCAATGACAGCCTTGGCCTGAGACTCTTCGCCATAGTCCTTAACCACCACACAACTGCAACCAACCACTTAATGGGGTTTTCTCTGTCAGTTTTACATAGGCCCCCCCATTCCCCTAGTTTCTTGTTGTCATCAACCTTAATTGGGTTGATTTGGTATTCAGCACAAAGGGCATCCATCAACTTGACATATACAGGCTCATCACAGTTGGATGCAAGCACACAAAGATGGGCTTGGCGCTTGTCGAAGGCTCTGATGGCTTTGCGAACTGCACATGCTAGCCCATCATGGATGAGGGCAGTCTTCACCTGTTGTAAAGCAGCATTAATGTCCATTACACCTCCAGCAGCAATGCCTTCCTCAGCCATGGTGGTGGGTTACAGGTGGAGCCGAATCTTGAGCACACCAGAACCTCTGCCTCCCTGGGACTCTCCATGGCAGGGAAAAAGCATGAGGGCTCTTTGTTCTATAGCAGAGAATTTACTAATGAAACAGCTTTGGTAAGCATTAATGGCTGCCTTGAGTACTGTGGTCAAAGAAAGAGGTAATGGTGGCCTACCCATCACTTATTTGCCATCCTTACATCCATGCCACTTTTCAAAGAATGTATAAAAAATTGATCATTAGTTTTTAATGTGTATTAATAGAAAATTTTACCTTTCCCCAAAATATTTGTTAGAAATATAAACTCCTTTCAGTTTTCAAATTTTAATTAAGTAGACATAAAAAAAATAAGGTTACATAGTAAAAATTCAAACACCATGAAAAGACTTTTTCCCATTGTAGACTCACAGACTCCAGTTGCCCTTTTCTAGAGGCAACTGCCATTAACATTTTTTTATATGCCCTTTCAGGAATGGTCTGTGCATGTAAAAAAGAAATGTATAAACACATATTTCCCACCACTCTCTTTAAAAAAAAAAACCACCATAAATGGGCACATGCTACGTATTCTCTTATTTTGGAGACTGTTCCATATTAACACACATGCTGTTACATTAGCACATACTCATGTGCTATATATCATTATTTAACCAGGTCCTTTTGAGATTGGAACACATTCTTTATTACCAGAAATTGCTGGTTTCAAGTTTGGTATTACATAGTTTCTGTTCATTCCTCCAAAGGGATTTTTACTTTGTTATCAACCACCACTACATGGGCTTTGTGTAGGCATGAGAAAGGCTTCTCGCCTCTTAGGTGTCCTTAATATCAGCTGAACATAGGGTAACTACATAAAGAGATAAAGACAACATAGCACAAGCTAGATACTAAATAAATTATATAGGCAATCTAGAATTATGAGGAGAAAGTGACTGAAAAGTAAAATAGTTGTCAGTGACATAAAATGGAAAATCTAGATTTTCTAAAAAAAGTATTTTCGTTTATTCTGCAAACTATGTAAGAATTTTGAAAACTGCAGTTTGATACATGCCAACTCTGTGATCACGATACTGTACTTAACAATGTTGCAATATAATGGAATACACCATATGCTACATACAATGTTTGAAAGAAGCAATCTATATCAAGTGGAAAGATATCCAACTACTTCAGAAAACAATTTGGCAAAACCAAGTAAAGTTGAGAACAAACATATCCTAAGACTCAGCAAATCTATACTCTTAGAGAACTATCTCATATATACAAAAAGAGGTATGTACAAAAATGTTTAAAGCAACATTGTTTATAATAGCAAAAAAAATTGGATACAAGCTAAAAGTTCAACAGTACAAGAAAAAAGTACAGGAAAAAGACAATTTATTTTAAAGGAATACCAGGTAATGGTGAAAATGAATCAACTAGTGCTACACATTTCCTCACGGATGAATCACAAAATGCTGAGCGAAAAAACCAAGTTGGAAAACACAGTGATACCATTTAAAGTTTTTAAATGGGCAAAAGCAATTCTACATATTACTTAAGGATAGATGCATGTGATAAACATTTTAAAATATCACAGGAATCGCAATCATTACTTTTAGGAGACTGGTTATTAGCCTCTAAGAAAAGGGGGATGAACAGGAAGGGGTAGCCGAAGGGCTTGTGCCACACGGGAGTGGGTTATTTCTTAAGCCTGATGATAGTGATGAGTAGCTGTAGTGCTATTCTTTAGACATTTTTCTAAGTCTTAAATATTTCATGATTAATTTTTAAAAGGATATCAAAAACATTTGATTCAGGATGATTCATCACTGTTGGGACTCAACACATTATTTATTTTAAGGTTAAGAGGTAGAGAGATTTAGGGTACTCACCCAATGAACTCTAGTAATAAAGACATATCAAGTTCAGGTGGAATACGAAACACCGATTCTAAGACTTTCTTAGATCTTCCTTTGCTCGAAGGGACTGGCTGTGGAACAGCTATTTAACAGCCAAAAAAAAAAGGTTGAGTTAGAATGAAAATTTCATGAATTGAGATCTTTGAAAAATATTACAAAGATATTATAACTATGTTGATTATTTAAAAGATCACAAAGCACTCAATCTCCCTTTCTTTAATAACATTAACTAATCTGTCAAAACCAGTGAAATTGCACCTGGGGACCACTCCACAATGGAAGGCAGGTGTAAGTGGTTGGTTTATCAGGGCCACAGAGACAGCTCATCATAACACAATGCTTGTAGATAATTCTTAACAAGCACTATTGTGTGCCAGGGCTCAGGGCTCATGCTCAGCACTGCACATGCACATTCTCATTTAATCCTAATTATAATCTCATGACATAGGTATACTGCTACTTTTTTATTTTTTACTTAAAACTGTAAAAAAACGGAGATTCCTGTTCAAGTGAGATTAGGCAATATGTAGTACGTGGAAGAACCAGGACTTAAACACAATTTATCTAACTTCTACACTGTTACATCACCATTATCATAAAAACTGAACAGTTACTATGTTCCAGGCACTGTTGTAAGTGCTTTGTATTACTCAATGTATCCTTACAACAATTTTAGGAAGTACTATTATTATCCCTACTTTATAGATGAGGAAACTGAGACATTGAAGTAATTTGTCAAAGTCACACAAAAAGTTGCAGGGCTAGGATCAAACTCAGACAATCTAGCTCGAGCCTATACTCTTTAATTTTTATAATTAATTAAATTGGATTATACATCGTTACCTTCATCATCTTTCTCTCTCTTTGATCGAAAACAAGCTACCACCAAAAAGAACCTCAAAGGGAGTAAATTTTGTTAAACGAATATTCTTTAATCTATAAATACATTATGGTATACACCCAAACTTACCAGGTTTAGGTACTTCTAGACCTCTTTCTTTATAGAAATCATGCATTTGCTTTTTTTCTCCTAAAAAATGATAAAACACAGACTAAATTACACTTAAAATGTAACTAGTAGAGTCAGCAGAGATTCTGGGATTCACAACCATGTAATAAAATAAACTTACTTTCCTCTAGATTGATCACTAATTTGTACACTATGTCTTGTAACTGTCGGTCCAACCTAATAAAAGGAAAGGATGGAGAATACCTCAGAATTCAGCAAAATGCATTGTGGTACAGAGTGAGAATGAATGATGCTCTTTGTAATTAACTGTTTTCTCTTGGGAGTGGATATCTTCTTTTTCAGAGGTGAGTTACTTTTAGGTAGCACTGGTTCTCAACTGAGAGAACCTCAAGTCATTAATTATATGTAATCATAGACTCTTGAACTCTTCCATGAGTACTGTCTTATTCTCCTGATAAGAATATGAGCTTGAGGGCAGAAACTGTATTTTGAACCTCTGTTCATCATCTGCAAAGCATTTTTCTAGAAAGGTAGTAAAAATGTAATAGTATTTGTTGAACAAATGAAATCAATCCACTATTTTTCTTCCCTTAGGAAACGTAGTATGAACTGAAAATCTGAAAAAGCCATAATGACCTGTGACACACAGGTTTTTCTACAGGCCAGTTGTTTCAGGTATTATTTTTAAAAAGCAGAATTCTGGGGCACCTGGGTGGCTCAGTCGGTTAAGCGTCTGACTTCAGCTCAGGTCATGATCTCACAGTTGGTGAGTCTGAGCGTCATGTCGGGCTGTGCTGACAGCTGGGAGCCTGGAGCCTGCTTCCGATTCTGTGTCTCCCTCTCTCTCTGCTCCTCCCCCACTTGCGCTCTGTCTCTGTCTCTCAAAAATGAATAAACGCCAAAAATTTTTAATAAATAATAAATAAATAAAAAGCAGAATTCTAAATATTCCAAAATGACAAGCCTAAACTAGCCTCACTAACTTGACTGGTAGAATTAAAACCCTCAAAAAGGGAGGCCTGTGCTTTTTTATTTATTCATTTATTTATGGTCCCCAGAAGGTATCACAGTGCCTGGCACACAGTAAGTGTGTTAGATGTATTTCTTTAGAGAATATGTAGTTCCCTTTTTGAAACAGGTCAAGAATCCGTTCCCAACTACACAACTGAAGTTTTCAGAAAAAAAAAAAGTGTATTTGAAATATAAATTTTATTTATACATTTCTCTTACCTTATGTTATAAAGAGGCTGTGTCTGATGTACTACTATGTTGCATTTCGGACATCTGTTGCTATAGTAAAAATGTCTTACGATGCAGCTCTTACAAACTGTTGAAAAATAAAATGTTTAAATTAAGATGCTTTAGAGACATTTCAAAAATTTAATGTATTATTTCAAAATGTGAACTATATGCTTACACGTATGAAGACATTCTGTAATGGTAGTTGCATCTATTAAGTAACCTTTGCAAATGGAACACAAGATGTAGGGGGTCAGTTCAGAGAGATTAATCAGGCGCTGCAAATGCAATGGAAATAGTTTTAAAATACAAGCCCTTGCCTTCTCAAATTCTTACCCCATAATCCCCACGTCATGATGAACAATGTAACTTACTCTGCAATACCACAACGTGTTACAGTACCTGCAACCCTTCAAAATACTTACGAAAGTTACAGTGACACAATATAAACCAATGTTTCAAAAAGAGCTCGTTCTCCTGGATATACTGTATACTGCCAGATGAGGGGCATCTTGCTTTATGAAATACTCACAAAATGGTCAAACTTTCCAGATATTGGTGTTTACGTTTAATAGGTCAACTCTGACTTGCTAAGTGTATTACCCAACTTGACGAAGTATGCGCTACCACATTAAAAACAAAACAAAAACCCTTCTTAATTAGAGATCGACTACACAGGGAAGGGTTTACCATCCTCTCAACACCCTATAGAAGAAATGGACTGTTTCCCGTCCGACTTGCAAGTTCCTGGAAGAAGAAGCACTGCACCCTTGGCGCCCGCCCGCCTAGCATAATTTAGTAATTATTTCCAGAAAGATCGAGTCGACCCGGAGAGCCTAAGTGAGAGGCAGGAACCTCACAAAGAGTCGACAGGGGGTCGGGCGGGGACCGAGCCCAGTCCGCGCCACATGCCTCGGCAGGTAGGGCAGGGAGGGGTGGAGGTCGACGCGAGTGCCTAGGGCTGCAACCGCGAGCTGGGGACACGCGGCCCGGCCCTGGATGGGGAGGGCTGGCTTCGTCCCGAAGGCCCCTCCGTCCCGGCGTGGTTAGGCAGGGGCTATAAATACCTCCTCCTCGTCCTCGGAGTCCGGCCGACCCCCCTCCAGCCTCAGCGAGAAGTGGCTCATCTCTTCCTCCTCCTCCTCCTCTTCCTCCTCCAGCTCCTCATCGTCTTCCAACTCGTCGTCCTCGTCCTCGAAGCGGCCCCTCATGCGGCCCAGGCTGCGCTCCGGCTCCAACTCCGGGGGCCGGGAGCCCGAGCAGCCGGGAGCCCCCATCTCGGGCAAAGGCGGCGGGCCCTCCTCACCCGCTGCGGGTGCCGGGGTGAGGGCAGGCGGGGACACGGCAGGCGGGGGCGGCATGGCTGCAGCTCCCTCGGCCCTGGCGGCTCCCGCGCTGCCCGTCGCCACCGAAACCCCCTCCATGCCCGGGCCAGAGGCCGGTCCTGACGAGACCCGGCGGCTGGATAGCGCGGGAGTTCTGCCCACCTGCCTACGCTGCCAGTGCGCAGGCGCGAGAGACCTGCAGGGCCCGCTGGGAAATGTGGTTCACTGTCCTCACCTAAACCTGGGCGATCACTGAGCCGTTCAGCATATAGGGCGGGGCCTACTGGCCGCGTTTAGAGGAATGCTTACGTTTTAACTTTGGAAGACTGATACTCTCTTCACTCTTTTTTCATTTCATTTTATTTTTAAGCAGTTTGGTTTTTTAACTGATCTCTACACCAAGGTAGGATTCGAACTTACAACCCTGAGATCAAGAATCCTGTGCTCTACAGGCTGAGTCAGTCGGTCCTCCCTCTTCACTCCCTGTTTAAAGTGATGAAATTGTTAAGCATATGACTTACGCTCAGATCATGATCTCATGGTTCGTGGGTTCAAGCCTCACGTCAGGCTCTGTGCTGACAGCTCAGAGCCTGGCCCCTGCTTCAGGTTCTGTGTCTCCCTCTCTCTGCTCCTCCCCAGCTTGTGCTCTGTCTCTCAAAAATAAATTTAAAAAATGTTAAAAAAAAATTAAAATGACAAAACTGGTACCACTCCAGACAGCAGTATTCTGTCTATATCGATTGGTGTGCAAAGCACTGAAATAGGTGCTATTATGATGTTGTATTATGAACAAAAATGACCTAAATTTGAGTGGTGATTGTGTGTTTCTTTCATCCAACATTATTTCCATTAGGAAGTATGACGTTTCTATTTTGAAATATGTAAGTTTATTTCTTTGAAGGAATTAACTTTTATTGCCATAGGATGCACGTTTAATCACCATTTGAAGACCATCCTCGAGCCCCCATCACGTAGAGAAAAGTCAATTATATTTACTTCAACAAACATTTATTGGAGGTCTATTGTAGCAGGAACTGAGACCTATCCATGCACTCTCACCCCCACTGCCACTTTTTTTATGAAAGAGATTTGGAGTTGGCGTCCTTCATCCTTGCTAACATAGTGCCAGCTAATATGATGCTTGCAAGCTGGATTCAGAAAGGAGTTAAAATCTCCTTAACGAAATAATGTTAGGGGCAGGGGATCACACTTGAGAGAGAATGTGTTGTCACCAAGTAAAATCAATGCTAATTTGGGAGTGGTGTACATACTTCTTAGGGAACTGGTGAGAAAATCAAGTCACTAAGACATTATGCTCTTTTGGGGAAAACTGAACCAAAAATGATGCACCCCCATTGCTCCTGGACTGGACTCTACCTCTCCCTCTGTGTCCCCCAAATCTGGTCAAGCCTAAGATACTGAAGTATGCAAGATTCAAAAACTGGAAGGAAGGAAATGTCTCCTCCTATATGGAGGAGTATAAAGCTTCGAGAAGGGGGCTGGGAACTGGACTAGTTATTGAAAGAGGACAGTTGAAGAGAGTTTGAAAGAGACATAGACACCTGAGATACTCTCCTTACAAGACCCTAAAACTGTAAGAGCTTCCACCTGACTACATTAGATTAAGGCATAGCTTCTAACCTTTCAACATTGTAAGACAAAATAATTACTGTACCATGCGTTTTAATTACAAAATTTTGTACTGTGGGGTACCTGGGTGGCTCAGTCAGTTAAGCTTCCAACTCTTGATATCAGCTTAGGTCTTGATCTTGGGGTGGTGTGTTGAAGCACCGCAATGGGCTCTGCACTTGGCACAGAGCCTACTTTATTAATAGTTATATTTTATGTAGAGAATGTGAAACGTTGAGAATCCTCAAAATTTTAAAAATATAATCAAGAATTGCATATTTTCAAATCTGGCAAGCTACATGAATTATGAACTTGAATTACTGCCACTGGGTGGTAGCAGTTTAGTTGGTAAACAGAAATATATGCAGGCTTTGTTCAGTCCTAGGGTGCTAAAGGTAGTTTTTGTGTCATCTTGGTGAGGCTATAGTACCCAGTTTTTCAAATACTTACCTAGGTATTGCTGTGAAGGTATTTATAGATGTAATTAACATCTGAGGATCAGTTGACTTTAAGTAAAAGATATTATCTTGTATAATCTGAACAGATCTTATCCAATCAGTTGAAAGCCTTGAGATTCGCCTGAGGAAGAGAAATTCTTCCTGAGGACTGCAGCATTAATCTTTCCTAGGAATTTCCAGCATGTTGGCCTGACCTACAGATTTCAGACCTGCCTAGCAAGACTCCACAATTGTTTAAAGCAATTCCTTGTAATAAATCTCTTAATAAATACATGTGTCCTAGTAGTTATATTTCTCTGGTAGAATGACTAATCCATATGGTAAATGGCTTAACTATGTGATATCTATAATATGTGAGGCCTTCCAAAATGTATCTATTTAATAAAATGAGGATTTCTTGTATCTCCATTATGATCTAAGTGTGTTTCCACATCAAAGTTCTATTTTGGGCACTTAATCTGGGAACGTTACATTTTGACAAGGCGCCAGAATTGAATCATGTTCTAGATTGAACCAGAACTTGACTCTCACCCTGAATGCTGACTTGTTAAAATGGTATAAATGTAAAACAGCAGAAGTGGACCTACACAATGAGAAATTGCACTCCTTACATGATAATTAGTTACACTGACAGAGATGCTGCAAAAAAGGTGAAACGTCAGTACTAGAGTTGTTTTTTGCAGGGTGGGGGTTGTTGCTTTGATGTTTCAAACAGAAGAGAATATCTAGAGGTGCCTGGTTGGCTCATTTGGTGGAACATGCGGCTCTTGATTTCGGGGTCTTGAATTCAAACCCCACATTGGGTGTGGAGCCTACTTAAAAAAACAAGAGGGGCGGGCACCTGGGTGGCTCAATCGGTAAAGGATCTGACTCTTGATTTTGGCGCAGGTCATGATCTGGCAGTTCGTGAGTTCGAGCCCTGTGTTGGGCTCTGTGCTGACAGCGTGGAGCTTGCTTGGATTCTGTGTCCATCTCTCTTTCCATCCCTCCTATGCTTGTGCTCTCTCTCTCTCAAACATAAATAAACATAAAAAGAGAAAGAAAATCATATCTAAAAACCATTATGAAGGGTTCACACATTGATTAACTAGGAGATGGCAGTGGTTGCTTGATTGTAAAGGTTGACTGTGAAGGACAGTGGGTCTTTGGGTACAAAATTGTTATTTTTATTTATTTATATATTTTAAAGTTTACTTATTTATTTTGAGAGAGAGAGAAAGAGCATGCAAGCAGGGGAGGGGCAGAGAGAGAGGGAGAGAGAGAATCCCAAGCAGGTTCCTGTGCTGTCAGCTCAGAGTTAACTCAAAGCTCAATCTCACAAACCATGAGATCATGACCCAAGCTGAGATCAGGAGTCAGACTCTTAACTGACTGAGCCATCCAGGTGCCCTTGGGTACAAAATTTTTAAAGCAGATCCATGACCAATATTTTGGGACTGAGTTCCTGAGTTGGAGCCCTGGGTTGGGCTCTGTGTTGACAGCTCAGAGCCTGGAGCCTACTTTGGATTCTGAGTCTCCCTCTCTCTCTGCCCCTCCCTGCTCATACTCTGTCTCTCAAAAACAAACAAATAAACATTTAAAAAAATTTTTTTACATCAAAGGACTGGGGAGCCTGGCTGACTCAGTTGGAAGGGCATGCAACTCTTGATCTTGGGGTCATGAGTTTGAGCCCCATGTTGTGTGTAGAGATTACTTAAATAAAAAAAAAATACAAAGGATTTTATGGTATCAATATTCATTTCAAAAAAGTATTATTAAAACAATTTCAAATCATCAAATGAATATGTTACATAATTACTGATCCAACTCTGACCCAAAATACAGACTTCAATCAAGGTCTAGACTCGACTGGTAAATATTATTATTTACCCTATTTCTTGTGCTGATTTGCTAACATAGTGAGGGTTCCTGAAACTCATAGCTTTGTCTTAATTTCAGGAATCACATGGCTAATAATCTAACATTCTACACTGCTGCTCAAGTCCTACGAATCATGTCTTCTGATGTTATACAACAAATTGTATTTGTGAAAGAAAATCAAACTTTAGAATCCTCTGAAAAGTCAGATTCCAAAGGGATTTAGCATCATGGTACCTTTCCAAATAAAAATGTGTTTTTTGTTTGTTTTCCCAAGTACCCCATCTAAAACAGACTCTTTAGAATTCCATTACAGAGGTTTGTAAGAACTATACTAAGTCTGATTAAAGGCAATGGATGAATATACTCATTTGTTGTTGTTTTTGTTGTTACAAAATGTTGACCAAGTTTAGCCAAAACAATCTTGAAAGAGAAGAACAATGTTGGAGGACACACGCATCCCAATTCTGAAACTTACTACAAAGCTGCAATAATCAAAACATTGTGGTACTAGCATAATGATAGAGATACAAATCAAATGGAATAGAATTGAGAGTGCAGAAATAAACCTTCACATTTGTAGTCAATTGGTTTTTGACAAAGTTCCCAAAACATCTGAAGGGGAAAGGATCTCAATAGATGGTGCTGGGATTGGGATAACTGTATATCCACATGCAAAAGAATGAAGTTGGACCGTTACCTCTTACCATAGACAAAAATTAGATGAAATATACAAAAATTAGCTGAAATGGATGATAGACTTGGGGCATCTGGGTGTCTCAGTTAGTTAAGCATCCAACTCTTGATCTCAGCTTTTTAAAGGTTGTTTATTTATTTTTTTAATGTTTATTTTTTGAGAGACAGAGCCAGAGGGGGAGGAGCAGAAAGAGGAGGAGATAGAAGATCCAAAGTGCACTCTGTGCTGAGAGCAGAGAGCCCGATGGGGGCTTGAACTCATGAACTGCAAGATCATGACCTGAGCCGAAGTTGGATGTCCAACTGACTGAGCCACCCAGTGCCCCGGTTTGTTTATATATATATTTATTTATTTATTTTGAGAGAGAGAGAGAGAACGAGCAGGGGGAGGGCAGAGAGAGAGAGAATCCCAAGAAGGCCCTGCCATGGGTCTTGAACTCACAAAAAGTGAGATCATGACCCGAGCCAAAATCCAGATCGGGACTCTTAAGCAACTGAGCCACCCAGGTGCCCCATCAGCTCAGGTCTTGATCTCAGGATTGTGAGTTCAAACCCTGCGTTGGGCTCTGTGCTGGGTGTGAAGCCTACTTAAAACAAACACAAAAAAATGGATCAGAGACTCAAGTGTAAAAGCTAAAAACAGTGAGGGTACAGTAGCAAATACAAAAATGTTACATTCATTTTTCTTTTCAAAATTATGTTTAAAGACTTGGAAGACAAAAAAAAAGAGGTCATAAAAATTGTACAATAGAAATAATTCCTGAATAATAATAATAATACACCTTCATGTAAAATGACACTGGACCCAAGAAAGAGAGACTAAATAAGATTAAACAGTTTTTTCTGACATGCTTTCATGAACCCACAGATACATGTCTGGTGCACATCATTATCATGTGTTAAGGAATGTTAGATAGACCCTTCCTATCCTTAAAAAATAAAATAATAAAGAGTTTTTTGTGTGTGTGTGTGTGCTAACGAAATGTCTCCAATGATAGTTCTGAGAACCAAATCTTTTAAAGTATATAATGCAAAATTTTGTCACTCGGGGTATGGGTATGGATATATGGGTAGGTCCTGATTGTTGGTTTAGCTTAATTTAGACCAGATACTCTGCACTATATGGCAACCCATGTCTTCTTGGCTGAGACTACTATCAGGAGGGCCCACTGAGGAAAGAAAAGGACCCAGCCCTTGGCAAACCACTAGAAGATATTCAAACAGAGCAACCATCTCCCTAAGATCAGTTTAAGTCCACAGAGGTAGAGAGCCCTTTAGCCAACAGTTGAAAAATGAATACCTTTGCATATCTTGTATAAGTCATCCAAGCAACAATTTCTGAGGTTTGAGAGTTTGTTGGGTTTTTTCCCCCCGTTAAGAAGATATGGTGCTGTTCCACTGGAAATACTGGAATTTTGAGGCAAACCTTCTACCAAGTGGAAGTCGGAAAAGATGCGGAAAGCTAATAGCTATCTTTAAAACATGGATTTGGCCAAATCCTACAACTGCTTACGGTGGCAGAAGGATTAAAATTCAGAGTACAGTGGTCATGTCCTATAGGATATTCATATAGGAGGGGATAAAGCAGCAATCGAAAACACACCCCAATAAACACAGGCTCTCACAGGCGAGCCAGGTCAGGGCTCCAGCCTTGTAAAAGTGGATCGCACTCATCTTGTTCTATGAAGAACAGCATATTTGGATGCGGAAAGGGAGAGGGCAAAGGGGCGAGAGAGGGGGAAGGGAGAGGGAGGGGAAGGGCGAGAGAGAGAGAGAGAGAGAGAGAGAGAGAGAGAAAGGAAGAAAGAGATGTAAGTACCCAGTCGGCAGGACAATAGCATTAGCACCGAGCATAGGCACCTGCTGAGTATAGTGAACAAGAAGATTCATGCTGATGTGTCAAGGCCTGTCACTGACCCAGACATAGGAGCTGCAAGAGTGGAATGGTCACTCCTTCATAAAATAAGTATGTGAAAGCTATTAAAAAAGTGATAGTCATTTAAATTCCCTCAAAATGGGTGAGATTACCCCTTCTCTTCAGATGAGATCGGTGTGTTCAGGGTGGTATAGCTGTAGACTGCCTTCTCTTCATCAGAAAGGGCTCATTTGGCATGAATGAAGACCAGCAGCCGCCTGAGGTCTGCTGCCTTTTTGCAAGGCACACCATGTTTCATTACATTTAATAGACCAAATAATGCAATCTATTATAACTACACATTATGGAAAATTTACTAGAGGAGGCAGCAATAAATAGCACTTGGAAAGAAGTTGAATATATGGAGAACAGAGAAAACCAAACAGTAGATCTGAGAGCACTAAATAGGAAACCAATAGCCTGGAGCAGAGATTGGCAATTTTTTTTAAAGTTCTTTCTTTCTTTATTTTTTATTTTAAAAAAGTTTTTTTAAGTTTATTTTATTTTTGAGAGAGAGGGAGAGAGAGAGAGAGAGACAGAGTGCAAGCAAGGAAGGGGCAGAGAGAGAGGGAGACACAGGATCAGAAGCAGGCTCTGGGCTCCGAGCTGTCAGTGCAGAGCTTAACGTGGGGCTCAGACTCATGAACCATGAGATTATGACCTGAGCTGAAGTCGGCACTCAACCGACTGGGCCACCCAGACACTCTCTTTTTAAGTTCTTTACATTTATTTTTAATTTATTTAATTTTTTAATTTTTTTGTTTTTTGTTTTAGAGAGAGAGAGTACAAGTAGGAGAGAGGGACAGAGGGAGAGAGAATCTCAAGCAGGCTCCACGTTTAGCATGGAGCCCAAAGTGGGGCTTGATCTCACAGACGTGGGATTGTGACCAGAGCCAAAATCAAGAGTCAGACACTTAAACATCTGAGCCCACCTGTCAAGTTCTATTTAGTAAGTATGTTTGGCTTTATCGGCCATTTAGCCTTTGCTGTAGCTATTCAAGTCTGCTGCACACAAACAGCCATAGATAATACATAAACAAATAACTCTGACTTTGTGCCAATAAAAATTTATTTTTGAAGAAAGGCAGTGGGCTGTAGTTTGCTGACCCCAGCCATAGAACAATTAATATCCTAGCATTAAGTGTGAACTACCACACCAGTCGATAGTCAAACCTGTGGAGAAGGTATACTAGGAGTCGACTGCAAGAAAATGGAGGTGGAGGGGAAGAGCTGCCTAGGCAAAGTGTGCAGCAAATGAATCGAGATGAGTTGGAGACATAGGCTTCAAGTACGCAGGAGATTTGAACCAAGGGAAACTATTTGCATATTTTTATAAATGAGGTGGGAAGTCACCAAGGGGTTATAGGCATGTAAATTTTTTTTTAATTTTTTAACATTTACTTATTTTTTGAGAGACAGAGAAAGAGCGTGAGCAGGGGAGGGGCAGAGAGAGAGGGAGTCACAGATTCTGAAGCAGCCTCCAGGCTCTGAGCTGTCAGCACAAGCCCAAAATGGGGCTCAAACTCACAAACTGCAAGATCATGACCTGAGCCGAAGTGGGACACTTAACTGACTGAGCCACCCAGGCGCCCCATATTTGTCTCTGTAATTTGATGGTAGCGAGAAAGCAGGTCTGTGTGGGTCTGGATGGGAAAGATGCAAAAGCCTGTGTTTGGTCTCTCTGGACTCTGCCAATGTACATCTTCCTGCTGCTTTTGCTCTGCATCCTTTGCTATAAGGATGTCTATAAGCATCCTTATAGATGCTTTATAAAGTTTATATATAATAAACTTTAGTCTTGAGAATAACCTGCAATTGAGTCTTATGAATACTATTAGTGAATTGCCAAACTTGAGAAGATTGTGGGATTTTTTAAAAAGATTTTTTTATTTTTAAGTGATCTCTATGCCGAACATGGGCTTGAACTCATAGCGCCAAGATCAAGAGTCCCATGCTCTACTGACTGAGGCATCCAGGTGCCCCAGTTGTAGGATTTCTCAAACACTTTTGAAAAAGATAGACTCACACCTCACATCATACTCAAGATTCAGCCCCAAACCAATTAGAGAGCTCATTGGAAAATGTATGAGCTCTAGGGGAAAATATGGGTGAATCCCTTTTTAACTTAGGTGAAAGAAAAGTCTATTTATGATTCAAAATCCAGATGCAATAAAATAAGTTGACATGTTTGACATCATAAGGAACACTTCTGCATAGTCCCCAAAATATAAACAGTATCAAAGACAATGGCCAAACTGGGAGAAAGTATTCGCAACACACGTCTCAGATAAGGGATTAATATGCTAAACAGATAAGAAAAAAACTTAAAAATTAGGGGGAAAAGATAAAACTTAATCCCCCCAAAGTAATACAAAAACAGTTCAGGGGCGCCCGGGTGGCTCAGTGGGTTAAGCGTCCAACTTTGGCTCAGGTCATGATTTCACAGTTTGTGAGTTCAGGCCCCACATTGGGCTTTGTGCTGACAGCTCAGAGCCTGGACTCTGCTTCAGATTCTGTGTCTCCCCCTCTCTCTGCCCCTCCCATGCTCATGCTCTGTCTGTCTGTCTCTCTCAATAATAAATTTTAAAAAAAGTTAAAAAATTTAAAAAAAGGTTCCAAAATATGAAAAGATGTTCAAACTCTCTAATGATAAGATAAAATATAAACTAAAATACCTATCAACCAATATGACTAAGATTACTGGGTTGTGGTCAAGATAATTAGTGCTTCACTCTGTATTTCTCACTGAATACAGGTAAAAACTTTGGACAGAATGCACGGAACAGCTATCTATAGACTCTAGAATGCAATTGGTAAGAGGCAGGTTGGAGAAGGCAACCAGAACTCAAACTGCATTTCCCATTTAATTTTTCCTCTGGTGTCTCCTGGCCTGGAATCAAAACACAAGCTGAAACCCAGAACTGTGCACCAGGTGTGGTAAGATAGAACTCCAAGAGAAATCCTCTATGATGGTTTGAAGGGCAGGAAAGGGGGCCACTGTAGGTCATAAAGAATGAAGGAAATCCAAACTTTTCTTTGTTTTTGTTTTTCCATTCTCTCCCACGCCAGTCCATAGGCAAATCCATCGTGGCAATGGATGCGGGATGACAGTGGAGGCCAGGCAGGCACCTAAAACTCTGAGAGGAGAACACTGATCTCAAGAGCAAGGGGGCAGCCCCACTACTATTCTCACTGTGTACCCTCTTGCTTCTCGGTTCCACAGCAGTTACATTTTCAGGGAGTACACAGCAGAGCAAGAAGACTAAAGCCCACTCCCTTTTCCGCTAGAGGACCAGAAAGGGACACGTTGGGGAGATTAAGGAGATCAATAAAACGGTCCCATAAAGTTGGGTTTATTCTCAAGTAGCCTATACATGATTTGAGCCTAATCAATGCTCCACAGGTTTTAAGAACTGAAATACAAAGTATACCACTACCCAGAAATGTTAACTTGATAAAAGGCATTTATAAAAACCGCACAGTGAACATCATACTTAATAATAAAAAACTAAGTACTTTCGCCCTAAGATAAGGAATGAAGCAAGTATGTCCACTTTTCCTTCACCACTTGTATTCAACACCGTATTGCAAGTCCTAGCTACTGCAATAAGACAAGAAAAATAAATAAAAGGAACACAGATTGGAAAGGGCAGAGTAAAACTATTTGTGATATAATAAATATTCTCTGTGCCCCCCTCCCTCTGCTAGCATATAACACACAAAATCTATGCAATCTCTGAAGTAGTAAATGTCTTTTTGTATGCTAATGAGATGACTGGAGGCTGAAGACACCTGGATAGCCTCAGGATGAGGTCTGAAAACAACCAGGTGATTAGAGGGTTGGAACTTTTAGCCTGATCCCCCTGGTTTGAGTTTAAACTTAGGAACCAAACAAGATGGTAAATTCACACTGGTGGCTGGCTTCTCCGTCACACTCAACCTGAGATGGCACCCAAATTGACAGATCTGGAAAAACTGTGAAAATCCTGAGGATATGTGTGTGTCTGCGCACATGCGTGTGTGTGAGTTGGCAAACAGGGAGTGATGGAGCCCAGATAGTGACACCACAGGCTATCCTCCTTTTTGTGCATCTCTCACCTTTTTCCAATGCTGGGCTTCTGCCTCTCCCTGTGGGTATACATATTAGACAAGGTAGCTTATAGCTCCACTGAAATACAAATTCATAGAGAAAAGTAACTAGATGTAGCAGGTGCAACTCACGTTGAAGCAAGAAACTAGTTAGACTAGTTAGAACAGATTAAATGCATCAGATGAAACTTTAAATAAATAATATCCCCCCAAAGCAAAGAGTTCATATTGGTTGCATTACAGGTTGTCTATTTGGGCACTATTGACATTTTTAAAAAATTTATTCTTTATTAAAAAAATTTTTTAAACATTTATTTATTTTTGAGACAGAGAGAGACAGATCATGAGCAGGGGAGGAGCAGAGAGAGAGGGACACACAGAATCAGAAGCAGGCTCCAGGCTTTGAGTTGCTAGCACAGAGCCCGACACGGGGCTTGAACCGAACTGAGATCATGACCTGAGCCAAAGTCGGACGCTCAACCGACTGAGCCATCCATGCGCCCCCATTATTGACATTTTGGGCCAGATAATTCTTTGCTATGGTGGGATGGGGTTGTCCTGTGCATTGTGGGAAGCTTAGCAGCATCCCTGGCTTCTACCAGCTAAATGCCAGCAGCACCACCATGAGTTGTGACAACCAAAAATGTTCCCATATATTGCCAAATGTCCCCAGGAGGGACAAAATCTCCCAAATGGGTTGAAGCAGGATAATAAATCATGAAGAACCAATTCAAAATACTATGAAAGATATAATGGTTGGATCTTGTCTGGGAATAAATGATTACGCTAAAACATCAGGTAGAAGAACTTTTCTAGAAGGTATAGGAAGGGATAAATATGAAAATGTGAAAGCAGACCTAGAAGATAGAAATAAAAGTAGTGGGGTGTTTGGATGGGTCTGTTGGTTAAGTGTCTGCCTCTTGGTTTCGGCTCAGGTCATGATTTCATGGTTTGTGAGTTCGAGCCCCACATCAGGCTTCGTGCTGACAGCCCAGAGCCTGCTTGACATTCTCTCTCTCCCTCTCTCTCTGCCCCTCCCTCCCCCCGTCTCTCTCTCAAAAATAAATAAACTTTTAAAAAATTAAAAAAGAAATAAAGTTATTAATATCTGTATTACAAGAATACAAGAAAAAGGAGAAAAATAGAAGGGAGAAAATATAGATATAATGCTTCCAAATTCCCAGAATTAAAAAAAAATCTGTTTGAATGAGTGCATAAAGGGCCATTCAGGATAGACATGAAAAGTCCAACCCTTGACACATTAAGAGTAAATGAAAGAACATGGAAGAGAAAGAGAAACATCTAGAGAGAAAGAGTAGCTCTTCTGTAAAGGAACAGGATACAGATTGACACTTCTTAACACATCCCAAGAAGAGAGTAGGTGAATGAGAGTAGGGATTAGAAAGAAAGGGGAGGGGCACCTGGGTGGCCCTCCAACTCTTGATTTTGGCTCTGGTCATAATCTCATGGTTCAGGAGTTCAAGCCCTGCATTGGGCTTTCCCTGTTCTGGATTCTCTCCCTCTCTCTCTCTCTCTCTGCCCCTTCCCCACCCACTCTGTCTAAAAATAGGTGAACTTTAAAAAAATTTTTTTAATTTATTTTTTAGAGAGTGTAAGCAGGGAAGGGGTAGGGAGAGAGAGGGACAGAGCATCCAAAGCGGGCTCTGGGCTGACAGCAACAAGCCCAATGTGGGGCTCGAATTCCCAAACTGAGATCGTGACCTAAACCAAAGTCGGCTGCTCAGTGAACTGAGCCACCCAGGTGCCTCTAGGTGAATAAAGTAAAAAAAAAAAAAAAAAAAAGGAAGGAAGGGGAAAAGAGAAACAAAAATTAAAAGTGGGTCTTGCAGTTGTTATTCAATACTGTGGTATGAAGTCCCAACCCAGACCCCAGACTTTTTGGAACTTAAGAGACAAAGCTAGGTGAAAGGTAGACCTTACAGAAGGAAAAGGGGTGGCTGTACTTTAGGGAGTCCCACTATCTGGGTTTCAGCTGTACAGGTGGATCCAGTTTCCAGGCTCTGATTCTCAAGACCAATGTATGCATCAGAATGCTAATTTACTATTTGTAAGGGGGTAAAGTAACTTGTAACTTTCCAGGGAATAATAAACATTCCCCGGGCTTGTTATTCGTGGCATCTCTCATCTAAGTGCTCAATATTTTACCAATTAATTATCAAGTTAATTAGTGAATACTGAATCAGAAAAATTAGTTGAATGATCCTAAGGAAAAGGACAAATTCTCCCCACCTCTTAAGTGTGCACATGAGATTCAGGTTCTCTCTCTGTTGGTCAGTGCTGGGTAAATGCTAACCAATTCTTGCTCATCTTCCCCTCTGTCTCCCCCTCCCCCCATGTTCCATAATCTTACTTTTTAAAAAAAATTTTATGTTTATTTATTATTGGGACAGAGAGAAACAGAGCATGATTAGGGGAGGGGCAGAGAGAGAGGAAGACACAGAATCCAAAGCAGGCTCCAGGCTCTGAGCTGTCAGCACAGAGCCCGATGTGGGGCTCGAACCCACAAACTGTGGGATCATGACCTGAGCCAAAGTCAGATGCTTAACTGACTCAGCCACCCAGGCGCCCCCATAATCTTACTTTAGATACCCAATTAGATTAGCTTCATATTTCAGTCTTAATATCACTCTGAACATCATAATTGGACTTTATCAACCATTTACAGGATACCTTTTAAGGTGAAGGAAAAATAACCAATAGCTATTTATTACATGTTAGGCATCATATATACATTATCTCATTTAGTCCTTACACATTATCTCACTTAATCCTTACACAACTCTGTGAGGTAGATACTATTATTATCCCTATTTTAGAAATTGGGCAACTTGAGTTAAGTAACTTGCTCCAGGTCATTCAACTACTAAACATGGTTGAAGGAAGCCAGTAAGACCTAAAAACCAACAACTTGAATAACTGTGCTAGATCTTCCCAAATCCCCTGCCTCCCTTGTCTGCATCTACCCCCAGAGTTGTGAGATTCAAATGAGATAAAACAGGCAGCAGGGGTTTATAACCTATGAAGCATATTACAAAATGGCAATACTATTTTAAATACACAGTTAAAATGCAGTTCATTTGTAAAGGATAACAGCACGAATAGAGAACGTACACATTTCTCAATGACAAAATTTAGGTACTTGACTTTTTATTGAAATATAACATATAGGGGCGCCTGGGTGTCTCAGTCAGTTAAGCGTCTGACTTCGGCTCAGGTCATGATCTCAGGTTCATGGGTTTAAACCCTTGTCTGGCTCTGTACCAAGAGCTTAGAGCCTGGAGCCTGCTTCGAATTCTGTGTCTCCCTCTCTCTCTCTCTGCCCCTCCTCCACTCGTGCTATGTGTCTGTCTCTCAAAAATAAACGTTAAAAAAATTGCTTTTAGGGGCACCTGGGTGGCTCAGTCGGTTAAGTATCAACTCTTGATTTCGGCTTAGGTCATGATCTCATGGTTCCTGAATTCGAGCCAGCTCTGCACCGAAGTGCAGACAGCCTGCTTGAGATTCTCTTTCTTTCCCTCTCTCTCTACACCTCTCCTGCTTGCTGTCTCTCTCTCCTTCAAAATAAATAAACGAAACCAAAATTTAAAATAAGAACTATATATAACATATATGCTGTAAAGTTCACAAAACTTAAAGCGTGTAGCTTAATTTTTACAAAGTGAAAATTAAAAAAAAAAAAAGCCACTACCACCCAGATCAAAATACAAAACATTACCAGAATCTCAGAAGCCTCCTTCTGGCTATGGTATGAGACCTGCATTGGAATCTTGACACTCACTTTCTTCTTGCCTGACTTTGGCAAGTTATTTTAAGCTCTTTGGGTCTCGGTTGAGTCACCTGTAAAGAGAGGCTAATACTGCCTTCTAAGATTGTTGAATTAAAGGAGGTAATAAAATGTAAAATGCCTCTCACAGTGCCTAAAAATAGCTGGTCTGCAATAAACGGTAATTATCACACGCAAAGGCTCTAAGCGGTCGCCACCTCCCACTTCCTGCCTTTCTGTCACTCACTTTTGAAAGTGCTCTCGCTCCTATTCATTTTCTCCTTCTTTCTCGCCCCTCCTACTGCCGTATATTGCCTTCCCAAGCTGTCGTAAAACGCTCCTCCCCGCCCTCCATGTGGCGAAAACGCAATCACACTTGACGGCGCGAGGTGGCTCAGCCGCAAGATGGCGGCGCTGGCGGAGGAGCAGACGGAGGTGGCGGTCAAGTTAGAGCCTGAGGGACCGCCGACCCTGCTACCTCCGCAGGCGGGGGACGGCGCTGGCGAGGGTGGCGGCGGCACTACCAACAACGGCCCCAACGGCGGCGGCGGGAACGTTGCGGCGGCGTCGTCGTCGGCCGGCGGGGATGGTGGGACCCCCAAACCCTCGGTGGCTGTCTCCGCCGTTGCTCCGGCGGGGGCGGCCACGGTGCCCGCCGCTGCTCCGGAGGCCGGCGCTCCCCACGACCGACAGACTCTGCTGGCCGTGCTGCAGTTCCTGCGGCAGAGCAACCTTCGCGAGGCTGAAGAGGCGCTGCGCCGTGAGGCCCGGCTGCTGGAGGAGGCAGTGGCGGGCACCGGAGTCCCGGGAGAGGCGGACGGCGCTGGTGCTGAGGCGGCTAGCGCGCTTCTCAGCCGGGTCACAGCCTCGGCCCCTGGCCCCGCTGCCCCTGACCCTCCGGGCACGGGCGCTTCGGGGGCCGCCGCCGTCTCGGGCTTAGCGACAGGTCCTGCGGCTCCGGGGAAAGGTGAGCCGCGGAGTCCCGGGGAGGCAGGGCACGAAGGGGAGCAAGCCGGGAAGGCAGAGGCTGGCAGGCCTGCACCTCTGCGGGCTTGTTTTGAATTTCCTGGGCCCGCCTCTAGGACCACATGCCCGCCCCTTTCTCTAGTGCGCCGGCTGCGCAGTCAAACCTTCTTCCAAGCTGTCAGTTCCAGTGAGAGGCTGAGCAGAGCTGTTGAGCAGGGGGATGTCTGGGGAAGGTGGGCGCCGAGAGCCGAGGACCTTCAGGCTTTTGGTCCCTTTTCCTCTTTTTTCGGTTTTGAGCCTTGGCAGGTCTGCACAAACAGTAATAATATGTGTACCGTTCTGTACTAGTTTCTTTAAGTAATTACTTAAAATACTTTATCCTTCTTCTCACAATTCCCCTGTGAGCTAGACATTACCTCTGATTTGGAGATCAGAAAACGGACTGGGCAAGGCCAGCAGACCTTTGCTTTGGACCAAACAGGCAGTTATTTCTCAAAATGTAGGCTGTTACTAGTGTTAAGCCTATAGGGGAATGCAGATTTCTGGGCATCACTTCAGACTTAGTGAATCAGATCGTGTAGAGGTGGAGTCTCCATTTTTGAATATATGCTTCCAAGGGGTGTTAATGTATGGCAGAGTTTGAGAACCATTCATTTAGGAATAGGCTTTGGACAGACCTGGGTTCAGATTCTGTCTCTGTGCTTTTACTTGCGAGATGCTGATTCTTCCTGAGTTTGAATTTTTTCCCTCTATTAAATGGGTTATTTTTAAAAAATGGGTTATTGTGAGTCTCAGATATATATATATATATATATATATATATATATAATGCCTGGTACTGATAAGTGTACGTCTAGCACCTAACACCTGAGACCTCCCTCCCCAGCCTTTTCCTAGCAACTGTTGATGCAAAGTCCATGCAGTAAAATTCATACACAATATAAGGTCTCAAAAGTGATCCTGAGCTGATAAGTGTTTGCTGAATTAAGTTATCCAGAGCAGAGCCTCTAGCCAAATTAATCTGTATTTATGAGACCCAGTCTTTGCAGCATCGGCAGACATGAAGTATGAATATATAGCATCGTATCCTGTAAATAGAAATGTGCAAAAATGTGATTGAGAGGAATTTTTTCTGAATGCTGAATTTTGTGAATTAACTATAAGATGGATGAATTATGTTGGTTATTTTCCTGTAATCTCTCATCTTTTTGGAAACTTGACCTGTCATAACTCAGAAACCAGTAAGGAGGAAAAAAGGCCATCATAGTAACCAAAATAACTTATTTGTGCATGCAAGAGCACAGCGGAACTATAATTTCCAACAATCAAACTCTGATTAGATTGACAGGTGTATCATTGTTTGGTGTTGCTACATTACAAACAAATACTAATGTTTTCTGCCCTGGAATGATGTTTATGGGAATCATTTTAAGCATATAAAATTGAGTTATCTTTCGGAAACATAAATAAGGCTAGTCCTTCCCATCCTTAAAATGCTTGCATTTTGTAAGGAGTGATTGATGTACACGTGTATTCTACAGGATAGGATGCGTTACAGGAAAGTTACAAAATATGTAGATAGCTCAGAGAGCTGGGAATGTTACTTTAGGGCATGGCTTTCTGGTGGTGGGTGCCATTTACACTACACCTTGAAAGAAGATTAATATCGTTGTTTGATTTGCACATGTCATATTTTATGGAATTTGCCTTTAAAAAGTAGCTGCAGGAAAACTATTGAACTGTTTTGTTATTGATAAGGAATTTTTATTTTAAGATATGGACAAGCTGAGGGGCGCCTGGGTGGCTAAGTCGGTTTAGCGACCGACTGTTGATTTTGGTTCAGGTCATAGATCGAGCCCCACATTGGGCTCTGCACTGATAGTGTGGAGCCTGCTTGGTATTCTGTCGCTTCCTCTCTCTCTCTCTGCTCCTCCTGTGTTTGTGCATGCGCGCACTTTCTTGTGCGTGTGCTCTCTGTCTCAAAATAAATAAATAAAAACATGAAGAAAATCATTAACATTAAAAAAAGAAGATATGGACAACTGAGTTTTGGCTGGGTGACTGAAACAAAAGTGAAAAATCTCATTGAAAGATCATGTGATTGTGTTGGGGAAGAGAGTTTGGTTAGGGACAAACATCTGAGAAACAATTTACCTCCGGACCTTAGCAAAACAGTCTTAGTCACTTGCTGCATATCAGGTCATTTTCTTGAAAGTTGTTTTTTGTTTTTTTAAACAGTTGGAAGTGTAGCTGTAGAAGACCAGCCGGATGTCAGTGCTGTGCTGTCAGCCTACAACCAACAAGGAGACCCCACAATGTATGAAGAATACTATAGTGGACTGAAACACTTCATCGAATGTTCTTTGGACTGCCATCGGGCAGAATTATCTCAACTCTTTTATCCTCTGTTTGTACACATGTACTTGGAACTAGTCTACAATCAACATGAGAATGAAGCAAAATCATTTTTTGAGAAGTATGTGAATTTTATATATATTATATATATAGCATACATATATATATATAATGTATATATACATCTGTAACCACACTAATGTAAGATTGTAACTCAAAAAGTATTTTATAAAGGAGAGGTACCTGGTGCTCTGAGAACCTGAAAAAGGGGTTTGATCTAGTTGGAGAAGTCAGGGAAGGCTTCCAGAGGAAGTGATGCTTGAGGTAAGATCTGAAGATTGGGTAGGAGTTACCAGATGAAGAGAAGAGGGAAAAGCATGTGTGACCGCTCTGGCGGGAGGGATCATGGTAGGTATAGAGATGAAAGAAGGCCAGCGTGGCTGGAGCAGAGTATGGGGTCGGGTGTAGTATAACATGAAGCTGAGCTGGAACAGGCAGGTTCTTGGGCCTCTTGGGCCACATTGAAGGTCTTTATTTACCATGAGAGCAGTAGTGGGTTGTATTGTGTAGGGTTCAATTTGGTTGAGATTCACTGAAAACTCAAAACAATAATGGCATAAATAAAATAAAAATTCATTTTTTTGCTTTTATCCTAAGAGCAGTAGAAAGTGGTATTGGGATTAGATTAGACCAAGAATGGCTGAAAACACAAACAATAGAAGCTTAAACATGATAAAAAGTTATTTCTCTCTCATAGAGGTAGGGCAGTCCGGGACTGGTATGAAGTCCTTGATTACCAGGGACCTAGGCTCTCTCGATCTTATTGCTCTACCATCTTTGTCATGCAGCTTCCACCTGTGGCACAAGATGGCTCTTTGGCTCTAAGCAATCACATCAGAGTTATAGTCAGCAGAGAGGGCACACATCCTTCCTGGAAGTTGCACACACTTCTTTTTTTTACGTCATTAGTCAATGGCCACAGTTACCTACAAGGAAGGTAGGATATGTGGCCTTTGCATAGGTATTTGTGTGCTTAGCTAATATTCAGGTATTCTGTTGTGGAGGAAGAAAGAAAAAAATGGATATTTGGGCACAGTGAGGTGTCTGTGCGACAGAAGTCATTGAAGGACCGTGTCATTATTAGATTTGCATTTTTTTAAATTGTATTTTTTCTTAATCTTTTCACCTAATGCGGAGGTCAAACTCACAACCCCAAGAAAAGGAGTTACATGCTCTACCAACTGAGCTATCCAGGCACCCCAATTTGCATTTTGAAAGGACTTTTTTGCAGTGGGGAAAATAGATGTTGGGAGAGAAACAGAGTGACTCTAGAGTGACCAGTTTTGTAGGTTATTGTAGTGATTCTCAACTTGGGGTAATATTGTTCTTCCTTCTCTGGGCTATTTGAAAATGTGTAGAGGTGTTTTGGTTGTCACAATGACTAGGGTGGGGAGGAGCAGGTGGCTTAAGGATACCCAATGTTCTGATATGTGCAGGTAATCCCACTAAGCAAAGAATTAATCTGCCCCAAATTGTTCTGTTGAGAAACACTAGACCAGGATGCAGTAGTGTTTGTGAAGGGAAGTAGACGTATTGGTGAGGCAGTTGGTGATGGATTGGATATGGAAGTGAGGGAGATGAAGGTATTATTGATAACTCCTAGGTTTCTGGCTCCCCCACCTGGATAGGGGTGCCCTTTGCACCCTGGAAGAAAACCCTGGAAGAGGACCTGGTTTGTCAGATTATGGAGTAATCTTGAGTTCAGATTCGAATATGCCTTTGACTCATTTAAGAGATGTCAAGTTTATAGGTGGATGATATATAAGGCTCTGGAGCTCAGAGGAGATGTAGGGACTGGAGTTATAAATTGCAGTTGTGTCCAATCCATAACATTGATGGATATGGATGAGACTGTCTAGGTTGGGGGTGGGGGGTATGAAGTAAATCAACAAAAGGGCTATATGTGAGCCTTGAGGAACTCCAGCATTTGGAGTGGAAGAGATAGAAAAAGAGTAGAAGAGATGGCCAAGTAGAAGAGGTATGCAAGGAGAGGTCAGAGAAGTAGGAAGAAAACCAGGAGGGTATTGAGTTTTAAAAGCCAAAGAAAGGAGGGGCGCCAGGGTGCCTTAGTCAGCTAAGCATCCAATTTTGGCTCAGGTCATGGTCTCGTGGTTCATGAGTTTGAGCCCCACTTTGGGCTCTGTGCTGATGGCTCAGAGCCTGGAGCCTGCTTCAGATTCTGTGTCTCCCTCCCTCTGTGACCCTCCCCTGCTCGCTCGCTCGCTCTCTCTCATAAATAAAACATTAAAAATTAAAAAAAAACATTAAAAAAGAAGCCAAAGAAAGGAGTGTTTAAAAAGGAGGCGGTACTTAGCAGTTTGAACGAGAGCACTTTAGTACAAGCAATACATCCAAAAGCTAGGACTTGTCAGATAACACAAGTAATAGTAATAGATGAGTAATAGAACTCGGGACTCCTAGCTTCTATGCCATTCATTATTGTTCAAATGCCTAATAGAAGGTTATAAAGTAAATGTTCTGTAACTCAGAGTTGTTGAAAAAAGAACAGTGGCTGATGATGACAACTTCTACTCAAGCTAATTTTTCTTACAGTATTGTCATCAAAAAACCTCTTCCTCTCCCAGTCTCATGGGATAGCCATCTCTTCACATAGGAAGCTGGAATATCTCAGAGGACTCTATCTCCTTGTTATGGACAATCTCGGCCCTTGCCCAGACACCATGCTCAGATGAGGTTATGGGCAGTGACTGATGTGAACACCAAGAGGCTAAGATTTCTAATTCCACTCAAATCTTGGACAGAAAGCCTTAGTTCATGTCTTGATGAGTCATAACAGGGTAACACAGGTAACAGTTTAGGAATGTAATGGCTGTGTATCAGAGCTAGAGCCGTATTATGTTTAGTCATTGTTCTCTAATTGTTTTTGTATTGTTTGCTGCCTATCTTAGTGAGTGCCAAATATATAATCTTTAATTTTACTTTATCAGGAAAATTGAGATTTGTAGAAACAAAAGTACATTTAAATTTACAAATTGTCACCAAGGCTGAAAGCTTTACTTAATTACCATTCATAATGGTGAGTAAATGGAAGTGTTCATTCTTTGGCATCAACATTTGTTTGTCCTTTAGTTATATTATTATACTGATGTTTAATAAATATGTCTGGTATTAAGAATATAAGAAATTATTGAAAATGGTGGGTTTTATGAGGCTGCCATGTATTGATTATTGTTAAGAGGCCGAGTGATAGGTTCATTGAGTTTATTTTACTAGTTTCTAATTTTGTATATGTTCAAAACTTTCCATAATAAAGTTTTTAAAAGTGGGTTTTGAGAGAAGGTTAAATTTAGTAAAGCAAAAATTCTAATTCATATGTTTACCAGTGGTAGATCTCTTTCATTCACTTATGGTATTTATTTCAAATTCTCTTAAAATGTTAACGATACATTTCAGTAGAGAATTAAAATTTTTAAATTTCAGGATGAATTTAGAAATTGAGTTGTAATCATTTTGAAATGAGTTGCTTCTGATCCTGTAGCTTAGTCCAGGATTATTCAGACTGCTACGTTGAAAATATTCTGGGATGTTTATAAATATATGGGGGAGAGCAGATCCCTTAATGATTACATTGAAAAATGACTTTTTAAAATCACTGAAACAGGTTCCATGGAGATCAGGAATGTTATTACCAGGATGACCTACGAGTATTATCTAGTCTTACCAAAAAGGAACACATGAAAGGGAATGAGACCATGTTGGATTTTCGAACAAGTAAATTTGTTCTGCGTATTTCCCGTGACTCGTACCAACTCTTGAAGAGGCATCTTCAGGAGAAACAGAACAATCAGATATGGAACATAGTTCAGGAGCACCTCTACATTGACATCTTTGATGGGATGCCGCGTAGTAAGCAACAGATAGATGCGATGGTGGGAAGTTTGGCAGGAGAGGCTAAACGAGAGGCAAACAAGTCAAAGGTATGGGAATAAACCTAAGAACTATGTAATGCAGATTATGAAAAACTGTAGCATTTCCATCTACATAATTTACACATTTTTCTTACAGCTAGTTTGGGAATAATTGTACACTATATACTAAGTTTCATGTTCTAAGGATGATGTATAGATGAGAATTTGGGAATAGTTGCATTTAACAGAACCCTGACTACAGTGGCTGAAACCAGTAAGGGATTTTGCATACATATAATGAATTACAGAGGAAAGACCTCTTGGACTGGCATGAGGGCTCCACAATGCCATCAAGGAGCCTGGCTCCTTCTAGTTTCTCCTCCACCAACTTTAGAATGTGGCTTTCTTCTTTGTGCTCACAGATGGGTGTTGCAAATCCAGCACTGCACGTGCATTCCAGGAAGGCTGAAGGGGGAAGATGGAAGACAAACAGTATTTTCTTCCTAAAACCTTCCCCAGTATATTTGTGGGTACATCTGTTGGCCAGAATGACATTATATGGCTATTCCTAGCTGCAAAGGAGTCTGGGAACAGAAATGATTTCACTGAGCATATTGCTGCTCCAGCAAAATCAGGGTTCTGTTAGTAAGGAAGAGGGATTGGCTATTGGGTAGAAAAGTACAGAATCTGTTTCAGGATATAAATGACTATATTGTAATTGTGATTCATCCTATCAAGATATGAAAAGGATGTATCGATGAGTGAAATATTAATTTAGAAAATGTTGGCTTTTTTGACTTGTAGGTATTTTTTGGTTTATTAAAAGAACCAGAAATTGAGGTGCCTTTAGATGATGAAGATGAAGAAGGAGAAAATGAAGAAGGAAAACCTAAAAAGAAGAAACCTAAAAAAGATAGTATTGGGTCCAAAAGCAAAAAACAAGATCCCAATGCTCCACCTCAAAACAGGTGAGGAAAGAACTTCAGGAACATGTGTAGAGGTGTAAGATGATATACTGTTATAGAGAATTCAGTAATTCAGAATACTTTTCAGCTTGTTTTTCTCTTACAGAATCCCTCTTCCTGAGTTGAAAGATTCAGATAAGTTGGATAAGATAATGAATATGAAAGAAACCACCAAACGAGTACGCCTTGGGCCAGACTGTTTACCCTCCATTTGTTTCTATACATTCCTCAATGCTTACCAGGTTGGTAAAATCATTGCACAATTTCTGCCTGGAGAGTCATGTAAAATGGTGACTTACCATTAAAAGAAACCTAGATGTGTTAACTAAGACGGAGTTTTCTTATTTAAACTGTTGATGTAAATATAGCTTAAAGACAGAAGTTAGAAAAGGATAATTGGACACTGCTTGGAATAGCTAGAAGGCAATGTTGAAAAGACCTTTAGCAACTTGTAGATGCCAGAATCTTGGTTATATGTGTCTGTTGTTTGATCATAATTCTGCTAGTCTTTGAGGAGGAGGAAACTGTGTCATTCATCTCTACTTAACTTGGCTTACATACTAGATAAACTTAGTACTTTTTATTAAGGATTCTATCTATCTTTATAGATAGTTTATAATCTGAGGATATAATTAGCAGAGTACAAAAATGACTAATATTTTCTTCATATCATGTGCTCCAAATTTGGAGGGCAATAAGGGGTGAATGATGACATGTTCTCAAAGTAAATACTTTCAGACAGTGGGTTTCATAGAATGAAATCTCAAATATCTCTTATATGAGAAAAAGAGTTATCATTATGTATTCTCTAAGATGTAATTGTAACTTTTTCCCCCAAGACAGTATTGTCTAGTACAAAGTTTTTATTTTTTCATTGGCAGGGCCTCACTGCAGTGGATGTCACTGATGATTCTAGTTTGATTGCTGGAGGTTTTGCAGATTCAACTGTTAGAGTGTGGTCTGTGACACCCAAAAAGCTTCGTAGTGTTAAACAGGCAGCAGGTAACTGAGATGACCTGTTAGGATGTGAACTTGTCCTTAGTTTACACCGATCTGGATCCCAGGGAATATATACAAGAGATTGTGATCTTAGCAGAATTTCACTTGATTTTACTTTAACTCAAAATGTTAACATTCCCAAGGTGCCTGGCTGGCTCAGTCGGTGGAGCATGTGACTCTTGATCTCAGGGCCATGAGTTCAAGCTCCATGTTGGGCATGGAGCCTACTTAAAAAAAAAAAATAAATGCTAATGTTCCCAACAGTGAAAAGTGCATTGGAGTGGCAATCGGAGACTGGGATACTAGACCGGTTTAACTTCTCTGGGCCTCAGTTTTCTCATCTGTAGAATGAGGGGATTGGGCTAGAAAACTCCTTAAGGTTAAAAATCTAATTTTATGACTGCCTGTAAATTTGAAAAATGCCTGTAAATAGTGGGAGAGTACTTCTGTTTTAAATATAAAAATGGCTAAAAAAAGAACTAATAAGGTTAGAATTTCACTTTAAAGGTTTCTTGCTAAATGTATTGTTTAAACAAAGAATACATTTTCAAAAAATTTTTAATATTTCCATAGTTTTCATTTGTGTAAAACATGATAGAGTGGATTACTTTGAGTTTCAATTGAGTTCCCACGGAGTAGATGTGTGCACTCTGGCAAGTTTTTAACTGAAACCTCAGTTTCCTCGTCTATACACTGGGCTAATAACACCTAATTTAGAGGCATTAGCACAGTGGTCGGTATGCAGGAGGAACTGTTCAAATGTTAGTTCTTCTACTAAATAATGATGTGATTGCCTTAAAATGTTCTAATGAATATACTTTTTTTTTTTTTTAAATGAATGTGTTTTTAAAAACCAATATTTCTGGACCATTTTAGATCTTAGCCTCATAGACAAAGAATCAGATGATGTCTTAGAAAGAATAATGGATGAGAAAACCGCAAGTGAGCTGAAGATTTTGTATGGTCACAGTGGGCCTGTCTATGGAGCCAGCTTCAGTCCGGATAGGTAAAATACAAATAAAAAATGAAATGCTGCTGCAGTATATTGAGATTATGAAAGTTAACTACTGGAAACATGTGGGGAAAAATTGTTTGAAAAATCTCATGGTTGCCTCTCACGCATTATCTTTTAGAATCTTGCCATTTGCTAATTTGTCTTGGGGTACTGGTATACAAGGTAGCAGCTTTATACCTAAATTTATAGACTCAAGATGCACAGATTCAGGGTTTGTTGGTTTTAAAAATTTGCTTTAGTTTTTGTAGAACCCCTATAGGAGCTGAATTGCTTCTTTGGGTTCTTGCCTTGTGTTTGTGGCTACTGCTGTATTCCATCATCTCCAAATTCAGAACAAATTCCTGATATTAAGGTATATTAGATGTCAGTTGAAGATTTTGTATAATCAAAAGAACTAAGAACACTGAAAAGGGAATTGAAACCCACAAATAGGTATTTACTTATTTTTCATGATCTCTGACATTCTGTAGAAATGGAAGGGAATTTTATATTTATAATACCATTTGTATCTTACTTGGATAGTAGCTTTCAGGCCACCAAGATTTTCATCTTTATGAAACCTTGAGAATGAAACTTTGATAGGGTTTAGACAGATGATACATTTTTCCCTGAGGGAAATCTCTAATTTCAGTGAAAACCGTAACAACTTTCTGAGTTGTTCAGCTTTTGTGTTCATCTCTGAAAAAGGTAAAACTATTATTTACAGTCTATGTGTTTTCGTATTTTTTTTGTCCAAAAGACATTTCCTTTTGGGACACCTGGGTGGCTCAGTCAGTTTAAGTATCCAACTCCTGAGTTTAGTTCAGGTCTTGATCTCAGGGTTGTGAGTTTAAGCCCCGCATTGGGCTCCACGCTGGGTGTGAAGCCTAATTAAAAAAAGACACTTCTTTTAAATACTTACATAAGTCATACAGGATAGGAAAATGGCATCTTCATTTTAAAGAAAAAAATTGAATTTTAAGTAACATCTTATATCACATTTCTTAGTTTTTCTCAATTGACCTTTTTGACCATCCTTTTTGTTGGTACCCTTTGGTATAATTTTTTATAAGAACTGTGACTTTTCCAATATATTTTTAAAAATAATGTAACCCCATTCAATAGGTGCTTCGTAGAGTGTCACAGCTAACATTAGTTTGGTTAGTACTTTCAACTTTGTTATCTACTGTGAATTCCATGTATAAAGCAAAAGTGAGATGGGTCAGCTGTATTTAACATACTCAAATGTAAAGAGAAACTGGAGAGGTAACCAAGTTATTCTGGGAATCAAATGTATTACCTTCTCTTCCCTCAGGAACTACTTGCTTTCCTCTTCAGAGGATGGAACTGTTAGATTGTGGAGTCTTCAAACGTTTACTTGCTTGGTGGGATATAAAGGACACAACTACCCAGTATGGGACACACAGTTTTCTCCATATGGATATTATTTTGTGTCAGGGGGCCATGATAGAGTAGCTCGGTAAGAACATTGTGATCTTATGACTGGCAGAATGGTTTCTTTTTGGGAATTAAAAACTCCAGCCATACTCATTTTCACTCCTGTTATTGGGGATCAACTTTTTGAGAATGTCAATATTTATAGCTCCTCATTTGAAAATGAATTTGGGAGAAGTATGACTGCCATTATGTCTATACCAAGATTAAGAGTCCTGCTTTTTTTCCTCAAGCTAGCTTATTAACATGCTTCCAGCCCGTCCCTTAGCTAGATGATAAACCTTGTCTTTCACACCATTTATGTGCACCTGTGTTTTCCTGTTATCTCTTGTTCAGGATGAGGCAACTCAGGCTAGAAACTAATTTTGTGGTGCCCAAAACTAAGGAAAAATACTTTTCTATGGGTTAGACTAGGAATTGGGGTAGAGAAAGGCGGGGTACAGAGAACTATAGAATTAAAATCTTGTGCTAGATCAACTTAGTTTTCCTTAAGAATGTTATTTCGTCTTAGTCATTCCATTTTCTTTTCCTCAGGTAGCTAGTGAAGGGGCACTCATTTGGAGCTAACGTTTCGCATGGTGTTTCTATTATTTATTTTCAAATTTTGGCAGTTAACCATTAACTATCATATGTTGCTTTCCATGTATTTTTTAAAAGGCTCTGGGCTACAGACCACTATCAGCCTTTAAGGATATTTGCTGGCCATCTTGCTGATGTGAATTGTACCAGATTCCATCCAAACTCTAATTATGTTGCTACGGGCTCTGCAGACAGAACTGTGCGGCTCTGGGATGTCCTGAATGGGAACTGTGTAAGGATATTCACTGGACACAAGGTATTTTACACATACAAGGTTGCTTCTGAGATAAAGTATATATATATATATATATATATATATATATATATATATTTTAAAAATTAACCAGCGAACCATTGAAACTATTTGAAACCATTTGAAAGAAACTATTCCTTCCACTAAGCTTTAAAATTCTAGCTTTGTCTTTATTTTCTCATTTTTAACCTTTTGATTCTTCTTTTATGGACTTTTTTTCTAGGGACCAATTCATTCCTTGACATTTTCTCCCAATGGGAGATTCCTGGCTACAGGAGCAACAGATGGCAGAGTACTCCTTTGGGATATTGGACACGGTTTGATGGTTGGAGAATTAAAAGGCCACACTGATACAGTCTGTTCACTTAGGTTTAGTAGAGATGGTGAAATTTTGGCATCAGGTAAAGGACTAGAAATGACTTTGTGGTAAAGGCATGGTATGTTGAAACAAAACAGGAGTGTTGAGTGTTAGGTTTTGCTTCTTAGCCATGATTCCAGTCAACATGTGTGTTGACTTGTCAGGTTAAACTGCTTGAAAAGGTCCTTTAGAAGGAAGAGTAGAAGGAAGTGTAGATTTTTTCACCAGAAATAATACAGTAAACGTATGAAGTATATTTGACAAAATGTCAGAATCTAAATATGGTAGATGCTACTAAATGGTTTCCTTTGACTTCCCTGTAGGTTCAATGGATAATACAGTCCGGTTATGGGATGCTGTTAAAGCATTTGAGGATTTAGAGACCGATGACTTTACTACAGCCACTGGGCATATAAATTTACCTGAGAATTCACAGGAGTTATTGCTGGGAACATATATGACCAAATCAACGCCAGTCGTACACCTCCATTTTACTCGAAGAAACTTGGTTCTAGCTGCAGGAGCTTATAGTCCGCAATAAACCATCGGTATTAAAGACCTTTTGGAAGCTACTGTTTGAAAAAGGGAGACTAAAAGCAAATACCTCAGTGATTAATATTTAAGCTACAAAGAATGTTTTGTCTATATGGATCTGGAAGGATGCTGCTTGAAAAATCTGAACAGGACAGTTCCACGTTTCTATAGCAACCACATTTAACTAATTTCCGTTAGTTGAATAAGAGGTATTATGTTCGTGGAGGGGACATTTATGGTGCTTTGGATTGTGTGGAAACTATGCATTTTCTGTTCAAATGCTATTTTAATTTATTATGTTTAGAAAAAAAATCAATTACAATAATTCATCCTGCTTCAAGATTCAAATCAAGTAATAGAATACCATCTTGAATTTTAGCTGAAGAATTCTATGAGCATGTATGTTTCTGCTGTAAAAATGTAGTTACTGTATGGCACTCAAGTACTATGTTAAATGATCCACTAACCTTTTTGCTTGGCCCATGACTAGTGGAATGTATGTTACTGGGTAGGGTGAACTACAGTTCCTTTCTAAGTACTAGAAGTACAACCATCCAATGACATCTGAATTTATAACTGTTGGATTAGGAGTGCACCTAAACACTCTCTAAACCAGGTGAAGAAATTTAGCTTCCATGTTCTACTTCAGCTAAAACAGCTACATACAACCTAGTACACTTGAAGTCAGACAGACATTTCAGTTGCTTACCTCCAGTACTGAGCCTTGCTTTGGGAAACTAAAAGATTTAGACCAAGTCACTGCCAGTTTTTTGCCTTTGTTGCATTTTGTACAGTTTTTATATTTTTGATATCTTGTAAATAAAGACAACCAGCTTTTCCAGGTTCATAATTTATTGTACAAATTGAGTATCACATGATGAGTTGACATTAGCTTCTCCAGGCATGGGAACTTAGCAGATGAGGTACACTTTAAAATCCTATAAACAAAGCAAAAGTAGTTTAGACACAATTGTGTTCAACTCTACTTTAAAAGTAAAGACAGTAATTATAAGGACTATCCATGAAACCCCTGAAATTAAATGCAAATTTATCAGATTCTCAGAGTCAGTAACCACCCCAAAATGAAGATGTCTCTCAGCTTAATACAGGTTAACTTAACCTTTAACAAAAGAGCTGCCAGGAATTCAGTATGATCCTGATGTAGGCTACTGGAAAAGTCTAGGTGCAAAGTAACATTTTAAATAGTGGAAAGCAATCTGTTACTTAGTATCAGAGATTAAATGTCTCCATATTTATAATGAGGATACTACCACCCTCCCAAAGTTGGGAGGTACCTAGTGGAAAACTGGGCAAATACTACTTGTCAGGAATAAGCCATGGACTTCTGTATTCTGGGATAATAGTCAACAGTTTCGAGATTGGAAAAGCTTTTAAGAGCATAGGAAAAATTTTCTGTGGAGAGCTACATTAGATAAAGATTTGGGTTTTGTGCACATCATCTACTACCAAGACCAATATTTATTCACTTAAGCACGGACAAATGGAGACTGTGGGGCACCATAAGAAGAAAATAAAATCTATGGGAATTTACATAAAGAACTTATATAAGAGAAATAAGGTCTTTACAAAGACCATTATTTTTTTTAATTTTTTTTGTAATGTTTATTAATAACAGACAGAGACAGAGCATGAACATGGGAGGGGCAGAGAGAAAGAGAGACACAGAATCTGAAGCAGGCTCCAGGCTCTGAGCTGTCAGCAGAGCCTGATGCCGGGCTCGAACTCACAAACTGCGAGAGCATGACCTGAGCCAAAGTCGGATGCTTAACCGACCGAGCCACCCAGGCACCCTAAGACTCAATTGTTAAATGACAAAAACACATGAAGAGAACGTTAAGAAAAATACAAATGGTAAACAAATGGAAAAAATGTACAGCTTCATTAAAGAGACAAATTAGGGGTGCCTGGGTGGCATAGTTGGCTAAGTGACCGACCTTTGGTTTCGGCTCTGGTCATCATCTGATAGTTCTAGGGTTCCAGTCCCACATTAGGCCCTGTGCTGACAGCACAGGGTCTGCTTGGAATTCTCTCTCTCTGCCCCTCCCCTGCTCGTGCTCTCTCTCAAAATAAATAAACTTAAATAAAAGGAGACAAATTATTTTCACTCATCAAATGAACAAAAATCAGAAACTGATTATTATTCAACACTGGCTAGGGCAAAGACACTCTCATACTATGCTGGGTGCACCACACCCCTGGGGGAAAGCACTTAAGCCTAAAACAATCATATAACATTTCATGCTCAAAAGTGTTCAATGTAATGTTATTTATATTTTTAAAAATTCTAATAGGAAACATAAGTCATATATCCAGGGCGCCTGGGTGGCCCAGTCAAGCATCTTTGACTCAGGTCATGATCTCATGGTTCCTGAGTTTGACTCCCACATCAGGTGAGCTGAGTCCCGCTTCAGGTAAAAACACAAGCCCTGCTTCAGGTGAGTCCACTTCTCTCTCTGCCCCTCTCTCACTTGTGCCCCTTTTCTCTCTCTCTCTCAAAAATCATATATCCATAAACACTCATGCATTTAAATAACAACGTATTTGTTATAAGACAGTATTACAGACATGACTCATAGCCACTGGAAACCAAATAAAAAATATAAAAAAAGAGCCAAACCAAAATGTTAACAAGAATTGTCATGGTAATGGATATGAACAATATTTTCCTCTTTTTCTTGTATATAATTTTGTATAACGACAACAATTTACTTTTATGTGAGGGAAAAAATGCTAACAAAATGTCTAACTTATAAACTTTTAAATGTCAACTCCTTACTGTTTATGTTGCTTTCACAGCTGGTGTTTTTTTAGACCTTAACTTGAAGTATAAGACCAACAAAGCGATGCCTCCATATGTGGCCAGTACACACTAAAAAAGAAAGGACAAAGTAAACAAGAGCCATTGCCATCTCTGTTATTCTAAAATGTAACTGCTGAAAGGTTATTATCATTAATACTTACATTCATTCTACCTGTGAGGGTGTAAGAGTTGAAATATTTTTTGATACCAGTGAATTGGAATTGGGCATCAGTTTCTGGACCTGCCATGATTTCAATCTTTAAAAAAAAAAAAAAAAAAAAGAAAGCAACAATAAATTGGTTTGGATGCAATTTAAAAGAAAAAATTTTTTTAATTTAAAGATCTTATTTTTTTAAAGTAATCTCTACACCCAACATGGGCTGGAGCTCACAACCCAGAGATCAAGAGTTGCATGCTCCACTGACTGAGCCAGCCAGGCACCCCCCTCCCCACTTTTTTTTAACTTCAAAAACCTGAAATGTCATTGCATGGAAGTATTATAAATTTTTACATGTCTTGCCCAATACAGTAGCAGCAAAGATGGTGGCAAAAGGCTTACTGATAAACCTACCTTTCAGAAGGAAGACTACGCTGGTTGCTACTATACAGCATTCCAGAATATACATCAAATCACATAGCACAGGAAGAAAAGGTAGTAGCCTCTAAGTCCACCCTCTAACCCAATGCTGCTTGATATTTTTGTTCCTGGCTCTAGCTATATATACCATGTTACGCCGTGCATGAATCAATCAGTTTTAAGACTAGCGGAAAGACGGAGCTTGTGATACATTTCAAAGTTTCTCAGAAGGGTAACCATCAACAAAACAGCTCAATTCGCAACCCCTTTCACAATTTTTCCTGTATGGGAAGGAAGAGGAGGAATCAGAAGCCTACTCAATCAGAAATTCTCGGGCCCAGCAATCTAGGTGTTTCTGATGTAAGCTACAGTTTGAAAAACATTGCAGTAATAGAAAACCAAATATTTGTTAGTTAGTTAGTAATTATATAGGAAAAAAACTCTGGGAAAATATGCAGCCAACTTTTAGGAAGACTTATACTATAGTACCTATATTTTAAAGAGGCACATATTTTTTATAATAAAACATAACAAAGGCACATTCAAAGGTCACCAAAACAACACTTGAAAATTCGTATGTATGACCGCCTATCTACCACGACCGACGCCACGCCGAGTCGATTGGCAACATAGACGAGCCGGTCGAGGTCCGGTCGAGATTGGTAGGCAGTGGCAGTGACTCAGCTGGCTCTTGATGAAATGAAGAGGGAGAGAACTGTGAGGAAGTCGTTGCTATGGAAACTGGCACTCACCAGTTTACCATTCAAAGGCCTTCAGAGGCTTTCACGTGCATAGAATTGGCAATGAAAATTTGGACAGATGGCCTTAATTCTGAACACTGTTTAGTCCTTGGAACAATGAAGGAAATCCAAATTTCCTTCGACCCCCTCAGGGGCCTTGGCCTTTCCAGCCCAAGTAGGAAAATCTCCATTAAAATAAATCTTTATAATGTAGCTCTTACATTAACTGTTTCCTTTTACTAGACTTATTAAAGGCATATTCTTCCCCACATTCATCTTCATGATGCACTTTTGAATTCTTACGGTATTAAGTAGGTTTCTAGGAGAAACCCTACATAAAACAGGAGCTTAACTTTACCAAATTATTAACTGATAACCCCATGACCTTGTGCCTAATAAAAAGTTTTAAGAGGATGTGGTGTCCAAATGAAACAATACTAAAGTACTTTAAATTTCTCTCTACACTTTATAGGAGGAAGGCTGGGATATTCCACAGAGGACTAATTTTGACTGCAGGTAAGGGCATGGCATAGGAACAAATTTAGTCTGGGTCTTAAGACTTTTGTGAAGGTGAGATGGAGGCAGGAGTGGGGAGTAAACGGTTGCTGGTGAAATAAACACTGGGAGAAAAGCCTACAAGCACTTGGGTCTGCAGGTTAGTTTTGGACAAATATCAGGAACCGCTGTGCTAGAGGACCCTTTGTGGAATAACTGACACGGAAACCTTATTCCTTTTTAAATCCTACAAAGTTTAGGAAAGCATAATAATAATGGAGGAAATTACTTCAAACTAATAATATGCTGTTAAATGGTAGCCCGTGGAGAAATCTAAGCAAGGGGTCTTGCTCGTTTCTAATTAACCGACCCACTTTTGTTAAATATTAATTAAGCCTTCCACGTCTTTTTTCACCTGTGAAATGGGCATTTCAGAAAAGGCCCAAAGTGACCAACTGCCCTCGCTACTTTCTGTTTCTTGAAACTGCAATTTTCCTGACTGGACACCTACCTGGAACGGTGAGATCACGAGGTAAAAGGAGGCAAAGTCGAGAGCCACTCGGGGACCAGCCTCTTGGACTTCAAGGAGTTTACAGCTCTCTGTTCTGGCTACTTCCTAGGAAAGGCCTTTCCGGCTGATCGGACACAAACTGAGATCTAACCCGCTTACCGCGGGCCTGGCGAACTGCAGGGGCCGGGCCACGCTCACCCTCGCTCTGACAAAGGCTGCAGCGCAGCTAAAGGAGGCCTTGCTGGTCAGCTCCCTAAGCACCGCACAGTGGAAGCAAACTGCTATCGGCACACAGAAGAAGAGGTTAATTTGGCCACAGGCCCGAGTCTCATTCAATATTACTTCGCTGGTGACCTTGGGGGGACTCCCTTCGCTGCGGACCTCACTATCCTACATTGTAAAATACAATCTAAGGGTCTCCAGGAACCATGGGAGCCTCTGGGATCTCCTATCCGCCTCGCCCGAGGATTCCCAGGCGAGTCCGACCCCTCGCGCCCCGGCCCTCGTTATCTCTAACTACCTTTCCATTCTCCACTGTTCTCGTACCCCAAAGCGAAAACCTAGCGGTGTTCCCGGACCAGGAACGGCGGGATTTTTATGCTGGCCCCCCAAAGCGGAGGCTTAAGGCCTAAGCCCGGGTTCCCCTCCATACACCGACCTTGCAAAAGACACCAATTCCGCCAGTTGTGTCCTTCAACCTACGCACCGACTCCGCTGCCGGCCGGAAGAAGCCTCCTCCCCCCCGTTCGCGTTCAACGGGCCACAAAGATTCAGCCTTCAGCGTCGATTGGCTACGGCTCGGAGTCCCGCCCTTCCGCTTCCTGTCTCTAAATGGCTCCCCATCGCGCACCATCCCCATCTGAAGAACCAAGCATGGTAACGGAAGTAGGGCGTTAAGCCCGCTCTCGTTTCCGGAAGAGCAGTGGGTGTGCTGGTCTCCGCGTGTGTGACTGCACTGGTACCGGCTCAGAAGTACAGAGGTGCTGGCGTCGCGGGGCTGGTAAGTGAGGACAAGGGCGAGAAAGGAGGAAACCTCGTGGCTTCCAGGTCTGTCCCAGAGGTAGGTCTTATGGGTCTCTGCCATACACTTAGAGTGCTGGGTGAGTGGTTCGGCCACCCCAGCTCAAAAGCCGGCTCTACTCGAGTGGCCCTTGAACATCAGGCTCTGTCCCTGGAAAGTTGCTTAAGTCCCTTCTGTGCCGCTGCATCGTCTCTTTGAAGCTTCAGTTTCCCGTTGTCTGAAGTGAGAGTAATAGTCAAATTCCCTGCAAACTAGACTTCTCTGCTCTTTTCATAGAAATGAAAACATTGACCCACTATGAAACACTGACCCACCCATTCCCGATTCCAAGGCTCCCAGTGGGTCCTCTCCTCTTCTACTGTCTCAAGACATTTTATATCCTTATACCGAGGGTCTCTCACAACCAGTCTCTCCTATTTTCCGTTCTCATTTATACCTAGTTCTCATTCGGATGGTTTCTCTCTATACTGCAGTTAACTTCTACCCTGTTTACTTTCCTTCAGTCCTGTCTCTCTTCCTGTCCAATTTATAGCCTGTAGTATATTTTTGATCGCTGTTCTCTTTCTTCCCGTAATTAAGCCTCTGACTTAATCAAAGTAAACATTAAACTACTGTCTAATTCAAAATCTTTCACAAAGAAGCCCACTTGTGTTCTACAATTTAGCTCTGATTATTATGCTTTATTCTCCATGTGGTCTAGTTGAATAGTTCTTCAAAGAAAGGAAACAGCAAATTTTTGACCAATTTTTTGACAGATTGCTGGTGATTATTGACATATTTGGCTTTAACTGAATGCCTTTTCTCACACTCCTTCTGCTTTTCCTTTTCCATTTGTCAAAATCTTTTTTCGTTTAACAGCTCAAAGGCATCTTTAGGAAGCTTGCCTTCTTTACTGAAGTCTCATCATTTCCTATTTCTTTGCTTATAATTTGATTTTTTTTTTTTTAAGTAGGCTTCATGCCCAGCGCAAAGCCCAACATGGGGCTTGAACCTATGACGCTGAGATCAAGAGTTGGACCCTTTGGGGCGCCTGGGTGGCTCAGTCGGTTAAGCCTTCCACTTCAGCTCAGATCATGATTTCACGTTTGTGGGTTCGAGCCCTGCGTCGGGCTCTGTGCTGACAGCTCAGAGCCTGGAGCCTGCTTCTGATTCTGTCTCTCTCTGCCCCTTCCCCTCTCATGCTCTGTCTCTCTCTGTATCAAAAATAAATAAAACATTAAAAAAATTTTTAAAAAGAGTTGGATGCTTAACCGACTCAGCCACCCAGGCGCTCCTGATTTGCATTTTTTTTTTTTTTTTTAAGTAATCTCTACACTCTAACATGGACTTACCACCCCAAGATCAGGAGCTGCATGCTCTTCTGCCTGAGCCAGCCGGGCACCCCAATTTGTATTTTAAATGATTTGCATAATTGTTTTATTTTCTTAAAATTGTGCATATTCTTTGAAGATAAGGATTTATATATTCATTTGTGGTATCTCTGACTTAACTGTAGCTACTCTGTAATATTTACGACACTGGATCTAGGACTTCTTTTTCTGGAGGAGAATGTATGGGCTTGTGGTTTTGAAGCAGATACCATTGGAAAGATGAATTATAGGTTATTTGGGGCCTAGCATCAAACCATCTATTTCTTAGGTCTAAATATTGTCTAGCACATTGGTGCTAGAAAGCTCTACCTCTTGCCCGCTGATCATAGCCTTTAGGAAATCTGATACCAACGCTACGTCTCACTGATACTCTTTGCGTTGTTTTTAGGAGACTCAAACACAGCAACCATGGAAGAAAGCTTCCCCCGAGGGGGTTCAAGAAAGACCCACAAATCGGAGAAAGCTTTCCAGCAGTCAGTTGAACAAGACAACTTATTTGATGTAAGTGGTGTGCTTGTTTGGTAAGACTCACTGAACACTTTCTAGTATCCTTGTGAAGAATGAACCTTGTTTGAAAATGTGGCATTTTCCATATTTGTGTCTTTTTCAAGTCTCCTTTTGTAAAGTGAACTTGTTAGAGAGTCTGTACCACCATGGGAGTATATTTTTCGAAGCATGGCATTTAGTACTTGAGTTTGCAGTGCTATTGTTCCTTATTCTTAGAAATTTTTGCCATGTTGGTTAAGGACGGAGAAAAAAGTTATGGAGTAAGTCATGAAAGGTGCAACATGGGAAATATAGTTAGCAGTATCGTAATAGCATTGTATGGTGATGGTAGGTGCACTTGTGAGCATAGCGTAACGTGTAGAGTTGTCAAATCACTATGTTGTACATCTGAAACTAATGTAACATTGTGTGTTAACTATACTTCAAGTAATTAAAAATATAGGATGGAGAAAAAGTTGGTGATTGCATTTTTAGATGGGATTCTTACCATGTATAGTGGTCAGAATTTGCATTAATATTCACCATCTTCACCTAGAGTAGACATTGCTCCAAGTGCTAGAGGGAAGGGAATTAACATTTGATTTTGTGGCCTTATATGGATTTTATGTAATCTATCCAACTACATTGGAATAGAGAACATCATTCCAGGATGAGGAACTGAGGCTTAGAGAGGTTATATGATTGAGCTGAAACCGCATAGCCTGTTTTGGGGGAGTTGGGAGTTTAACTCTGGTCTCGGTGTTTCCACCTTCCATTTTCACACACTGTTTCAAATTGCTTCTCATACTGGGGACCCCAGTGTCCATCCCAGTCAAGGGAGGAAGAACACAGAAGAGAAGGGGCATTTGAAAATGTGAAGAAGGCTCCCACTTTGGGCTTGAACAAAGATGGCAGAATGGGAGAGATGAGATTGGAACGGAAATTATGGGAACACTGGGAGGGGGTGCAGTGGAGGAGTAATGAAGGTGACGGGGGCTGAAATTGGAAGGAAGGTCTAGGATTGTTTCTCTTCATTCCTTGGGATCTTTCTTCCCCCTCTGTAGATTTCTACTGAAGAGGAATCCACCAAAAGGAAAAAGAGCCAGAAAGGACCAACAAAAACAAAAAAGTTGAAAATTGAAAAGAGAGAAAGCAGCAAGCCTATAAGAGAGAAGTTTGAAATCCTTAGTGTTGAGGTTTGTTACAATTTGATCTTGTTCTAAACAAACTACCCTAGGTTGCTTAAGCTTGTGTATGTTTTTCTTCCCTCTTTCCTTTTGTTTTTTCCTTTTGTACATATGTGTGTGTGTGCATGTGCATGGCCTCCTGTAGAGATTTTTTGCAGTTTGTCCTCAGAATTGAGCTTTATTGCCTTTGACTATTAACCAATGCCTGGGATCGTGTGTTGTTTTTCTTTTTAGCTGCTGAGTCCTTTGTTGTGCTTATGTCTTCATTGAACTTATGTTTTAGCAGATTCATAGGTTAGAACTGGCAATAACTTTAACAACCTTTCTACTTCTGTTTCATTTTGTAGCTGTGGAGATTCTCTTGGAGAAGTAGTCTTTTAATTTTCTTTAGATTTTTAGATTATAATTTGGATATATGTTGTGAAAAAAAAAAGTCAAATAACTCTTAAGGAAAAGATTCAGATTCAGCCTGCAGAAGTATTTTGTTTGTCTTAATGATACTCAGAAAAATAATTTTTTTTTATTAAAAAGTTTTTTGGGGCACCTGGGTGGCTCAGTCGGTTAAGTGTCTGACTTCGGCTCAGGTCATGATCTCACAATTTTGTGAGTTCGAGTCCCGCATCAGTCTCTGTGCTGGCAGCTCAGAGCCTGGAGCCTGCTTCGGATTCTGTGTCTCCGTCTCTTTCTGCCCCGCCCCAACTCGCGTTCTGTCTCTCTCTCTCTCTCTCTGTGAAAAATAATAAATAAAACATTAAAAAAATTTTTTTATATTTATTTATTTTTGAGAGAGAGTGTGCAAGAAGAGCAGAGAGAAAGGGAGACAGCATCTGAAGCAGGCCCCAGGCTCTGAGCTGTCAGCACAGAGCCTGACATGGGGCTTGAACTCATGAACTGTGAGATCATGACCTGAGCTGAAGTCAGATGCTTAACTGACTGAGCCACCCAGGCACCCCTCAGAGAAAACAATTTCTTAACTTTGTGTTAACATTAGAAAAAGTTTCACGTGAAAATGGATTTCTGGGGGCGCCAGGGTGGCTTAGTTGGTTAAATGTCTGACTTTTGGCTTTGGCACAGGTCCTGATCTTGTGGTTCATGAGTTCGAGCCCTGCATCAGGCTCTGTGCTGACAGCACAGAGCCTGCTCGGGATTCTCTGTCTCTGCTGCTTCTCCCTTCACTTGCCCTCTCTTTCTCTCAAAATAAAAAAATAATTTTTTTAAAATGTGTTTTCTGGCTTCTCGTAAGAATTTGAGAGTGCTAACAGCACAAACTCGCATTCCCTCATGTTTGTAGTCACATGGAGGTGAGTAGTGGTTGAGCCCGTTAGGTATGGCATACACACCCCACACTGCCATTGTCTCCACTGACCTGCCTCCTTCATTTTGTTGTCTGCCAGGCATATAAGTGTGGGATGTTTGGAGTAAAGCAAAAGTCAAAAGTGTCCTTGAGTATCCCAGTGCTGTTTTACGCTGCTCGGTTAGCTGTTTGATAAGTGTACTGTCATATACACACATGTATTTCCTGTAGCTTTTCTAGATCAGAGTTGAGACTAGAAGCCACACCACTAACCTCTTAACTTGTTGTTTTTTTCCCTGCTGTACACCTTTCACTTTTTCTTTTCTAGTCCCTGTGTGAGGGGATGCGGATTTTGGGTTGTGTGAAAGAAGTAAATGAACTGGAACTGGTGGTTAGTCTGCCCAATGGCCTCAAGGGCTTTGTGCAAGTGACTGAAATCTGTGATGCTTACACCAAAAAGCTGAATGAGCAGGTGGCTCAAGAAGAACCTCTGAAGGTAAGGGCGACCTGAATGTACTCAGTAACTGGAACTAAGTGGTGTACAGGTAGATGTAAAATTACAACTTTGCTAAATGCTGAGAAGTCCAGGTACAAGGTGCCATGAGAGTTTATAATAGGGGATTGTTATTTTATTTTTTTTTTAATAGGGAGATTTTGACTTAGCCCAGGGAGCCTGGCAGACTTCCCTGGGGAAGGAATGCTGGAGCTGAGATCTGAAGGATGAGGGTATACCAGGTAAATAAGGAAAGGAGTTCAGGCAGAAGGAGCTGAGACAAAGCTAGTGTGGCTATGGCGTAGAGAGCAAGGGAGAGTGGCGTAGGATGGGGCAGGAGAGCTACGTGGAGGCTAGGTCATGTTAAGGATTGGATTTTAATTCTAGAACCAATGGGAAGCCCTTGAAATGTTTGTATGTAGACAGCACGGCGAATAGATTCAAGAGGTATGTGTAGGCAGAGACCAGGTAGGTGGTTACTGGAGTAGTCCAGCTCTGAGATTGCTGGCAGGTTGCATTTAGGGTTTCCTGCAGACTGAGGAGGAAAAGTCAATGGCCACCGATGGGTTTGATGGGGGGATGAGTCCTAGGCTTCTGTTGTACATGACTTGATGGTCAGCCTTGCCATTCTGAGATAGAAACCCTGAGAGAGGGCCTGGATTGGGAGAGACGATGATGATTTTGTTTTTTCCTGTGTCGGGTTTGAGGAATGGTGGAGATATCCAGTAGATATCCAGTAGATTCCAGAGCTCCGAGAGGTCTGGGCTAGAAATGCACATGTGTGACTGCTCTGTGTAGGTGGTGATTGAGGCTAAAAAGGGGGAAGAGGTGCCTAGAAGGAGTGAATAGAGTGAGAAGAGATCGAAAAGCTGACCCTCAAAGTAAATACTGACTCTTGAGAAAGACTGACCCTCAAGCATTTTAATCTCTGAGTAGGACAGTTGCTGTTGGAAGAAGGAGGAGGGGCCAGAGGGATAGTGAAGAAAACCAGCACATGAAGGGCTTGGAAGCTAGGGAGGAAATGTTTAAAGAAGGAAGGAGAGGCGCCAGTGTTAAAAGGTCACATATAAGAAGGACTGGACAACGGATTTGGATTTAGTGACATGGAAGTCACTGGTGATTTTATTGGGAGATAAAGTGCTGTGTGAGGGGTGAGCAGGAGGTGAAGAAATGGAGACAGTGAATACAGATAATTCTTGACAAGTCATTTACATCTGCCTGTTCTGTGGAGATATTTGGAGGCCTCATACTGAAATTGAAGACTGTGACTTGGCCACAGATCCCTCTTCATTTGTGGGCGAGTGGTTACTCTCTTTGTCCACCTTTTGGGTTCTCCAGGGTCTGAGGATGAGAGACCACTGAGCCAAGGTCAGGCAGCAGTATGTTGGTACAGGGGAGGGGTATGTATCAGAATTTTCTCATTTGTATTGTGCAGGACTTGGCCCGCTTGCCTGAACTCTTCTCACCTGGAATGCTGGTCAGGTGTGTGGTGAGCTGTGTGGGCTTCACAGAGAGGGGCAAAAAGAGTGTCAAGCTATCTCTGAACCCCAAAAATGTCAACGAAGTGCTAAGTGCTGAGGCCCTGAAGCCCGGCATGGTACGTATCGGGTCACAGAAGAGGAGCAGACAATGTGCCTTTTTCCTGGCCTGCCTCCTGGGGAGTATCTAGACCACCTTTGACTTTCAGCTTACACCTGGGAGTGGGTCTTTTCCTGGGAGGGAAGGTCTCCAGAGTGCTTGGGTACTTAATAGAAGTCGAAGGCTTGAACCTAATCATACTACTTTGGTGGGGGGAAAGGGAAGGTTCATAGTGGCAAAAAAAAAAAAAAAAAGTCTTCAAGGAGGCTTAGCAGGGGTGAGGAGTTCCACAGAGTGCGTTGCTTATCAAGACTTCTTTACAGATTAAGTCTTTTTCAGAGGCTATCTGGCATCTGTAGGGAATACTTGAGGGCTGCTCTCCAAGAGCAAGAGACAGGTAGGGCAATTATAGTCTGTTAGCTGTACTGAAGGGGAGCTCACTACTGAGGCTTCCAGGCCAATGGAGATTCAGGAGAAATTAGCTCCGAGTATCAGCGTCCAATAAACTACATTCATCTAAGTGTTCTTGTAATTGAGAGGAAGGAGATCAATATGATCTTCTAACCTTTAGGTAGAAGCAGTGAGTTTGGGACAGGCCTGAAAGGTGGGCAGAAAGGCAATAAGCCAAGGTGCAGGAAACTGACAAGCGTCAAGAGTCTGCTGTTTGGCAGGCGCTGTTTTAGACATTTCATCTGAAATTCTCACAGCAGCCCTGAGAGGCAGATAGATATCTGTCTTGTGCATTTGAGAAAATGGGCTCAGGTTTGTGACTTGCCAAAGACAAAATGGCTAGTAAATAAGAGCCAGATTGGAATTCAGCACTGCTTCTGATGAAATGTACAGGAGGCGGGTGAGATTTTTCTTTTTTCCAAGTCTTGGAGACACTTAGAAAACACATGATGACCGCTAGAAGAGTAGTTCTGGATTAGTTATGGCGCTGGGAGTGACCGTGCAAGGCCATCTGGCTTATTCCTCTTTGTGTAACATAAGAGTCTTTCCTATCTTTTGAAAATTCTCCAGGGGAGAAACCCCTCTTTGTGATTCCCCAGCTATGTATAACACTCTTCACCGTCTGGAAACCATCAGATCCCTCAAACCCTGGGAGAATTAAAGTTGATGTCTTTCCCTTTTCTATTCTCTAGTGGGATTGAAATTTATACTTAAAAGTTGTTGGAGGCTGGGAGCTGGGAGAGGATTACGGGGTGATGTGTCAAGATTGATGATGGGAACATTCATGTTTGGTAGTAGGTATTTGTTGTGTATCCCATCACCTTTGACTTTTGAACTCTGGGGAATGCTTTCTCGTCCTCTAGCTGCTCACAGGCACTGTGTCCAGCCTGGAAGACCATGGCTACCTTGTGGACATTGGTGTTGGTGGGGCCAGAGCTTTTCTGCCACTACAGAAAGCCCAGGAATATATCCGACAGAAGAACAAAGGTGAGGGGAAGAGAGGCAGGTACATGGTAGTGACGTGGTACATGTGGGTATTATGTTTAAATGCTACTTGGTGAGTAAAATGACAGAATGGTGACCCCAAAAGCTGTTTGGCTTTGCTAAAATTGGCATTAATCCTAGCTGATAGAAAAGGGAAGATGTGTGAAGGGCCAGGGAGTGATGGGGTCTGAGATCCAATGGACCAGTTTTACTTTTTCTCACCTAGAAGATTCCCCTGAAACTTGAGCTTCCAGGGCCTCTAAACCAGCACTCTACCTGCCTTTTTTAGATTTTCATATTTTTAAGTGGTGTTAATTCCAGATCAGTCAGGGTCACTGTATTCCCCTCTTGTAGTTGGTCGCTGAGAGATTGGGAACATGGGTATTACATGGTCAGCTAAACCATGGATCTGTTCAGGTATTAACTGAACCCAAGAGCCCTTCTCATGGAGGTATTTTTCCTTTTGGGGGCTGGGGCTTGGCAGGTGCTAAACTGAAGGTGGGTCAGTACCTGAACTGTGTCATAGAAGAGGTGAAAGGCAATGGAGGAGTTGTTGGTCTGTCTGTTGGTCATTCTGAAGTTTCTACTGCCATTGCTACTGAGGAGCAAAACTGGACCCTTAATAACTTGCTACCAGGACTGGTGATCAAAGCTCAGGTACAGAAGGTAAGCCACTGTCATTACAATTTTCTAGAATAAAGATAACTTTACTGAAGTAGTGCTATGCACACAACCTGAAACTGCTGTTCAGTAGGGTAGCCATTGGTCATATGTGGCTTTACACAGTTGGAATGTAGCCAGTGCCATATGTGGAAATGACAATATTTTACATCTATTGGGTTAAACTATTATTAAGGTAAATTTCACCTATTTCTTTGTAGGTTTTAAAACGTGATTGCTAGAGAACTTAAAGGTATAGACTTACATATGGATCAGGTTTCTTTTGAACAGTGCTGATCGAAAGGTCAAATAGTGTTAAAATACTTTTATTTAAAAATGTTTACTTATTTTTGAGAGAGAGCAAGAGAGCAAAAGAGAGAGAGTGTTCATGAACAGGGGAGAGGCAGAGAGAGGAGAGGAGAGATAGAAATCCCAAGCAGGTTCCTTGCTATCAGTGCACAGCCCAACGCCGGCCTTGATCTCCTGAACCGTGAGATCATAGCTGGAGCCAAAATCAATAGTCAAATTAACTGACTGAGCCACCCAGGCACCCTTAGGCATTGAGTTTTAAGTTCTTACCGTGGTAGATGATTATTTGGCTCTCTTAATTTTCCCCTTCCCTTCCTCCAACCCCCTAACAGAATATATTAACTTTTTGGTTGAATCATTATTCAGTGCTTAATGTACATATTATTTAGTGCTGAGCTAGGTAACATACTATGACTATTTCTTGAACAGCTTTTTTCCCCAGGAGCTGATTATCAGCTTTGTTTTTGTCATTTGCCAAACTCTCTTCCTACCTATCACTATTTCTTAGTACTGTATATCCTGTATTTTTCTTTTACTACAATTTTCCATAAAGGTTTTCCCTTTAGATAATTTCTTCATTGTTGTTGTTTTTAACCACATAGGGCCCTTTTTCCTGTCATCCTCCTCCAGGCGAGTCTGGTTGCTCTGGTAGGACCCTTGCGAGCTGATATCCTAGGACTTACCTTCTCAGTCATCCTGGTCCTTCCCCTCTTTCTCCTATATTGAGTCTTTTTTGATTCCACATATTCTTCATTTTTGGTTTACTTGCTCATTTTAGTGTGAAACATTCTCCAGAAGCACCTTTGGAAAGGTACATGGGAAGTTAATTTCCTGATCTAGTGTGTTGGATCCCCAGGTCCCCTCCCAGGTTCGCTGATGCACTAGAAACAGTTAGAGGACTCAGCATATGGTGATACTCATCACTATGACTTAATTATGGTGAAAGGAGGCAAAGCAAAATCGAAGGGAAAAGGCACTGGAAGCACAAGCTGCCCTCCCAGTGAAGTCACAGAGTAGAAAAATATCTTTATTCTACACTCACATGTGATTGGTAGTAAAGCTGGGATTAGCATCCTTTGTCAAAAATAACTTGAGAATTTTGAAGACCTTGTTCCCAGTGTCATCTGGTCTCTGTTGCTTCTTCTGTTGTTGTTTTGTTGTTTATTTATTTTTGAGACAGACAGAGCACGAGTGGGGGAGGGGCAGAGAGAGAGGGAGACACAGAATTTGAAACCGGCTCCAGGCTCTGAGCTGTCAGCACAGAACCCAATGTGGGGCTCGAACCCATGAACTGTGAGATCATGACCTGAGCCAAAGTCAGACGCTTGACCGACTGAGCCACCCAGGGGCCCCTGGCCTCTGTTGCTCTTAAAAAGTCTGATGTTACTTTGATTTCTCTTCCTTGTGTTTTTTTTTTATTTTTGGAAGAATGCAAAGATTTTATCTTTATCCCTTTTATTTTAAAATTTCATGATGTGTTTTGGTGTGGATCTCTCTCTATTTGTCTTACAATTCAGAAATGCAGATCTTTCAATTCTGAGAAAATTTGTTGTATTACTGTTTTTTTTTTCTATTTTCAAATTGACATTAAATTCACATATAGAAAGATCTACCCTTTTAAAAATGTATAATTTAGTGATTTTTTTAGTGTATTCACAAAGATGTGCAGCTATCACCACTATTTAATTCCAGAACATTTTCATCACTGCAGTAAAGAAACCCCATACCCATTGATGGTCACTCTCCATCCCTCCCTCTCACAAGCTCGTGGCTCTGCTTTTTGTCTCTAGATTTGTCTATTTTGGGTATTTCATGTAAATGGAATCCTACAATATGTGGCCTTCTGTGTCTGGTTTCTTTCACTTGGCATGATATTTTTATGTTTTCAAGGTTCATCTAGGTTGTAGCATGTATCAGTGATTCATCCCTTTTTATGGCTAAATATTCCATACTATGGATATGACACATTGTGTTTTTCCATTCATTAGTTGGTGGCCATTTGGATTTTTTCCTCTTGGGGCTGTTTTGAGTAATACTGCTGTGAAATTCATGTTTAAATTTTTGTGTGGATGTAAGTTTTTATTTCTCTTTGGCCTATAGTTGGGAATGGAATTGCTGGGTCATATGGTAACTGACTTTATAGAGGAACAGCCAAAGTGACAGCACCAGTTTACACTCCCACCAGCAATTAAAGGTTCCAATTTCTCCAAATTTTCACAAATATTTGTTTTTTATTTTTATTATAGCCATCCTCATGGGTGGGAAGTGGCATCTCCTTGTAACTGGGATTTACATTTCTGTAATGATTAGTAATGTTGAGCATCTTTCCATGCACTGATTGTATTCTGACTATTTGTATATCTTCTTTGGAGAAATATCTAGTCAAAAGTCTTTTGCCCATTTTAAAATTAGGATGTCTTCTTATTTATTAAGTTGTAAGATTTCTTTGTATATTCTGGATACTAGCCCCTTATCAGACTTTTTTTAAAAGATTTTATTTAAAAAATATTTTAATGTTTATTTTTGAAAGAGAGAGAGAGAGTGAGTCGAGGAGCGGCAGAGAGAGGAGAGAATCTCAAGCAGGCTCCACACTGTCAGTGCAGAGTCCAACTTGGGGCTCAATCCCACAAACCTAAAGATCATGACCCAAGCTGAAATCAAGATTCAGCTGCTTAACCAGCTGAGCCACCCAAGCACTGCCCGTCCCCCCCCCCCTTTTTTTTTTTTTAAGTATAATTTCCTCTTCTTTCTCTTAAATTCCTGATAGTATGATGTTGGACTTAGTGATGAGTTCTCTAATTTTCTTATCTTTTTGTCTCTCCTTTATCTTTTTGTCTCGGCATGTGCATGTATTTATCTAGATCCTACCTTCTGGGAGAGTCCCTCAACTTTAATTTTATATCCTGTACTAAATTTTTGTTTTGACTGCCATCTTCTGATTGAGGTGCTAAAAAATGTGTGCTGTGCCTGGTTGGGTGGGGCCTGTTAACTGGCTGACTTCTCTGTCAGGATGAGGACCTAGCAGACTTTGAGCAAGCTCCAGATGTCATTGTTATAAGTCTTCTCTGGCATGTCAGATTTCTCTAGAAAGGATTATTAATCTTCCTTCAGGAGGGTAATATCCTGGCTACCTGAGAGATAGGTGGGAGATGGGCTGGATGTCTCCATATCTATATCTGTATGATGTTCAAAATTTTTTTTAATCTACATTTTCAGGGTTTGCATACCTCTGTCTTTTCAGTCTCATACAGGTTTCCTGTGGAGGCGGGAGAGGCATAGGCCCGATAGTTTGAGGAGAGGACCTGGAGATCTCACTTACTTTCCCTGATTTCAGTCACCTACCTCACTGCTCTCTTTTGAGGTCCTTGTCACCTCTAATTCCTTAGCTTTTGGGGGGCTCTGTAGGATGAATCAGCATGATCAGTATCTCTCTTTTACATGCATTTGGGTTTTGCCTTCTTAGTCTGGGCAAATCACCAAGTTAGCAACAATTAGTCCATGTTGTCAGGCTGATGGTTCCCCAAAGATGTTTGTACAAGTTGTCCTCCTTTCCATTTGGAAATCCCAAGGATGGGAGGATTGATGTCCCTCAGGCCTGAAGGGAGGTGAGCTTACTGAATAAAGAAACAATCAGGGCCAGGAGTTGCCCTGCCACTTAATTTTATAGGAAGAAAGATTGACAACAGTTAGTTGGGGAGGAGAGATACACAGTGGTTGTGGAAAATGTGGCATTGAGTGTTTCGTCCGCTCAATGTCTCTCATGTTCTTGGTTTCTTTTTCTTCCATTTGTTTCCAGGTGACTCCACATGGCCTTATCCTGAACTTCCTCTCATTCTTCACTGGCCTGGTTGACTTTATGCATTTGGATCCCAAGAAAGCTGGAACATACTTCTCAAACCAAGCAGTAAGAAATGTTTTCTTGATTCTAGTTGTGTCCCAAACAGCTGTCCAGTATTGCAGCTAGCTATAGGCTGGGCCTAGGGCTGCATGTATACGGATGTTAGAGGTGGCGAGGGGTCGGAGAGGTGATCTGGAAGGGCCACAGGCAGCCACCTTGGTTATTTCTGCGGCCTGAGACGGAGATGGAACCTATGAAAAAGAAGGCAACTTGTACTTTGCATTTCTTAGTCTTTTAGAGAGTTTGATTTTGGGGGTGGGTGGGTAGTGGATCTTTTGCTCTTATCATTAAAAGTGTTTAAGAAGTAAAAAAGAAAAAAGTGTTCAAGAAGATTATTTAACGTAAAAGAACAAAATCTACATTTAAATAGAAAAATGTGTTTAAAAGTGCTATGAATAGAGTAGATCCAACAATTTTTTTTAGAGAGAGCGCGCTCAAACAGGGTTGAGGAGCAGAGAGAGGGAGAGTGAGAGGGAGAGTGAGAGAGGGAGAGGCCAAAAGAAAGAGAGGACTCTTGAGCAGGCTCCACACTCAGTGCAGAGCCTGATGCGGGGCTCGATCCCACAACCCTGGGATCATGACCTGAGCCGAAATTAAGAGTCAGATGCTGAACCCACTGGGCCGGGTGCCCCTGAAAATACTTTTTAATAGTACACTTGGTTAAATATTGGAAGATTTACAGTCAGGTGTTAATAATGATTAACTCTGGGTGGTTTTTCTACCCTTATCTAAATATCCAAATTTTCTACAATGAATGTGGATATTTGGGAAGAAAATCCCAATGTATATTATTCAGGTTTTAAAAAGAATCCTAAAATGATTCTTTTATTTTCTTTTTTGTTTTTAACAGTAATGTATGCCGTTGGATTCTGTAGAGACATATATTTTTGAACATTTCTTTTTTTTAATGTTTGTTTATTTTTGAGACAGAGACAGAGCTTGAGGTAAGGAGGGGCAGAGAGAGAGGGAGACACAGAATCGGAAGCAGGCTCCAGGCTCTGAGCTGTCAGCACAGAGCCTGACGCGGGGCTTGAACCCACAAACTGTAAGATCATGACCTGAGCTGAAGTCGGACGCTTAACCGACTGAGCCACCCAGGCGCCCCTTAACATTTTTTTTTTAATGTTTAATTTTTGAGAGAGAGAGTGTGCGTGCACTAACTGGGGAGGAGCGGGCGGGGGGTGGACAGAGGATCTGAAGCGGGCTCTGTGCTGACAGCTGAGAGCCTGATATGGGGCCTGAACCCACAAACCGTGAGATCGTGACCTGAACCAAAGTCAGATGCTTAACCGACTGAGCCACCCAGGTGCCTCTATAGAGACATTTTTTTAACTAAACTGGTTTTCCCACCACATATTGGTAAATTTTTTCTAGTAACTTTTTCTCTTTATAATCATATTTATAAACAAAGTGCAGACCTTTATGTACTACAACCTTGTGCACAGAACAGGCTGTTTCTGGTGTATTTCAGATGAGCCTCTGTTACAGTGATGCCAGTACATAGCTTCTATTGCATATGAGTTATTAGCCTCACGGTGTTGAGAGGACCCTTGTATGTTTGGCTGGCCTTGAGCAAAACATTGATTTAGTTGGATATAGTTCTTCTGGGACATTTTGTTGGAAGTTTCCACATGCTGCTTGATCGCACAAGCTGATAGGAGTACTTCTATCCATAGCCTGGTCAGCACACATTGAGTCTTTGCCTTTGAAGGTGTGCTCTGGGTGCCTTATATTCGGTGTGCCTCCTGCTCATTATGCTCTTTCCCTTGTCTAGGTAAGGGCCTGTGTTCTCTGTGTGCATCCTCGGACCAGGGCTGTGCGGCTGAGCCTGCGCCCCATCTTCCTGCAGCCTGGGCGCGCGCTCACCCGGCTCTCCTGCCCGCACCTGGGAGCGGTGTTGGATGATGTTCCTGTCCAGAGCTTTTTCAGCAAGGCCGGGGCCACCTTCAGGCTGAAGGATGGGGCTCTGGCCTATGCCCGGGTGAGGAGGCTCTTTGTTTCATTGGGATTTACCCCTAGAAGGACTTTGAGGATACATGGGTCCTTGTCTGTTTCCTTCATCCCTTGTATTAGTTTCCTGTTTTTCAGTATCCCCAAGTGTGGTGGACTCTGCATAGGGATTAGAACAATGTCTGTTCTGTTAGAATTCTTCAGGGTTAATTTGACTTATTTTGATACCTGGTTGATGGTAGATACAAGAATGTGTTAAGATCTACACCAGAGCTTGGCAAAGTTATTTTAAAAGACCAGATAGTAAATATTTCAGGTTTGTGGGCCATACGATTTCTGTCCTGACTACTCAACTCTGTTGTTAAAGCCAGAAGCAGCAATAGACAATAGGTAAATGAAAGAGCATGACTGTGTTCAATAAAACTTTCATTTACAAAAATAGGCGCTGACTTGTGAGCTGTAGTTTACTGACCCGTGATCTAGACTGTTCTCTGACCTTATAGAGGGTCTGTGATGGTAAAGAGTAGTGTTTTAGTTAGAATTATTTTAACAGGCAATCAGAGTACTATTTTTATGGTACATGGTAAAAGTGTTATGTCGTGCTTTCATATCTAATTGCCTCAGATCTGCGGTCTCTGGCTTGCCCTTAATCACTTGGTACTTTGTAGCTCAGCCATCTCTCCGATTCTAAGAACATCTTCAAGGCTGAGGCCTTCAAGCCAGGGAACACTCACAAGTGTAGGATCATCGATTACAGCCAAATGGATGAACTGGCTTTGCTTTCTCTGAGGACGTAAGTCTGTCATTAGCGCGTGTGGGGCTGTGGAGATGGGCCCCTCTGTGTGTGCACGTTCACCGTTTCTCCTGGCCTGGCTTGGTGAGGGTTCTCTTTCTTGTCAGCATGATTTTGGTAGCCCAGAATTTTAGGTAGCCTCTGCCCTGGTTTATGTAATCTTGTATTTTCTTTTTGTGCTAGATCTGTTATTGAAGCTCAGTACCTTAAGTACCATGACATCAAACCTGGGGCATTGGTAAAGGTAAGGCTCAAGCATATAATTAGATACCCTTCTACCTTCAGACATTCTTTAGTTCACAGGTTAGCTGTTAGCTCATTAGTTCTCATGGGGACACATTTAAAGTCACCTTCTTTCTCTCTGCCTGTTAACTGGCATTTCATTTTCTTCCCTGGGGTAACTTGTAATTAATTTCAAGGTAAGGTCTGAATAGCATCACCCAGCTACACAGAGGCAGTATATCATAAATCCTGGGATTTGATAGTGTTTATTAGACAAGATCAAAAGTTAATTCTATGATAATTGAGCTCCTGTAATGTTAGTAAGTCACTTGCAGTTGCCTCTCCTGTCCAACCATTTAACCCCACTTGAGCAGATCTCCTTTATATGTAGAGTTCATTCCTTAGGAGACCATAGATCTCTCTTTGAGAGAATGTGCTTGTGAGGTAGGCCAAAAGAACAGGCTCCCACAAAAAGATGTGAAGATTCCCATAAATAAGCCAGACTCCATTCAGATCGGTGTGGGGTATGTGCTTTACCCCATGACATCTGGAGTAGCAGCACAGTTAGTCCGGAAAGCTTGGTTTTGAAAGAGATGTGACATGCTTTGTTGTAAGAGGTGGAGGAAAAACCATTCTTGAGGCATGATGACCTCTTTCCTTTGGACTCCCTAGGGCACGGTGCTGACCATAAAGCCATATGGGATGCTGGTGAAACTGAGCGAGCAAATCAGGGGCCTTGTACCTCCCATACACCTGGCTGACATCTTGATAAAGAATCCAGAGAAGAAATATCACATTGGGGATGAGGTCAAGTGCCGGGTGAGCCTCTTGAAGGGTCTGATTGGGGTTTGGGCCAGATGCTTTTCAGCCGAAGTTTCTGCCTTTTTCCACAAAATGACCATCTAACATCTGTGGTGCTATGCCTGGAATTGGGAAGAGAAAAGTGGGACTCTGCCTTGAGAGTTGTGTAATATAATTGAGAGTTAAAATATTCACACATGAGAAGAGCAGGCCATTGGTGGGACCTTTCGTCACATGGTTTGGTATACGCTGTATGCCATGGTCATATCTCAAAGGGGAGGTCATGGTGGGCTGGGCCAGCAAGAATCATTGATGATGTCAATAGCAACTACAATGTAACGTGAATTTTGTACCAGTTATGCCAGGCTCATGACATGCTTTTTGTCACTGGATCTTTAAAACAACCGTATAAAGTAAGTACTGTTATCCTCATTTTGCGGATGCAGAAATTAAAGTTTAGGAAAGTGAAATACCTTGCCCAGAGTCACAGACCTAATAAAATGGCAGAACCAGTTTCCAAATTCAGGTCTCCATGACAAGAATGTCTTCTAGATTTCTGGCAGAGGTGGTACTTGAACTGGAAAGCATTTGAGGAGGAGCAAGGTGCCTGTGTGTGTCAGGCACAGAAATAGACAAGCTAAGTTGCCAAAACTTGAGTGGTTTATAACAAGGTCTTGACTCCCAAGAGAAGCTTCACAGAGTTGTGAAGGTTACCTGTGGTAATATGCAGTGGTTAGCATAGGGCCTGGTGTGTGCAGGCAGTCACAATGTTAGATGTTCTTCCTCTCAATTTGTTTCATTATTGAGTCAAAATAGATATTGATCACCCATTGGTACAAGATTGTACAGTAGTGGAGTCAGGAGGTTAGAAGCAGAGGAATTTCTCTGCCCTTTAAGAGATGACCTGAGAGATGAGAGACAGTTGGGTCTCTTAGCCTTAGTTTATAACTAATACACAACAGTACAGAGGTGGTAAATTGGTTCAGTTGTTCATTCTGTTATATGGAAGGAAGTACATTTGAAATAAGTGAATCCTCCCTAGATTGTCATCCAGCAGGGAGCAGGGAGGATTTGCCTCTGAGAATACTCAGAGTCAAAGAGATAGCAGGTTTTTAGGGACTGACATGGCCTTTGGGTTCAGAGGTTGCAGAGACTAGTCCAGTGGCTTTCTTGATAATAGGTAACTTGATGACACCCAGTATCCTTCCCCTAGGTTTTGCTTTGTGATCCCGAAGCCAAGAAGTTGATGATGACCCTAAAGAAAACCCTAATTGAGTCCAAACTGCCTGCCATTACCTGCTATGCTGATGCCAAGCCTGGTCTGCAGACACACGGTTTCATTTTCAGAGTCAAGGACTATGGCTGCATTGTGAAGTTCTACAATGATGTGCAGGGTCTAGTGCCCAAGCATGAGCTCGGTGCCGAATATGTCCCTGATCCAGAGAGGGTCTTTTACACAGGCCAGGTAACCTTTTCTTTGACAGGCTCTTATCCTTGGCGACCCCATGAACACAGGTTTGAAGGAGTAGTAGGAGGACTGTTTTTTAAGGGATAAGGAATGAGCATGAGGGGCAGTGGGCTTGAGCCAGCTGAGTGGAGGAGATGTGGAACAGAAGTGACAGAAATCTTCAAGGGGGTTCAGCCGAAGCCAGCAGACTAATGGACCTCAAGCCCATAACCCAGAAGAAATTAGTCTTTATTTTCTGCCACAAGGTGGCAGTGCCAGGAAACTAGTGAGTCAGGGTTTATCTAAGAAAAATAATTTCTTAAAACTTGGGATTGTGTCAAAACTTTATTCATGTCTTCCTTTCACCCAAAGGCTGATTTGAGATTCTGTGTAGCTTTCAGTACGTTTTTTTCCGCTGCCCTCTGATCTGATCCAAGGTCTTGGTGGATCTCGCTCTGCAATGCTCAAGGGCAGCTCCCTCTAGGGCCTGATAGGCTTGCTGGGAAGAGTTACCCAGGCAAGTGTGATTTCTCACCAGGTGGTGAAGGTTGCGGTGCTGAACTGTGAGCCATCCAAAGAGAGGATGCTCTTGTCCTTCAAGCTGTTGGGTGACACACAGAGAGAGCATACAGGACACAGTCAGAAGAAAAGAAGAGCTATTAGTGTTGGACAGGTACCTGGACTTCTCCAGACAAACTATTTTAGTTTACAGTGGCAAGAAAGCAGGGTGCCACTGACATGTGAGGCAATGGGACCCATGGAGGAAAAGATCAAGGTAGCTGGATAAGATTCTGGGGCTAGAGGGGCACCTGGGTAGCTCAGTCAGTTAAGCGTCTGACTCTTGATTTTGGCTCAGGTCATGATCTCACAGTTCATGGGTTCGAGCCCCATGTTGGGCTTACAGCATGGAGCCTGCTTGGGGTTCTTTCTCTCCCTTTCTCTATTCCCCTCCCTCACTTACCCTCGTTCTCTCCCTGAAAAGAAAGATAAATATTAAAAAAAAAAAAAAAAAGATTCTGGGAGTAGAGAGAATTAAAGGTCTTGAGAGAGGGTTCTTTCTTTGTGTCAGAGCAAATGGAAGCTGTCCAGGAAAGGAAAGCGCCATTGTGCTCTGGCTTTTCAGCAATGTACTGCTGTCCTCTCTTTTTCCTCTCTAGTCTTTAAGACCAGCCTGCAAGACTGTCTTTCCCCTCGGACTTAGTGGAGGGATGTGGGGGAGGAGTGACACGAGTGTGCAAGTGGGTCGTGGGGTGTGTGGGTGTATGTGCGTGTGCGTGCCTGCAGGGTCTTTGGAGGCAGTGGTGTGGAAGAAAGCTGCTTCTCTGATCTTGACCTCTCCATATCCCTGGTGCTGGAACTTGATGCCTCTGATCTCTGCCTGAGGCAGATGTCGTTGCTGTTTGCTCAAGACAAGTACTATATTTTGTCTTTCTTTCCCTGAGTAGTTGGTGGATGTGAAGGTTTTAGAGAAGACCAAAGATGGGCTGGAGGTGGCTGTCCTGCCCCACAACATCCCTGCTTTCCTCCCTACACCTCATCTGTCGGACCATGTCGCCAACGGCCCTCTGTTGTATCACTGGCTCCAGGCTGGCGATACCCTTCACAGAGTCCTGTGTCTGAGCCAGAGTGAGGGACATGTTGTATCCTTAACTGGTATCTGGTGAGCTGTGGGCCCTTGGGGGAAGATTCTGGGTCAGGCTCTGCTCTTCACTGCAAACTCCATGGGAAAAAGTCAGCCATTTGACTTCCACAAAACCAGACCAGTGACCAGATCTGGTGGAAGATAAGAGAATTGAAGTTCTATCAGCAGATGCTGGTGAGTCCATTCCAGAGGGGGTAGTGTGGCCTGCCAGGCTCAATGGGATATTTCCAGTAGCACATCTTGCCTTCTCAGGCACTCAGCGCTTGCCCCTTGAGCTGGAACAATTAATAAGGTAGCTGCTGTCTTCCTCCCCGTGCCCCACTTATTATATGGGGCTCAGCATATTCCTTTTGGTCTTGGTGTGTGCACTTCAAAAGAGAACACTGCCAGAAAAGAGGCAGTGTAATGTATTTACACAGAATGTAAAATAAAATCTCCTTCAAGTGCAGCTAGGCAGAGGAGGTGGGGTAGGGTTGGTTAGTGTGGGGATTGTGGAGGATCCTGTCATGGTCCAGCTCCCAAACCACAGGGATGAGCCAGTCCCTTTTTTGTCCCCTTCGGTAATCTGGAGACGAATCCATAAGGAGAGGGAGAAAACTGGTTCTGAAACTTGAGTGTGTATCAGAGTCACCTGGAGGGCTTGTTCAAATGGCGTGCTGGGCCTACCCCAGAGTTCGTAGTTCAGTAGATCTGGGGCAGTGCTTAGGAATTTGCATGTCTAACTGTTCTAGGTGATGCGAATGCTGCTGGTCTGCATGCTTAGAGAATCATTGTAGCAGCAGAGCATGTAGAGTGGAAAAACGAGGGATGGATAATATCATCTGCCTTTTCTGGAATGTTCCTTGATGAAGTGCTACCAGCTCCTTTGCAGGAAGCCAGCTTTGGTTTCCACCGTGGAGGGCGGCCAGGATCCTAAGAGCTTCTCAGAAATCCATCCTGGGATGCTGCTCATTGGTTTTGTGAAGAGCATCAAGGACTACGGTGTGTTCGTCCAGTTCCCATCAGGCCTTAGTGGACTGGCCCCCAAAGCTGTGAGTTCAGCTCCATGCACAAGAGCGTTGGAGGAGAGACATTAGGGTCATGGAACCTGCGGGTGGAAGGGGCAGGATACCCGGATGCCTTGAAAGATTTTCAGGGGCAAGGCAAAAAGGCACCTGACTGAGGGGAGTGGGGCTGAGATCTTGCCCAGCCATGTGTCCCAGTGCAAGGCTGTGTCCTGGAGGAAGAGGCACCTTTTCTACTTCACAGGACAGCGTTGGGTAGGTGGCAGGGGCCATGAAGACTTTAGTCTCCAGCATGGGGATAGTGAACTTGTTTCTATACTCTGCATATGTACAGACTTGGAAGTTGATTTTCCTGTGCAGCTGAGTACAGGTTTTACAACCTTCTGAGGTTTTTGGGGTGTTATAGCACCAGAATACCCTTGAAATGAGCCCCTCCACCACAGTGTCATTAAATTCATAGACTTCAGACTGGGAAAAATTTTAGTGATCCCATAGTTGAACTCCCTCATGCCTGCTGAATAAACTGAGACCCAGAGTTGGGAGGAGTCTTACGAACGTCACTGCAAGGAAATGGTGTGTAGTTTATTCCTGCCACAGATAATTCATAAATACTTCTTCCTTCCCTAAGTTTGTCTCCCAGATATTTTCCCTGGGCAAATCTTATTTGCAAACCTTGCCAGAGCAATTTTAAAAATGGGAGTAGAGGGGAAGTCCCCAGAAGCATGTATAGCGTGGGGCAGAGGGTTACCGTGGGTGTTAGAGACATGGGCAGCTCGTGTCCCTCTCGCTTGCCAATGATGTGCCTCCTTGGCTGGGTGCCCTGTAGGAGGCTGGGTTGGACAGCCAGGGCCTTGTATGGTTTTCTGGAAGGTGAGTAGAGTTGTGCTAAGAGAGGGCCGGGGGGAGGTATGTCCTGGGTCCCATCTCCCTCCTCTCCATATTCTTTTCAGGAGGCATTAAGTGGGTTGTCATGATAGGTACTTCTTTCTTTACTTTCTGCCCACTCTTCCCTTTAGATCATGAGTGACAAGTTTGTGACCTCCACAAGTGACCACTTTGTCGAGGGGCAGACGGTGGTCGCAAAGGTGACCAACGTGGATGAGGAGAAGCAGCGCATGCTGCTGTCCCTGCGGCTGTCGGACTGCAGTCTGGGGGACCTGGCTACCACCAGCCTCCTCCTCCTGAGCCAGTGCCTGGAAGAGCGGCAGGGTGTACGCAGCCTCATGAGCAATCGAGGTGGGGGCACGGGGCCTGAGGGTGAGGGTCGGGTGGGGAGCGTGTGTCAAAGGGCGTGCCTGTCTGTTCCGATGAGTTGTTGAGCTTCGCAGATACTAAAAACAATTTTGATGAGCCTTTTTTTTTTTTTAAACGTGGGAGTATAACTTGTATAAAGCACATAAATCATTTAGGGTACAGTTCAGTAAACGTTTATAAAATGAACGTTCCTGTTTATTGCCCAGATTCCAATAAAGATGTCAGGTCCCCTCCCAAACCAAAACCAAAATTTCCCTTAGATCTATGGCCTCGGGTTTGTGTTTGTTGTGAATCCATTCACCTCTTCACTTGTTCTTTTATTCACATATCTGGTGAATGATAGAATGGAACAGGAACCTTCTAGAAGACTTTATGAGGAGTTATTATGCTGATCTTCCTGTTTTGAACCTTCGGGTAGGATTGTTGGCACCCTGATGGGATTTGGGAATAAGAAGCCTGAGAGAGTAGATTCCAAACAGAAGCAATGAAAACTCAGAAATCAAAGGAAATTGTGTGTTTGTGGTATTTGTTGGCTACTTTCATGAATTGTGGCCAGGTAGGGTGGGCAAGAGTCATAGTTCTCTTTGCCTGCGATAGGAGTGTTCATGGGTATCACATATTTCTACCCAAAGTGACTTTACCTTCACAGTGCTTGCAGTGCTTTGCCCTCCCCAGCATGGCGGCACATTTCCAAAGGAAAAGAATGGTAACTGCTTCTGCTTGTTAATCCCCGTTTCCTTTGGGTCTCTGGCAGACTCTGTGTTGATCCAGACACTGGCTGAGATGGTTCCAGGGATGGTCCTTGACCTAGAGGTGCAGGAGGTGTTGGAGGATGGCTCTGTGGTGTTCAGTGAGGGCCCAGTGCCTGGCCTGGTCCTGAGAGCCAGCAAATATCATCGCACAGGTGAGCACTTTTCTCACGCTTTATGGTTCGTGGGAGAAATCCTTTGCCCATTGTTCCCTCTCCTGGATAAAGAATTTCCAAATACATAGTGTAAATGGGCTAATTCAATAGAAAATTTTGGCATCCCTGTCGTTAATGAATGAAAATCAGGCACTTAACAGCATGCTAAAGAATGTTTAGGTGTGAATCCTTTTATTATTATATTTGGGTTAAGTCTGGATTTTTGTCTGTCAGGTTGCGTAAATTAAGGCACACCTGAACTTGAATTATGGGAGCCAGACTCTTGGCTTTCCTAAGCCCTATAGACCCAGGACAGATGTCCTGTTTTCTTTTTTGTGCCCAAGGGCTTGCGAAGCTCTTGGGAAGATCCTTCCTTCTCTGCTCCAAGAGGGTGAGCACGTTGTGTGTGATTCTGCACTGCAGGACATGAGGCAGAACCTGGGCAGAAAAAGAAGGCTGTAATCTTAAGTGTTGATATGTTGAAGTTGGAGGTGCATGTTTCCCTTTGCCACGATTTGGTGCATAGAAAAGCTAAAAAGGTAAGCTTTCTGATGACTTCCATTCCCCTGGTTTCAAAGGCATTACGGACCTCTCGGTCCCACACACTCTGCTCAGGGGTTCTAATGCAAATGGCTCTACAGCCATAAGATGATCTATATGTCTGTCTTTGTCCAGGTCATTGTTATACCTCTTGGTGGGGTTACTAATAGCACTGACTTGCCCTGTGGTTCCAGTGATAAATTATGTGGTCACCCAGTCTTCAGAGCCAGGTACATAATGTAAATGAGTTGAAATGGGCACGACCAGCCCACAGAGGGGCAGAGATGATTTATCACCTTGTGGCTAAGCAGGAACATCTGCGCCTAGGGTTGCTGCATTTGATTTTTAAGAGAAGGCAGAATTTGATTTTTATTTGAAATAACTGTGGAAAATATTGGAAACTGTGTTTTTTAAAAACATATGAACCAAACAAAACCTGTCTGCGGGTGCTTCTGACCTCCAGGCTGCTCATCGACACCCGCTCCTCTACACTTTTGTGTGAGAGAAGATTGGGCTTGAGGGAAATCTTAACATTTGTAGTATTTTTCTCTGGATGATGTATTGTTTGGTCATCATTTAAAGTACTTATTAAGCATCTAACTGTGTAGGGTATGGTGGAGAGAATTAATTACATATAACAATGTCTGGTTGCCTATAATTTTAAGACTTGGGGAAACAAAGAGAAATAGAAACAATGTTAACCTAAGTTTTCTAGCAGGTCCCTAATTTAAGTGAAGCTGGTACTTCACTTAAGGGCGCGAGCACAGGTTGAATTTTGGGGAAAGGTAGGCTAAATCCCTTGCACACAATAAGCTCTCAGTAATGGCTCTGGTAAGTGGTTGGAAAGGTTCATTCATTCAATAAATTGAATGGGATGCTGCAAAACGATGAAAGGAACACAATGTCTTTAAGCGGGAGAACCGTTAGGGGACACCGGCTATGCTCAGAATCACCTCAGTAACTTTTAAAATTCTGATTTCACTCATTCTAGGACAGGACCTAGGAATCTGAACTCAAACCAAAAACTAAGTTCCAGGGATTCTGATTTAGTGCCTTGAGTTTAGTCACCTCAGTAACAGGAGGGGAGGCTAGATCAAGGGAATGAAGGCTAGTTTGTTAGAACTCATGCTAGTCCTGGGTCCCCTAGAATCAAGAGGACTTCCCCAGCCCCACACTGCCCAATGAGTGATGACTGAGCACTTGTGCCCCGTAAGAAGCAGGGATGGTGGGTTTTCTCTGTCTTCCAGCTGAAGAAAGGCAGTGAGCACCAGGCGATCGTGCAGCACTTGGAGGAGTCCTTTGCTGTCGCCTCCTTGGTAGAGACTGGCCACCTGGCAGCCTTCTCCCTGACCTCTCACCTCAATGACACCTTCCGCTTTGACTCGGAGAAGTTGCAGGTGGGACAGGGTGTCTCCCTAACCCTCAAGACCACAGAACCAGGAGTGACTGGTTTTCTTTTGGCTGTTGAGGGGCCAGCTGCCAAGAGGACTGTGAGACAGACCCGGAAGGACTCTGAGACAGTCGATGAAGACGAGGAAGCAGATCCAGCTCTGGTGGTGGGGGCTGTGAAGAAGCATACCCTGTCCATTGGGGACATGGTCACAGGGACTGTTAAGTCCATTAAGCCCACTCATGTGGTTGTGACCCTGGAAGATGGCATCGTTGGCTGTATTCACGCCTCCCACATTCTAGATGATGTTCCAGTGGGCACATCTCCTACCGCCAAACTGAAAGTTGGGAAGACAGTCACTGCCCGGGTGATTGGTGGGCGAGACATGAAGACGTTCAAGTATGGAGGCTTCGGGGGGATGGGCTGGCTTTTCGGGGAGACTGTTGTAATTGTAGGCACTGAGGCAGGTTGCAATAAGTTGTGCATGAATCAGACTTTCTTCTAATTAACAGAAATGTTCACCAAAAGAATCTTTTTGTCTTTTTCCCCTTAAAAAAAAAAAAAAGGCATATGGTGTTAAGAGCATTGGTTTAAAGTGAGACCTGGGTTTGATTTTCAGATCTGCCACTTAAAATTGTGTGACCATGACTTAAGTAATTATTAACTTTGAGTTATATTTTCCTAATTTGTAAAACGAGAGTGTAGGTGGTTAGTACCTTTTTTGCAGAGCTAAAAGAACATCTAGAATGGGTGTGCCAAGCAGGTTGCTTAACAGAGCTATTGCTCAGTATACATCAGAGGTTATTATAATTCATTCTCCACTGTGTGCCTTAATTATACTCATTTTCTTTAAATCTACTTGTGATATTGTTCCTGCAGTAGAAATCCTTGCTATAATAAGAAAAGCAGAATAATTCAAAGTCTGTCTATAATTTGCCTATTAATTTCAGAAAGAGTTGGAGTATGTAGTCTGTAAGGAAAATTCTACTCAGGGTTTTAATAAGACAGTACTAAAAAGTCAGATGAGCCAGCTCCTTAGCATTTACTGCAGAGGATGAGAATGGAAACCCTCAGGCCTGACACATCACCAGGAGGTGGTAGGGCAGTGGAACCAGGTGGTTTTTAAGCTTGGTTTCGTGGGAGTAGAGAGACATTCCGATCTGCAGATTACGGTGGTACAGAGCATAAGAGAAATGATTTGACCTTATTTCTTCCTCCAGGTTTCTCCCAATAAGTCATCCCAGATTTATTCGAACCATTCCGGAGCTGAGTGTCCGGCCAAGGTGAGGCATGGGCTCATGGAAAGAGTGTGGGGTTTTGGAGTTAGGAACCTGAGCTCTCATCTAGATTCTGCCAGTGTTGTGACTTATTTTGCCTTTCACTGTCCTGGTTGTCTTACTTCTCTAGTAGGGACATTTGTCTAGCTCTCATAGGGCTAGAGGGATTATATGAAACTTAATGTAAAAGCTATATTTAGGGTTTAAAAGACTGGTTGCATTTCTTTTTGTCAGCATGTAACAAAAAGAAACATTTTGCTGTAAACCCAATTTTCTGCAACTCAGTAATTCCCCAAAATAAAAAACATGTAGCCAAGAATACCTGTTCTTTGAGTGTAGAGACTACTGCTTGGTGACTGGAATTTTAGGTCATGTTCTAGTGGGTTTCGTAGAGGGTGTTCAATGAGAGATTCTGTGTGGAGGAAAATTATTAGTTCCATTTAGTGTTGGATCCAGTTTGTCTGGGATCATTTTTTCCCACGGATCTTAAGCATTTTGATCCATGGGCCTATCTGTTTCTGCCGCTTTCACCGAAAACCCAGCCTCCTGAAATTAATAGGTCATCAATGAATGAAGCTAGATACACATGACTGACAGAATGGCTCTTCAAAGTCAGCTCTGGGATCCACGCAGGTTGTAAATCTTAAGTGCCAGGGGCTATTATAGAAGAGCCTCTTTAGTAGCTTTTAGGGGGTAAGTTTTTGTTTTTTGTTTTTAATTATAGCTGACAAACAATGTTATATTAGTTCCGGGTGTACATCATAGTGATTGGACAAGTCTGTATTTTATGCTGTGCTCACCACAGTGTAGCTACCATCTGTCACCATGAAATGCTATTACAGTACCACTGACTACATTCCCTATGCTGTACCTTTCATCACTGCGACTTACTAATTCCATAATTGGAAGCTTTTATCTCCCACTTCTCTTCACCTATTTGCCCATCTTGCCCACCCACTTCCCCTCTGGCAACCATCAGTTCTCTGCATTTATGGGTCTATTTCTGCTTTTTTATTTATTCATTTGTTTTTTAGATTCCATGTATAAGTTGAATCATGAGTTATTTGTTTTTCTCTTATTTAATGCAACACTCTCTAGGTCCTTCCATGTTGTTGCAAATGGCAAAGAGGTCCTTCTTTTTTTATGGCTGAGTAGTATTCTGTTGTCAGGGAGTAAGGTTTGGTCAGTGTCCTGAAGGTATCAGAATAGAAGTAGAGTATTTCTGGGAAGGCTTGTGTGTGAGATAGGCAGATATTCCTGGAATGTTTAGTTCGAGTTGCTAACAACATTCTTGGAACTTCAAAGTAAAGCCCTTTAGTTCCAGAAAAATGAGATTTGTTAGATGTACACATTCCCGTTTGTTTACTCTGTGGTTACTGTAGTTTTCTAGGATCATGTCCTCCTCTAGTCTTTGTTGTGAGAACAGAGACTTCACCATATTAGTCATTTTAGTCTGCCAGATTTTCACCTGAGGTGTGATGCCTTGTGTAACGAAGAGTGAGGTCAAGTAGTTTATTCAAGCTAAGGGTAGATATGTTTAATTAACGAGGGTTGGTTCTTCTGAGTCTTCCCTCCTTGGCTTGCAGGTGGCTGTCTTCTCCCAGTGTCCTTATATGTTCTAATCTTGTCCTTTTTTCTTGCTTTTTTTTCTCTTTCTTTCTTTCTTGCTTTCTAATTGTGGTAAAACACAAAACATAAATTTATCCTTTTAACAGTTTTTATGTGCATCATAGTATTGTTAACTATGTGCACATTATTGTAGAACAGATCTCTAGAACTTTTTCATCTTGAGTGGCCGAAACTACCCATCGAACAGCTCTCCATTTCTCCCTACCCTCCCCCACCCCGTGCCTCTGGCAACCAACATTCTACTTTCTGTTTGAGTTTGATTACTTTAGATAACCCATGTAAGTGGAGTCATGGACAGTCTGACTGGCTTATTTCATTCAGCATAACGTTCTAAAAGCTCATCCATGGAACATATAGCAGATTTTCTTTTTTTCTAAGGCTGAATAATATTCCATGTGTGTATAGACCACATTTTCTTCATCTATCTGTGAATGGACATTTAGGCTGCTTCCACATCTTGGCTAACACTGCAGTCAGCATAGGTGTACAGATATCTCTTTTGAGATCCTGTTTTGGATAGATACCCAGAAGTGGGAATGCCGGATCATATGGCAGTTTTTAATTTTTTGAGGAACCTCCATGCTGTTTTCCACAGTGGCTGTATCATTCTATAGTTCTGCCAACAGCGTGCAAGGAAGGATTCCCTTTTTTCCACATCCCCACCAACGCTTGTGTTCCATGTGTTTGATAATGGTCATCCTTACAGATGTGAGGTGATACCTCACTGTGGTGTTGATGTGTATTTCCCAAATGATTAGTGATGAGAGGCACCTTGTCCTATGTTTGTTGGTCATTTTTTTTTTTTTGATATATTCTTTGGAGAAATGTCTACTCAGGTCCTGGTTTTTAATCAGGTTTTGTTGTTGTTGCACTGTAGGCCTAACCCTCCTTATAAGGACTCTAGTCAGACTGGATTATGGCCCACCCTGACATTCCCATTTACCTTAATCACTCCTTTAAATTCCTGATCTCCAAATGCACTCCTGTTCTGAGGTACTGAGGGTTAGCATGTCAACATATGAACTTGGAGGTGGGAGTGACACAGTTTAGCCCGTAACAGAGGCATTCCAGTGGCAGCTATTGAGGAAATAAGCTTTTTCATTCTACTATATAAGCATTATAGATAATATATGTAAATTGTCTATCACAGTGCCAGGCACACAGATTTTCTGTGTGTGTGTGTGTTTTAAGAAATAACATTCTACAGATGTTCCTGAGGCTTCTCTCTGCACCCTCAGAAGATGGATTCCCCATTATTAATTTGACACATACCCCACATCTTCATACTTCAATTATATATACACATACGTACATATATATCTACAAAATTATTTTATGTGGTTTTCAAATTTCACATAAATGGGATACTAAATATTTTACAACTTGTTTTTTTCACTCCAAATTTTGTCTTTGAGATCTTCTCTTGTGCGTGTAGTTAAAATAGTGATCCATCGTATGAATGTGCTCGATATATGTTCTCCAACTGATGGGGGACATTTAAGGTTGTTTCCAGTTTTTTTCTTTTATAAATAATGCCACAGTGAACATCTTTGAACTCATTCCACTGGGCATCTGCTCCAGGATTTCTGTAGGGTAGGATTAATGGATCATGAGGTATATGCATTTGTAACTTTTACTGGTATATGAAGGTTTCCATTTTTCTGTATTCACCCGTGCCTGCTATTATATGTTACAGTTTTATCAGTATTACTTGTACCATTTTATTGATAAGTTTGGTTTTGTTTTAGAAATTACTTGAATTGGGAGTTCTGTGATACCTTTGAAGTGATTTGTGGGCTGATAACCACATTCTCCTTACTGTGTTTCTGAGAAGAAAAAGAATCAAGAAAGTGATAATGGCAAGGTCGCATAGGGGACAGAGCCCTGGACTTTTGAGTCAGAACCCTGACTTCAACTCCTGGTTCAGTAGCATAAAATGAGTTCAATAATACCTACCCTGCCTCATTCCCACATAAGATTGTTGTCACAATTCAGTGAGAGATTATTTGACAAAGCAGTCTGCACACTATAAAGCCATAGCTAAAGTATTATGAAAGAAGTAGAGCAATTTTGTTTTCTAAATTTGTAAAGGTTATTGTAGGCCACTACTTTATAGCTTGTTCATACCTCAGTGAGCAAAATGAAAGATTGGCTCTCATGCAGGTATTATGAACATTCTCCTTGGAGGAGAGAAGTGGGAGTGTGGGAGATGTGCATGAATGAGAGGGGTATAGTCAATCCATGGCCACTTGGGGGAGCTGATTTCAAGCCAACAGCCTCATCCAGAGGTTGGCCCACTCTTTGCATTGCTTTTCTACAAACAGTGAGCTGGAGAAGGATGGCTGCACTGCTCTCAACACTCACTCTGTCAGCCCCTTGGAGAAGATTAAACAGTACCAAGCTGGGCAGACCGTGATTTGCTTCTTGAAGAAGGTGAGTAGCGCACACCCTGCAGTGTGATGTCATCCTTCTTTCACAAAAAAGGTGGGGAGAAGCTGGAGACAAAGGCCATTAGCACTAGGCATTGGAGTCTGTTTGCTACCACACCAGTTTGTGGGAGACCAGAAGCCCTAATGAAGGAGGTAAAATCATGGCTCGTGAAATAATTAGCAAGCAACTCACAGTTCAACATGTTGATAGATTAATTGTATAAAAGGGAAAGAGCAATATAGAGTAAGACTTCAAGTAAATGTGCTATTGGATTCTAGATTCTTGCCTTTGATAAAGTTCAGGTGCAATGCAAAGTAATACATACCTGGGCGCCAGATTACGTGTTCTAACCCCAAATGGAACAGGAGATTAAGAAAGGGAAGAGATCCGTGAAAACTGTACCTGTTGGAATATGTCAGAAAAAAAGTTGGATGGGGCTTGACCTTGAGGGATAGCTCTTCTTCATTGCTGCCAGATTCTTCTTCCATAAGCGTCTAACTGAGCATGTCACAGATGGTCGATGCCTATAGTTGTCTGTTGTCTGTAGGTGGGATTCATAAACTCCCAACACCTTAGAGCAGTATTTAAGGCCCTTCATAATCTGACCTCATACACCTTGTGTACCAGTCACCCTGAAAACCTTCTTTTTTTCCCTTCTTGTCTTTACCCAGAGTATCCTCTCTTCCTACAACCCTCTATGGCCCAGCACAGATAATCTCCCCATATTACTAGTTCTTCTATATATTCCTATAGCGTTTTTCCATTGCTCTGGTTATTTGCATATTTATTTGACTTATTCTTTGTAGACTTTGATCTTGAAGGTGGAGTTTGGTTTTCATTTATCACTATGATGCCATGTACGTAGTGGCTGCTTGATAAATGTTTTGTTGAATTGACTTAGAAAATTGGGGCTGTGTGTTTAGGCCAGGACACTATAAACAGTGAAGGATCAAAATCTAAATTGATTTAGGGGTGCTTCGGTGGCTTAGTTGGTTGACTGTCTGGCTCTTGATTTTAGCTCAGGTTATGATCTCGTGGTTCATGGGGTCATGCCCCACATTGGGTTCTGCGCTGGCAGGGTGGAGCCTACCTGGGATTCTATCTCTCCTTCTCTCTGCCCCTTCCCTGCTTGTGCACACTTTTTCTCTCTCTCTCTCTCTCTCGCTCGCTCTCTCGCTCTCTAACACACACACACACACACACACACACACACCCTCTCTCTCACCTTCCCCTACTTGCATGCTCTCTCTCAAAATGAATAAACTTACAGGGTACCTGGGTGGCTCAGTTGGTTGAGTATCCAACTTCCACTGAGGTCATGATTGCGCAATTAGTGAGTTCAAGCCCCATATTGGGCTCGCTGCAGTCAGCCTGTCCGTGCAAAGCCTGCTTTCGATCCTCTGTCCTTCTCTCTCTACCCCTCCCCTGCTTATGTGCTTTCTCTCTCAAAAACTAAATTAAAAAAAAAAAAAACATTAAAAAATAAACTTAAAAAGACATCTAAGTTGATTTAGAAATCAGATGTTGAGGGGCACTTGGGTGGCCCAGGCGGTTGAGCATCTGACTTCGGCTCAGGTCATGGTCTCGCAGTTCGTGGGTTTGAGCCCTGTGTCTGACTCTGTGCTAACAGCTCAGAACCTGGACCCTGCTTGGGATTCTGTGCCTTCTTCTCTCTGACCCTCCCCCCACTAGTGCTCTGTCTCTCTCTCAAAAATAAATAAACAATAAATTAAAAAAAATAAGAAATCACATGTTGAGCCCTGGAGATGATTAACTGTTATTGGGTACAGCTGAGCTTGGAGGAGGCTGCAGAGGTCAGTGGGATTGTTCCTGCTGCTTGAAGCCATCTCTGAGGTCATTTTTGCTTCTTTGTCAGCCGAGGCACCAGGAGGGATGCATGGTCAGCTAACCTAGCGAAGGCTCAGAGCTAGACTTTGAGTGACGTCTGAGAAGTGGGAGAATGGCAGGGGTAGTGGGGTGTAGAGAGTGGATTCCTGCTCCTTGGGAACAGGGCCCCTTCAACCCTGTGATTTTAGGAGAGTCTGTGTTTTAATGAAGGAAAAAGAAGAGATGTTTATATCCATTCCATTCCATTTATCTTCCTGTTTTTCTTCTCTAGTACAATGTGGTTAAGAAATGGCTTGAGGTGGAGATTGCTCCAGACATCCGGGGGAGGATTCCCTTGTTGCTCACTTCTCTCAGCTCCAAGGTCAGTGTGCTTGAGATCCCTGGAGAGGAAACCCAGGCTCCATAGGCTCTCAGAGTCTGGTGTATGTTTGCAGTGGGTACAAGAAACCATGTTCTTATTCAGGGATTGGTTTGGGAGACACTTGATGTAGAGACTTAAATGCTATAGTTTTGGATAAAGGACAGACCTCTCTTTAAACGTTAAAGGAATTTTCTTGTCCTTCCAGATTCTGAAACATCCAGATAAGAAGTTCCGGATTGGTCAGGCCCTGAAGGCTACGGTGGTTGGCCCAGAATCTTCCAAGGCCTTCTTGTGTCTCTCACTTATAGGTATGGTGATGAATGCCTGGTCTGGGAAGCGAGGGGGTAGAAAGGAGTGGGAAAGAGTCATCAGATAGTGTCCAGGTTCAAGGATGTGTCAGGTATTGGAGTCCTCAGAAAGCCTAGTGTTGTTTGTGCCTTCTGGGAACACTTTTTCTCTTGAGGCTTTGTTCTCTGGCCTGTGTCACTTTGCTAATGTCTGAGTCACCTTTACTGACATAGTTGGTTTTCTCAAGTCTCTCAGAAGGGGTTGTCCACCACATGGCTGGGATTCCTGACTACATGGTGTGGTAATGTGGGTCTTCGTGATCATTCTGGTCCCCTCAGCCTAGATACTCCCAAGTCTGGGCAGCCTCCGAACTTCCCCAGCCTGTGGTTGGCCAGAATTCCACCTTCTTTCGTGGCTCACTTCCTCTTTCCTGAATCAGGTTCATTCTCCTACCAGGTCCTCACAAGCTTGAGAAAGGGGAAGTGGCCATGGGCCGAGTGGTGAAGGTGACTCCCAAGGAGGGGCTGACTGTCTCCTTCCCCTTTGGGAAGATGGGAACAGTTAGTATATTTCACGTGAGTGACTCCTACTCAGAGACACCCCTGGAAGACTTCATCCCCCAGAAGGTTGTCAGGTAGGCCAGTTTTTGGTGCTATTTTTGCCTTTTCAACTCTATGTGGGATTATAGATTTCTTATTTATTTATTTATCTATTTATTTTTAATGTTTATTTTTGAGAGAGGGAGAGAGAGTGTGAGCAGAGGAGGGGAACAGAGAGAAGGAGACACAGAATCTGAGGCAGGCGCCAGGCTCTGAGCTGTCAGCACAGAACGCGACATGGGGCTCAAACTCACGAATCACAAGCTCATGACCTGAGCCAAAGTTAGACACTCACCCAACTGAGCCATCCAGGTGCCCCTAGATTTCTCTTTTCAAGACTTTGTAGGTATGATTTTCTTCTATGTAATAATAGAATTTCATTTTTTATATTCTGCAACGTGCTTTTTCTCTCATGGGAGTTTATCATGGACATTTTCTTTTCATGTGCTAGTATATCTAAATGTACTTTATTCTTTTACCTTATTTTTAACATTTTTTCTATTCCTTTTTTTTTTTTTAAATCATCTAAACCTCTGTTGATGGATAGTAACGTTGAAGTGAATATCTTTGTGCATGTGTTTGGACATGAATACAAGTATATCTGTGAAATAAATTCCCAGAAGTAAAATTAATGGGCAAAACGATGTTATACGTTTTGCCAAAGTGCCCTCTGGAAAGACTGTGCTGACGTATGTTTCTATTAACAGTATGACTGTTTCTCACATCCCTGCTAACACTGGCTATTCTTGATTTTTAGTCTAAGGCCTTTGACTAGGCAAAAATTGATCTCATTTTGGTGTGCATTTCTCCTACTGGTTATTTTCCCTCTTTGTTAGCTTTTACATTTGTTCTGTGCTTTGCTTGTCCAAGTATCTTGCTCGTTTTTCTATTGAAGCATTCATCTTTTTAATGAGAAAAAAATTGACCTATAGGTGTTCTCTGCAAAAAGATAGTAACCTTTTGCAGTTGGGGGCTGCTTTATGGGCTATTTTTTATGCACTAAAATCAGCTTAGTTCAGAGTTTTAAAGTCATTTGATGGGGCGAATAAATTAGCATTGAAGAGGCAGACTTCAGCCTGACACAGTACAGACTTCTGAGAATCCAAGTGGAGCAGAAGCCTTGAGAAGATAGGGGAAGGTCATAATGCTCTTTCCCACCTCAGCTGTGCCAGCCACCAGCATCTGCATAATAAACTCACAACCACTCATCAGAGCGAAACAGCACAGAGATAGCCAGGGCCTAGGAGAAGAAAAAGAATGAGAAATCCAGGATCATTGCTGCTTTGCCTCTTGGGCTTAAAAATGCAGGTGTAGGGGTGCCTGGGAGGCTCAGTTGGTTAAGCATCTGACTTCAGCTTAGGTCATGATCTCACAGTTCATGGGTTCGAGCCCCACGTTGGGCTCTGTGCTGACAACTCAGAGCCTGGAACCTGCTTTGGATTCTGTGTCTCCCTCTCTGCCCCTCCCCCGCTTTTGCACGCTCTCTCTCTCTCTCTCTCAAAAATAAATAAACATTTAAAAAAATTTTTTTAAATGCAGGTGTGACTTTTAGCAAAATATTTATTTTAAATACATTTTATTGTAGCCAGACCTGTGAGTCACATTCAGTTGTGATTTCTTTATCTGTCAAATGTGGATAATAAATTAATTGCCTAAACATAGACAATCCCTCAGGGTCCCTCCTGCTTTGGGGACGAGGATGCTGTGGGCTAAGAGGCAGGTGCGTGTCATGGGAAAACTTTGGACTGTTGCTGAGATCCTTTCTACTGCTAAGATTCTGTATTTTGAAATTGCAACTTTGGGTTGCTAAGTCCTGTTTTCAGTGAAAGAAGTTTGGAAACCTAACCAAAGAGTGAATTCTGCTTTCCCTCCTGGAAGCCTCCCCTGCTCAGGCCTCGCTGATCTGCTTCCTCTGATCTGCTGCCGTGAGCCTGCCCTGACACCTAGGTCATCCCCTGGTCATGGTTTCTGGTGGTTAGTGGCTGAGACTGCACGCTGCCAGGACCTGATGTCAGGCTGGTGTCACCTCCTGAGTACCCACCACGGGGCTCTGTGACTCCTCCCGAGAGATCCATGCCCCCTCTCATTTTTTTCTCCCAGCACCTTTCTTGGGTAAGAGTAGTAGTGATAGACTGGTAAACTGAGACCCAGAGAGGCGGCTCATTCAGAGTCCCTCAGCACGTTCCCAACAGAGTGAAGAACAGAGCCCAGGTGTCATGTCCCCTCACTCTTGCCTGTTGGTCTGCCTTGTGGAGAGGAGGCTGAGGCCCTCTGCTATCTCCTGGGATGCTGAAAAGTCAGTATCTCCTTTTCTTGCTCTCGTTCCAGGTGTTACGTCCTGTCTACTACAGGCCATGTATTGAATCTGTCGCTGCGATCGTCCAGGTAAGTGTCTGCAGTGGGGACAAGGAGGGCACTAAAAAGAGGCTGCACAGAACTTTGGGCTTCCCCTCTTTCTTCTCTGCTTATGCACTTTCTACCCTGCCCTGTCTTTATCCAGAAAAGCTGCGGGCATTCACACTGCTAGAAGAACGTGTCTGCTCAGGCACTTGTGGCCCAGGGCAGGGTTCAGACATCTGAATGTGGTGTTCAAGGTGGCCACACCGTGCCCCTGGCAAGGGAAGATGATCTGGTCCCCATGGTTCCATAGTTAGTGGCATGTATCATTAAGTGGATTGTCCTGCAGTCAGTTTGTTCCATGGTTAGAAATGGGTGTTTCTGAGGCCAAGGCTGACAGGACTTCAGGAGAGAGTGGGGCTGGGCTCTGGAGGTCATATCCTGCAGATGGCTACAGAGTTGTATTCTTAGGTACAGAGTTTGATTATCACAAGTGAGTTGCGGGTGGATAGGGAAGGGAGGGTTGGGGTATGTGTACATAAGCCTTTCATTCCTAGGACAAACCCGGATACGAAGAGCAAAATAACTGATCCTGAGATTAACTCCATCCAGGACCTTCAGGAAGGGCAGCTCCTGAGGGGCTACGTGAAGTCTGTCCAGCCGCACGGTGTGCTCTTCGGGTGAGTGAGGTGGGGTGTGGGGACGAAGGCCAGACTCGAGCGCCCTCCCCGGCCTGTGCTGCTCCGCGGTCTGTGGTGGTCCTCAGTCCCCTCCTCTGGAGACAATATGAAGGAAGGGGAGTCTGTGAGTCCCCACCAGTTTTTAAATTCTGAGATGTTTTATACGTTTAAAAAAGTTATGAATTATTTGGTGTTTTGGACACCAAAGAGCATAGCGTGTCCAATTTCAGTTTTCAGTTCATTTGGATTTTCTTTGATTTAGTGTTTGATGGTGATTTGTAACTGTTCCGTGAAATCACATAACGTTCACAGCCAGCAGAGAGCACAACCTTCTCTGCCATGGTTTCCCCATTTTCAGCTCCTCTGGCCGTTTGTGATTGATGCATTGCGGTGCTCTGGTGTGGGTTGGGAAATGCCCCGAAGGCCCATCTTCATTATGCCTCATCATTTTTTCTAGTTTACAAAGCTCTCTTTATGCTTTTGAATGTCGGGAACTTATGTGTGTCTTAAATCCTTGTCACAACTTGGGTCCCTGGGAAAGTGGAGGCGCTCGACTAGGCTGGGACTCAGTTGCATTTATGACCACAGGACTCTTTTTTTTTTCTTTTTAAATTTATTTTTAATTTTTTAAAAAACGCTTATTTATTTTTGAGAGAGTGTGAGCAGGGAAGGGCAGAGAGAGGGAGACCGAGAATCCCAAGCAGGCTCCATGCTTGTCAGCACAGAGCCCAATTCAGGGCTTGATCTCACAAACTGTGAGATCATAACCTAAGCCGAAATCAAGAAGCCAGACGCTTAACTGACTGAGCCACCCAGGCACCCCTATGACCACAAAATTCTTGTCTCTCTTCTGTCAGCCTCGGCCCCTCTGTTGTGGGTTTGGCCCAATACCCGCATGTCTCCCAGTACAGCCCGTCCAAGAAAGCCCTTTATAACAGATACCTCCCGGAAGGGAAGCTGCTCACAGCCAAGGTCCTGAGGTAGGTATCTTCCCTGCCCCCATACACCCTCTTTTCCAAGGAGCCCTGGGAGGAGATTTAAGAGGTAAACTAGACTTAACGGCTTAGGTAGTGTTGGTGCAATGTTCAGTTGAACAAAATCCCTTTGTTGGGAGCCTTCTACCTCAGCCCCAGCCTCAGCTCCTAGAAGTTGACATGGAGACTTTTCGCTGCATGGGCACTTGTTGTTGGGGAAGAGTAGGGGGACATCAGAGCTGCCCCCTGTATTTTACTATTCAGCATGGTAAAATGTGTGGGTCATTCCAAAGAATACTGAATGGATTCCAAGCAGGTGGGGCAGGGCCCAGAAAACGGCTGATCAGGAGAGAAAGGCCTGGGCTGTTTGCCATGCTCGTTGTCCTCTGTTGTCCTCATTGTCCTCCCTCCCTCCCTGTTGTAGCCTGAACCGCCAGAAGAACTTGATAGAGCTTTCGTTCCTCCCTGGTGATACTGGGAAGCCGGACGTGTTTCCCACTTCCCTAGGACTGCCGCTTCTAAAGCAAGAGGAGAGGAAAATGGAGGCAGAGGAGCAAAAGCACAAAGGAGAAGAAGAGCAGCAGAAGAAGAATCAGAAAAGGAAAGGGAAGAGGAACGAGGAAGGGCAGGAGGTGGTGCGGCTGCCTGGCAAGGAGAAGAAAGAGCCCCAGAAACTGCAGGCAAAGAAGCAGGGCAAGCGGCCGCGCCGCGAATCTGCACGTGAACAGGTATGTCCCTCAGGGAGGATGGCCTCCCTCACGGGCACAGGAGAGCATTTCAGAGTGAGCCAGACGCCGAGTGGCCTTCTCTTAGACTGAGAGCAGTGTGAGTTTGGAGCCGGGCGCTGGATGGTGCCAGCAGGGGCAGGAGGGAGGGCATTGCCTTGGGCCTCCAGCGGGTTCTCCCGGGCAGGAAGGGTGGTTCAGCATCTTTCCCGCTTGTCATCTCAGGACGGAGTGAACAAGAAGCAGAAGAAAGCTGCTCAGTCAGAGGAAGACGACAGTGGTGTTGAAGTGTATTATCGGGAAGGGGAAGAGGAGGTGGAAGAGAGGAGTGTGTTGCCCAAGGTGAGGGCCGCATTGATGGGGAGAGAAGGCGGCTCTGGGGAGGGAAGCCCTTGGTCTCCTGCCTCCGAGCTGGGCCTTCTCTTTTCTCTGGCCCACCCTCTTCTCTCTCATTTCCTGTAAAATATGACCAGGTGGGGCCTCTAGGTCCTGCTTTACCAAGGAGTGGGCTGCATAAGAGAAATCCTCATCAGTGTTTATTGAGTGGAGCTGAATTAAATTAGTGGTATGGGCAGATAAAGGGGAGGCTTAACCTTTCCTGAGCCGTCACCCCCTTCTGAAAGATGGGGATAGTACCATTTGGACAGAGGATCGACTGTGGAAGGGCTGCCCAGACTTTAGGTACTAACATCCCTACACCCTCAGAACACTTGTCATATCTCTGTCCTGGCTCTACTGTTAGTTTACACGTGTGTGGCACCTTATACACAGATGTGTATATGTATATGTATATGCATATGTATGCTGCTGGTGGTGGTGGGGTTTTTTGGTTTTTTTGGATTTGTTTTGTTTGTTTTTGCATGCATATGTCCTAAAGCTTGTTGCCTAAATAAATCTATTTACAAGAAAAGCTTTCATGTCACCTATAGTTTCTCCAGTGGAGCGGGCTTTGTCTGGGTCTGGGAGGAGAGTAAGGGTCCCTGGGCCTGGTGGGAGCCCCTGCTCCTCCACGTGGGATGGGGTGGGGAACAGGGTGCAGCCCGAGCTGAGTGCTTCCCTCACACACCTCTTGTCCTCCTTCAGGGGAAGCCGACCAGGCCAGCAGAAGTGCCCCGGCTACAGCTGTCCTCCGGTTTCGTTTGGGACGTGGGTCTAGAGTCCCTGACCCCGGCCTTACCACCTCGAGGAGAGAGCTCAGACAGCGAGGAGGATGACGAGCCACAGCAGTCCACGGTGTTGTATTTTGCAGAGACCCCTTGGTGCCAGTCTCCTTTGCTCTCTCCTGGCCTGGGTGTCCCTTCTGGCAGGACGGGGCACTCTCAGGCCGGGGAGTAGTTGCAGAGCCCACGGACTGCCCTGCCAACTCTTGGCTTTAACCACAGACCTTTCCAGGGGTCTGAGGAGCAGATTACTCATTAATTTTTGTGCCTTCCTTGGCAGAAGAAGAGCAAGAAGGAAAGGATGTTGGAGAAGCAGAAGGCAGAGAAAGAGCTGTCCCACATTGAGGAGGCGCTGATGGATCCTGGGCGACAGCCAGAGTCAGCAGATGATTTTGACCGACTCTTGCTGAGCTCCCCCAACAGCTCCATCCTGTGGCTGCAGTACATGGCCTTCCACCTGCAGGCCACAGAGATTGAGAAGGCCCGGGCTGTGGCCGAGAGGGCTCTCAAGACCATTTCCTTCAGGTCCTGGCCTTGTCCCCCTGCTTTGGTGGGGGGTGGCTCTCGACAGGGAAGGCTGTGTCTTCCCAGGCTGGGTGAAGTGGGTCATTTCCTCTTTGGCAGGCCGACAATTGGGGTGGCCGCCACCTTCATCTATAGGTTCCCAGGCTTTGTCTCATAGCTGCGCCATCTGTGAAACAGATCTGTTCATTTATATTTTATAGTCCCCTTCACTGAAGTGGCTAAGGGTAATGTTTACAGGAGTCCCTACACTGAAATAAGGTGCCCAACTTGGAGCAGAAGTAGGATGGGGAAAATAACTCCACGTACCTGGGTGCAGACACTCTCTACCCTGCTATTTCCAGGCACAGGGTGTAGAGTGAGTTTTCTGACAGCTAAGAGGAGGGATGGTGATCCTTTGCTTCGTTTTCTTAGTTTGGAGAGAGAGTCAGACCAGAGATTCTGCTCTTTCCTGCCCAAACATCGGGCCGGTTTAAGATTTAGTGGGCTTCGTTTCTAGGAAAGGAGGTAGATGCCAGGGGACGACCCCCTTAGTCAGGGGCTGGCGTTCTGCTTCTGCGTGCACTGCAGTGGGGCCCGGGCGTCTCGGTTCTCACTTGGGGCTGTAAACTGAGGATGTGGATAGAGCCTGGGAAGGAAGAAAAATTGTCCCAGTCAGTATACTGGGCGGTAGTGGGGGCTTTCTTTGGCGGAGGTGATGGAGCTCATGTGCTGCCTGTCTCTCCAGAGAGGAGCAGGAGAAGCTGAACGTATGGGTGGCACTGCTGAATCTAGAGAACATGTATGGCTCTCCGGAGTCACTGACCAAGGTCTTTGAGCGGGCCGTGCAGTACAATGAGCCTCTCAAGGTCTTTCTCCATCTGGCCGACATCTACACCAAGTCAGAGAAATTCCAGGTAGGAGTCTGGGCGAGGTGGCCCACTGCCAGAGGGTCCTCAGCTGCTCAGAAGCTAACTCCTGGGAGTCACAGAGGCAGCAGGGAAGTCACAGGGTTGAATCCCCCCATTCTGGATCCAGCCCTGCTGCAGGCTTCCTCTGTGACATTTGGGCCTTAACTTGTTTGTCTTCTAAGTGGGTGGAGTCATTTCCTCCCCCCTTTGCTTTAGGACTGCCGTGGGCAGAAGAGGGAAGTGAAGGGACAGCTGATCCCTGGTGTATATCCCTTGGGCTTACAGCCAAAAGGCAGCAGCTCGGCCAAGTGTCCCTTTTCTGTCTCTCCTCTGCCCCCATGTTGGTCTCACCTTCTCTCTTCTCCTCTTAGGACTTTCATGGGGCACAGGATTAGTAGGGAGAGTCCCCACCATGTAAGGCTCCCTCACGTGCTCTCCTCATCCCTGTGAGCCCTTCTGCTTCCCTCAGGCATCTAGAATTGGGCCTACAACAGTGACTGGAGCATGAGGCCATGTCTAGCCTCTCACAAGCATAGCTGCTGTGTGTCTCTGTCGTTGGCTCCTCTGTCATATCACACTCCATAGCTTACCTTTTCTTTCCCACAGGAGGCTGGTGAGCTCTACAACCGGATGCTGAAGCGATTCAGGCAGGAAAAATCTGTCTGGATCAAATATGGTGCCTTTCTTCTGCGGCGGGGCCAGGCTGGGGCCAGTCACCGTGTGATGCAGCGAGCCCTCGAGTGTCTGCCCAAGAAAGAGCGTGAGTGCTCGTCCCCACCTTCCAGTCCGATTCCGGATCACATGAGGCTCTCTGATATCTGGGTGTAGGGATTGGGCGTAGGCATTGGGGTTTTCTCTGAGGGTGGTGTGGTGTTGGGAAAGCCTAGTGGAGGGCACGTAACTATTTTTCTATTCATTACATGCTCATGAACACAATTGTGTGTTGCATTTCAGATGCTAAACTTTAAAAAAAAATTTTTTTTTAACGTTTATTTATTTTTGAGAGAGATAGAGTGTGAGTGGGTAGGGTCAGAGAGAGAGGGAGACACAGAATCAGAAGCAGGCTCCAGGCTCTGAGCTGTCAGCACAGAGCCCGACGCGGGGCTCGAACCCACCAACTGTGAGATCATGACCTGAGCTGAAGTCGGACGCTTAACCGACTGAGCCACCCAGGCGCCCCTCAGATGCTAAACTTCAAAGCTGAAGGAGCAAAAAACAATTAGTACTAATTTTGTTGCCCCCGCCCCCTCTCCCTTCTGGGCCCAGAGAGACTCTCCAGTAGGTGTCATAGATCAGTGCCTGTCTGTGTATTTGGCTCTAAACTGTCCCACTGTCCCAATTGTCATCACCCAGGTCTTGGAACCTATGAGCAGGGAGCCAGAAGTCAGACTGTGTCTGACACGTAGTACATCATGCTGTGGTGAGGGGTCTGTCTGCTTTGTGTATCTGAGCTGTCCTCTCCCTGCAGATGTGGATGTGATTGCCAAGTTTGCCCAGCTGGAGTTCCAGCTAGGGGATGCGGAACGGGCCAAAGCCATTTTTGAGAACACACTGAGCACCTACCCAAAGCGCACCGATGTCTGGTCTGTTTACATCGACATGACCATTAAGCATGGCAGCCAGAAGGAAGTACGGTGAGAGGGGAAGACAGATCAGGGCTGAATTAACTGCGGGGGTTGGGAGACGTTAGCCAAGTGGATGAGTTTTAGCCCCACAGCCAGCTTCCAGCATGCCCGGTTCTCTTACTCTTTCGGGAAGAACAGCTTTGACATGGCATACCAGGTCCTGTGGCATTTACTTTGCAACCTCTTTTTCTGTGTCTGGAACCTGGGGTGGGCGGTAGGCTGGTCCTGGTGTGGGAGTCAGGAGACTTAGGTTTCCTGTATAATTCAATGTACCTGCCTCTGGTGATAGAGAATGTTCATGGGTTCGCTGTTGTTACCTATGTCTCCACGAGGCAGGGAGGATTAGAGATGGGTGGACTGAGGTACAGAAAAAACTAGTGCCTTGCCCAAGCCTGTGGGTGTTTGTCTGATCTGGAAAGTGAGGGTGGCAGTCCATCTCCCCGTGGACATCTTAGGACTTTAAAATGGTAATAAACGTGGAGATAGATATGAGAGTGCTGGAAAACAGATGGCCTGGCTCCAGGGCCACAGAGCGAGTGGATGAAGGCTAGCCAGTGGCGGGGGGCCAACAGGCAAATGCTGCCTTGCTCTTCCTCACAGGGACATCTTTGAGCGGGTCATTCATCTCAGCCTGGCTCCCAAGCGAATGAAATTCTTCTTCAAGCGCTACTTGGACTATGAGAAACAACACGGCACCGAGAAGGACGTGCAGGCCGTGAAGGCGAAGGCCCTGGAATACGTGGAAGCTAAGAGCTCCGGGTTGGAGGACTAGTGGCCAGTGGGCCTCAGATGACCACTGTCAGCTGTGGGCCAACCTAGCCGAATCTCAGGCGCGTGGGCAGCTGAAAAGCTGTGTTGTCTGCGGACTCTTATTTAAGTGTTGCTTTTTCTGCAGCACCTTTTAGGGTAATCCTGTCAGGATGGAAAAGAACTTGAGGTTTTTTAGACTGCCTTTTTGCTTGTTTTATTCTAAGTACTAGTTTACTTCATTTTTACCCTTTTCTGGGGCTGCTCACTGGTTGTAGGCAGTAGACTTGTGGACCCTTAGAAAAGCTGAGGCTCTCTCCCTCCTGGGAGTTTGCTGTGGACAGGAATGGAGGGGCTGACTTCTGGCCACCTGGTGGGCAGGATCTCATTTTGGCCCCAGCAGGCTCTCTGTCCAACTAGAGGGGGTCAACAGGGTCCAGGGAGTGGGTCTCCTCCCCTGGGCTGAGTCCCTCAGCTTGTGCTCAGCTAGCACTTGTGCCCTTGTGTGGACCCTGTGAGGCTGGGACAGGAGGACGAAGGCAGACCCCAGAAAGGACAGTTGGGGAACCCGGGCACCTGAGAGGAAAGCCGCAGGTATTGACGTGAGCCACCTGGTGAGGTTTCCTCCCAGGCCCACCACGCCCAGATCATCCAGGCTCTCCCAACTTAGGTGCCTCATTTGTGAAATGGGGTCAAAAAGTCTTACTTGGGATGGTTGTTTTGTGGATTAAATGAGAGGGGGTATGTTTGTGTGTTGCCACTGGGCCAAGTAGGTAGGAGGCTTGGTGAGGACCTGGATAGCTGTGCTGTGTGAGCTGGGGAGACCTGCACAGTTTTTCTGTGCCCCTATAGCCCCTCTGGGGAGAGGTTACTGGATGGCAGGCATTAATTGGCTGGATGATTTTCCTTGAGACCCGAGGAAAAGGGAACATGTTGGGTCCATCACACCCACCCCTCCCTGGGACCCTTGTAAATTTCCCAGAAAGGTGATCTCCACCTCCTTTAGTAAGTAAGAATCCTGTATGTTCCAGAATTCTTGGAGGCCAGCACAGACCCAGTTAGTTGTTGAGGCCAGTTCTTTTTTGGCTGGTCTTAAGGGGATTAAACATTTTCTTTGGCAATGCTTTAAATGTCCTGAGAACTGGAGAGCTTTCCTATGGGAAGTGACTGGGTTGCATGCTGGGAAGCAGGACAGGGACAGGGAGAGTGTCAAAGGTTTCAGAGTTGGTGGAGGTGGTCAGGCAAGGGTGGGCGTGTGTGGGTGGTGGGGCGACACCCAGCCGGGTCTATCCTGGTTTTTGGTCTTCAGCACTAGGTTATAGGTGCTAGTCCGCCCTACTGAGTGCAGGGTCTTTTGACTCATGAAATTTAAGCTGATCTTCCATCTGAGAAAGGCCAGGCTTCATCTGTTCTCTAGATCAAATCAGATAACTGAATCTAATTATCGAGACATCATCAGCCGTAGGGCCTTCCCACATGTGGGAACATTTGGCTTTCCTTGAACCTCTGCCCTCCCATCCATCCATTTTAATCTTGCTCAGAGTCCTCTAGCCCCACCCTGGCTCCCAAGGGGATGGGATTTGGGCCTGTCTCCATGACCACCAGCCCGCTGTGGCATAGGCCATCCAATAATGCAGACACCAAGCTACTCCTTTATACTAGGAAAAACTTTATCAAAAATCTAAGTCTATAAAATAAAGCCAGAGGCTTACATTGGAGGGCAGCTCCTGCTGAGCACTGCTGAGCCAGGCATCATATGCAGTCATGTTAACTGCAGATACCCTATACGAGGATATCACTGTCACCTGGCTCTGCTGGCAGGGGCTTCCCAGCCTTGGAGTCCCACCGGTAAACAGTTGTCCACATTGTAGTTAATTAAGGACCAGTTCTGGGAAAGGGTCTCTTCTCCAACACTGTTGACCAGGTGTTTGGTGGCAGCAGGAGAGGGGATTTCTTCAGGTCTGAGAGCCTTCCTGTCAGAGCGGACCACATTGTCTACTAGGTCTCTCCACACCCCAGGTTACTTTGTGTTCCTTGCTTCTGACCTGTTTTCCCAAAAAGTTAAAAAAAAAACAAAAAACCCACCCCCTTCCGATGCTGATGTGAGCAGGCAGCGGAGTTCAGCTTGAGACCAAGTACTGTCACTTGCAAAGAGTGCGGGAGCAGGACCCTCAGGAGGCGAGCAGGGCCATCTCCACGGTTTCTGGAGCCGTGCCGTTGCCCGCCAGGCCCTGGGCCCACTTGTGCAGGCGGCTGTAGAGCGGAAGGCCCTGGTTCTCGCGGTACAGATAGACGCCTGTGATGGCATTCCACTGTGGCCGAGGTTGGGTGCCTTCCACGGGGAACCTGGCCACCAGCTCCTCATCATCCTTGTCGAGCGCCACAAAGCCGAAGAAGCGGCGCACATTGTTGGCGGCCAGCACCCGAGAGTGCACCTCGGCCGTGCGCTGGAAGAGCTGGTCCTCGTTGGCGCGGTACTGCGCCCAGTAGGCCTCCTGGCGGTAACTGAGTGGTGAGCAGTAATGCTTGAGACACTTGGTCAGGAACACCAGGATGGCCACCATGCCGATAAGCAGCCACCCGAAGAGCTGGCCAGAGAAGGGGCAGGGTTGAGGAGGGGCAAGGAGCTGCCTAGACCCTCACCATCCCAGGAAGAAGGGGGAGGAGCTGGTCAGAGGGTTCAGGCTGGGCTGAACCTAGCCACTCCCCCTGAGAGCAGATTCTACTTCTAGAAGGGAAACTTGCCCTTATGGCTGTGATTCCACTTCTTTGTTCTCACTCCCTTAAACTCACTTTCTCTGTTGTTGTTGTTGTTGATTTGTTTAGAAAATCCTGTGCTCCTTCCTGTCTCCCTCATCCCCTGCTGCTCTAAGTTAATACTCCCAGCTGTGTTTTCTGCTCAGGTCTCTGCCCTTGCCCTCTCTCCCCTGGCTGACCTCTGCTCCTTCAGAATTGAGCCATAGCTAGGGCTAGGATCAGGGCAGCAGCCCCTGCTTCCTGATTGAACACCCCTTCCTGGCTTGGGGGACTCCCCTGTGTCAGCAGCACTTGAAGGCTGACTTTGTGCTGAGCCGGGGTCCTTCCTGGAATAGGAGCGAGTCAACTCCTAGCCGACAGCAACTGTTTCATAAGCTTGCAGGGATTCGTGCTCAATCTGAGTGACGTGGAGGTTTAATCTGTGACTGGGATCAAGGCTTAGTCTAAGCCAGAACATTCCTTTAATGTTTAAAACTTGCCTCACTAAGTCCTAACTCACAGGTTACCCAGCCCAGACACCTGATGCTGACAATCTAGTGCTTTCCTGGAGACCTCAGCCCCTGAGGACCAACTCTACTTTTAACACTGGACCATCCCAGCACCTCCCCACCAGCCGTCGCCTCGGGGAGAAAGAAGAGCAACTTCCCTTTGCACAGCCTTACCTGGGACTCATACTTGAGCCTGCGGGTGACCTCCTCCCGGAAGCCCGACAGGTTGTCAGGGCCCTCCCCACAAGGGAACCTGGCCAGGATTTCTGTGGCATGGTCTGGTGGGAAGCCCTCTTCCCCAGCTGTGAGTGAGGAGGGGTCCACAAACTCGCTGAGAGCACAGACGTAGGCCTCACCGCGCAGCAGGGAGATGACAGACCAGGTCACGGGGGCCACGGCCGCACGGCCCAGGATGGAGCTTAGGAGGAGGAAGTTGGGGGCAGCCGAGCAGTTCTTGGTCCTCCGGTACTGGCACTCGGTAACTAGGTTCCAGGTGTGGTTGTTGAGGATGACACCGATGAGGAAGAGTGCCAGGGCGGGCACACCGATGGCTGTCAGCCCATACAGGTAGTTCCGGGCGGGTGAGCAAGGGCAATGGAAAGCCACCACAGAGAACAGCTCCTGGCTGCCCACTGTGCCCAGTGCCACCAGCCCATTGAAAATCATCACATCCTTGCTCTTGAAGAAGAGTGATAGGAAGCGGAAGTTCTCTGCAATCAGGGCTGCCATGGTGACGCATCGACTGGAGGACCAGCTGTGAGGGGAGGTGCAGGCAGAGACTGGGGTCGACGGTACCTGGTGGGACTAGGAAGGGGTGCAGGCTGGTAGGCATCTGAAGGCAGGGAGAGGTCTTGCCATTTTATCCCCTGTAGTGGCTGGCCGGTGCTCCCTGTGGAACAGTGAGTGACTGATAAATGTTTGCCTCTGAAAACTGAAAGGGATTGAGGGGATCTTGTGTGGCCAGGCTGGTGAGAAAGGAAGGAGACTTGGGGAGCCCCGGGGCCCAGCGGACATAGTGGCAGCCACTGCTCGCTGAGCTCCTGCTAGGTGTCAGGTGCTTTCCATCCCTCATTGCCCATGGTCACTAACGCACTGTCTTGTCATGTCCCCAGTGTATGTAGAGAAGGTGGAGGCTTCCTGAGGGTGAGGGGCTTGCCAAGGTCACAGGTAAGTAAGTGGCAGAGCTGAGATTCACACTCAGGTGTGTCTGCCTCAGGCACTCAGGTTCTTGTTCTTCCCCAAGCTTCCCTTGAAGGAGTGATTAAGAATGGCCTTGTGGCCCTGGGCAATGTGCTGATGTGCTAAGGGACCTAGGACTATTTGGAGGGTTTTGTACTCAAGGCATGTAGCCCACGGGTATAACAGCTGGAGTGGGTGTCCTGGTGAGTAAGGGACTTGGGCTTGACTCAGTGATGTGGGGTGGGGGCGGGGAAAAGGAAGGGGACTCGTCAGTCAGTGGTGAGCCTGGCAGTGTCCCTGGAATTCATAAGAACTTTTCATTTTGGAGACCTCAGCGTCTGGACTGGTTTAGGAGATCCTGGCTTTCAACGTACTTCATGACTTCTCTCTGGATCTCCGTGTCCTCTGTGAGAAGAGGACAAATCATCCGGCCCTTGTCATAGGCCCTTGCTCTCTCCTTAGGGACGCCGGAGGGGAAGAAAGGGGAAGAAATGATGCCTAATAATTGTTCTGTATCAGAAACCCCTACCTCACCCTGTCAAGTCTTTAGGGTGGCCCCCAGAGGTGAGGCAGCTGGGACGGTTCTCCTTCCTGCAAAGACCAGGAAACTAAAGCCTAAAGAGGAGAAACTGCCTTGCTCGAGGCCATTCAAGTATGGAGGTGCCTGGGCAGGACTTATGAGCCTGATGTAAGGAGGCTTGTGGACAAGGGCAGGTCCAGCTAAGTCAGTCCTCTGTTTTCTTGGTCTCCTGACCTTGCTCTTTGCTCATCTATTAGAGCCCTGGTGAACCTTCCATTCCCCATCCATTACCCCTCCCTTTCTAGCAGCCTCCCAGGGGGCAGCCCAGCCTGCCAGTGACAGGAAGCCTTGATGAGGCTAAGGCTCGACCATCCCCACCAGCCCATACCCAGCCCGCTCTGCCATGTGGTACTGGCAGCCTGCCAGGAAGTGGCTGCGGCTCCAGCCATGTCCCGTCCCGACTCCCTTTCTAGGCTCCACCCACACAAGCAGGCCAGGGTGTGGCCCCATGTCCTCCCCATCTAGGGGATGAAAAACAAAGTCCACAGCCAGAAGAAGTCCAGGAGTGGAGGGATGGGGTGGGCAGCAAACAAAGTGGGGAGACCTGCCCATATTTCCTTCTCTACCTCCTCTGTACACCGCCACCCCTCCCAGTCTCTGCCAAGGCTGCCAGATGGGCCCTGGCAGAGCTCAGTGACCACATGGGGAGCCAGGAGCAGGAGGAGGGACCTGACTCTCCCTCCCACTCCGCCCATGGCGTCCAGTCCCACTCTCTGGGAAAAAGTTTGTAATGTTGCCAGGGATGAATGGGTTAAAGGCAGGTAGGTTCCTCTCCCTCTTGCTCTTCCCCTCTTGGCTTCAAGGCTTCTAATGAGCTTTCATGGGGGCCCTGGGTTCATAAACTGCCCAGAGTAGGGTACAACATACCTGAACCCTTGGGGTAGTGAACAGAGGAGAGATCAGGCCACCGGCTGAGACTACCAGCCCTGTCCCGCAGGCCAGGGAGGGGTCACATCTAGTCCTGGGTGGGACCTCCGACAGCAGTCGGGACAGAAAATGAGACAGGCTGGGAGAGGGGCCCAACTGACCGGGCCCAGAGTGAGGAGCCTCAGGGAGGGGCCTTTCTCCCCAGGACAGTCTCTCTGGGTGGCCTTGAGCTTTCCGGCCATCTTCCCATCCTCCCCGTCACCTGGCATACCTCAGGGAGGGACGCTTTATCTTACCTGGGGCCAGCTGCGGGCAACAAGCAGTGGCTTCAGCCTCCGCGGGTGTGGGCCTGCAGGGCGGCCCCCACCCCAAGTGCCGCCGGCTGTGCCTTCCGTGGGCTGCCTTGTCCTTTCTTCTGTACCGGAGCAGGGAGCTGGAGCCAGCAGGGCCTGGGCCTGGCGTTGTTTTCTAAGAAGTTTTAACCCCAGGAAGAGAAGGAAACAGCAGGATGGAGCAGTAGCAGCGAGTGGAAAAACAGCCTCCCTCAGGCGCCAGGCAGGGGCGGGCGGGTAGTGAGGGCGGTGCAAGAGGAGAGGAAGTTGGGCCGCCTGTTGAGTGGCGCCTGGCCCACGCCTGCCCTCCCAAATGAGCTGCACACCAGGGGACCCAGTTCAGGGCCCAGGCAGGGGGGCCTTCCGGGAGAGCCTGCCCATGCCTGTCTGCCCTGCCCGTGTCAGGAGCACTCCCCATGCTTGACCTCCACCGGACAGGAGCTACCATGGAGGCCCCAGCGGGGTCAGAGGGGAGGCACCACCGGACTGCTGCTGACCCCTGGCAGGATGCACTGGCCTCCCTACCTCACTCGGGCTCCTCTCCCTGGGAGCCACCCTGCCCCTGTCAATCCTCCCCGGCACTGGCTCTTCTGTCCGTACTTCAGCTGACTCCCCAGGTACTGCTTCACATCTCAGGAGGGCTGGTGAAGTGATTCTCTGAGGCCCTGTGGGCAGACTGCTGAGTGGTGGGTAGAAATTACAGGAAGGCAGGTTGCTGAAATAACCCCTTTGTAACCATCAGAGCTGCCCTGACTGTCCCAGAAAGTGGTCATGAGCTCCCCATCTGTGAGAGTGTGCAAGTTGAGGCTGGAAAGTCATGGGTCAAGAATGCTAAAGGGGAGAGCCCTGTCCGAGGACAGGCTAGATGGGCCCTATGATTAAGGGAGAGACCCCACCCCCACCCCGTCATCTCTTCCATGTTTGTGGTTCTGTGATGGTGGGACCGCTGAGTGCCACGCTGGCCTTCCTGAGCTAGGCTTGTCCCTGCACAGAAATGAATGGAAAGGACCAGTGGTTATTACTCAGATCCTACCATGTACCAAACACCATCCCAGATTCTTCCTCAAAAGTTACCCTCCTCTATCCTCACCATAATTCTGAAAAGCAGGTCTTTTTAAGTTCTATTTTTCAGATAGACACACTGAGGTTTGGAGGGATTTGGTGAGGTCCTTACAGCTTTAGTTCTTGAACCCTCATCTGCCTGACTCAAAACTTTGCTCTTTCCTTGGCATTTGTACCTCCTGGTATGCTGGGCATGTTCTCCTCCCAAATAATGAAATGAGCTCAGGCTGAGTCTTAGAAGTGGGAATGGAGGGAAGAGTAATTGGGAAGACGGGGAAATGATTAAAGCAGTGTTGTAGGAATCAAGATCAAAGTGCATTCCTAGCTGAGTGGGACTTCCATCTTCTTGGCCTTCAATTCCCTCCTTGACAAGGTGGCTCCAGTTCCTTATGTCGCCCTCCCCCTTCTGTCCAGGGGAGGATAAGCTCTCAGGTTCAGAAATCTACAAACACATTAGCCACTGGGTACTGAGTACCTATTCTGTGCTCTACACGCTTCACATATTTCATGATTATAACAACCCCAACAGGTTTCCGCTCCAGGCAGCTCCCCTTCCACTCCTCCACCCTCATCCCCACCTCAGGGCAGAGCCTTTTAGCACTCTAGAGCCTCGCTTCCCAGGGAGCAGGGTTTTTGAGAAAATGGGAAAACATCAGCTTCTTTTCTAAATGCCTGAGCTCTGGGGAGGTCAGATTTTCCCCAAGACCCGGATGTGAAGGGAGGTTTTCAGGGGGTCTCCAAGGACTCCTCCAAGGGAGGGTGGTATGGTCTGAATGTGTCCCCCACCCCCCAATTCATGTGCTCAATCTTAACCCCCCAGGGTGATGGTATTAGGGTGTGGGGCCTCTGGGAGGTGCTTAAGTCATGAGGGCAGAGCCTCATGAATGGGATTAGCGCCTTGACAAGAGGGTCCAGAGAGTTCCCTTGAGAAGGTGCCGGCTTTGAACAAAGAAGATGGCCTCCATCAGAATGTGACCATGCCAGTGCCATGATGTTGGACTTCCAACCTCCAGAACCGTGAGAAGTAAATTTCTGTCATTTATAAGCTACTCAGTCTGTGGTATTTTGTTATAGCAGCTCCAATGGCTAAGGCAGGAAGACTTTTGTCCTCAGCACTAAATAAATGTCCTTGAAAATTGTTGGGTGGCCCCTGTGGTGACCACACACTCTGGCTTCTCCTGAGTAGGCTAACTTCTGGCATCTTGTGTCATCACCTAGCACTGCAGGTGTGTGCCATCAGGTGAGGCTGTGTGCCATGTCCTCCTGGCCCATTCAGCGTCATGCAGGAGACTGACCAAAATCAGAGGATTCCTGCTTTGTGAGATGGCTGTACGCCCCCTCCCCCTCCCTGAGGCTTGAGCATAAGGGAGTAGAGACGGTAAAAATTCAGAGCACGGATGGCTGTAGAACCTGAGAGGAGATAGTGAAGCAGGGATGAAGTGGCTTGGGAGCGGCTGGGCAGTTGGGAGCTTGTCCCCCCATAAGCCAGTTCTGAACCCTCTGACTCACATTGCTGTGTCACAGCTGGAGGACTGAGGTCCCCTTCCAGCTCCAGATTTCCTGCCTCGGTGGGCAGGTAAATGCCTGGGCATGTGGGTCTGCTCCAGGGGCTACTGCCCAGCACCTGCAGACTTCATCTTTCCGTCTGGTTTTGGGGGTCTGAGAGGCTATAGGCTCACATCCCCTCTCTTGCCTCTTCACTTGGCCACAGCTCACACTCTGCTGAAGTAGGTGGCCACCTCCTTGCGTGGAGGCCGGGACCTGCCGCCTGCCCAGCCGTTGCCCGTCAGCGGCTCCTCCTGGCCCAGCCGCAGGGGCGGCTTGCATTTGTGCCAGCTCATGAGCAGCTTGTTCACGGCGCCTTGATCCGTGATGCCACGAAGCTTCTCCCTCTCCTCCTCAGCACCATCAGTGGTCGCTGGGGCAGCCGAGCCAGCAGGGGCTGTGGTCAGCGCCCCGTGAGCGTGACCCAATTCCAGGTCATGGTTCATGGCCTCGAAGAACTGCTGGATACAGACCTTGGCGAAGGCCTTGGCATGTTCCGTGCATGTCTCGTCAAAGAGCTTGCGCTCGATGTCAATATAGTGGGACCAGTACTTGCTTTTGAGGAAGGCGGCCTGTGTGAAGCACGGCCGCACAGAGCGCACCACGAATGCCAGCAGTGTGGTCAGCAGCACGAAGGACCAGCCCAGTGCCTGCAGGGGAGAGAGGAGGGAGTTGGCTGGCATTGCTCTCCAGCCTCCCAAGCCTGTCTAAACCCCCAGTGCACTCTGTACGTCAGGGCCTCTAGGACAAAAAGGACTGACAGGACAAATGACCTTACCTCTTGGCCTCCATTTCCTTTTCTGTCAAACGGGTATAGGTATACCATCTCACAGAAATGAGATCATGTGAGCAAAATGTCCCACGTGTAGGCCTGGCACTCAATACACAGGAGTTAACTGGGCACACCTTGGAATTAGGCTGCCTGGCTTTGGACCCTGTCTCCAGTCCTTACTAGTTGACCTGGAGCAAGGTGTCTGACTTCTCCATGCCTCAGTTTCCTCACCTATAAAATGGGGTTTTTGATAGTACATATCTCATAGGGATTTTGTGGGGACTAAATGTAGTAATAAACAGCACAGCGCCTGGTAGGGGTTAGTGCTCAGTAACTGTTAGCCACTATTACTCTAACAATAGGGCCTCGTTAACCTCCCAGGGCCATAGTGACCCTTCCTCCTCTGAGTTTTGTAGCTCTCCTCTGGCTCCTGGTATTATTGTCTGCCTGTCAGTAGCCAGCACTAAATAAGCCTCCTTTGTGTGGGCTCTTAGTTGGGCCCTCAAGGGTCACAGAGACAAATCAGACAATTGCTCAAACCCTGTGCTGAAGAGCACTAGACGCTTGCGCGCTAGGTCCGCTCTGCCAATAATTCAGTCAGGCGTGGGGCAGGATGCTCTCCTAACCTGGGCTTCTGGGTCAGCCCCCAGCTGCCCAGAGAAGTGTTTGGCCAGATCAGGATGCAAGGTAAGTGCCTGTAATCGGAGTTGGGGGGTTTGTGGCAGAGCAGACACGGGCTGGGAGCTGCAGAGCACGTGCTTGGTCTGGGGGGCATCCCCTGTGCTGCTCTGAGAGGAATTGTGGACCCTGTGGGGCTGAATATCTTTATGTTTTAAGTAAAGCTGGAAATCTGATTATTATTTGAAAATTTCTGGTTTTTAGAGGATGTCAACTAATTCCAAAATTGAATTTTGAATTCACTTGGAAGGCCAGGTGAAACATGTCTATAGGCCAGGCAGTCTGTCCTCCAGGGGCCCTTTTAGTTTATGATGCAGTGGTTTAAAGGTCAGGTGGAGGGACAGTTGCCCCAGGCCCTGAGGCCTGGGACCATGGCACAAGTGCCCACAGGGGAGGAAGCGGTTTGGGAGGAAAGCAGAACTTGTACACTCAGAGTGTGACATTCATGTGGTGGTGGTGACACGGGCCCCAGGGGAGGGCTGGAGATGGGGGCCAGGGATCTGGACTTGCCAGAGCAGAGTGTTTCTCTAGTCTTGGCAGGGCAGGCCAAGCCCCCTCCCTCACCTGACAGCCCCTGGTCCATCTGCTGCAAGGGTATGCTGCTGCTTCCCTCCCGATGCTACAGCGACTGCAGGGGAAGCCTGGGGGAGAGGTCCAGGGGGGCAGAGGACGAGGGAGTGGGACTGGGGAGGACTAAGCTCCACCCCTCCCTTTAGCGTGCATCCCAATAGTACATCCCCCTCACCCAAGCCCTCCCTTCCGGGGGACCCAGGACCCTCGGATCCCACTCCCTGAGCAGGGAGGCACCTGCTGGGGGCATTTGCCAGGGAAATGTACCCAAATGGCCCAGCCACCCACCTGCCTCACCGCTGCCCCGGCCTGGAAGAAGAAAGGATGCAAATGCACCAGGCTTCCCAGCGAGAGCTCAGGATGGAGAATGTGGGGCTGGCTGAGCTGTTGGGTTCGCTCTAAGGGGTCTCAGGACAGGCCTCCAGGCTGAGGTAGCCACAGTACTTTTTCCATGTGGCGCTGGTCCAGGGAAGACACACGGCTCTGTCTTCAGAAGGCCTGGCCTCCGTTGGGAAAATACGCCCCTGTCCCAAAGAGCTCCGTCTGAGGGGGAGACCCAGCCCAGTCTGGGAAGCTCCAATCTACTAGGGAAACATGACTGTACCCTGAGAAAGCCCCATTTCAAGAGGTGAGAGATTGGGCCTTTCCAGAGGGACCCCGGGCTGTGAGAGGAGACCGAGGCCAAGGCCGTTGCACCCCCCTCACCTGGGAGATGCAGCGCAGGTACCGCACGGCCACCTCGCGGGCCAGCAGCCAGTCGCCGTCATAGATGTCAGGGCAGGGCACCCTGGCTAGCAGGCGGGCAAGCTCCGGTGGGGTCAGGCCAGGCACCAGGCTGCCATTGCCCAGCACAGTCACGGGCACGGCAGTGCAGAAGGCACAGAGGAAGCACTTGCCATCTAGCAGTGTGACAGCCACCCAGACGACGGGAGCGATGAGGGCCCGCTGGGCCATGGAGCAGAACATGTAGCGCAGCACGGCAGGGTCTTTGGCCCGGCGGCCTGGCGGCCGCGTCCACTCTTCAGCCAGCATGGACACATTGTTGTTCATGACCAAGCCAAGTAGGAAGAGCACCAGCGGGGGCGCCAGCAGGATGCCCGCGCTGTAGGCTGCGTTGTAGCCGGGCAGGCAGGGGCAGTTGAAATCGAAGGCAGAGTACATCTGGGCGCTGGCCAGTGCCATGATGCCACAGATGCCATTCATGAAGGACTCCTGGTTGGACTGCAGGAACTGGAAAATCATCCGGAACTTGTCCATGGTGCCCCCCCACGGGGCCCCGTGGCCTCCTCTCGCCTCACCACTGCTTCAGGATGGCCCCTGCAGCCCACTATGCCCAGCGGGTGGCCGCCTCATGGCAGAGACGGGCAGAGCTCAGGACAGTGGCTGAGGTCACTGTCTCTTTAAGAATCCTTCTAGTCAGGGGCTGGCTGAGAAGGCACAAGTCATCCAATCCTATGGATGCAGCCAAGGCTCTGCCCCTCCCTCCCTTCCCCTCCTGGGCCTCTCTCTCCACAGCTGCCTCCAGCCACACCTGATGGAGACCAGTTCTCTGTGGATGTGGGAGGAGGGAGGGGAAGGAGGCTCAGACGCAGGCTGGGAAGATATTGTCTCCAACAGGGGTGGAGTTTGGGAGAATGTGGGGCTGTGGCAGGGCCTGAACTTCTTGACCTTTTCCCATGGGCTTCTAGGAAGCATGTGACCCTCCTTCTGCTCTTCTCATTGGGTCTTTCCTCTGTGCTATATCAAGAGGGTTCAAGAAGGTTCCTTGGTCAGTTCAGACAGTGATAGTATGATAAGGTGGTATGATGACAGTGATGGTGGTGGCTGTAATGGGGGCAATAATGGTGGTGGTGGGGATGGTGCTGCTGGAGGTGAAAATGACAGTGGTTCTGATGGCAGTGGTGGAGGTGAAGGTACTGTTGGTGGTGACAGTGGTGGTGATGGTGGTGGTGACAGTGGTGGTGGGGATGGTGGTGGGGATGATGGTTGTGGTGGGGACAGTGGTGATGGTGGTGGGGACAGTGGTGATGGTGGTGGTGACAATGGTGGGAACGGTGGTGAGGATGGTGGCTATGGTGATGGTGGTGGTAACAGTGGTGGTAGGGATGGTGGGTATCGTGGTAGGGATGATGGTTATGGTGGTGGGGATGGCAGTGCTGTTGGTGGTGATAGTGGTCACAGCAGGGATGACAGACAGTGGTGGTGGTGGCAGTGGAGATAGGGCTAATGCAGCCTCGCATAGTGTAAAAACCGAGTCAGAGGATTTGGATCTGCAAGGTTGCTGGGTCCCCTCCCTGCTGGGCAGGGCGCTATGCCTGTGAGCATAAAGCAGGTGCTTTTATGTCCCATCTGCTTGTATCTTTGTGGGTGTGTCTGTGTGTCTATGGACTGTGGATGACAAATCCTTTCCCGGCTGCACCTCCTACTTCTACTCCCCCAGATCAAGAATTAAAGGGGTGGGGCTGTGGGGTTTGATGCCTGGGGCCGTGGCCTCCAGAGTGTGTGAGGAGCCAGGCCAGGGCCCCTCATCGGCATATCAAAGTGGGGCAGAGCTTAAAGGGCACCCTTTGATGCTGCCAGTTCTCCCAGAAAAACAGGTCAGATCCAGCTCTACCCAAATGGGACTTAAGCAGAGCAAGAGACTGGATGGGGAGGCTCCATGGGGGCCCTCAGATCTGTGTGTCCCTCTGGGTGCCTGTGTGCGAGCTCCCTGTGGTTGGGGACTCTGTGTATCTGCATGTGTGCAAGTGACCACAGGAGAGGTCTCTGTGTCTGTGTGTCTCTGTATGACCGACAAGAACTGGTACTGCCCGGGGCTTCCCCTGTGCCTGGCCATATGCCATCACCCTATGTAATGCTCACACAATCTTATGGGAAAGGTGCTACTGTCCCTATTTCACAGAACTGGGGACTGAGGCTTAGGTTAGGTTACTAGCTAAAGGTTTCACAGCCTGTAGGTGGAAGAGTTGAATTCAGACTAGGTGGGAGTCGGGTGTGAAGGAGGGGGCAGGGAAGTATTTTTGCCTTTTTCCTCCAGTTGTATCAGATTCTCCTGTTCTATTAGTTTGGATGAAAATGCCAATGTATCACAAGTAGGATACAGGTGGGGAAGGATCCTGCTCCCGTCAGTCCTCAAGCTGGAGCACCTAGGCTGGTGGCCCTTGCAGGACCTTTTGGGGGGCTCTCCAGAGGTGTACGCACAGGTGCAGAGCAGGATGAGGGAGATACAGCCAAGGAGGTGTCTGTCCCCAGACATCTACTGCAGCATCAATGTACATGGTAGACAAGGGTTCTGAGCTGCCGGGCAGAGCCTAGCACACAGCCCGAGGTATAGAGGGGTGGGGTGGGTGGTGTAGGAGCCCGGGAGCCCGGGAGAAGTGTGGCTCCAGGGACTGCCTTGAATCTCTGTTCTCTCTTATGGGCATAGCTCCCTGTTTGTAGCTGATGTGCCCTTTTAATGGCACCCAAGCTGGCTGCCAGCTCGAACCTCTTTTTACTCTATGCCATGCTGTATCCATTCTTTGCAAATCCTAAGTTCCACATTATTTTAAAATACTTGATATAAAACAGTTTGATTGGATTCTAAACCTATTATTCTCGTTGTCACCAGAATTTTGTTTATAGTTATTGAAAGCAAATATTAAATATTAAAAATTAGTTTTAAATTTATCACCCTCCCTTGGGTCAGGACTTTCATGGGTGGTATTTGAAAAGATCATCATTAAAGAGCTTTGGGGTAGGGGGTGGAATAAGTGGGTGAAGGAGGTCAAAACAAACTTCCAGTTATGAAATAAATAAGTCATGAGGATATAATATATGGCATGGTGTCCACAGTTAATAGCACTATATCATATATTTGACAGTTACTAGGACAGTAGATCTTAAAAGTTCTCACCACAAGAAAAAAGATTTTGGAACTGTGTGTGGTGATGGACATTGACTTACTGTGGTGATCATTTTGCAATATATACAAATATCTAATCATTATGTTGCGTACCCAAAAACAATATAATGTTATAAGTGAGTTGTCTCTCAATTAAAAAAAAAAAGAGCCTTGAATAGGAATTGCCTGTGGTCATTTCATGCAAAAAAAAAAAAAATCTAATGTTAAAAAGTTGTGCTCACTGAAGCCAGCTCAAATTTCTCATTTTAAGAGGTCTGGGAGATTTCATGAGGATGTTTTATACCAATTCAGTAATTAGTATCTTTCCTAGTACTTTATCTTTAGTACTTTAGTTTAGTACTTTATGTAGATGTACTACATCTTTCTTACCATAATTATATAAGATAAAAAAGATACAATTGTTTTTTATTCCCCACCAGCCTCTTTAGAGAAATCTCCAAGTCCCCTCACTTTGCCCTGATGTCACGTACCAGTGTTATCAGTGTGTTGATCCAGTGGGGTGGGAAGAAGATTAGGAACCTCTCAGCCTCTAAAAGAGGGTGGGGCAGAGCAGGTCCTCTATGAGGGAGAAGATAGAGGTGGCCTCTAGAGCACCGACTGAGACCAGAACTGTGTCGGAGACCACAGCAGGGACACAAGGCTGCATGGGGGCGACTCCTTAGCCATCACCCCTTTAGTTGTGCTTCCCCCTCTTCGAATACTGTCTGCCTTCACTCTTGCCCACCCAAGTGCACTTGAGCACCCTGCCCATTGGCTCACTGTTTTTTTTGCTTAACAGTCAAGAAACCACATTACAGGGTGGCTAAGAGCAACTTACCCATCGACCTGGGTTCAGGTCTCAACCCTGTGATGTACCAGCCAGGGACCTTGGGCAGGTAATGTAACCTCTGGGTGTCATAAGTCTTCTTGTCTGTGGAATGGGGAGAATTAAAGAGCTTACTGCTCAGGCTGTTTGTTGTGAGGATTCCGGGAGATGCTGCAGGTGGGGAGTGGAGCACAGCTCCGGGCCCCCCAGTGAACTCTCAGTAAATGACCCTTATAACCTTGGGATCGTAATAATTATTATCTCTGCACTTGAGCTTCCATAGTGCATTTTGAAAATCTGTATTCATTTCCTATTACTGCTGTAGAAAATGACCACAAGTTTATTGGCTTAAAACAGCACAAGTTTTATTTTCTCATAGTTCTGGGAGGTCAGGAGTCTGAAATGGGTCACAACGGGCTAAAAATCAAGGGGGTGGGAGGCTGTGTTTCAGGGGAGAATCCTTTTCCTGGCCTTTCCCAGCTTAGAGAAGATACCCACATTCCCCGGCTCACAACCCCTCCGGCCTCTGCTTCTGTCGTCATTTCTCCTCTGCCTCTAACCGTCCCACCTCTCTCTTCTAATAATTCCGATCACATGGGTAATCTTGGCTAATCCAGGATAGTCTCCCCATCTCAAGATTTTTAACACAACCACATCTGCAAAGTCCCTTTTGCAGCTAACACACTCATGAGTTCCAGAGATCAGGAGGTGGACTTTGGGGGCCCATTACTTTTATCTACTGGAGTTGGGGTCTTTGGTAGTGCATTTAGCAGTGTTTTGTGTCTTCTGCACCTCTTCCCTGTAACTCCCTAGAGTGTGACTGGGTGTAAATGGATGTCATGACCCTGCTCAAAGTTTTTGATGCCTTGGGCGGCAAACTCACCCACAGTCACCGCTGTGGGATGTGTATCGGCCCCTTCACCTCCTGCCTTCAGGAGTGGTCCTGGCACCCACACCAGTGCTGGTGGGTCCCCTCCAGCCTGGAAAAGTTGAGTGTCATGAAAAGCAGCATGCAAAGGGGGCCTCTGGGGGACGGGTGCTGTACCTCTAGGGAAATGCCCAATTTGCGTAGGAGAGCACGAGTGTGTGGCGTTCAAGTGGGCACTACCCTCAACCAGCAGCCATGGGAGCCCCCAGAGAACAGGGCCATGCAGGAGGGAGGGGCCATCAGTGACATGTGGCTACCGAAGCAGCTCAAGTACTGTCAGCTCTGTTATCAGAGGTATAAAGTCTTTACCTAAGGAAGGATATAATGCCACCCCCTTCTGCATCAGCCAAACTGAACTGAAGATTGTATATTGTGGCAAAAACCAGTAGTGCTCATCAAATAGTCTATGTGCTTCCTTAGCAATTCCCAGCCCATGTTCCACATAGGTTAGGGCCACATGGTTGAGTTCTGGCATAGAACCCCCCGACCCCCACCTCTCACCACTCTTCCTGGTCTTTTTCTGTCTGTCTCTTGGACCCTGGACACCAGTGTAACAGGTGCCCCTGGGCCCCACCCCTCCTTGACAGTACTCACTTCCACATTGCCAAGGCTGCACACAGCACACCTGGCACACTTGGCCCAGGGCAACCTGGGGGTGCCTGAGTTAGCATCCCCATGAATGACTGTTGGAAATTGGTCATGAACACTCCACTTTCCTCCCTCCTGGGTTGGGGCGACTCCTGCGCATGGCTCCCAGAGTTGCTCACAGCAGTGATTGGCTGGCTCCCCACCCTTTGCTGGCTTTCTTCCCTTTTCTATATTACTTCCCCTGTTCCTTTCTGGTGTTTCCTGGGAACAATTTGCATATAAACTACTTGCACTCACTTGTCTCAGGATCTGGGGAATACGATGTATCTTGATGGTGGCATTCCAAGCTGGGGGAGACTCTGTCAGTTGGGTCCCCAGGTGACCAGAGGAACCTCCCTCCTCTCCTCCTGCCCTCCCTCTCCTGTTTATATTTGCCTGAGTGAGAAATATATCTTTATGTTAAGGCACTGATATTTTGCTTTTATTTTGATTGCATTTTATTTTTATATCTTGGTCTAACCTGATGAAGATAGGGTGGTCTGCTCTATGCATTATATTTTAATCTTTATTTTTGAGGGAGAGAGCGAGAGAGAGCGAGCATGAGTGGGGGAGGGAGGGCAGAGAGAGAGAGAGAGAGGGAGATACAGAATCCAAAGCAGGCTCCAGGCTCTGAGCTGTCAGTACAGAGTCTGACGCGGAGCTCGAACTCACCTCGAGTTCATGACCTGAGCCGAAGTCCGATGCTCAACTGACTGAGCCACCCAGGCGCACCTATGCATTGCATTTTAAGCAAGACACGGACAAACAAGAACACCCAGCGTTCTAAATACTTCCACCCTGCTATTTCTGCCCATCGCCACCCTAATCCAGGTTCCTCCAGCTCTTGCTTCCTTCTGAAGTGCACACTGGCCTCTATCAAGCTATTCACAGGCTGCAGACAGTGCGATTTTTAAAGAGTGGATGTCTGATTATATGACCACATTCTTAACTCCCTTCAATGGCTGAAGTAAACAAATCCTTAACGGCCTCTGTATGCCCATGTGAGAGCTGGCCCCGGGGCCACTCTGTTCCCAGTATCTACTCTCCAGCTCATTTGCCTGCTTTCAGTTCCTCAATCAGGATAAACCCCTCCCCATCTCACAACCTTTGCATGTGCTGTGTGTCTTCCCTGAAAGCTTCTCCTACTCTTCACCTGAGAAATTCCTGTTTATCCTTGAGACCGCAGCTTAGAGGTGCCTGGGTGGCTCAGTCGGTTTAGCATCCGACTCTTGACTTCGGCTCAGGTCATGATGTCATGGTTTGTGGGTTCGAGCCCCACACTGGGCTCTGTGCTGACAGTGGGGAACCTGGTTGAGATTCTCTCTCTCTCTCTCTCTCTCTCTCTCTCTGCCCCTCCCTAGCTCCCGAGTGCATGCTGTCCTCTATCAAAATAAATAAACTTAAAAAAAAAAAGACCTCAGGTTAATGGTCCGTCTTTAGAGAAGTTTCTGAACCCTTAGCTTGGACAGTTCTGCTGATATAGGCTTTCATAGCCTCCTGAATGTACTTCCCTTTCCCAGCACTAATTACAATCTGAGTTATTTGTTTTGGAGGGGTGTGTTTATTTAATATATGAGGCTCCCTCTGGACCATAAAATTTTTTAAATGTTTATTTTATTTTTGAGAGAGAGAGAGCACAAGCGGGGGAGGGACAGAGAGAGAGAGGGAGACACAGAATCTGAAGCAGACTCCAGGCTCCGAGCTGTCAGCACAGAGCCTGATGCGGGGCTCAAACTCACAAGCCACGAGATCCTGACCTGAGCTGAGATCAGATGCTTAACAGACTGAGCCACCCAGGCGCCCCCCCCGCCACCCCTCCCCCCCGCGACTGGACCGTAAATGTCTAAGGCCCACACCTCTTCTGTTCACATCTGTGTTCCCAATGCTTGACACAGTGTGCCTGGTTTAATAGATGCTCAGTTAATAAGTGCTCAATGAATAAATACATGAATAAGTGAATCAGGGGAAGAAGTGAGACTTAGACCAAGATAACTTTGAGAGGAGGTGGGAATTCAGACACAAAAGGGAGACAGTCCTGCCACTCTGACTCTGGGCTTGCTGCCAGGGCTAGGTTCTGTGAGCAGAGTGGGGAGGGCTGAAGAGTAGTCCCTCCTTTATGTGAAGGGTGGCTGGCTGGGTGGGAGGGGTGGGCGGGAGGGGCTGGTGCCCATTCAAAGCTCACTACCATGGTGACAACCAGTGTCATCTCTGCTCTGCTACCAGCTGCCATTCTGGGTCATCTCCTATTGCTCTTCAGTAGATCCTCAGGGACACTCTTCCCATCCTACAGCACTCTCTGCCCTTCCCCTGCAGAGCAGATCAAGCAGAGGCAAGGGGAGGTCACTTCATTTGGCCTCCAAGGACTGGGCAGAGCTGGGCTCTCAGCAGCAAACTCCCTTACCTTCTGTGAGACCCTGGAAGTGGAGCCATGTTAGTGCGGACATGATTTCTTTACTCTCATTGTACTATGGGGTCCCGGTGCCCTTCCCTATACATGGGTGCTGAAGGTCCCTCCTGTATTAATATCATAAAACAGGGCAGGCTCCAAACCTGCCACCTGTTCTTTATAATCCTTGGGGTGTGGGGGGCACATGCCCAGGGATTTATATGAATCCTACAGAAACCCACCCATCTCTTCACTGGGACGCCTCCCTCGGTGAGCAGCCTCCTGTCCTGAACAGTTACCAAAACCCAGTGATTTTCCCTTAGTACTCCCACTCTTGGGTCTCTCTGAAGCTCAGGATTTATTGCTTATCCTTCCCCCATCTTGGAATTCATGCCTCCCTGGAATCCTTCTGGACTCTTCCCCTGTGATTGTTCCTCTTTCTCCTCCAAAGCTCTAAAGGTCTTGGTCCTTCCTCTTCTCACTTAAGCCTCTCTCTCTTGCTGGGCCTACCCATTCCTGCAGCTTCACACATCACTGCCATGTCCTTCCTCCTGACCTTGCTTATACACACTTGCCTCTCATGTCCAGTTACTGCAGGATCAAGACAAAGTCCTGACCTAAACCTCCAAGACTCCTGCCATCTTCCCCTTCTCGCTCAGAACTACAGCTTCCCAGGCCCAACACACACTTCTAGTACTTTTCTGCCTTGCCCAGCTGGCCACTGTGTCTCCTAGAAGAGATGCCCTATGTATAGGGTGTGGTCAGGAGGGCCATCACCAAGAGTTGGTTGGGGGTTGGGGAATGAGCATGGGATGCTCATTATGGCTGCTGTCCTGGGAGGCGAGGGTCTTTAGGAGCAGATGGGAGCCTTCCAGCCGAGTCCTCTCTCTTCACTCCCCGGTGGAGTGGCATGCGCTGCTCCAGGCATTTCCCTCTCAGGGGATGTGAGCAAATGGTGGATGGACAGTGGCAAAGAGGTCTGGGTTGGAAAGCACAGCATTTGGGGACCTAAGAGGATAGGGACACATTTGAGGGCTATCCAGCACTGATCCAGAGAATCTGTGAGCACTGGATGCAGGGCTCACGGAGCAACTCTCGGTGGAACTCACTGGGCTCCTCAGCCCCCTACCTAACGTCCTTCACTTTTGCCAGGTTGGACTGCACACCCATCAATTTGGTTGTTTGTTCCCTACCTCACGTCATAGCTCCTTTCCAGACTAGAAGCACCATTAAGATAGAACCCTGTCTCTCCGTCTGTCCTGCTCTCTGGCACTCTAGGTATTCCATCAATGTTTGTTGAATGAATAAATGAAACATATGCTGCACCTTTCCCAATTCTTTGCCTTTGTTCTTGCTGTTTCCTCCCTTTAGGTGCCCTGTGGCCCCACCCCCATCTCTCTCTCCACTTGTCAAAACCCTCCCTCTCCTTCCAGACCCATTCAGATGAAGCCTTCCCTGAGCCTCCAGCGTGGAGCCATTCTTCTCCATGCTAAATCTCAGTGGCACATGGCTTACCTCTGTCATATCACTGATATCTTTTGCTTTGGATTATAATTATTTCTGTACCCATCTCTGTCCCTCTACTAGACAGTGAGCTCCTTGAGGGCAGGGCATATCATCCATGTATTTTCTCTTCCCTATTTGCTGGCACAATGCTTTCTAGGCACTAGGTGCTCTGTAAGTGCACAGTGTAAGAAGGCAGAGGCATTGATTACAGTCAGTGGCTTTTTCCTGGGCCAAATGCTGCTTCCTTGCAGCCCAAAGTGGGGTCCCTGAACCCCCTTGCCCTGAGCTGAGAGCTCACTCGTACTGACTGGGCCATCTCTAAGATCTCCCACATTTCCTTCCCACCCAAACCCGCTAACACTTTTGCTAAATAATGCTCCATTTCAAACATTTGCATGGCCTGACCACAGCCTGGTAGATGGGGGGAGGCTGAGCTGCAGGGATTGTCCGGTCATATGAGTCTCTTGGCAAGAACCCAGGAGAGCAGAGATTGCCTGATATGGAGGGAGCTGGGCTCCAGGGGGCATCTGGGGGCCCCTGCACAGCTCCCTAGGCCCTGAGACCCGAAAAGCATGGGGTGAAGCCAGGTTTGGCTGTCTGTGGTCACCATCTGTGCTGATGGAGGCATTAGCAGGATGTGCATGTATGTGTGAATGAATGAGTGAGTGAGTGCTTGTGTGTGTGCTGAATGAGTCATCAGGGAGGGGCAGAGGCCCAGAGGAGCTCACAGGCTAGATCTTCCTCAATCTTTCCTGTTTGGGCCGCCAGAGATTGAGTGGCACATCTTCCAGCAAGATTTAACCCTGCGGTTTCAAGGGGTTTCCTTCTTAGCCAGACTCCATACTCAAGCTTAGTGTAGAGGTTCTTAAACACTGCAACGTAATCCAATTGCCTGGGGTGCATGTTCAGTGTGGGGATGTCTGGGTCCACCCCCACCCTGATTTTCATCTAAAAATTTTTTAATGTTTATTTATTATTGAGAGACAGAGAGAGACAGAGCATGAGCATGGGAGGGGCAGACACAGAATCTGAAGGAGGCTCCAGGCTCTGAGCTGTTAGCACAAAGCCCGATGCAGGGCTTGAACTCACAAACCACGAGATCATGACCTGAGCTGGAGACGGATGCTTAACGGGCTGAGCCACTCAGGCTCCCCCCTCCCCCCTGCCCTGATTTTCAGATCTGGTCTGTATACCACACACCTGGAGCTTGCGAGCACTTACTCAGACAAACTTGGTGGAAGATGCAGGAAATGCAACCAGAGCACTGAAAACAAATACACAAACTATGTAGAGGGCCGAGGAATATAGCAGCCTAGATTTAATGTAGCAGCCAGACTCCTGGGATAAAATTCCAGCTCCTACCTGGGTGACCTTGGCAACTCAACCTCTTTAGGCCTCAGTTTGCTCCTCTAAAATGGGGCGAATAATCATCCTACTTCATTAGGTTATCATGAGTATTAAATGAGCTATATATGTAAAGTCATTAGAACAATGCCTGACATGTAGTAAGTACCACTTAAGCATGTTAGATTTTGTTATATTGTTATTTTTTTTAATGTTCATTCATTTTCAAGAGAGAGAGAGAGAGAGAGAGACAGAGCATGAGCTGGGAGGGGCAGAGAGAGAGGGAGACACAGAATCTGAAGCAGGCTCCAGGCTCAGAGCACACACACTGATGCGGGCCTCGAACCCACAAACTATGAGATCATGCCCCGAGCCGAAGTCAGACGTTTAACCGACTGAGCCACCCAGGTGCCCCAATATTATTATTATTTTTTAATTTATATCTGGACATCTAGGACCCAGAATTCTTGGCAGATCTATTTAGACTCTTGCTACTTAGCTCTATTTAGGCTTTCTCTAGTTCACACGTGTCAGTATGACCTGGTAGCAAGATAGAAATGCAATCTCGGACCCAGTTCTGGATGCACCGAATCAGAATCTGCATTTAACAAGAGCCCAGGTGAACAGTGAGCTCATTCAAGTTTGCGAAGAACTGCTTTAGAGCACACGGGGCCACACCCTGAAACTAGGCCAGAGATTGGGCTGTTTGGGGGAAGGAGGCCAGCAAGGGTTAGGTTGCCCTGCCTTGGGGTCAGCACAGCCTGGAAATCCCCCAGACCGTTTTCAATGCAGGCACCTCAGGTGGGGACACTGCTGGGGTCCCTACACGTCAGTGTGCTGGGACAGCCTGGTGCCTGGGGCCACCGTGGGGACACGGTGGTTGAGGCCACCCCCCCAGAACCCAGGGGATGCCACGAGGTCGAGTGGCGGTTTGCTGGAGAGCCAGGTGCTAAGGAGGCGGTCCACCTGCTCCCGGCTGGAAACGGCGCGCAGGTGGGCCTTCCCGCTTCCGCCGGCGTCCAGGCCATCGGGGGGCTTGGGCATCTCGTGGGGCTCGGGGTCCCTGTCCGCGGTGTCCCGGCCAGCGGTGTCCCGGTGCAGCCCCCGTGCCCGCATCTCGCTCTGCATGCTGGCAAAGAAGTGCAGCACGCAGCGGTGCGCGAAGTCCCGCGCATGCTCGCAGCACGTCTCGTCGAAGAGCTTCTGCTCCAGGTCCACATAGTTGCTCCAGTATCTGCGCTGCAGGAAGACGGTCTGGTCGAAGCAAGGCCTCAGGCAGCGGGCCAGGAAAGCCAGGATGATCAGTAGCAGGGTGATACTCCAGCCGATGGCCTGGGGGGTGGGTGGGGGTGGGACGGGCACCAGGTTGGGCGGAAGAGAGGCCAGGTGCTGTACAGTGTGGCAAGGGTGTTCCAAAGTCTCTCTTTTTACTCACCCCTCCCATCACTCCCCAGATCTATCCATGTTCCCATTTAGTCATCCATCCTACCAACCACTTCCACCCATTCTCGATTCCATTCAGTCTCTTCCTTTCATCCATCCATCTGTCCACCTATTTCTCCACCCATCCATCCAGTCATCCATCTGCTTACCTGGCTATGTATCTGTCAGCTTCCCATCCAACCATCCTTGTGACTGTCCTTCCATCTGTCTGTCATACATCCTCCTGCCCATCCATTCATGTTCCCATAGTCTCATCCTTTCTTTCATTTATCTCTCCACCCTCCCACCATTCATCCTCCTAATCTTCCTCTGGAAGGAAACCAAAATATGTTACCCCAACATATGCCTCTTTGACCCAAAAAGTATCTTGAACTGAAGACAATTGAGAAACAGCAACTATAGGAGCAGTTTTCTTGACCCTCCTCTTTTCTGCCTAAATAGGCAGGAAATACATTCTCCTTTTATTGGGAGATAACTCTTATCAGAGACAACACCAGAGGAATCTGCCAACAAACCTTACTCCATTAGTTCCTCTCATGTGATTACCTTCCCACAGTTTCTGCCCTTGGAGACTAACATGGCTCTCCTTTGTCCTGCCATTGCTCTACAAAGGTATTGTTCTTTGTTGAAGATTCTAGATGAGTTGCACTTCTAGGTCACCACTTTGAGTTACTCTTTCTTTGTTTTAGGTTTCTTTCACCTATTTCACCTATGTGTGCACAATGCACACAATAAATTGTGTTTTTCTCTTGTTAATTTGCCTTTTTGTTAGAATGTCAGCTGAAAACCTAAGATGGGTGGAGGCAAAACTTTGCCTCGCTTACACTCTCATCCATCCGTCCACCACTCACCCATCCATTCATCCATCCACTGACCCACCCACCATCCATCCACCCATTTACATATCCACCATCCATCCATTTATCCATCCACCCACATCCATCCATCCACCCACCATCCATTCATCCATCCATCCATCCATCCATCATCCTTTTGCTTTTTATCCAGTCCTTCATCAATCCTCACACATACTTATCCATCCCATCTCTGCAGCCATCCATCCTATATTTTTGGAGAGGCACTGGAGACTCAGTCTTTGCTCTCATAGAATACACACTTGTGGAGGAAAAAATAAAATTGGTGATAGACTGGCTGAATGCCATGTTCTGGGCTGTATCGGGGGTCATGGGAGTACAGAGGAGGGAAACCTAATCTGAACTTGAGGGCTCAGGGAATAGTGAAATTGAGGCTGAGATGTGAAGGGTGATGTGAACAGGGAACAGTGCTCCCAGGACGAGTGTGAGGAAAATTTGAAGAGTTCCTTGAGTCTGGATCCCACACCTGCCTGACACCTATCCCTCCTCTCTGCCCACCCAAAGCTTTAGTCTCTCCAAGGCCTCACTTAAGACACACAGAGAAACTGTGTGCTCCTGGGGCAGGTAGAGAAATCACTCCTCTAAGCCACAAAGACATATTTGAATCCTTATCATTTGTGGATGTGTTTACACAGCTCTCTTATTTGGCCTCTCTCAGGATCCTCCCTTCCACCTGCCAATTTAAAATAGTCGTGTGAGTGTTTTATACACAAGGAACATTTAATGTGCCCGATAACCTATATCTGAGTCAGGACTCAAACCCTGGTCTGATTGAAAATTCTCCACTCTTTCCAGTGAACTAGCAAGAGCCCAGAGAATTTAAGCCTGTAGGGCCCATCCATATGGGGGAGACCAAATCAACTGTAGGAGAGACTGAGACCCAGAGGGGGAGTAATGTGGTCAAGGCAGAGTCTGACCCTGAATCAAATGTGTCCTGAGTACTGGTCCTCTCTTCATCATGCATGGGCCTGCATTTGCCATGAGTCTGTCTTGGTTTCACAAAGGGCTGGGTTGTGTTTTTATTCCCTGTAGCCTCAGTGATGCTTTGTATGTGGTAGGTTCATGTAAATACTTTTGGGGGGAACACAGCCCAACTGGGGCTCTGGAAGAGATGGTGGTAGAATCTGGAGTCTGGAATGGGGGTGGGACTGGGGTCTGTCCCCAGGGTGATGGCGTGGGTGCTAGTGTGGGGAGCCAGGAGTTGGGGGGAGGACCTGCATTGCAGAGAGATGGTTCCAAGGGCTTGGTGTGACGATACCTCAGATCCCTGCCCTGCCTCTTAGGAGCTGTGCGACTTGGACCTGTGAACTAAACTCTCAGAAGCTTAGTTTCCTCATCTGTAAAATGGGATGATAATGATTGCACCCACCTCATAGGGTTGTTCCGAGAATTAAACGAACTAATGCATATGAAATGCTTCGCACGGTGCCTGATACATAAGTGCTTAATCAGTGGTGATTAGTATTATTTCTGAAGGGTGGGAAGAATGTGTGTATGGGGTGAGAGGCAGGGCAGAGCAGGTTATCTCCGGTGCTTTCCTGTCATCTAGCCTCCTGGGGATGGAACTAGCTGCCTCCTGGAGGGTACGGGCACCTGGTCTCTCCTCTGGGGTGAGTTAGCATTGAAGGCAAAGTGCCCACTTCTTAAGGCCCAACAGTGTCCTCTGTATGGATCATGCTCCTGATCCTTCCAGGGACCACCTGCTCCTTAGTTGTGTTTCTAGCAGTAGGGAGGGGCCACCGGAAACGATTTGCCCCTCCTCACCCCCAACACCCCTCGGAACCAGTGCAGGATATTTTCCGGGGCTGGGAGAGAACCTCCCAAATTACCTGTGACAGGCACAGTAGGTAGCGAGACACTGCCTTTCTCGCAGGGCTGCCCCTGACCAGCTCATCTTCCTTGCAGGGCACCTTGGCCAGGAAGAGCTGCACCTGGCTGGGGGTCATGTTGGCAAAGTCCAGAAACTTTTCGGGGTCCACAGAGCTGCTGAAGGCACACACGAAACACTTCCCGTCGAGGAGGGCCAGTAGGATCCAGACGAGGGGGGCAGCCAGCGCTCTCTGCAGCACAGAGGAGCACATATACCTAGGGGCAGAGGCAGGGAGGGGTTGCAGAGGCAGCTGGAATTCGGCTGCAGCAGGAAGGCTACAGGAGAGATGCGAGGATGGACTTCCCAGAAGGGCTGGGAAATCCCTGCTGAGGTGACATCAAGAAGTGGGCAGCTCCCCCTGCAGAGGTCCCAGCACCAGAAGGTAGGGAGAAGGGGGTGCTGGGACCCCGGGAGGTCGGGAAAGTCCCTACCAACAGTCCTGGGACTGGAATACTGGGGAGCTCGTCTGCCTCCTACTCTAGGCCCTGTAGCAGGCTCTGTTGGTGCCCTGCCCATGCCGGAGGCACTTACATCTTTAGTGAATAGTTCCATTTCCCTGGCAGTACTGAGGGCCTCTGACCTCAACTACCTTCGGGGCTCTGCCTAAGGGTTTCAGGTCTCTGCTCCCAGAGCGGAAGACTGAAAGCCAGGAGAGTTAATGACCCCAATCAACCTTCAATCCACAGGGATGAGGCCAGGTGGGCAAAGACCCCAGCTTCCTAGACTCTCAGTGGGATAATTCTGAGGTGTGTTCTACCTGTGTTCTCAGAGGGTCCCCAGAAGGAGTGACCCCAGTTGCCCACTTATTATCACACTCTCCCCAGAACTGCTTTTGTGGGGTGAGCCTCAACTAAGACAGCCCTGCCCTATAACCCTTCCAGAGGCAGTGCCTTGCACACCTCCCTCCAGGTCCTGAAGCCACCCTCTGCCCTTCCGCCCTTTGGGAGGTTGAGTGTGGGTCACAGGACAAGAGCCCAGGGGAGTTGGACTCACTGGGTCCCGGGTCCCAGAGGAAAAGGCAAAGGGTGCAGCTCGCGCATATGACCCTCCCTGCGTGGCTGAATCACAGGGAGCAGGGGACCCCCTGCACCACGGAGCAGAGGCCCCTGTGCACAGCATGCAGATGTCGTCTCTGACTTGGACTGTATACAGAACACGAAATGACATATGCTGGGCTGTGTATATGTGGGCATGACCTACCCAGCAGGGAATTATAAATACAGAATAGATAAGGGTGGCTCTGGTGTTTTCTAAGGGCAGCGTGGTCCGAAGGTGAAACTGAGGATTTGTCGCAAACTTCCATCACGTGGTTTTGATATAGGGCACCAAGCTGTCGTGAGGCTCTTGAGGACACAGCAGTACAACAGGGGACATCCCTGCCCCCGGAGGAGCTTACAGGAGAGGGAATGCAGCCTCGAAGCCGATCACGCCTCCTACTGTATGTGAGCACTGGCTGTGCGTGTCATGAGATGGCCTGTCATGTATATGCTGAGTTGTAATTCATGGCCAGAGGACAAATGTGACCTGGGCAATTCTTGGGAATCCTGACAAATGACAGGAACGGAAACATCCATTTCCAGAGTGGAAACTGGCTAGGGAGTCTCAGTGAGTTGATGTTTCCCTCCTTGGGGGAGAGAGGGACACACCTGAGAGTGACTTTTGGGGTGGGTGGGGGAGCCTTACCAACACCCATGAGGAGTTAACGGCAGTGTCTGAGCGGGGAGATGCCCGATTATGCCCAGGGGTAGCTGGGTGGTGTGGGACTGTACCTGATGATGCCTGGGTCCTTCCTCCGGTGCCCCGCAGGCCGGCGCCACTCCTCAACCATCACCACGGACTGCCGGTTGGCAAGGAGACCACAGAGGAAAAGGGCGAGTGGGGGTGTGAGCAACAGGCCCAGGCCATAGAGGGCATTGTAGCGTGCCAGGCAGGGGCAGTTGAAGTCAAAGGAGGAGTACAGCTTGACAGTGACCGCGGCCAGCAGCAGGCAGATGCCGTTCATCACTGACTCCGAGCTGGACTGAAAGTGCTGGAAAAGCACACGGAATTTTTCCATGGCTCTGGCCTGGGGGCAGTGGGCAGCCGTGGGTCGGCGGGTAGCAGCGAGGCTTCGGCCACCTTTCTGGCCAAATCCAGGCCACTCTAGGGGCAAGCCTGGGGTGCAGACGAAGGTCTTCTCTTCCAAAGGCCTGAGGGGACAAGGAGGGGGCGACGTTCAGCCCCAGCCCAGCTTCTGGTGTCCCGCCAAGGACGTGAGGCAGGGGCAGGCTCTCTCCACCAATGCCCCCCACCCCAGCTCCAGCCCCGGCTGTCCCGCAATGCCACTCCCCTCCTCTCTGGAGGAAGGTCACTGCTCTGCGATGCCAGCTCAAAGCACCTCTAGGCAAATGTTCCGCTCCCTGTCACTCCACTCTCCCCAGCCCATTCCTTCCTCTCTTCAGGGTTTGGATCCTAAGCCTGCCAGCTGGTGGGGCTTTGTGTAGGGGACAGGCAAATTCTGGGTGTGGTAAGGCAACAATGCTGATGAGGCCAATTGTATTTTCTGGTCTTAGTAAAAAACACGATTTGACTCAGCTGAGCCCAGGTAGATTTCATGTTGGCTTTCATGCTGGGGGGAGCCAGGGGGCCCTTCACCCTGCTGGAAAGCTGCCTGGAAGAAAAGACCCTTGAGAAGAGTCTAAACCATGTTTTAGCATTTGCTGGGTTGGGGGTTGTGGAAGGGCAAGGCCTTCCGGGCAGAGGGTACCATATGGGCAGAGGCAAGGAGGTGAGAAGCAGCCTGCTGTGGGCCAGTAGTGTGGGGTTGCTGGAATGGGGTGTCAGACAGGAGGTGTCGTGCGAGGGGACTGGAGGAGTCAGTGGATGCCTGCAACCTTCTTTTCCATTTTATTCCACTGTCCCCAGGTCTGGCCACCCGACCAGCCCAGGTCCCTCTAAAGCACAGCTTCTCCTACATCACTCACCTGCTCAGGTGTGACTACGGGCTCCCTCAGCTTCCTTAGCTTGGCATTCAAGGCCCTCTTAATTGTACCCAGATGTGCCTTCCTACCTCCACATCCTCCCTCCCAACACCCTTGCCCGTTCCTCCCACCTGTTCTTCAAGACGCAGCTCAAACGCAGCCCTGTCACCAAGTCCCACCCCTGGTGACCTCAGCTCTGTGGGAGCCTCTGCCTCCCCTCTGGCCCCTGAAAGGCTGCCTCAGCCTGTTATCAGTCTTCCTCGGGGGAGGGGGGCGTGGACGTCCCGATGAGGGCAGAGATCTGGACTACAGCTGGTTCTCTGCAGCGTCCAGCACGGTGCTGCGTGCATAGCCGGTGACAGCAAATGTTTTCTGGGATAGTGATGCCCAGATGTCTTCATTTCGTCTCTAGCTCTGTCCTCTCTGCTGGCCACTTGGCCTGCACCTGCCTCCCTGTCTGTTCCTAGGAAGCCAATGAGTAGAATGAAAGCCCTGCCCTAATCTTTGTCTTTCTCTCCCTTTGTCTCTCTGTTTCTCATTATGTCTCTGTCTCTCTCTGACTCAACTGTAGTGTGTGTGTGTGTGTGTGTGTGTGTGTGTGTGACTCTTTGTGTCCCTTTGTGTCTTTCTGGGGGTCTTTCAGTCTCTGTTTCTCTCGCTGTTGCTGCCTGTTCTATCTTTCCCTTCTCCTTGCCTGCTGTCCCTCCATAAGACCGCGGTCCTACCGACCCCCACTTCTGACATTGGGAGCCTGGCTTGGCGAGAGGAGTGAGGCCGCCAGAAGAGCCCACGGGTCTGTTCCTGGGGTCCCAGATCAGTGGGCCTTGAGACTGGAGCCTGGGCCAGGGGTGAGTGAGGTGGCCAGACCCCAGCTACTCAGGCTTCTCCTCAATTGTTGTCTCTCTGGGTTCCCCACTCAGCCCAGGGTGACCTCTGAGATAAGGAAAAACCTTAGGGACTGGAATGGTCCTGATCCCACTGAGCCCTGCTCTGTCCAGCCTGGACCAGTGGTCCCTGTGGGCTCCAAGTGATTGCCTTAGTCAAGTTCATGCATCAGCTTTGTTGTTTTTTCCTCAGACCCAGGGTCCTCATGGTCATGAATGCAACTTTACACCAACCCCATAGGGCACCTGAGGTAAGTGTCCTTCTGTATCCTCCCTCAGAGACCCAGCCTAACCCTCCCGACTCTGCAAGTGCTCACTGGGCGTGCTGCAGCTGCACCCACCACCCTTGTTTCTTTTTCTTTTTTTTAAGTTTATTTAATTTGAGAGAGAGAAAGAATGCAAGTGTGGAAGGGGCAGAGAGAGGGAAGGAGAGAGAGAATCCCAAGCAGGCTCCCCACTTGGTGCAGAGCCCAACGCAGGGCTCGAACTCGTGAACCATGAGATCATGACCTGAGGCTGAAGTCAGACGCTTAACTGACTGAGCCACCTGCGTGCCCCACCACCCTTGTTTCTATATTCTCTGATACTTTTGAGAAAAATATCCATTTTTTTTCTGATTAATCACAGCATTATGAAACATTTAAAAATACAGAACATGCGGGGCGCCTGGGTGGCTCAGTTGGTTAAGCGTCCGACTTCGGCTCAGGTCATGATCTCATGGTTTGTGGGTTCGAGCCCCGCGTCGGGCTCTGTGCTGACAGCTCAGAGCCTAGAGCCTGTTTCGGGTTCTGCGTCTCCCTCTCTCTCTGTCCCTCCCCCACTCATGCTCTGTTTCTCTCTGTATCAATAATAAATAAACATTAAAAAAATTAAGAAAAAAATACAGAACATGAACGTGTTCCTATCACTGCAACCCCCAGAGAGACTCCCTATCCCTGCATCGGTGTGTGTCCTTCCAGACTTGTTGCGGGGCCCACACCGACATGTGCCGGCTGGCCTGCCTGCTATTACTTGGGAGAAGGGCAACCACTAGGAATTCACCACTGGGGGGCGCTCCTCACTCAGGAGCCCCAGTACAGGCAGCTCAGGCCTCCACTTGGAGGCGCACCTCTGTCTCTTCTCTTGACACTCGTCAGCCAGGTCGGCCTCTGTGTCTTGGTTTCAGCTCTCTGAAGGATAAGAGCCCAGCTATTTGAGGGACCCCCTGCACCTGCAAAATAAATTTTGTGTGGGTCACTTAGCCTGTATTTTAAGTCAGACCATCCCAAATATGTCCTGCACATTTCGTAATGATCTGTGCAGTCTATACCTCTAATGAGGTAGCAACAGATAGAAACCTGGGTCTCATTTATTATTTGTATTTTACATAATGAGTGTGTTAGTCTGGGTCCTATGAGACAGGATTACATGGGAGGGAAAATGGGGAGGGAGCTGGAGGAGGTGGGAGGGCCATCACGGGCATGCAAGTGTAACCCTGAGTGAGAAACTCTTCTAGCCTGGTTCATTTCTTGGGATCCTAATGTAGCCAAGAATCACCACCGCCATATTCTTCAGGTGGATGTGGATCCCAGAAAGGCTGGTCGTCTGAGGTCACACAGCCTGGTGGGGACAGAGCCAGAAAGGAAGCCGGGATCCTCCTTCTGTACCTTCCAGCCCTACTCACCTGCTGGGCTGCTGAACCTAAGGGCCCCCCAGCCCCCTGAAACCTAAGGACTCTCCAGAAAAGATCAAACAATCCTTCTGGGAGAACACTGCAAGCAACTGGGACAAGGTCTCTCCTAGGCCAAACTGCTCACAGCTCCAAACCTGAGAGGTGAGACAGAGCCCCCAGGTCAGCCCACCACAACTTAAAGAGAGATTATCTCCCCGGGTATGAGCGTGACTTTGCATTTTAAAAATTCTGTATTTTCTAAATATCTACTTTCATAATCATGATTTTAGAAATTTCCCAATATAAATCATAAACTATTTTCATTGGAAATACTCAAAGGGTATACAGAACAAGGTAAAAGGGGAGAGGGATCACATTTTGTTGCCGGGAGGCTGGTCTGCTGAACCAGGAGAGGCAGAAATAGACGGAAGAACTGGAGAGAGACTTACTTTACTCTGTAGGGGCGCCTGGGTGGCTCAGTTGGTTAAGCTACTGACTCTTGATTTCAGCTTAGGTCATGATCTCACAGTTTATGACTTAGAGCCCCCCATCAGGCTCCGTGTTGCCGGTGCAGAGCCTGCTTGGGATTCTCTCTTCTTCCTCTCTCTGTCTCTCTCTCTGCCCCTCCCCAGCTCATGCTTTCCACTTTCTGTCTCAAAATAAATAAATAAACTTAAAAGGTTTTGAAAAAAATTGTTGATCTGCATGATAATGCCTTAACCCAGACTTTCCTCCTTTTTTCTTTTAAAAAATATTTTTTGGTATTTTTATTTTCGAGGGAGAGCATGAGCAGGGGAGGACGCAGAGGGAGAGAGACAGACAGAATCTCAAGCAGACTCCATGTTCAGTGTATAGCCTGATGTGGGGCTTGATCCCACAACTCTGGGCTCGTGACCTGAGCCAAAACCAAGAGTCGGATGCTCAACTGACTGAGCCACCCAGGCGCCCCAACGCAGTCTTTCTTAACCCCCTACACCACCCCAGGGGTCTGTGGCTATGTTCTTCTGGGTCTTTAAATTCTGGGAAAATTTTTTCAATTCACATTTTCATTTTAATGATGACTTAAATCTTTTTAGCAGTTTTAAACATATGTTACTGTGCAATTAGAAGATCTTTATAGAACAAGTCTTGGTTTCTTCCTTTCTCTCTTTTTTTTTTCTTGTATTAGGGTCTTACAGTTACATCTTGGGGGGTTTTTCCAGATTTTTTGTCCTTGAACAGGAATCTGGATATTATTTGAGAAACATTGACTTTACCATTCTTAGAGTTCCTGTGACTGAGAGGGTTCTTTAAGACTAGGTGCCCGTATTGGAGACACTCGGTGTATCTGAAGTGTGAGGGTGTGTGCATGTGTCGGGTGTATGCGTACTTGTGAGTGCATGTGTGTACACACGTGTGTGTGCTGTGCATGTGTGTGGTATGCATGTGCAGAATGTGCGGATAAGTGTGTGTCTTCAGAAATACAGGTGCCCCTCTGTTTCTTCTTTCTATAGTGAGTACACTCTCCCCTGAGGTTTCTCTTTCTTTTTCCTTCATGAGGAAGACATTGGATGCATGTCCCACTTGTCACTAAGGACAGGGAGACCATTGTTCCCTCATGTCTAGCACAGCAGTGGTGTCCTTTCTGTCTCCGAGAGCCCGGCTGCTCTCTACCCTGGTGACAGAGTGGGATCCTGCTGACGGGAACTTTTGGTGTGTCTCTGGCAGACCTGGGGGAAAGCAACATGGCACTTAACGTGGGCTCTGCTCTGGTGACCACATGGAGCCATGTGGCTCTTCAAGGATTGGAAGGAGGATGAAAATAGAAGAGGGGGAGGGGTGCATCTGACAAATGGCTTTGGAACAGCTGGCCAACCATTGGAGAAAATCTTAAACTGAATTCCTATCTCATTCTTTATACCAAAACCAATTCCAAATGGCTCAAAGACTTCAGCATGAAAACTAAAATCATAACAATTCTACAAGAAAATGTAGGCAAATGTATTCATTATTAGAGGCCAGGCACACCGTTTGTGAACAGAGCACAGAATTTAGTAGCTATGAAGGAAAAGAGGGTTAATGCAGGCCTCAACTCCTGTGGGCAAAATACCAATAAACAAAGTAAAACTATCAAACTGAAAAAAGGCGTTTGCCAAACACAAGCCACACAAATGTTTATGCTCCTTAATTTGCAGAGGGATCATATAAATCAATAAAAGAGATGAACAATCCTATGGGAAAATGAGCAAAGGATGTCAATGGGCTATTCACAGAAAAAGAAAAAACAAGTGGCTAACAATCTGCAAAGATTCTAATTCTCACATATAATCAAATGCAATCTAAATAACCAGGTGCCTTTTAAAACTTGTCACCTAATTGGAAACCAAAAGGTTGATACTATTAGATGTCAATGAGGACTTCAGGAAATGGGTGCTTTCATAAACTGATGATTAGAGTACAAATTTATAGGGTTTTTCTAGGACAATTTGGCAATACAGTTAAAGTAAAAATTTAAATATACATGCCCTGGGAGCTAGCAATTACACTGGTCTGAATTTGCCCTGTGGAGAGATTTGCCAAAATAAAGTAGAAATAGCCAAGATAAATGAACAGGATATTCATTATAACTTTGTTTGAATGGCAATAAAACTGGAAACAACCAAAATTTCATCAACAGGGGACTGTTTTAATAAATTATGTCACAGACATAAAAGGATATTTATGCAGCTATTAAAAGAACAAAGCAAATCTATGTGTTCATATGAAAAGGTATTTAATAGACCTTAGAGCAGGTTAAAAAAAATCAAAGTTTAATGTACTGTCCATGGTATGATCCCTTTTAAGTAAAAATAATATAAATATGTAAAAGTTTTGGTATTGTGTACACTTTTCTTTTTTAAATTTTTTAATGTTTGTTTTTTTGAGAGAGAGAGACAGCGTGCCATTGGGGGAGGGGCAGAGAGAGACACACACAGAATCCAAAGCAGGCTCCAGGTTCTGAGGTGTCAGCACAGAGCCTGATGCCAGGCTCGAACTCACCAGCTATGAGATCATGACCTGAGCTGAAGTCAGACCCGTAACCGACTGAGCCACCCAGGCCTGCCTGGTATTGTGTACACTTTTTGCTGAAGAATACATAAGAGATGTGGACAGTTACTGGGTGGTTGGGGAAAGGGGATTTTTTTTTTCCATTTTATACCTTTCTGTGCTGTTGATTTTCTTTTTTTTTTTAAATTTGTTTTAAGTTTATTAAGTGAGCATGCATGCAAGTGGGGAGTGGGTAGAGAGAGAGGGAGAGAGAGAGAATCCAAGCAGGCTCAGCACAGTGCCGAGCCTGATATGGGGCTTAAACTCAAGAACCTTGAGATCATGAGCTGAGCTGAAGTCGGATGCTTAACCAACTGAGCCACCCAGGTGCCCCAATGTGCTGTTGATTTTCAATGTGTACATATGAATTCTATTTTTAAAAGATCAGGGGCACCTGGGTGGCTCAGTCGGTTAAGTGTCTGACTTCATGATCTTGCAGTTCATGGTCATGATCTCGCAGTTGGTGAGTTTGAGCCCTGCATCTGGCTCTGTGCTGACAGCTCAGACCCTGGAGCTTGCTTTGGATTCTGTGTGTCTCTCTCTCTGCCCCTCCCCCACTGTCACTCTGTCTCTCTCTCTCTCTCTCTCAAAAATAAATAAACATTAAAAAAATTTTAAAGATCAGTAAGAGGTTGTTTTGTGCCCTCAGTGGGGGATTTATCTCTCATATTTATGATCTTAATTTATATAGTGCCTGCGTGGAAGCAAATGTCTCCTGTTTTGCGACGTACCTATCCACACCTGGAGTTGTAAATAGGTTGTTCTGTGTGTAAATAAAATAAACTTGTTTTGGATCTTCCAAAAAAAGAAAAAAAATAAGAGGCTATCCAGGCAGTGGTTTTATGGAATTAAAAAATAAGTTTCCATATATAAATTGAGAAATGTTATTTTAAAAAAGAGGATTAAAATATATGACTTACACAAAATAAAATATTCTAGTTCAAACAGTAGCATTCTTCTACACTTAAAGTTTTGGTCTTCATCCCACAGGTTATAGAATGTGGAACAATTTCCTTGGTTCACAATACATTTCTTCTTCTTTTTTTAAATCTATGTTTGTTCTTATTTATTTATTTGAGAGTGAGAAAAAGAGAGAGTCCATATATGCATAGGCACACAAGCAGGGGAGAGGGACAGAGAGGGAGAGAGAGAGAGAGAGAGAGAGAGAAAGAGAGAGGATCTTAAGCAGGCTCCATGGAGCCCAATATGAGGCTCGATCCCATGACCTGATCATGACCTGAGCCGAAATCAAGAGTCGGAGCTCAAGTGACTGGGCCACACAGGTGCTCCTCATTAATGCATTTCTAATTCCTTTTCTCAGAAGAAAGAGATAAGCCTGGTTTTGTAATATTATTTTCAGCTCTCTTTTTTCACATGACTAACAAGCTATGAACATGGATTTTCTAACCAAACTGACAGGAAGTTGTTTTTAGCTTCTGCTGAGGGGGGCTGGTTTTCTGGCATGGAAATCCTGTCAGGGGTGGCATCCAACACTAGATGACACTAGATGTTGGGCCAAAGGCAGAGAGTTGGAGACAAACACAGGTCGTTTGATCTGGGGGGAGGGGAACCCATCCAGTTGGATTTTCTGAATTCTACTTCTATTCAAGAAATACCAAAGCCGGTGTGGCTCCAGGGCCCCCTTTCCCCTTTCCTGCCTGCAAAAACTTATGAGGCTTCTGAGATTGCCCATCGTGGTTGAGTAGAGGTGTTTTCGGGAAGATGGCTGGGCTGCGGGAGTGGCAAATCCCAGCTGTGAGGGCGATCAGGTGCTCAGAGAGCCAAGCTGGGAAGCCCCTGTTGTTACAGGCCACACACCCTCAAGCTTTAGCGACATGGCAACAGCTGTTCACTAGGCATGCTGGTGCTGTGCTGGTGCTGGGCATACACAGGTGCCCACATCAGGTGGCCCCAGATGCAGCCAGGGCGCCATCCCAGTGTGAACTGGGGCACTCTGAAGAGGATCTCCTCTTGGCTTAAGTTCGGGGAGATTCTCCCTGAGTCCTGCAAGAGAGTCTTTGTTGATAGGTTTGACCTTCTTTGGTCTAGCTACCGTGAAGGGGAGGTCTCCTCTGGAGCTCCAGTCGCAAGATGAAAGATAAGAACGTGGCGTTAGTGAAGCAAATATACCCAGAGGATAGTATGTCAGTGGCTCAAGAACAGGGCTAATTTCCTCACGGATACATTTTCTTTATAATGAAGTAGCTAATGGAAGCTGCAAGGACACGTATTCCTCCCTCCAAAAAGCTCTTTTTGTTTTGAGAGAGAAAAAGAGCTACCTGTAAACATTTGAACCTGTTTGAATTGACTTGAGGGTCCCCCCCAAAATGTTTGCTAGGGACAAAGGGGATTCCAATGGGGTTCTAGCGCTACCTAGTGGTGGCTGGTGAGAAACTGAGAGGGAGGGAAAGGGAGGCGAGAGATGGGGACACAGGGTCACTGTTCACTTTGCTCAGAGAAAACTTTCCACTGGCTACCCTCATTGGGCAGAGAGGCCCCCCCGATGCTCTGTAGGTGAAGATTGGAACAAGCTAGTGCCTCGACACCTCCCTTGGGAAAGGTGGACAGGCCAGAGATGTTACTCCACCAGCCGTAGTGGAGAGATGTCTGTTTCCTATTCCTGGTCTAGGGGCGAAGGGCATTTGAAGTGAAGACCATTGGCTTATTGGACACGAGCCTCCTGACTCCTATTTTTGTTTTGCCATGAAGGAGTTTTAAATTTTTACGTAGTCATATTTATCATACTTTTCCTTTATGATTCTCTGGTCTTTGCAACATTCTTGGAAAGGCTTTCCTGACAAGGAATGCTCATTTAAAACGTCTATGAGCGGAAAGGGATGCTGGGATATTACCACCATTTTGATAATTAAGATTTCTTTTTTCTGTTTAGTTATTTTCAATCTATTTCATGTTCATTAGGGGCTGTGTACACCCTGGCTTACTTCCAGAGAGCTGAGGCAGAGCGCCTGGGAGACTTCAGGGCCCCTCAGGAGTTTTAAGGCTCAGGAACTCAGTGAGGATACCTTCTGTGCAACAGGTATTTTCCTGAGGCTGGGCACTTGGGGGAATCCCGTTCTGGGGCAGGCACAACATCGCAGAGATTTGGAGTCAGACCTCAGCTCTTCATTTATCAGCTCCTAGGCAAATGTCTTAGGTTCCCTAAGCCTGGGGCTTTTCATTTGTAAAATGGAAATGATGAAAATAAAATAATAATAATAACAGTCCCTACCTGACAGGGTTGTTACCAGGCTTAAATGAATTGATGCAGATGAATTGCTTAGACCGTGGCCCTGGGTACATATTGACTGAGTGCTCCATAAATATCACCTGTCACTATTAGTGAGCCAGCAGCCCTGGGATGGTTCAAGAGGGATGCTGAACTCCTTGTCACTACCCAAGTTTTCTAGACAGGGATACTTGTGGTCTCCTGTCTGGTGTTGGGTATTTTCCTTTCTGTGCATAGCAGGGACCTCTACTGTCCTTTTATTTTATTTATGTTTATTTATTTATTTATCTTGAGAGACAGAGAGAGAACACTTGTGCACGCAGGTGTGTGTGAGCAGGAGCGGGGCAGAGAGAGGGAAAGAGAGAATCCCAAGCAGGCTCCATGCTGTCAGCACAGAGCCCGATGTGGGGCTCAATCTCACTAACTGTGAGATCATGACCTGAGCTGAAATCAAGAGTTGGGTGCTCAACCGAGTCACCCAGGATCCCCTCCACTCTCCTTTTAGATACAACTTTAAGAGTATTTGGCCTCAGTCCTGGATTTTATCCATAGGCATGATAGGCTCAATACTTGGGCCTATGAGCTTTCTAAGGGTCTGCTTAAGACGGGGAAAAAAAATTATTGGCCCCAAATTATGATAGAAAAATTTCAAAATCAAAATTAATAAATATTTACTTACCTGCCTACAAAATTTAATGTTGTGTCAACTTCATTAATCGTTAAATGAGTACTTATAGAGATTTCGTTATATTTAAAGACAATCGTAGGTTTTTCTCACTTGGCAAGAAATCCACCACATGCATGATTGCCTAGAAATAAAACCAATTGTAAATTCAATGAGTTCCTTGTAGTCCAATGATTCCAAAAGCCAAATTTATAAAAATCCTTTCAAAATGTTTAAGGTAGGAAAATTATGTTTAATGTGGGATGTAGTATATTTAGTATGTTTGACCTGATATAGTTGCACTCCAAGGATAAAAGTTTGGGGGTTTATGAAAATCTTACACTTGATCATGGACCTAAGGGGTATCTCCAGAGGGCAAGTCTGTCTGGAGCAGAGGAAGGGGCTGGGGTTCCCCCTCCCTGCACAGCCACCTCCTGCCCTGCCTTCCCATAATCTCTTGAGGCAAGGCCTGGGAATATGCATTTTATCAGCCATGTCCCCCTCTCTCCCTGCCCCTCTGCCTGCATATGATTCTGATGCATGCTAAATTTGAGAATAATTAGTCTAAGGTGTGTGTGCCACAGGAGGAGGGCAAGATGATCGTTTAAAAAAATAGACTTTAGGGGCACCTGGGTGGCTCAGTTGGTTAAGCAGCAGACTTCGGTTCAGGTCATGATCTTGTGGTTCACGAGTTCAAGCTCCATGTCGGGCTGACAGTTCAGAGCCTGGAGTCTGCTTCAGTTTCTCTGTCTCCCTCTCTCTCTGCCCCTCCCCCGCTCACGCTCTGTCTGTCTCTCAAAAATAAACATTAAAAAAATTAAAAAATTAAAAATAGACTTTATTTTTAGAGCAGTTTTAGGTTCACAGCAAAATTGAGTGGAAAATACAAAGATTTACCATATACACCCACACATGCACAGCCTCCCTCATTATCAATATCCCCTACCAAGGTGGTACATTTGTTTTAATCCATGAACCTGCACTGACAGATTGTAACCCAGAGTCTATAGTTTATATTAGGATTCACGTCTGGCGTTGTACATTCTACGGGGCTTGGGCAAGTGTGTAATGATATACATCCACCATTACATTATCATACAGAGTAGTTTCATGGTTTCAAGAATCTTTTGTGCTCTATTCATCCTTCCCTCCCCACAACTTTTGGCAACCACTGATGTCTTTACTGTCTTCAGTGTTTTTCCTTTTCCAGAATTTCATATAGTTAGAATCATACAATAAGTAGTCTTTTCATATATATATATATTTTTAACTTAGTAATATACATTTAAGTTTCCCCCGTGTATTTTCTTTTTTTTAAATTTTTTAATTATGTTTATTTTTGAGAGAGAGACAGTGCGAGTTGGGGAGGGGCAGAGAGAGAGGGAGACAGAATCTGAAGCAGGCTCCAGGCTCTGAGCTGTCAGCACAGAGCCCGATGCGGAGCTCGAACCCACGAACTGTCAGATCATGACCTGAGTCAAAGTCGGACAGTCAACTGACTGAGCCACCCAGGCGCCCCCCACCCATGTCTTTTCACGGCTTGATAGCTCATTTCTTTTTAGCACAAGTAATATTCCATTGTCTGGATGTACCACGGTTTGTTTATCCACTCACCTGCCCAAGGACATCTTGGTTGCTTCCAAGTTTTGGCATTATGAATAAAGCTGCTATAAACATCTTTGGGGCAGGTTTTTGTGGGAACATAAGTTTTCCACTCCTTTGGGTAAATATCAAGGAGTGTAATTGCTGGAATGTATGATAAGAGAACATTTAATTTTGTAGGAAATCACTAAATTGTCTTCCAAAGTGTCTGTACCATTTTGTATTCCTACCAGCAATGAATGAGCATTCCTATTCCATAACCTCACCAACATTTGGTGCTGTCAGTGTTCTGGAATTTGGCCATTCTAATAAGTGTGTATGGTATCTCTCTATCGTTTTGATTTGCATTTCCCTGATAACATATATATGGAGTATCTTTTCATATGCTTATTTGCTATCTGTATATCTTCTTTGGTGAGGGGTCTGTTAACATCTTTGGCTCGTTTTATTTTTAAAAAATTTTTAAATGTTTATTTTTGAAGGAGAGAGAGAGAGAGACAGAGCATGAGCAGGGGAGGGGCAGAGAAAGAGGAAGACACAGAATCTGAAGCACACTCCAGGCTCTAGGATGTCAGCACAGACCTGATGCAGGGCTCGAACTCATGAACTTTGAGATTATGAGCTGAGTTGAAGTCAGATGCTTAACCGACCGAGCCACCCAGGCGCCCCTGTTTTATTACTTTTTTAAAAAATGTTTATTTATTTATTTTTGAGAGAGAGACAGAGCATGAGCCAGGGAGGGGCAGAGAGAGAGGGAGACCTAGAATCTGAAGCAGGCTCCAGGCTCTGAGATGGCAGCACAGATCCTGACGTGGGACTTGAACTCCTGATCCACGAGATCATGACCTGAGCTTCGAAATCATGACCTGAGCTGAAGTTGGCTACTTAACCGTCTGAGCCACCTAGGCGCCAAACTGTCTTTGGCTTATTTTAAAAACCAGGTTGTGTTCTTATTGTTGAGTTTTAAGAGTTTTTCATATATTTTGGGTAACCGTCTTTTATCAGATATGTCTTTTGCAGGGGGCACCAGTCTGGCCCAGTCAGAAGAGCATGTGACTCTTGATCTCAGGGCATGAGTTCAAATCCCACATTGGGTGTAGAGATTACAACAAATAAAACTTAAAAAAAAAAAACCGAGAGAGATAGGTCTTTTGCAAATATTTTCTCCAGTCTTTGTGGTTTCTCTTTTTATTCTTTTGACAGTGTCTTTTGGAGAACAGAAAAATCTAATTTTAATGAATTCTAGCTTGCAAATTCTTTCTTTCATGGCTCATGTTGTATCTAACAAGTCATCATCAAACCCAAGGCCATCTAGATCTTCTCCTATATTATCTATCCTCTAGGAGTTTTATAGTTTTGCATTTTCTGTTTAGATCTGTGATCCATTTTGAGTTAATTTTTGTGAAGGGTGTAAAGTCTGGGTCTAGATTCTTATTTCTTTTTATGCATGTGGATGTCCAGTTGTTCATGTGTCATTTGTTGAAAAGACTGCCTTTGCTCCATTATATTGCCCTTGGTCCTTGTCAGAGGTCAGTTGGCTATCTTTCTGTGGGTTTATTTCTGGGCTTTCTATTCTGTTGCATTGACCCATACATTTATTCTTTCACCAGTCCCACAGTGTCTTGATGGCTGTGGCTTTATATAAATCTTGAAATTGGAGAGCATTAGTCCCTTAACTTTGTTCTTCAATATTGTGTTGGTTATGCCAGATCTTTTGCCTCTTGACACACACTTTAGAATCCGTTTGTCGATATCCACAAACTGGGATTTTGATTGGGATGCATTGAATCTATAGATCAAGTCCGGAAAAACTGGTATCTTGACAATGTTGAGACCTACTGTGTGTTCGGCCCTAACCTCAGCCCTGGGAGGTAGGAAACCGGAGTACACGAAAGCACAGGAGAAGCTCCCCCATGGGGCTGGCGGGGAAACTGCACCTCACACAGTGCCAGGCATACAGGAAGTGCTCAATAAATGGTCACTGGAGCAATGAGAGGCACTGAATTCCAAAGCACCTGGGCCGTATGGTACTCATTCCGTGCTAAGATGGGCAGAACAGACTCCCATCCCTCGGAGGGAAGGCATGGCCTCAGGTAAAACTTTGTGCGGAAAGGTACTGTTGAGGAGGGAACAGGCCAGGCGTGCTGGTCTGAGCAAGTCTCTTTAGTTGACTAGGTAGCTCTAGTGATAGGTGAATTCACTTATTTATTCACTGACTCATTGAATAAACATTTACTGGGTATCTATTATGTATCAGGCGTGCAGGGATCTCCTCCCCTAACATGTCCAACCACCTCCTGCAGTCCAGGCAGGACAACCCTGTACAGGTTTTCTGATCGCCTGACAACTATGGACTAGGCCATGGGGAATGGCAGGGCCCCCCCCCCTCCCCCAGCCTAGGGACGGTTGTGGCTTTTTCTTATTTTCAGGTTAGTTTCTTGACAGGGAGAGAGGTATCATGTATTGACTTAGGTTGTGTCAAGTTTCGGGGAACCCGACTTGGCCCAGATGAATCCCACTCTTGTTTGCAGGGTGGGAACCCTTCCTGTGGCTGGTTGTGGGCTCGGCTTGCAGGTACTCAGGGAAGGAATTTATTATTCTCAAATATTTTATTATTTATCAATGTGGTGACCCGCATATGCACACACAAGCACACACATGCAAACATGTATGTCTAACACCCATCCCCCTGGGCACCGCCTTCAGAATCTACACTACCGGGGAGGCGGGGTTGCCACGGTGACTGGGGCTGGATCCCCACCTCATGCGTATTAATAGCTTCCACTGAAACCACCAAAACAGTGATTTCATCCAGTCTTGTCTCCCTGGCAGGATCCGTCTTCCTCCTCCCTTCCCTTGGTGAAGAACGGCCCGGAGGCCTCAGGGATTCTGCCCGATGTCCAGTGGGCAGAAGGCTGCTGGACTTCTTTGATCCTCTAAGCTGCGTCTAACCGTAGCCCTTGCCAGAAAAGGGTTTCTGAGACACAGGACCCCTCAGAGGGGTCACTCTCAGCTTCTTTGGGTCCTACCTGCCTTCTCTAGGTCCCTGCCTGGCCAGACACTTGCACCCAGCTGGCACTCAACAGTGGTGTCCGTTCCCACAGCACGGAGCTCCCTGGAAGGGCAAGGGCCAAGCTAGGGAGGTGGCTTAGGGTGCAATTTTTCAGAGGCATTCACTCTCAGGCTGGAGCATGTGCAGGGTTGGCCCTGCATGACCCTGAGAGCCAGTGTCTCCTTGCACTTTACGCCAGGGATGCCTCGCTTGCCTCATCCTCTCCTGGCTCTGCTGATACTCCATTTTCTCCTCAACCTTCTTGGGTCAGGGGAGATTTCCGTCCTGCTCTCAGTCCCCTGGTTTGGTCCCTGATTGCTCTCACCTTCCTGTGGGGCTCCCTGGGATCATGCTGCAGAGCCTGCTGCTGACCCTGGACTCCTCTGATGGGCATCAGTCTCTGGCCCTCACTTCCTCTTCCCTTTGATGATCTTCTCTGTCTCTCCCCTGCTTTGCCCACAGCCCCAGGTTCAGACCACATGGGACCTGTGGCATCCCTGCTGTCCTCTACCTTTGGGGGATCCCCCCCACCCCAGGCATCAGCTCCTCCTCCCTGGGGAAGGGAGGGGTGGGACTCTAGGACAGGCCGAGCCTCCCTCCAGCCACCCTCTGCAAATCCTACCAAGAGCCTTGCACTTCACCCACACTCCAGGGGAATTAGTCTGGTCTATACAGAGCCTTCAGATTTATTCTGAGGCCAGCAGCCGTTCACAGTGACCTCACTGCAGCAGACTTCGGGGGGTATATGAGTATGTGTGAGACTGTGTGTGCACTTGTGTAGAAATGAGTGTGCGAGAGAGTGCAGAGGTGTGTATGCAAATGTGTGAGTGTGCTGCCATTCAGAGCCCATGGATTTCTGATGCATGAGTCATTGGTTGGGAGTGAGCCTTGGGAAGATATGCCCATAAATAAGACAGCACCCCTGACCTCCATGTCCATTTTGCAGCTGGCTTGGGCACGTGATCCTGGGCATCTCAGAAGCTGGAGGCGGGGGTGGGGGCTGTCTTTCCCTCCAGACCCCAGAGAGCAGCTGTCATGGATATTTCTAGCTCGCCTGGAGTCCCAGACATTTATGGATGTGATGCCTGCAGTGGGGTGGGGGGCAGGGGGCAGGGGAGGAGCATAATGAGCTTCCCTCCCAGGGATCTTAGTGGAGTTCTGCTGGCTGGCAGGCAGCCTCATCCATTCCACAAGTATTTTTTGATAGTCTGTCATGTGCCAGGCACTCTCCTAGGGGCTGGGGATGTCATGCTGAATAGAGTGGCCTGCCGTCTCTCCTCACAGAGTTTATGTTCTGGTGGGGGGAGGCAGAACATAAATAAGGGGGAAAGGCTACTTTCAAACTAATCCCCACCCCCAAACAATAATGGCATGGAAGATGGCTGAAGTGTGTGTGGGGTTCTTTAGTTAGGGTGGACAGGGGAGGTTAGGGGGTGACACATGAACTGTGGAGACCTGAGGGAAGAACCTTCTGTAAAAGGATGGATGAGATGCCTGTTGCCAGCTCACGCCCTCACTGGATTCTGGATCAAAGTTGCTGAAGCCAATCAGAGAGCTAGAGGTGCTTTAGAGGAGCAGGAAGGCAGATTCTCTGTCTCTCATCTTCTACCCCAATAGACTGGGGTCATGTGAACAGACAACTTGCTGAAGCCCCTTCCTCCAGGGAGCCTTCTTCGACTTGCTAAGGGCCACAGAGGCTGGCTCCCCCCGACCTCTTATAGCTGACAGAACCACTCAGTTCAGAGTTGGTGGTTTGTCTGATGGTTTGTTCCTGAGATCTGTGCTGCCAGCTTGGCCAGCAACGCCGCCTCCTGGGTCCTCTCTGCATTCATCCAAAGGCCCCCAGTGCGATGGGTGCAGGAACTGGATACCCGGGCTTCTTCTGAGCCCTTGCCCGCGCACCACAGATGTATCCGAGGGCAGAGGGTCAAGGGCCGGTGTTTCTAACCTCACCTTATTTATTCAATCATCCATTCACTCATCAAAAACAAAATTTTTTGTTTTCTTGAGCTTTTCCTGTGTGCCAGGCCCTGTACCTGGCCCTAGGGAGACAGTAGCGCTAACTCGCCCCGCACCCGGCACCCAGGGAGCTCAACCTTCTTGCTGTTCTGTTTCTAAGACCTAGTTCCACTGGCCGTGAGGGGACTGAGCCCGACTCCTGGGTTCCCCCATCCGCCTGACATCTTACCCCGACCCGGGCCGGCCCCCCTCCCCGCCTCCAGGCGCCGCGCACAACTTGTGGCGGCGGGAGCGCGGCGCGCCCCGGGGCCACATCTGGCTGAGCGGGCGCGCGTGTCACTAAGACGCTCATTCACCGGCGCAGCTGTCACCATAACAACCGGAGCGAGGGAATCCTGGCGACCACTGCGGGAGAGGGGCGGGGGCGGCGGTCGCGGGAGGGAGCCGGCGGGGGTGGGAGCGCCCAGCACGCCCCGCGCTCCACAGAGCCCCGCTCCATGCGGACCCGCCGGCGGGAGGGCGCCACGCACGTCGCCGCAGCGGCCGTCCCCGCGGGCGGGGACCGAGCCTGCCGCCGAGCCGCCGACCTCCCTCGCCGGGAGCCCTGACTCTATGGCCCCGGGGGAGCGCGCCGGAGCCTCCGCGCCGCCCACCACCAGCCGGAGCGCGAGCGCCAGTCGGAGGAAGAGGGGAGCCCCGGGCGCCTCCGGCCCCGGCCCAGGGGCCCGCCCGCGGTCCCCGTCCCCGCCGCGGGGAATGGCAGGCAGGTAGCCGGCTCGCGCGAGGACCCCCGCGGCGGGCAGGACCCGCCGAGGACGCCGCGGCCCCGAGAGAGGGAGGAGAGCGGCGGCCCGCCCGCCCCCGGCCGCAGCCCCAGCAGGGCCCTCCCCCGGCGGCGCGCGCCCGCGCGCGCACACCCTCGCACACCCTACCTCCGCTCCTGCCCAGTCTCGCCTGCCCCCCGCGAGTGCCGAACCCCCTGGGGCCGGATGCCATGGGTAACAACTTCTCCAGTATCCCCTCTCTGCCCCGAGGAAACCCGAGCCGGGCGCCGCGGGGCCACCCCCAGACCGTTAAAGGTAAGAAAGGCTCCGCCGGGCCGGGCGCAGCCCGGATGATTGGGTGGCAGGTGGAGGGGCAGGGAGAGGTGGAGAGGTGTTGTTGTGGGGGACGAGCAGGTGCTACCTGTTGTGTGTATTTGGAGACGCGAGGTGCGCATCTCTGGCCCTGGTGGTGGGCCAGGAGTAGGGGGCTGCTGGTGGTGATGTTGCAAACCCGGAAGGATGGCGTTTCGTGGGGTCTGCGCAGTTTTCCCTGCCAGCACTGGGAACGTCACTGGAGTTAACTCAGGCCATGATGCTAGGCTAGCGTGCGGGAGCGAGGAAGGGCATTTGCCCAGTGGGTGGGGGAGTGTGGCAGGATGCTCAGGCCAGCCAGCTGTGCTTCTCAAAGGAAGCATCACAGCCTTCTTTTTCATCTGCCCAGGACTGCAGAGGTCACGCTGGAGGCACTAGTTGCATCTACCATTGGAGGATCTTAAAGATCCAGGGCTGACTAATAGCAGCCTGGAAGAAGGGGCCATAGCTCTGCAGCTGTTGACTTTGCATCCACTGACTCAGCTTGGTTTCTGGTTCCTCCAAAGGCCAGATGTCCATTCAGAACCCTAGACAGGAGAGACTGGGAGCCTTGAAATGGAGGAACATTTATCAGGAAGGTCTTTGCGGTCTCAATCCCCAGACCTACCCAGCACCCCCAGGGAAGGCCTAGGCCCAGCCCTCAGCCCTACAGGTTCCACTGCTTTCTCTGACCCTTGCAAGACACAGCTGTGTCCTCCCAAGCCCTCACACTCCACGGATTCCCTTCAGGAAGCTGCTTTTCTATCACCTTCAGAACCAGCCAGCACTTGTCCTGGGCATTCTGATGGTTAAGAGCCAGGAAGGGAAGCTCTTAGTCTTCTCCACAGAACAACCCACTTCCTCAGCCCCTTGGGTGATGAGAAGGATATAGTAATACCCCTTTGACAAAACATTAAACTTGACAAAGAACTTTCACAAACACCTTTTCATGTGAGCGAGGAAACTGCTCTGGGTAGTGAGCAAAGCTAATCATACCCATTTGACAGTTGAGGAGAACCAATGCTTGCTTTAGGTTCCTGAAGCCAGCAAGAAGCAGAACTAGGCTGCACATCTGTATCTCCTGACTTTGAATTCTGTCCTCTCTTTTGCTGGACAGTTAACCTTCCAGACTGGGGGAGAGGAGGAGGGATGGGAGCACTGTTCTGTGTTCTAGCTCCAACCATTCCGGAACTTCCACTCTCACTTGGTTTGGGAAAATCAGTGGGCTTGTTGTGTCTTTCTGGAAATGAATATGGGGTACATGTCAAGAGCTTTTAAAATAACATATTCATTGGCCTTGTGATTACCCTTAGAGGAGTTGATCCTAGCAAAATGGAGATCCAGGCAAATACTTATGCATTAGGTTAGGATGTTCACAGCAGTCGTATTTATACTAGGAAAACAACCTAAATGCCCCATAATAATGGTATGTCCTCTTGGTGGAGTATTATGCAATCTTTAAAATAGTATTTTTGAAGAATATTTGATTTGGGAAAATAGTGCAGCATAAGGACAGTTGAAAAAAGCAGGATACAAAGTTGTATAGACCATGAGATCCCAATTTTGTTTAAAAATATGTGAATACAAAAAAAAAAATCAAATAATCCTGGAAAGAAAGTTTCCAAGAGGGTAACATTGGTTTTTCTCTGGGTAATGGGATCGCGTAAGATTTTTTCTTTTTCTTTCTTTTTTTTTTTTACATTTTGCTCTTTTAAAAAATTTCTACAATGAGCAAGTATTATTTTTTATCAGGAATTAGCTATCAGTATTAACATGTATAACGACTACTTATGAGCATCGAAAACAGATTCTTAATGATGGAGGAAACCGTGGACATCCTCTCGTTCAATGTCCTCCCTCACAAGGGAGAAGAATGGAGGGAAGGGGGAGTGATTTGACTAGTTACTCAGTGCATCAGTCAACAGAACATGGTAAAGTCAGGCTGAACCCTTTAAGGGCAGGGTACCTGGGCCAGTGAGTTGACTTGGGGTTAAATGGCTCACAAACTGCCCCAAGAAGGCTGGCCTGCTCCATCCTTGACCCTAGGGAAGCTCAGAGAAGGCTTCAGTAATTATACCTCTTTTTACCTAAAGTTTGGGATTGTGGGGATGTGAGATCTCCGTGACTGGAGTCTTTGGCAAGGGAGAGAATGGGCAGGAGAGAGTCTAGGATCCTCTCACTCCCCTGCCCCTACTCTAACCTTCTCTGCATGACTCCGCAGCTCTGTGGCCTGGGAAACCCCACTTATGCTGCCTCCCTGGTTTGTAGGGATCAGTTCTTCTTCCATGGAACTAAATGGTGGTGAAATTCTCTCCCTAGCTATCTCCTCCTCTCTACCCATCTCCCTTTAGGCTTGATTTTCCAGAATCCACTCTCCTGTCCCTACCCACACACCTCCTGGAGGTGGCCATGAGCATTTTGATTCTGCTCCTTCCAAGCCTGAGATGAAAGATTAGAGTGTGCCCATGACAGCCACCCAAAGGTGTCCTCTGTCCTTTGTCCAGCATCCACTGATCCTGACTTCTCCCACTCTAATAAAGCCGTCTTTATTCTGTTTTAGTGTCCACTCCAAATTCTCTTCAATGTAAAACAGATTGGCCTAGTAGTCTTCTCTGATACATCCGTGGTCATCCAGAATTCCATTCCAAGTGTATCGGTATTGACCTCAGTACTGGCTCTGATTCTAAGCCTATTCACTCAGACTTCTGCTCAGATTGCTTCTGTATCCATCCTGAATTCAGCTCTAATTCGTATCAGTGTCCATCCAGAAATTTGCTGGGGGTGGGGAACTCTTTCTTTTTTTTTTTTTTCTCTCCTTTTATAATTGCAGCCTCTATTGATTTCTCCCCATTTTAATTAAAACAGCTGGAAGGGGTCTGGCATAATAGGGACCCTGGGACACATTGGAGATCTAAGATTGGTCTGGCTGTCAGGCTGACATGAAATGGGGCTCGTCCATCTCCTGTCAGGTGGTAGACTTTGGTGTTCTCCCTGGAGACACACTAACTTCACCTCACTGCTGGTGATTCCCACTGGGGTCTGAACAGTGTTGGTCTAGGGGGGTCCAGGGGAGAGATCCAAGGCATAGTTCTGGGCTTAGGACCAAGAGACAGTTACAAGGATGCCTGACTTAGAGGTGAGGCCTCCTGACATCCCTGCACATACACAAGCTGAAGATCTACTTGAAAAGGCAAGGCTGAGGGAGGGAATGGGGCCAAGTGTTTGGCTGGACCACTGAAATCCCAGGTGGGGGACCAGGGAGGAATGTGAACCAGACATGGAGGGAATGGCAGAAATTGGATAGATGATAAAGGGTGCAGCAGGAGTGCTAGGGGGTGGGGAGGAGGGTTGGGGAAGGAACATATAGCAAAGGCGGGGAGGTGGGAGTCAGTAAGTGTGTGTGTGTATTCTCAGTTACAGGCACAGGGACCTCCAGCTTCCTGGAGACAAATACAGAGACTAAAGATCTTCCTCTTTTCCCAGCTCTTTCTGAGTGCCTGCCTGCTTGGTTCTAAGTGTTGATGGGAAGGTAACCAGGAAAACCTTTGGGGAGGGCTAACCAGCCCCAGGGGTCACCCATAGATGAGGATTGGTTGGGCCACTTCCCATCTTCTTTTAGATTGTGGTAAAATTTACATAAAATTCACCACTTTAACATTTGAGAGCGTGCAATCCAGTGACATTTAGTACGTTCACGATGTTGTGCAACCACCACCTCTGTCTAGTTCCAGAACATTTTCATCACCTCAAAAGCAAAGCCTGAATCCAGTAAGCAGTCACTCTCCATTACCCTCTCCCCCTCCCCTTGGCTAAGAATGCTGCCCAGAAACATCAACCTAGGAAGTGGTGGGGCTGGGATTTCTCCCCAGAACACCAGAGCCCAAGAGGGAGAAAATTGGTCTTGGGGGAAATTTTGCATATTGGGGCCTTCTTTTCCCTGACCCTCTGGGGTGGCGTGTGATCACTTCCAAGATATGCACATTGAGAGTCAGGCTTTGGTTCTGAATAACAGAGGCCAAGATGGAGGCCGGATAGGCAAGAGCAAGAGGGAGGAGGAGGGGGGAGGAAGGAGGGCAGGAGCCGGGCACTGCCCAGGGGATGCCAGGGATGCCTCTATCCTGGTGTGCCAGCTGCCCGGGCCTATTTCCATTTGGTCTGTGACTCTCCCAAGGGCTAGAGGCTTAGGGGCTGCTTCTCACTGAACTGGTTGCTTTGGCAACCCTGGGCAGGATGCAAGTGGTCTCCTTGGTAACGCCTGAGAAACCTGCCTATGGGGATGGAGGGAAGTGGACGGGCCAGTGGTCAGGCAGGGTGGCACAGGCAGAGCTGGGCCAGCCTTCTGAGAATAAAGCCTCTGGGGAGGGTCAAGCTTACTGGGCTGCCTGTTGGCCATTCCCCAGGGAGCCAGAGTCCAGAGGCCCATGGGACCTGGGGGCCTGCCTGGAGACACCAAAGGCACTAATAGGCCAGCCCAGGAAGTGGGAGCAGATGGGGGTGAGGAGAGGATATAGCTTCTGGATGACAGATCCAGCTACCGGGTTTATTAAAAGATGCTTATCAGAGGTCATTACCCGGATCTTGCTGCTTTGGGAAATGAGCAGGTGCTGACGCCTGTGGGGGGCCGGGCAGAGAGAAAAGAAGTCTAGGAGAGGAGGAGAAGGAAATAGATGGAATCACTGGCAGGCAGGTGGGAGGTCTTGGCTTTCTCTCTGCTCTAGCTGCAACTGGGGGTAGGCCGGGCTCTGCGCTAGCTCTGGAACTGAAGTTCTAGGGTGAGAGTTGGGGTTCCAGGGATGCTCTGATAGGAGGGGCTCGTTCTGTTGTTTAACAAATGCAGGCTAAGCATTGACGACAGGCCAGACACTCTCCTAGGCATGAGGATACAGTGGTATACAAAATAGATGAGAGCTCGCTGCCACGAAGCCTCATCTCCAGTGGGGAGGCAGATGGGAAGAAAAATGACAAATGAACCAAAATGAGTTGGAATATGATAATACCTACTAACATGCTCTGTGCTGGAGCCCATGCGAAGGTCTTTACACCTATTATCTCATTGGATTTTTAGAACAACCTTGTGAAGTGAATATGATTAGTAACCCCAGTTATGGATGGATAAACCGAAGCTTAGAGAGGTTAAGTAACTTGCCCAAGGTGATATGGCTGCTGTGAGGTTCTGGCCAGAATCTTTCTGATTTTGGAGCTACTGCTCTCTCTTTCTCTCTCTTTCTCTTTCATACAGGCATACTTAGGAGATATTACCAGTTCTGTTCCAGATCTCTTTATTGTAAAGTGAATATTACAATAAAGCGAGTCAAATGAATTTTTTTGTTACCTAGTGCATATAAAAGTTATGTTTATACTATACTGTAGTCTATTAAGTATGCAGTAGCATTACATCTACAGAAACCAGTGTACATTCCTTAATTAAAAATACTTTATTGCTAAAAAGTGCTAACCATTATCTGAGCTTTCAGCGAGTTGTGTTGTTCTTACTGGTGGATGTTCTTGTCTCGATGTTGATGACTATGGACTGATCAGGATGGTGGGTGCTGAAGGCTGGGGCAGCTATGGCATTTTCTTAAAATAAGACAGAGGTGAAGTTGGCTGCATCAATTGACTCCTCCTTTCACGAACGAATTCTCTGCAGCATGTGATGCTATTTGATAGCATTTTACCCACAGGAGGCATGCTTTCAAAATTGGAGTCGGTCCTCTCGAACCCTGCTGCTGCTGTATCAGCTAAGTTTATGTAATACTCCAAATCCTTTGTTGTCATTTCTACAATCTTCACAGCATCTCAAGAAACCCACTTTGCTCATCCTTAAGCAGCAGCCCCTCATCTGTTAAGGTTTTATCACAAGATTGCAGCACCTCAGTCCCCTGTTGAGGCTCCACTTCCAATCTAGTTCTCTCGCTGTCTCCACCACATCTGCAGTGATGTCGTCCCCTGAAGTTTTGAAACCCTCACAGCCATTCACGAGGGTTGGAATTAACTTGTTCCAAACTCCTATTAATGTTGATATTTTGACCTTTTTCCATGATCGACGAGTATTCTTAATGGCATCTAGAATGGTGAATCCTTTCCAGACGGTTTTCAGTGGACTTTGCCCAGCTCCGTCAGAGGAATCACGATCTGTGCAGCTATACCCTTATGAAATGTATTTCTTAAATAATAAGACTTGAAAGTTGAAAGGACTCCTTAGATCTGTGGGCTGCAGAACGGATGTTGTGTTAGCAGGCATGGAAGCAACATTAATCTCATTGTACATCTCCCATCAGAGCTCTTCAGTGACCAGGTGCATTGCCAATGAGCAGTAATATTTTGAAAGACATCCTTTTTTTTTTTTTTCCTGAGCAATAGTTCTCAACAGTGGACTTAAAATATTCAGTAACCCATGTGGTAAACAGATGTGCTGTCATCTAGGCTTTGTTGTTCCATTGGTAGCGCACTGGCAGAGTAGATTGGGCATAATTCTTAAGGGCCTTAAGATTTCCAGAATGGCAAATGAGCAATGTCTTCCACTTCAAGTCACCAGTTGCATTAGTCTTCAACAGAGTTAGTCTGTCCTTTGAAGCTCTGAAATCAGGCACTGACTTTTCCTCTCTAGCTATGGAAATCCTAGATGGCATCTTCCAATAGAAGGCTGTTTCATCTACAGTGAAAATCTGTTAAGTGTAGCTAGCCACCTTCATGAATTTTCTTGGCTAGATGTTCTGGATAATTTGCTGCAGCTTCGACATCAGCACTTGCTGCTTTACCTTGCATTTTTGCATTTTGATGTTGTGGGGACGGCTCCTTTTCCCTAAACCTCATGAACCAACCTCTGCTAGCTTTAGTCATTCTCCTGCAGCTTCTCACCTTTCTCAGCCTTCATAGACTCACCGAGAGTTGGGGCCTTGCTCTGGATGAACCTTTGGCTTAAGAAAATGTTGTGGCTGTTTTGATTTTCTGTTCAGACCACCAAAACTTTCTCCATCTAGGCAATAAGGCTGTTTTGCTTTCCTGCCATTCATGTGTTCACTGGAGTAGCACTTTTAATTTCCTTCAAGACCTTTTCTTTTGCATTCACAGCTTGGCTAACTGTTTGGAACAAGAGGCCTACCTTTCCCCTGTCTCCCACCTTCCTCACAGAGCAGAGCGTAATCACTTCTCTTTTGATTTAAAATGAGAGATGCAAGACTCTTCCTTGCCCTTGAGCACTTAGAGGCCAACGCAGGGTTATTGGTTGGCCTAATTTCCATATTGCTGTCTCTCAGGAAATAAAGAGGCCTGAGGAGAGGGGGATGGGTGTGGGAATAGCTGGTTGGTGGAGCAGTCATCACACACAACATTGATCAAGTTTGCTGTCTTATATGGGCCCCCAAAACAATAACTGATCACAGATCACCATAATAAAAATAATAATGAAAAGTTTTGAAATGTTGCAAGAATTACCAAAATGTGACAGAGACATGAAGTGAGCAAATACTGTTGGAAAATGGCACTGGTAGACTTGCCCGAAGCACGGTTGCCACAGATCTTCAATTTGTTAAAAAAAAACCCTCAATATCTGCAAAGTACAGTGAAGTGAAGCACCATAAAACGAGGTATGCCTGTAACCGTTTTGTTTAGAACAGTTTTAGATGTACAGAATTATTGCAAAATAATGGAGTTTCCAGATACTCCCTCTCTAGTTTCCCCCACTACTAACATCTTAACCTTAGTGTGGAAAGTTGGTGACCAGTAATGAACCAATATTAATACATTGTTATTAACTAATGCCTCTACTTTATTCAGATTTCCTTAGTTTTCCCAGCATTCTATTTTTGTACCAGGATCCTGTCCAGGATATCACATTATATTTTTAGGTACCATGTTATATATTTAGTGGTCATGTTTTCTTAGGCTTCTCTCAGTTTTGACAATTTCCCATGCTTTCCTTTGATGACCTTGACAGTTTTGAGGATTACTGGTTAAGTATCTTGTAGACTGTCCCTCTCTTGGGATTTGTCTGATGTTCTTCTCACGATTAGACTGCTGTATAGGTTTTGGAGAGATAGACCGAAGAGGTGAAGTGCCATTTCCATCATGTATCAATGGTGCATGCAAGCCACATGATCTGTCACTGGTGATGTTGACCTTGAGCACTTGGCTGAGGTAGTGCTTGTTTGGTTTCTTCATTGTAAAGTTAAAGTTATACTTTTCTCCCCTTTCCATATTGCACTCTTTGGAAGCTAGTCCCCACGTGCCGTCCTCACTTAAGGGGTGGGAGTTATGCTCCCTTTCCTTGAGGCCAGAGCATTACTTTAACTACTCTGTCAACTGTTTCTTTAGTTACCTGTTTCATTTGGAAGAGGGCTGTAAAAGAGAAGACTGGGGGGCTATCCTCAGGGAACTTGACCTGGCCTTGCAGGTCTGGAAAGGTTTCTCTAGGGAAGTGATCTGCAGATGAGTAGGGCTTGGCTTTATGTTCCTAGAAGGGTACTCCTGGCATGTTTGGTGTGGAACTATTCATTTAGCATCCCTGACCCCTGCCTGTTCAATGCCGCTGGCAACCTTCAATGTCACTGTGACATTAAAAAAAAAAAAAAAAAAGCTCTCCCATGTTTTTCTTTTATTTTAATTACAGTGTAGTTAGTTTCAGGTGTACAATAGAGTGATTCAACAATTCTATAATTACTCAGTGCTCATCAAGATAAGCGTAGTCTTAATCCCCTTCACCTATTCCACCCACCCCTCCACCCATCTCCCCTCTGGTAACCATCTGCTCTCTAAAGTTAAGATCTCCCATATTTTTAAAAGCACCCCAAAGGCGGCATTACTGCCCCTGATTGAGAGCATTGAGCTGGGAGTAGAGAGCAGCAGTGAAGGGTGTTCCCGGCAGGGGGCCTAGGACAGGGGCCTAGGCCTGTGCTTGAGGATGGAGTTTAGAGTTGGTTCCCGCTAAGCATGGAGGGGATGATCCCAGGCCGATGTCATTTCACCCCTCTGGGCCAAGAAACTTTCTCAGCAGAAAATCATTAAGAGATCACTGCCTTGCCTCTCTTCCGTGGTCACAAAGGCTGTCTGTCTGTGGTGGGCTGGAGCAGGAAGAGGAGGGTTCTTCCTGGGATGAAGGGAGAGGGAGAGGAAAGTATGACTGCTGGTTTATTTGTGTGGCCTTCTCAGCCTCTGTTGCCGCAGAATGCCGTCCAGGCTGCTCCAGAGGTGGGGGAGGGGACAACAAAAAGGGAGAAGATTGCCAGGAAGAGGTGCTGTCTTGTGATAAAGGTGGCAGCCCTTCCACGTGCTTCTGGCTTTCACCTTCACCTTTCCCCCATGGCTTGCCCTGGCCTCTCCCCGGCATCTGCAGAAAGGCTGATCTTCTGCGGACGATGGGCCAGTCTAGGGCGTGTGCACGTCCCAGTGTAGGTATCCATCCAGGTGTGTCTGAGAACAGGGGAGGAGGCGCTTTGCCTTGATCAGAGTAAGTAAAACCTCAGGGACGCTCCAGCTCATTGATTTCATGTATCGGTGCCCTCTTGGCACAGGACATGGGACTGGGTATGGAGACTGAGAGGTGAATACTGGCATTGTGTCTGCCCTTGAGGTGCTCATGGCCCACCCTTTTTTAATTCAGACATCAGTCTGTACTGACAGAAGGAGCCCTTTTCTCCTCCAGGTCTGCTTTCTATTCCTTTCCTTTTCTTTCCTTGATCTTCCCAGCAAATGCTCCTTTGAACACATTTTCCCTGAGGAGAGAGGACTGGCAGGTGGTCAGATAGATGTGTATGTGGGGCTGGTGGAAGGACCAGTGCCCCTGACTTTGAACATCAGAGCCCAAATACACCATAGAGATTGTTTTGTCCTACCTTCTTTCTCACCCCAGGTCTGGGGTTCTCAGTCTGAGAGAGGGGAAGTGACTTGCCTAAGATCCTACAGCGGGATTGGACCAGGTGGTATTGTGGTCTCAAGGCTCTGACCTTGCAGGGAGGGTGCTAATGGTCTCCAGAGTTGGCAGAAGTAAACTCCAGAGGGACAGCTGAGGGGGATGAATGCTTGACCCCGCTGTGCTATGTGCTGTCCATAGGGGAATTGTTGAAGGGCTTTAAATGGAAGAGTGACAGAATCACTTAGATGTCTTAGAAAATTCTGGTGCAAGAGAGGGGCCGGGCAGGGCCAGGCAGGAGGCTGCAGCAGACCTTCAAGGGAGGAGACACGCATGGCTTCTGCCAGAGTGGGGCAGTGAGGCAAATAGATTGATGTCAGCTTGAAGATTTAGAGGTGGAGAGGGAGACATAGAGGAACTGCTTGTGTGGACATGTCTCTGGGGATTTTGACTTCTGGGGCAGTGGGGGTCTGGCTTGGAAGAGCTTGAATACACAGGGAGGGTGGGCCTCTTGGGGGTGTGTCCGATGTGTGTGCCGATGTGTGGGTGTTCCCTTGAGTGCTGTGTCCCACCCAATCCTAAAGTCTTAAGAGGCAGGAGGAGGAACAGGCGAGGGGGCGTGGCTGGCCCTGGGCTCTTACCTCCATCTCTACCACCTGGGACACCATCAATAATTAATAGTCCCTCTGCCTGTCACAGGTGGCTCCCGGGTGGGCCGAGGCAGGGCCCTGGCACCTGGGGGTGTGATACGCATCTGGCTTCTGCTGGCCCCCACGCCAGGGACCTTCAGTCCTGATCTAGCCAGCCTTTCTCAGGTGGCTCTTTGCTCCTGGCATACACACACAAACCATGAAAGGTGGCCATAAATCAGCTGGGACAGGCCAAGGCTGCTCTGGTTTTCCCAGAGTTGAGATCAAAGCCCCAGACCCTCCCCCTGGGGCTTAGTACTTATTAAATTATTAAACTGTCAAGGGAGGGGAAAGCAGGAGGGACTGGATGGATGGCCATATAGTAAAACAGAATGCGGAAGAATGGGCTGAGAAATGAAGCATCAGGTGGTGCAGATATCTCTTGAAGATAGAGATTTCATTTCCTTTGGATATATTCCCAGAAGTGAGAATCATATGGCAGTTCTATTTTTAATTGAGGAACCTCCATATTGTTTTCCAAAATTGCTGTACCAATTTTCATTCTCATCAACAGTGTACAAGAGTTCCTTTTTCTTTACATCTCATCAATATTTGTTATCTGTCTTTTTGATAGGAAACATTCTGATAAATGTGAGGTGATATCTCATTGTGGTTTTGATTTGCATTTCCTTGAGTGATGTTGAATACTTTTCATGTACTTGTTGGCCATTTGTGTGTCTTCTTTGGAAAAATGACCCTTCATTTTTAAACCGAGTTACTCTTATTATTTTCTCACTATTGAGTTGTAAGAGTTTCTTACATATTTTGGATGTTAACCCCTTATCAGATAGATGGTTTGCAAATATTTCTTCCCATTCCTCAGGTTGCCTTTTTATTTTGTTGTTTCCTTTGCTGGACAGAAACTTTTTTGTTTAATGTGGTTCTACTTGTTTATTTTTTCTCTTGTTGCCTGTGCTTTTGGTATCATATCCAAAAAATCATTATCAAGACCAATGTCAAGCTTTTTTCGTAGGTTTTATTCCAGGGGTTTTATTGTTTCAGGTCTTCAGTTTAAGTCTTTAATCCATTTTGAGTTGATTTTTGTATATAGTGTGAGATAAGGGTCTAGTTTAATTCTTTTGTTGGTGGATACCCAGTTTTTCCAACACCATTTATCTTTTCCCCATTGTGTATTCTTGGCATTTTTGTTGAAAATTAGTTGACCCTATGTGCATAGGTTTATTTCTGCACTATTTTATTCTATTGATCTCTATATATGTCTTTATGCCAATACCATACTGTTTTGATTACTATAGCTTCATAATATAGTTTGAAATCAGGAAGTGTGATACCTCCAGCTTTTTTCTCCCTCATGATTTAGCTATTCAGGGTCTTGTGTGGTTCTATACAAATTTTGAGATTATATTTTCCATTTTTACGAAAAATGCCATTGGAGTTATGATAGGGATTGCATTGAATCTGTAGATTGCATTGAGTAGCATGGACATTTTAACAATATTAATTATTCCAATTAATGAATATGGGATATCTTTGCACTTATTTGTATCTTTTTCAATTTCTTTCATCAGTGTTTTATAGTTTGCAGTATATAGATCTTTCATTTCCTTGGTTAAATTTATCCCGAAGTATTTTATTCTTTTTGATATTTTGTAAATAGATTTGTTTCCTTATTTTTTGTTTTTTGTTTTGTTTTTTTTTAATGTTTTATTTATTTTCGAGAGAGAGAGAGAGAGAAAGAGACAGTGTGAGCAGGGGAGGGTCAGAGAGAGAGGGAGACACAGGATCGGAAGACAGGCTCCAGGCTCTGAGCTAGCTGTCAGCACAGAGCCTGACGCGGGGCTCGAACCCACAAACCGTGAGATCATGACCTAAGCCGAAGCCAGACGCTCAACCGACTGAGCCACCCAGGTGCCCCTGTTTCCTTATTTTTTGGATAGTTTATTGTTAGTGTATAGAAACACAACTGACTTTTGTACGTTGATTTTGTATCCTGCAACTTTACTGAATTTATCAATCTGACAGTTTTTTTTTGTGGAGTCTTTAGATTTTTCAATATATAAGATCCTGTTGTCTGCAAATAGAGATAATTTTACTTCTTCCTTTCTGATTTGGATGCCTTTTATTTCTTTTTCTTGCCTAAGTGCCCTGGCTAGGACTTCTGGTACTGTTTTGACTACAAGTGGCAAGAGTGGGCACCCTTGTCTTGTTCCTGATCTTAGAGGAAAAGCTTTTAGCTTTTCACCATTGAGTATGATGTTAGCTGTGAATCTGTCATATGTGGCCTTTATTATGTTGAGGTACATTCCGTATATACTTAATTTGTTGAGTGTTTATCATGGAACAGTGCTGATGTTGTCAAATGCTTTTTATGCATCTATTGAGATGATCATATGATTTTTTAAATCTTTTATTTTGTTAATATGGTATATCGTGTTTATTGATTTGTGTATATGGTACTATTCTTGCATCCCAGGGATAAACCCTGCTTGATCATGGTGTAAGATCCTTTCACTATGCCATTGAGATTGGTTTGCTAATATTTTGTTAATTTTTACGTCCATGTTCATGAGGATATTGGCCTGTGTTTTCTTTGCTTATAGCATTCTGTCTGGCCTTGGTATTAGGGTAATGCTGGCCTCATAAAATGGGTTTGGAACAGTTCCTTCCTCCTCATTTTTTGGAGACAGTTTGAGAAGGATTGGTATTAATTCTTTTGTAAATGTTTGGTAGAATTCACCAGTGAAGCCAGCTGGTGTTGGATTACTTTGTTTGGAGATTTATGAATGCTTTACCCAGAAAAGCTATCCTTCAGAATTGAATGAGAGATACAGATATTCCCAGACAATAAAAGCTGACGTAGTTCACAACCACTAAACCTGCCTTACCAGAAATGCTAAAGGAGTTCTTCAAGCTGAAAAGAAAGGACACTAACTAGTAACATAAAACCATATGAAAATATAAAACTCCCTGGTAAGTGTAAATGTGTGGTCAGATTCAGGATACTCGAGTACTCTAATGATGGTATATAAATCACTTACAACTCTAATACAAAGGTTAAAAGACAAAAGAATTTAAAAAGCTATAGTTACAATAATTGGTTAGTGGATATATGATATATAATATGAAAATATGTAAACTGTGACATCAAAAACATGAAGTTGGAGGGGAGTAAAAGTGTGGAGCTTTTGTATGTGATCAAAGTTGAGTTGCTATCAGCTTCAAATACACTATGATAAGATGCTTTATGTAAACCTCATGATAACAATAAGCAAAAACCAATAGTAGATACACAAAAGATAAAGAGAAAGGAATGAAAGCATACCACTATAGAAAATCATCTAATCACAAAGGAAGGCAGTAAAAGAGGAAGAAAGGAGCTAAGGATCTACGATATACCCAGAAAACAATGAACAAAATGGCAATAGTAAGTCCTGGTCTATCAATAATTACTTTAAATATAAATAGTCTAAATTCTCCAATCAGAAGACAAAGAGTGGCTAAATAGTTAGGAAAACAAGACCCAATGAACTACCCAACTAAGAGACTCACTTTAGGATACACCTAAGTAGAAAATTAACGGATGGAAAAAGATATTCCAGGCAAATGGAAACGAGAGAGAGCAGGGGTAGTAACGGAAAAAATAGACTTTGAATAAACTATTGTAATTAGAGGGGTGCTTGGGTAGCTCAGTCAGTTAAGTGTCCAACTCTTGATTTTGGCTCAGGTCATGGTCTCACAGTTCGTGGGATCCAGGTCCACGTTGAGTTCTGCGCTGACAGCACAGAACCTGCTTGGGATTCTCTCTCTCTCCCTCTGTCTTTCTGCCTCTCCCCCACTTGCATGCACACTTGTTGTCTCTCTCAAGATAAATAGACTTAAAAAAAAGACTAATAAGAGACAAGGTCATTATATAATGATAAAGGAATGGATTCATCAAGAGGAAATAACTATAGTAAATATATATGCACCTAACATCAGAGCACATAAGTATATAAAGCAAATATTAGATCTGAAAGGATAAATAGACAGCAATACCATAATAATAGGGGATTTCAGTTCTCCCTTTCAACAATAGATAGATCATCCATGCAGAAAATCAATTTCCTTATTGACATTGGAGTTGAACTACACTTTAGACCAAATGGACCTAACAGACATATACAGAACATCCCATCAAACAGCAGGAAAATACACATTCTTCTCAAGTGCACACACAACATTCTTCAGGGTAGATCGTATGTTAGCCACAAAACAAGTCTTAACATATTGTAGAAGATTTAAATAATTTCAAATATCTTTTCCAACCACAATGTTATGAAACTAGAAACCAATGACAGGAGGAAAACTGGAAAGTTTACAAATATGTGTAGATTGAACAACATAGTCCTGAACAACCAATGGGTCAAAGAAGAAATCCAAAGAGAAATAAAAAATAAAAATCTTGAGACAAACAAAAAATGGAAACACAACAAACACAATATACCAAAATTATAGGATGCAGCAAAAGCAGTTCTAAGAGGAAAGTTTATAGTTATCAGGAAAGTTTATAGTTATTAAGAAAAAAGAAATATCAAATAAACAGCCTAATTTTACACCTCAAGGAACTAGAAAAAGAAGAACAAACTAAGCCCAAAGTTAGTAGGAGGAAGGAAATAACAAAGATCAGAGTAGAAATAAATGAAGTAAAGACTAGAATGATCATGGAGAAGATCAACAAAAGGAAAAGTTGGTTTTTTGAAAAGATAAAATTAACAAACATTTAGCTAGACTAAGAAAAAAAGAGAGAAGACTCAAATATATACCGGAGAAATACAAAGGATCCTAAGAGACTACTATGAACAATAATATGCTAACAAGTTGGATACCCTAGAAGAAATGGATACATTCCTAGAAACATACAACCTACCAAGACTGAATCATGAAGAAATAGAAAATCTGAACAGACCAATAATGAGAAAGGAAATCTCCTTTCTTCAGGGCAGAGAGAGCCTCTCCAGGCCTGAGAGGTATGAGGCTTTTCCATCTCCTGGGGCAGGCTGGCAGATCCTCTGGAGCTGAGGAAGCCGACCAGGCACCCAGACCCTGGTGCGGAACCAAGACAATAGAGGAAGTGGTGGGGTGAGGCTATGAGTGGCCAGAATGCCGCTCGCATGGACATTTCTGCAGCAGAGTGCAGCCCTCTGACAAATCGGGGCTCTGGTTGCACGAGATTCCTCTGGTTCTTTCACTGCAAAATATGGAGGAAACTTTTTTTTTTTTAAAGTTTATTTATTTTTGAGAGAGAGAGACACAGAGTGTGAGCGAGGGAGGGTCAGAGAGAGAGGGAGACACAGAATCAGAAGCAGGCTCCAGGCTCTGAACTGTCAGCACAGAGCCTGACGCGGGGCTCAAACCCATGAACTGTGAGATCATGACCAGAGCTGAAGTCGGCCACTTAACTGACTGAGCCAGCCAGGTGTCCCTGGAGGAAACTGTTTTAGGGAGTTGGGGTTTCCTCATCTGGTCCCCAAGTTGAGGGTGTGTTAAAGAAACAAAATACAAGAAGAGTCTGGATCAGTTGTTGAGAAGAGAGTTTCCCAAGATTCAGGGCTTGTTCTGAAAGAGGAGGTTTACTGTCTAGTGCAAAGTTTCATTTCCTGGAGCACAAGGTTCTATTTTGGGGGTGAATGTGCCATTTTTGTAGGCAGGATTCTGGCTTGGTATTGAGGTGCCTGTTATGGGGTTATGATGTCCATGCTGGGGTGAGAGTTCCATTGCTGGAGGGGAGTTTTCACTGCAGGGTCCCAGATTCATGCCTGCAGTTGAGCTTTGAGTCTTGGGGCCCAGAATCCACTGTTGGGCTCCATATTCTATGATTGGATTAAAGTTGCCTTCTTGGGCTTTGTGTTTTGATTATCAGGCTGGAGGTCTTGTGCCCTGGGAGGAAGGGAAGAGCTAGAACTCCCTTTCACTTCTGGAGAAGACTTTCTGGGACCAGCAGCAGAGGAATGGGCCAATAGACTCATGAACTGATGGTCAGGAGGCCCGGGTCCCAGCCCTTGCCTGGGTGTGAGACTGAGAAGAAATCACTTGCAAGCTTTAGGTCTCTGCTGGAAGCATGGCCAGGCAGTGGTGTTGACTCACAAAGTACCTTCCAAGCTTGCTTGATCCTCCCAAAATGACACTAATGGTGGGCTCCGTAGGCACTGATGGCCATTGCTTGGTGAGTCAAATCCATGATGACAGCACTCAAGCTGCCCTGGGCACTGTCAGCTTGGTCCAATTAGTGACAAGGGGATCTTAACTTGTGCTGAGGGGCCCCTGGGGAGAGGGAGCACACACTGAGTGGGATATGTTAAATCTGGGTCCCTGGGGCTTGGTGTGTAGCTCCGGAGGAAGGGAGCTCAGCTGGATTGGGCCAACAGCTTCTCTCCTACTGGGCCAGTTCTCACGTAGCCCAGTTGGTAGATATAGACCTACCATAAACCGTGATGTGAAGGGGCCTGGCTTGTTCCCTCGTTCTCTGTGGAACATCTGGGATGTAAGGAGAATTTTGTGTCCTCTGGCCCCCAGCCTGGCTGCTGCCCAGCTGAGAAACATCTGCTTCTATATAGGGCCACCGCCCTAACTCCCCTCTCTCATTTCTTTCTCTTATTACCCCAATGCGGTTCCCAATCTCACACAGAAGTTGCTGGGAAGAAAAAAAGCCCATTCCCTTTGTCTGGGGCTTTCAGCTTTGTAAAGCCCTCCTGCCTCTTCCCTCCGGATCTTGTTCCACATCTCCTAGAGACTGCTGAGGCAGGTGGTCTCGGCCCTATTTCCTGGAGGAGCAGCAGCTTGAGGTCCAGTTGTGTGGACATTTCCAGGGTATCTTCATTGATGCCTGTACCCACTTACCCAGGTCACAGAACTGGCCTGTGGGCCTTGAATGGGGGTCCCAGCCACATGGCCTCCTCGTCCCCATACACCTCTGTTGCAGGTGGCCCTTCTTGTCTCAGAGATCCTCCTCTGTTCTACCCAAATGTGAGACAGCAGTGAGTGATGCCATGCTGTCAGGGTGAGGCTATAGCAGGGAGCTTCCAGCTCGGGAGATTTCTCCAATATTCCAGAAGAACTTCACCTTTAGGACAGAGCCCCTTCCCTATGACACCTCAGAAGACAGGGGAGTTTTCTCTGCCACCAGGTCTGTCCCAGGGGTGTAGGGAGTGCTCTATGTCTGCAGGGACTCCCCTCCCTACCCCCCAACCCCACTGTCTGGTCCTGGCCAAGGTACATGGGAGGCTGATAGGCCCAGGGATCCCACTGGGCAAAGGAAACCCAACCAGACATTGGACTCTGTAGTGGTCCAGCAGGCCTCTAGAGTTCCCCAAGGGCATCTGGGGAACCTGGGGTGTGAGGAGGGAGGAGGAAAGGCAGGCAGAGTAGAGGCCCTGTGGTTGAGGAGAAGGCTCTGGGGTTAGATTTTGTCTTTGCTGCCTGGGCCGCCTGGAGCGGAGGCTTAACTTCTCCATATTCCTTATTGGAGACAATGCTTGACTAATAATAAATGCATAATAAATAGTAGTTATTGTTATCATCATTAGGCTCGACCTTCAGGTCCCAGCTTAGACTTCACTTCCACCAGGAAGCCTTCCCTGACCACCCCAGCTGGCTTAGATGGCTTCTATATTCTCTTTCACTGCAGCCCTGTGCTCCCCTCTGAGCACTGATCACACTAGGTGTCAGAGCCTGTTTACTAGTCAGTGTCTTCCACCCCCTGTGTTGCTCACCATTGTGTTGCTACCACTGGGCCTGGCATACACACTAGGCACTCAACAAATATTTTGAAATGAATGCAAGAATGGGCTGATTCTGGGGAAGTCAAACTTCTTTCATGGGCCCTCAGGGCTGCGACAGCCCACTTTCTCTTCTTTGTTGAAATGACATTTCTTGAATACGAGGCTCTGGGGCCGAGACAAGAGAAGGTAAGAGTAATATGGAGCTGTGGGTTCATTTATACACTCCCTGGTGGCTTAGATGTTCTCTGGGTGCCTTGCAGGTGCCAGGCCTCTGGGGACAGACATGTCCTCATCCTTATAGCACTTGGGTGCTGATCACTAGGGCCGAGAAAGGTCAGAGGAGAGGAGGGTGGTCAGCGAGGCTGAAGGGAGTCAGGAAAGGCTTCCAGGAGGAGAGATTTGTTTTGAAGAATGATGAGGAAGTTTGGATAGATAATAGATGGGCCTTGTCTCGGGGGTGGGCAGGGAGCAGACAGAGAAGACAGAGCTGCCTGTGAATGGCAATAAGGCAAAGCTGGCCAATGACATTGTGTCCTGAGGGTGTGGGGGCCCTGACTTTCTTGTTAAAGATGGAGTCACAAGCTGTGGGTGCCGCTGAACCTAGCTCTGCCATCCACAGACAAGTGACCCTGGGCAGGTCATGTCACTCCCTGAGTGCTAGTTTATTCACCTCCAGGATGGGAGCAGTGATGCCTGCCCCTCAGGGTTGTCGGGCCACTTGTAAAAGGAGAAGGCCCAGGTGATGTCCGCGGGGGTGGAGGGGGGGGGCCTGCGGGTAGGCTGGGAGGCAGGTATGGGGTGGGGTGCTATGTGGGAAAACAGGAAGGCAGTCCTGCTTCAGGCTTCTCTGTTTTGTAAATAATTAAATTCTTATCTTGGGTTTGTGGTGCCCACACTGCGGGAGGCAGGTGCGACAGCTGGGAACAAGGTGCTGTATTGTCTAGGAAATGGTGGAGTCCCTTCCCTCCCCTGTCCCCTCCCTCCCAGCCTCCTGGTCATGGCAGGCAGGTTGGTTGGGGTAAGGAGTCTTCTAGGGTCTTCTTGCTTTGTCCCTCCTTCCTGCGTTTTTCTTTCTTTTGCCCTGTCTCCATGTTGTCATTGTCTGGTTCCCCTTCACATTCTCTCCTCTGCAGACACAAAGCACTGCTTGCTCCCTCTCCCCTGCAGGCCCCAGGCCTCTTGATGCTGTTACCCTGTCTGCACCTACTTTGCTGCCTGTTGAAACCTTCTCCCTCCCCAGTGGCCCTTCCCAAACACCCCCACCTCCTTGAGTCCAGCAGTACCCCCCAGGTCTGCTCGAGCGGCCTCAGGGGAGCCCTGACCTCTCCCTCGCTCTGTGCTCCAGAGACAAATAGTCGTTTTTTTCATTTTTAGTGCTTAATACTGAGAATGTGAAGGTCTGTTTAGTCTTGTCCAGCTAACATAAACCAGCCGGAACTGGGCCATGGCTGGGACTTTGCTGTAAGTTCCCTTATTTGGAATGAAATTCATCGTTTTCCACTGGGAGGCAGTGGGGGCTTTGGGGAAGCCCCGCTGGGCCCCCTCCTCAGGGTGTGGCCTGCAAGGCCCCCTCCAAAGGTCACCAAGGTGTCTATGACATAGAGGCTGGCCCTAGGACATTAGTCACCCCTAATATCTCAGGGAGGGGTTTGGGATCATGTTGTCCAGGTCTGCGTTTTTCCAGGGGAGAAACTGAGGATCAGAGAGGAGAAAGGACCTGCCCAGACTCCCAGGGCATATTGGAGCAGATGGAGGTCTGGAAGGCAGGGTTCTGGCTCTCTGGCTCTCACATCTCTGTGCTGTGCCAGGACGCCTCTGGCCTAGGAGCTATGCGGGTGGGGGGGTGAGGCTGTGGGGCGGTGGGAGTGCTGATGAATCTGGCTGGAAGTGGCCTTTCAGTCTGGGGATCTTCCAAGCCTTCTGGCTTAGCAGCTAAACACAGCGGCCTGGTGCAGTGAGCTGGGGGTTGGGGCATGAGAGAGGAGGAAGGGCAAGAAAGGCAGAGGGCGAGGAGAGGGAAGGGAGAGGTGGCTGAGGGTCCAGGAGAACCGGTTCTGATCCTCAGTCTGTTGCTATTGCTGTGACTCTCAGATGCCTTCTTTGACCTTGTTCTTCCCCACTTGTCCTAGAGGCTCAGCCCTTTTTGTGCATGCCCCAGGGTGTGCCTTGGATGAACCAAGGTTAGGGAGTGTTTCTTACCTGTGATGGGCTGTGTTAACCAGCTCACCTAGCACATCATTACCCCTCTCTGGCCCAGGTTTCCCTTCCTTGTAAAGAGGGGTGTGGACCTTTCATGAGTTCTCTGCAAGAGCATGAGTTTTAGGGGCAGACCTTGGATTTTGATCTTGACTCTGATACTTGATTAGCTGGGCTGCTAATTAAGGACACAGGCTTCAAAACCTGGGGCTCTACAGGGAGCAGTGAGGGTCTTTGCAAGGATGATAGGAACTCATACACCCAAAATGTCTTTACCCGAGTGCCTAGTAAGTAGAGTGGGGCGTGGGGGCAGGAAGCAGGCAAGCATGGTGGCTGCTGACTTGGAGCGGCCCAGCTTACTGAGAGCAGCCTTGGGGTTCCCTGTGGCTCTGCTTCCTTTGCTCTATCCCGGGCCCCTACTGGAAAAACAGCAAGCGCGTGTTTAGATATTCTTTCTAGAGGGAGTTCCCCGTTTAACATCCTTCAAAAAGAGCTTCTCATTTATTCACTTACTCTTTTCACAAAGATCACACAGCTGGGACGTAGGAAGCTGTAACTGACCAGTGTAGGAATTCCTGGGACTGAAAAAGGAAAGAAAGATGTTAGAAAGCACAGGCCTGAGCAATCCAAACTAGAAGGCCCGGGTGCTGGGGAAATCAGGGCAGGCGACGCTGCATTGTTTACTATGAACATTCCATTCACTGCTCTTTTAGCACTAACGCTAGTACTAGCATCCAAGGCTGTTTACAAAGGTACGTTAAATGTCCGCGTCTAGGCGGTTGGTAAGGCATCCTTTTTTACAAAAGATCATCTCATTGCCAAGAGCAAACCACACCATAGCAAAACATTACATTCAACATCAAAGTGAATGGACATGATGTAAGGAACAGTGTCCCCATGGGCCCTGTGAATCTCTGGGCAGTGGGAGCCACTGAAGGTTTTAGGTGTGCTTTTTGGGTAGATCAGTCTAGCTGCCCTGTGGAGGATGGATTTAAGAGGGACAAGGTGGAAGCAGGGAGACTAGTTAGGAAAAGAGTGTAGCTGTTTGGGGGAAGGATGCCAAGGCCTGAACTGTAGGTTTGGTGAAAGAGAGGAAGGGACACATTTTGAGACACATTTAGCAGATGTGCTTGGTGGCACTAATAAACAAATGGTGGGGGAGGGGTTGCTAAGAAGGCAGGAATCCAAAATGGTGCCCGGGTTTTCAGGTGACTGGGAGGATGGCAAGTCCATCAGGACCCCAGGCAGGAGAGGAGGATTGGAGGAGGGGTGGGGAAGCTGCTGGTTGAATTTTGGGATGCCAGAGGAGCACTGAGGCATTCTCTGGGAGACTCATGGGTCAGCAGCTCCATGTGTGAGCTCAAAGTGCATGGGGGAGGTCATGGCTGCAACCTGTTGTCAGCAATGGGTGCCATTTAAACCTTGAAGGTGATGAAGGATCCCAGGGTGGACAGAACAAAACTGTGAAGGAGTTGGATGAGGAGTAAGAGAGAACCAAGAAAAGGCAGCAGGCCAGAGAAGCTGATGGAGGTTATGGGAGTAGGGTGTAGAGGTCACGATATGGCATAGCAAAGTGGTTCTCAGACCTTAATGACCCTGTGGATTACTCGTAGATTGGTTCCTGGGGCCCACCTCTGGATAATCTGGCTTAGTCAGTCTGGGGGTTGGCTTCTGGGATCTGCTTTTTTAAACAAGAAGCTCAGGAGATACCGATATGAGGGATCTGTGGACCACTCATTGTGAAACACTTCCCTGAGAGTCAGATCTGGACTCAAATCTTGGCCCTTGGGTCTTGATCTTGGGCAAGCCCTTTGATCTTCCAAACCTTGGTTTCTTATTGGTAAGCAGGCATACTAGTTCCCACTTCACAGGGTCATTGTGTGGATTAATTTGGGTGGCTCAGGACATGGTCCAGTAAAATGTCAGTAAATAGTAGGCACTTCTTGTTCATAACCAGAAGCTTGAAGATCGTGAGCAATGGGACAGGGCAGGCTGCTGCTCATGCAGGAGCACTCCCCTGCCCGGCATCTGGCCCTGGGCTGAGCTGGCCCCAAATTCCATCTCCAAGGTGTCTTGTCTGAGTTGATAGGACCAGGAGCTACTGGCTCCTCTAATCAAGTCCACAAAAACTCATGAATCAAATCAGAAGTCAATTGAGTACTTCTCAGTGAGAAATTTACTGTCAGATGGACTGGACAGCGTGTCAACTGCTTGCCATTTTCTCCCCTTGCAGGAAGCTACTTGTGTGCTGGGTGAACCTGGTATCTGGCGGGGAGGGGTGATGGGAGGGGGAGGATTGAGGCCATGGTCTGAGGACTTAATATCCTTGGGCTCTGAACTCTTTTGAACTCTTCTCAGACCACTTCATCAACAGGGAAATGCCTGCCAGGTGGACCCAAGACCTGGGCCAGCATAGGGCATCATCTCCCTACGGCTCCCACTACAGTTTGCCTCAGGACACTCTCTTTTCCATGATTCCTTGGCAGCCAATGAACACCTGTTTTCTTTAGGTTTGTTAATACCTCCAGTCAGGTCTCTTTTACTGGGGCTGTTTTGCCTTTTGAGGGTAACTTTGCATGCTGACTCATGACCAGTTGATTTCATAGACTAACAGACAGGGAAAGCTTATTGCTAAGTGCACCTCACTGTGGCCCTCTCCCCACTTACTGTCCATGCAGGCTTTCAAGGAGGAAGTGGGTTAAGTCCATGATGGCACCTCTATACACAGGATGACTTTGTAACTTTTAATATTACGAGGTACTGTTACTAAAAATGTCCACCACATTGTTTAGAGAAAAAAGCAGATTACATGGTATGCCTAGTGTGCAAGTATGATCCTATTTGTGTTTAGAGTATTAGATTTTTCCTTTCTCTTCCCTTCCTTGCATCCTTCTTTCATTCCTTCCAACTAATATTTATTCAGTGCCTACTATGTGTAAGCACTGTTGTAGGCGTATAGGATATAGCAGTGAGCAAATTCGCTGTCTCATGGAGTTACATTCTTATGAGGAGAGACAGACTAAAAAAAAAAAAGATGACATATGGGATGTCAGATGGTGATAAGTGCTATGGAGAGAAATAAATCATGGGGTGTGGCAGGATAGGGATTATGGGTGGGGAGTCTGGGGATGTCTACATTTTTTTGGTGCAAAAAAAGGTGATTTTATTAAAGCATGGAGACAGGACCCATGGGCAGGAAGAGCTGCAGGGATGTCTATATTTTTAAAATAAATTGTCCAGAAAAACCTGATGGCATTTGAGCAGATGTTTGATGGAACAACTCTCTGTTCCGTGGTTTGATATACTGATATCTATCTGTGCATCTATCTGTTCATCACTTATCCATATTTACTTTGTACAAACTCAGACCAAGGTTGAATGGATGCCCGCCTAGCTGTTACCAGTGGCTGCCTCTGGGAAATAGGCTGGGGATAGAGTGGTGTGGGAGAATGGGATGCTTTTTTTTTTTTTTTTTTTTTTAAGTAGGCTTCGTACTCAGCGTGGAGCTCAACTCAGGGCTTGAACTCAAGACCCTGATCAAGACCTGAGCTGAGATCAAGAGTCAGATGCTTAACCAACTGAGCCAGCCAGGCATGTTCCTGGGATGCTTTTATTTTTACTCCATACTAATTGGTATGGTTTTGTTTATTTTTAAATAATCATGTATTGCTTTTATACTTTAAACTTTTTTTTAAATGAACTTTTGTATCCCTGCCCCTCCCAAAAGAAAGGGTTTATCAAGCTGTATTGAGGAATGAATGAGATACTTGATATATAATGGCCAGTGGTTGTGTCTGGTGCTTAATTAAAGTTAAATTCTTTTCCCTCTCTTAATTTTTCCCCTCAGTGCCCAGGACAGGGCTAGGTGTCCAAAAGTGCATAACGACCATGGGTGAAATTCAAATAAATCCTGAATGCACTGCCCTTACTGGGAGCCCCTGCGAGTCAGTTCCAGGGCTCCAACTCTCATGGCTCTGGAGGCTGGGTAGGTCTGGTTCCCCTCCACGGAGATCAGAGAACCCTGTCTTTACAGGTCCTCATCTAGAGAACTTCATGCCTCCTTGAGCATGTGTGTGGTTTTGGACTTCCTGTCTAGACATCACACTGCATCCTTCTCATCATTTTGGTCATTCATTCATTCGTTAATTTATTTTTAAGTAATCTCTACACCTAATGTGGGGCTCAAACTCACAACCCTGAGGTCAAGAGTTGCAGGCTGTACCAACTAAGCCAGCTGGTCGCCCCTTGATCACCATTTTAAATTCTACAACCACCACCAGCAACAGATGCTTTAAAAACAATTTGTTACTAGGGCCCCTGGGGTGGCTCAGTCGGTTAAGTGTCTGACTTTGGCTCAGGTCATGATCTCACATCTGTGAGTTTGAGCCCTGTGCTAGGCTCTGTGCTGACAGCTCGGAGTCTGGAGCCTGCCTCTTATTCTGTGTCTCCCTCTCTTTCTGTCCCTCCCCCACTCCTGCTCTCTCTCTCTCTCTGTCTCTGTCTCTTTCTCAAAAATAAGTAAACCTTAAAAAAATTTTAAAAAGCCAGTTTGTTACTTAAATTATTATGAGTAACATACCCTCTGACCAACACCTCTCCATTTCCCCTACCCCTCAGCCCCTGGCAACTACCATTCTACTCTCTGCTTTTATGAATGACTTATGGATATAAGAGAAAGAGAAAGACAAATTTATATATATATATATATATATATATATATATATATATAAATTTATGTAAATTTGATTTTATGTATATATAAATTTATCATTCTCTGTCTGGTCTATTATATTGAGCATAGTGTCCTCCAGGTTCATCCACATTGTCCCAAATGGCAGGATATCCTTCCTTTTTAAGGCTGAATAATATTTCATTTGGATATATACCACATTTTCTTTATCCATTCATCTGTAGATGGATACTCAGGTTGTTTCCATATCTTGGCTATTGTGAATAGTGCTACAGTGAATATAGGAGTGCAGATATCTCTTCAAGATAGTGATTTTATTTCCCTTGGATATATACTCAGAAGTGGGATTGCTGGATCATGTGATAGTTATATTTTTAATTTTTTGAGAAACGTCCAAACTTTAAAAAATAATGGATATACATTCCCACCAGCATTGTTTGAGAGTTCCCTTTTTTTCATGTTCTGGCTACACTTGTTATCTCTTGTCTTTTTGACACTAGCCATCTGACAGGTGTGAGGCAATCCCTCATTTTGGTTCTGATTTGCATTTCCCTCATGATGAGTGATATTGAACATTTTTTCATATTCTTGTTGGTCATTTGAATGTCTTCTTTGGAAAAATGATTCAGGTCCACTGCTCATTTTTAAAAAATCTAGTTATTTGTTGTTGGGTTTTTTTTTTTTTTTTTTTTTTTGCTATTGAGTTGAGTTTCTTAGATATTTTGGAAGTTAACCCCTTATCAGATGTATAGATTTTGCAAATATTTCCTCCATTTCTATAGGTTGTCTCTTCACTCTGTTGATTGGTTCTTGGCTGGGCAGCAGCTTTTTAATTTGATGCAATCCCCTTGTGTATTTTTGTTTTTGTTGCCTGTGCTTTTGGGGTCATATCCAAATAATCATTGTCAAGACCTGTGTCAATCTTTCTATGTTTTCTTCTAGCACTTTTACAGTTTCACGTTTTATGTTTAAGTCTTTAACCCATTTTGAGTTGATTTTTGTATCTGGTGTGATATAGTGGTCCAACTTCCTAATTCTGCATGTAGACATCCAGTTTCTCAATACCACTTGCTGAAGAGACTCTCCTTTCCCCATTGTGTGTTCTTGGCATTCTTTTCAAAGATCAGTTGACCATAAATGCTTGGATTTATTTGTGGGCTCTCTTTTCTATTCCATTGGTCTCTATGTCTGTTTTTATCCCAGCACCAGATTGCACTGAATCTGTATATAGATTATGGACATCTTAACAGTATTAATTCTTCCAATCCATTAACATGAGATATCTTTCCATTTTTTTGTGTCTTCAGTTTCTCTCATCAGTGTTTTATAGTTTTCACTGTACTGATCTTTTACCTCCTTGGTTAAATCCTGAAGTATTTTGTTCCTTATGATGTCATTGTAAATGGGATTGTTTTCTTACTTTCTTTTTTGGGTAGTATTATGCAGTTGTCTTGCCTGCATGTGATTTGACAGCATTTTTAGGGGGGCATGCTTTTCATATACTCTTTCAAAGCATTCAACTTACTTTGTTTTTGTTTTGTTAACCATTTTTAGGTGTATAATATATTGGCATTGAGTACATTCACATAGTTTTGTAACCACTGCCACCGTCCATCACCTGCACTTTCTCCATTTTCCCAAACCAAAACTCCGTACTCATTAAACAATACCTCCTCATTCCCCCTGCCTCCAGCCACTGGCACCACCATTTTCTTTCCTGTCTCTATGAATTTGACTACTCTAGGTACCTCATATAAGTGGAATCATATAGTATTTGTCCTTTCACAACTGGCTTATTTCACTTAATATAATGTCCTCAGGGTTCATCCATGTTGTAGCACAAAACAGAATTTCCTTATTTAAGGCTGAATAATATTCCATTTTGTGTGTATCTATATATCACATTTTGTTTATCCATTCATCTGTGGATGGACACAACATTGTTTTTATCTTTTGGCTATTGTAAATAATGCAGCTGTGAACCTAGGAGCACAAATATCTATTTCAGATGTTGCTTTCAATTCTTCTGGGTATGTACCCGGAAATGGGATTGTTGGATCATATGGTAATTCTATTTTTAATTTTTTGAGGAATTGATTCAACTTGGTTTTTACCAAAAAGCCTATAATTTTCTTTCCTCACCCCTCCTCTCACACTCATATTTAATGGTTTTTAAAAATAGCTTTATTGAAGTATAATTGACATGCAATATACTGCACATATTCATAACATACAATTTTGATGTTTTTTGTCTGACATATATATCTGAAACCATCGGCACCATCCTGTTAATGAATGCTTCCACCACCCTCAAAACTTCCCTTGTGCCTTTTGTAACCTCTCTCCCCTGCTCCTTCCTGCCCCCTCCCTGTACTGAGGTAACCACTGATCTGCTCTGTCACTATAGCTTAGTTTACCTTTTTAAAGAGTTCTGTATAGATGGAAGCATACAGCCCGTACACTCTTGTTCTCTGGTTTCTTCTACTCACTTTGACTTATTTTCACTTATTTTGAGATTCATTCATTCATATTGTGGTATGTATTAACAATTCTTTTTTTTTTCCTCAGTAGTATTCCATGGTATGGATGTACAATTTCTTTATTCACCTGTTGATGGACATTTGGGTTGTTTTCAATTTTATATTATTACAAATGAAGTTGTTAAGAATATTTGTATATAAGTCTGTGTATGAACATGCATTTCCTTTTCTCTAAATATCTAGAAGTGAAATCGTGGCATGCCTGGGTGGCTCAGTCGGTTGAGCGTCTGACTTCTCTCAAAGTCATGATCTCACGGTTTGTGGGTTCGAGCCCCGCCTTGGGCTCTGTGCTGACCGCTAGCTCAGAGCCTGGAGCCTGCTTCGGATTCTGTGTCTACCTCTCTCTCTGTCCCTCCCCTGTTCACGCTCTATCTCTCTCTGTATCTCAAAAATAAATAAATGTAAAAAAATTTTTTAGAAGTGGAATGGCTGGATCACATGGTAGGTGTGTGTTAACATAAAAGAAACTGACAAAAAAATAGTTGTACCATTTATATTTTCACCAGAAGAATATGAAGTTTCCCATTTCTCCACATTCTTACCAGCACTTGATATGGTCATTCATTTTCATTTTGGCCATTCTAGTAGGTGTATAGTGGTATCTCATCAGGGTTTTAATTGGCATGTCTCTAATGATGAATGATTTTGAACATTTCTTTTTTCATGTGCTTATTTGCTCCCTGTATATCTACTTTGGTGAAGTGCCTGCTGAAATTTTTTCCCAGCTTATTGAAATATAATTGACACATAACATTGTGTAAGTTTAAGATATACAGTGTGTTGATTTGATATATTTGTATATTGTAAAATGATCACCACCCTAGCTTTAGCTCACACCTCTACTCCATCATGTAGTTACCATTTCTATTTTTGTGGTGAGAACATTTAAGATTTATTGTCTTAACAACATTCAGATATATAATACAGTATTATTAGCTATAAGCACCATGCTATACATTAGATCCCCAAACTTGTTAATCTTATAAATGGAAGTTTGTACTCTTTGACCAATATCTTCCCATTTCCCCCACTCCCTGGTAATCACTACTCTACTCTCTGTTTCTTTGAGTTAACTATTTTAGAATCCACATATAAGTAATATACAGTACTGTATTTTTTTTTGAGTGTGTGTGTGTGTGTGTGTGTGTCTTTCACTTAGCATAATGCTCTCAAGGTTCATCCAACTTAGCATAAACACAACAGGGTTTCCTTCTTTCTCGTTGGCCCCTTATTTCTTATTGGGTTGTTTGTTTTCTTATTTTAGTGTTTTGAGACTTCTTTATGTATTTTGGGTTCTTTGTTAGCTATGTACTGTGTGGTCCTTTTCCCTTGGTCTGTGACTTGTTTTTTCATTCTTTTAAAAGAGACTTTTGATACTTTTTATGTAATATTTAAATAAATTACATAGTTTCCTGGCATGCCAACCTATCATAAATAAAGTCAGGGAGAGCACAACTTCTCTTATTGAGCATACAGTTCAGTTGGAGGGAGAAGAAGGACATACAGGACATCAGGAAAGACCTCCACCAGTTTTGAATATGGTATGTGCTGTGGGCATCACTCATAATGTTTTCCAGAGAATGGAGCTCATCATTATGGCTGAGGATCCTGTTTTTATTTGAGATGGCAATGTGTCCAATGAAAAGACTATATATCCAAGCTTCCCTTGCAGCATGGGGTAGCCATGTGATTACATTCTGGTCAGTGAGTATAAATTTAAATTGTTTAGTGGACTTAGAATAAGGTTCCTTTAAAGAGGGGCAGATAGCTGGTGTAGGTCCTTTGATTTTGGTTTTCTATGGACCTCCTTCTTCCTGCTTGGAATGTGGACAAGGTGGCTGGAACTTCAGCAGCTATCCTGAATCATGAAGCAAACTTGAAGTGCCATGTGGAATGGGAGGTAGAAAGATAAAAGAAGCCTAGGTCTCAGATGACTACAGAACTGACACACTGGGCTTAGACTACCTACTTACAGACTTTTTCTATGTGAGAGAAAACACCTTACCTGTTTAAAAAAACCCACGTCATTTCTGGTTTTCATAAATGGCAACCAAATGCAATTCTTAAAGGAATTTGGCTAATAAAGCAGAGGATCAGGGGGAAGTTAGTTCTACTGCATATATATTTATGTCATTGAGATCATACTGTTAGACTATTTTTTGTTCATGCTTTTCTGGTTTTCATGCTTACCTTTATCTACTACTGTTTCCTCCACCATTACAACCATCTTTACCTTTATTACCCTCCTTTTCATTGTTGTGTGAATAATTTTCATTAATGTAACATTCTTTGAGAGGATTCACTTCTTGCTGATGGAGGGTCGTTTGTATGTAAAATGTATTTCTCTTGGTAAATATTCCATTGAGGGAAGCTTTGTCACTTGGGAGCATCTGTGGAAATGGGTGGAGTTATGATCAGATGTAGGGTATTTTCAGTGTTCATTGGGCATAGGCCATGCCAATCATTTCTGCCCTGCAAATAGCTAACATTGTCCCTTATGGGGTAGCTCTCCAGGGATGTAAATGAAGCAACAGGGATGCATTTCAGTCTTAAGCCAGGGTTGGCTTGGGCAGGTCAAAGTCAGCAGTGCTTGTAAAGAAAGGCTGGGGAAATTAAACTTGATGGTGTAAGAACTAAGTGAAGGTTCTTGAGTAGGGAAGTAACATGGTTTGTGTAGGAAGGGTTGGGGATGGGGTGAAGGGGACTCAAAGGTAGGTAGGCCATTTAGGAGGCTTTCATGGTGATCCAGGCATGAAGTGGTGAAGGTCAAGTTTTAGGTGGGTCATGTATTAAACAGTTCAGCAGACATCAGGACAGGATTAAACGTGCAAAAATTATTTTAAAGATTATCTGAGGAAATACCTGTTTGAGGAAAAATAAGGAAGAAGTGGGGAGAATCTGGGTGAGTCATCAGACCTCAGTGCAAGTGTGTACCTGAGTAAGAAGAAAGGTAAGGAAGAAAGCTTGGTGGAAATATTTTAGACTGCATTGCATTTCTAAGGAAAGTTCTGCAAGACCCTTGGGGAGTCCTAAGCCCAAGTCACAGTCACTGGTCAGAGGACTTCTGTTGCTGCCCCACTCAGTCATTGGCTGGGAGCAGCGTGAGAGGTCTGGCCTTGGAGCAAAGCTGGGATGGATTTCAGAGTTCCAGAGCTGGGGCCCTCGGTCAAGTGTGCTTCCTGTGCTGGAAGATCTAAGGGGGTTGACTGGGGTGGAGGATGAGGAAGGCACTAAGGAGGTTGACTGGGGTGGAGGACGAGGAAGGCAAGTGCTCTCTCAGGGCTGTCACTGCAAGTAAACAGTGCTGATCTGGTTTGGCTTTAAACAGTGGGGAGCCATACTATCCCACATCACAGGAAGTCCAGGGATGGGTGGATTTCAGGGTTGGTGGGCAAGGATGTAGTCAAGGATGAGGTACTTGCCATCTCTGTGCTCTGCCATCCATGGGTTGGCTTCCTTCTGGACTGAGAGTGACAGGGCCATGGCAGCCCCAGGAATCACAACCAGACACAACAGCATCTAGAGGAAGAAGAACACTCTCTTGCGCTTCTTTCTCGGGGGAGTTTGGCAGATTTTCCACTAAGCTTCATTGGCCAAAAGTGGACCACAAGGCCCGTTCTTGACCTGATCACTGGCAGAGGGAATGGGACCATTATGATCAGTTTATACCAACGGATTGCAACCCTGGCTGCCATTAGAAACCACCTGGAGAGCTTTTAGAAACATCCATACCTGGGCCCTGTCTTCAGAGTTTCTGTATTAATTGGTCTGGAGTGGGAACTGAGCCTCAGTAATTTGGTAACTTCCTTAGGTGATGCTAATGTGCAGCCAGGGTGGGGAACTGTCAGTCTGGAGTAGAACAGATGCTTGGGAAGGCAGCCACAATGTTCCTTACAGTCACTTACTACTTTTGTGTGGCTCATACAAGTCACAACCCTTTTGAGCCTGTTTCCTCACTTGTAGAGTGGGGGCTGGCCAAAGCCGCCTCCTGCCGTTACTGGGAAGATTGAATGCGCTCATGGATGCTCATAGACTTTGCAAACTCTCAGTCATTGACACCTGAAGGATGGTTGCTCATCGTCCTCCATCAGTTTGGAGGGAAAATTTAGCTTCTGTGCTGCTGGGAGCAGTGTAGCGATTTCCCCCGAGCACAGCTTCCTGCCATTAAAATAAAAAACGAAAGAGAAGGAAAAAAACAACAGACCAGGAAGCCAGAGGCAAATGCAGTGGGCTTTTTTCTTCTTGGAAAGCGTGGGTTTGAATGTGCTGCTATAAATGGTTTATGCAAATGAGCTGGAGGGGCTCATCCCCCTGCTGCCTGAATCCGGGACTGGCTGGGAGACAGCCAGGCACATGGATTCCAGCATCTCCTCCTTGCAGACCTGCAGCGGGTGGCTGAGGGCTGGGGGACGCTCCCCAGCTGCCTGCAGCAAAGATGGTCAGATAAGGCTCCGGTTCCTCAGTGTTCCTGGACACACCTGGCTGCTTGGCCTCTTGGCTCTTTCTGTCTGAGTGAGCACTGCCTAGTGCTGCCTCTGGTACAGAGGGGGCAGGGAGGGCCACCCCTCGGGCTGGCAGATCTTAGGCCAGGCAGTCTCTTCCTCTCAGGTCCCACTGCATCCACAGGGACCTGGGGCATCATGGCTGCGAGGGTGATCTTCTAGCTGCTCTCTGGAGCTTGGATAAGGGGCAGATGGAGCAAAGTAAAGGCCACTCACCAGCAGCCCTCGCCTCCCTTCCTCCCTCCTCCTCTTCCTCTCCTTCTTTTCTTTCTTCCTTCATGAAATACTTTGAGTGCTACCCAGTGCCCACCAGGTTAGGTGGTGGGGATCTAGAGCTGAAACATCTGCTGTTGGGTTGCTCCAAGTATGAGAAGGGGACCCTTCCCATCACTGCAGGGCTGGGCCTGCACAAAGGGCTGGACAAGCCTTAGAGAAAGAAAGTCCTGTCTGCCCTGGGGCATTGGGATGATCTCAGGGGAAAGGGCCCTCTGAGCTAAGAGATGAAGGTGAGATAGGAGTTTCTGAGTGCCTAGTGTGATAAGGGGCTTTCCAGGTAGGGGAACAGTGTTCAAAGAGCCATGGGCATGTGAGGTACAGCCATGTTCTAGTGTATATGTGCTTCTTGCGCATAGAGTGTAGATACTTGGTCTGGGGGGACGTCACATGACGTAAGGCTAGACACTCGGGCTGGGGCCAGTTCCCAGAGGACCTTGAAGGTGGGTCAAGTTTACATACTGTGGGATCTTAGCTGGGCAGTGACCCAGTTGGATTAGTCAGGCAGAAAGGTCAGCCTGGCATCCCCGAGGAAGAGGGATGGGAGGTCAAAGGTTGTAGGAAGAATTGTCCAGATCAGGATGATGCTGGCGGCCTGAAATGTGGGAGTAACCACAGGATGGATTATAGAGGGACACGGTGACTGTTCAGATGGAGGAATCCAGGATGCTACCAGACCTCTGGCCTGGCTAGTAGGACTCTAGGGGTAAACCAGGCCACAGAACCTTGGAGATGTACACATGGTGGGGTCAGAAAGAGGACTGAGAAGCAGTGAGCAGCGGAGTACCCACCAGAGAGCGTCCTGGCTCATCCTTGGCTCTCCACCAGACCTTGGTGGAAAGTGGCAGAGAAGGAGGGGCTACTGCAGACAGTGCAGGAATTCTTAATTGCCTTCCCCTGAATGATCCCCTCTCATAGCTCTGATTCAGGGAAATCCTGGTTTGGAGCTAAAGATGCATGTGTCCAGTGCTTCCATTTTACATATGTGAGAGCCGTGGCCCAGAATGGAGATTGACTTGCCCAAGGTCATAGAGCAAATTATGGAGGTGGCAGCATGACTAATACAAATAGACCTCCCAACAAAGGCTAATGTGGTCACCTCCCTTCTTTGGCCCTGAGAACTAGGAGCTCCCCTCTGGGCAGGAACAGTGGGTTTGGCTAAGCAGGGTAGAAGGTGTGGGGGCTGGGACTTTGTTTTAGAGAAGGGAGGGGTGCCCTGGGAGAGAGATCCCTGCTCCCATTTGCCCAGCAGTGGGGCCAAACACAGGAGCTGCATTAACCCACCTCCTGGAGCCCTTACCCCTGGCAGGAGGGAGGAACCTTTATAGACATTAAAAGGGGCCACCCTCCCCGAGTGTCCCCAGCAGCAAGCCGGCCTCTGCAGACCTTCCTGAGCCTTGGGAAGTTTTACCTGACTCCCAGGGAAGGCTTTTTCCTCTAAAGTTTGGTGCTGGAGAGGTCACCTTGCGCATTGCTGGGGTCTCTGGTGGCCTGCCTGCCCCTTGGCTCCAGCAGCTGGAGGGAGGGAGGGGGGGAGGAAGTAAACCCTAAAGGGTATGGCACCTTGAGGGAGGAGGCTGAGATACTGGAGAGAGAGGAAAGGAAGGTGGGAGCAAAGGACGAATGTGCAGATTGGGAGACGGGGCAGCTGTAGGGAGGAAATTGGGTTTCCTGTCACTGCCTTCCCCCTGCGGTCATTTCTGCCCTTATTGTGCTGTTCTTTAGGCAGAAAGACCCCAGTCTTCACAGCTGCCTCTGGTCCAGCCACACCTGAGTCCTGGCTCCAGAGGGAAGGGCTGCCAGCACTGAGCCAGCCACACTGTCATGGTCCCCAGGCCTTTAGGGACTAAGAGCTCTGTTTGTGGGGCTTCTCGCTGATGTGATGTGAGGCTGTCGGGTTGGGATCAGGGACTCAGTCTGGGCTTTGGGCTGCAGGTGCCCTTGCAGGTGGTAGAATTCCTGCCTAGGCTCAGCGGGCTTGAAAGCCATCAGCCTCTCCTGATTTCAACACTCGAAGGTTCCCGAGTGCCTGGGGGTGCTGCCCTCCACTCTGCGGTTGGCATGACCAGTGTCTGTCGTGTTGCAGGCCACTGCCCTGGGGGGTGGGCACAGAGCTGGCCTAGGTCAGCGGCTGGATGGACCTCAGGTTTGTCACTCATGTTTGCTGTGTGAGAACAGAAACTCCTGTTTCAGAGCCAAGCTGAGCCCCGCTCTTTCTGAAAAGCACCTGCCATTTCCTTTCTCTTTTCAGAGCATTTGTGTCTCAGGGCCTGAGAGACCCGATGCCTTCTTGCATTAATCTGCACTTCCTCTTTGGACATGTGTATGGTATAAAGCTCTGGCTCCCAGAACTCAGAGCCCCTATGACCCCCTCCCCCCATATGGGAGTGGGCCCAGACCCTAGTGGGGCTGAGGTCTGTGGGTGGATGCTTAGATGTTACAGAAGGGACCCACACAGGGCAGGGCAATGACTGGGAATACCGTCCAGTGGCGGCTAACATTGGGATGAGCAATATTTACATTTGTGCCTGCACCCACCTGGGACCCTCTGACTGATGCTGTATTTATTTAATTGAAGGGGGGGCTTTTCCCAGGGCAGCACTGCATCGTAGGCCGAGTCCTGGAGCCTGGACTCCTGAGTCAGAGATCTGGCTTCTGGGTGGCCCTGGTGCTTTCTGGCTTTGGCAATTCATTTCTATCTCCTTGAGCCTGTTTTTCTCATCTGTTAAGAAGGGATGAGCATCTGCCCTGTGGTACCAAATGCTTTTGCAAATCCAGGAAGATTTTGGGGAAAGTGTTTTGTAACTTTTATGAGCTGGGTCATTATTCCAAGAGGCCACATGGCAGAAAGGCCAGCGCTCGGACGCCGGTGTCTGGTGGATGTGCATGCAAATACCACCTTGCTGCACGTTAGCTGCGTGACTGGGATACAGCAGCTAACCTGTCTGAGCCTCCATTTCCCCACCGAGGGCGCTGCATTCCAGGGCTGCTGTTTCCTCCTGTGGGCCCGGTGTTTCAAGATGCTGGCAGCAGATGTAATTTTCTTTTTTTAAAAAAAATATTTATTTATTTTTGAGAGAGAGAGAGAGAGAGAGAGAAAGCTAGAGCATGAGCAGGGGAGGGGCAGAGAGAGAGAGAGAGGGAGACACAGAACCCAAAGGAGGCTCCAGGCTCCAAGCTGTCAGCACAGAGCCTGACGTGGGGCTTGAACTCACAAACTGCAAGACCATGACCTGAACCAAGGTCAGAGGCTTAACTGACTGAGCCACCCAGGCGCCCCCAGATGTAATTTTCTTAACTGGTTTGAGTACTTGTTTGTCTCAATTTCTTTCTAATTTTTGTAGCAGAAAGAGGCACTGGGACCCCTGCTAAAGGGGTATGGATTCTTTAGGGGGGCCAGGTCAGAGATCACGATGGGCGGGGTGAGGCAGCTAGTCCTGGTGGGACTGAGGAGCTCTGAGGGGCGAGGCCCCTGGGCAGCTGGTAAAGCGTGTCTGGTGGAGGCCCCTCTCCTGGCCTGGGATTCGGAGGCCTCGGGCCCCACCCACACTCCGACAGCTCCTGAGACTCAGCCCAGCTTCTCTGCTCTGCTGAATGGCTTCCCAGATCCTGGCCCTCCCGGCTGTACCCTGATGTGGCCCAGGCCCTGTTCAGTGACGAGCCCAGTCCTCACCAGGGCCGTACCCATTATCGTTTGCTTGGCCAGGACCCACTGCCCACCCTCCCCGGAGGTACACTGTGCAGTGCTTACGAGTGCAGGCCCCGGAGGCCAGCTGACCCGAGGGCAAATGCCAGCTCTACCGTTTCCACATTCTGTGCCCCAGTTTCTCCTCTGTCCGGTGAGTTCTGCCTCCCACACCGCTCTGAGCACACTACATGTGTGAACTCATCCTCCTGCCCACTCCCCCGGTAGCCCTATGAGGCAGGCAGTATTATCAACCCCATTTTCAGAAAAGTAGGTGTTACAACCGGGATTTGAACCCAGGCAGTCTGACTCTAGAGCCTGCTCTTTTTAAGAAAAACAATTTTTTAATGTTTATTTATTTATTGAAGTTTGTTTATTTAGATAGAGTGGTGGGGGGAGAGAGAGAGAGGGAGAGAAGAAATCCTAAGCAGGCTCCATGCTACCAGTGCAGAGCCCGATGTGGGGCTCAATCTCATGAACTTTGAGATCATGACCTGAGCTGAAATCAAGAGCTGGATGCTTCACTGACTGAGCCACCCAGATGGCCCTAAAAATGTTTATTTAAATGTTTGTTTGTGTGTTCGTTCATTGATTCATTCGTTCATTCAGAGAGTGAACTGGGGAGAGGTAGACAGAGGGAGAGAGAGAATCCCAAGCAGGCTCCATGATCAGTTGTAGAGCCTGACTCGGGATTTATCTCACAATTGTGAGATCACGACCTGAGCTAAAATCAAGTGTTGGCTGCTTAACTGACTGAGCCTCCCAGGTGCCCCAGAACCTGCTCTTTACCACCATCTGTGAAGCCACCTAGTGTAGACACACACTCATAAATGGTGGCCGTGATTAGCATTTCGTTTTGTCAGATCATTGGGATCTGGCTGCCTGTGGCCCTGCCAGCAGGGTTTGGCCTCTGGGGGTCCCGCACCATCACACTCCTGTCCCCGCTAATGCCCTGTGTCTGACTGTTGGAGTGGGTGGCCCCAGTAGGGGGCAGGGCCAGGGCACAAGAGAAGAGGTGGGGGCTGAGCCAGCTGGTCCTGGGCTCTGCCCTTCCTCAGTAAGCTGGGCCTGGGAGGGGCAGGAAGCAGACGAGAGCTTGAGAGCAGACTCCTCAGAGGCAGGAGGATGGGCTGAAGGAGGCCCAGGGAGCCCTCCCAGCCCAGGGATGGTTTCATCTAGCTGGGGGTGGTGTGTGTGTGTGCGTGTGTGTGTGTGTGTGTGTGTGTGTGTGTGAATGTGTGGGGGAGGGTGGTCTTTGCCTGCAGAGGAAGGATTTAACCTCCTGCTATCAGCTGCCAGCTTTTCTCATAATCCGGACAGGCCCGGCGGGATCAGTCGGGTATGTTTACGAATCTCGGATGGATGCAGCTCATGTCTTGCTCCAGCACATGTGTCCTGTCTCCTGCATCACATTGGGCCTCATCTCTGTGCCTTGCCTCCCCCATAAACATTTCATTGTCTGCCCTTCCTCACCCTCCTCCGCAAGGTTAGAATTTAGGGAGTACCTTATGAATTCAGGCCCTGGTAATTTATCACTTGTGATTGATCCCTGGGACAAGGACTGGCTTCAAGTTTAAAACTTGTTCTACCCTTGAACAGAAACAGAGCGCTCACCAGGTGATAAGGGATGATGTTTAATCTGCTTGCTTAGAAGGATCTACTGTCACTCGGCACTCTGAAATGGCATTTGCATTTCAGGCACGCGTGCACTAATACGTAAAGCACCAGCGAGTGGTGCACCGTGAGCAGTGCTGAGAAATGGTGCTCACGTGATGGTGTAGATGGTCGTTATATATGAAGGCACTCCTCCCTTTCTTTTCCTTGGTATAACGCACTTGCTGTGCTGTATTCATATCCTGCATCCTACCTCTCCTTTCTGAGGCCGGGGCAGGAACCTTAGACCCTCTATGTACAACCTGGATTCCTTAGCTCTCTGAGTCTCTGAACAACATCATCGACAGCAATGGTTACTATTACTTGTTGAGCCAAGCACGGGGCCTCAGAGAAGCTCGGGAGCTTGCCTGGTTACACGGTGATAGAGCTCGCCTGTCTGACCACAAGATCGGAGCTCCCATCGTGCGCAAGGGCTGGGTGGGCACATCCCTCCACCCTCCCTGGCCAGTGACATAAATGTTCTTTTTTTTTTAAATTTTTTATGTTTATTTATTATTGAGACAGTAACAGAGCATGAGTGGGTGAGGGGCAGAGAGAGAGGGAGACACAGAATCTGAAGCAGGCTCCAGGCTCTGAGCCATCAGCACAGAGCCCGACGTGGGGCTCGAACCCACAGCTGTGAGATCATAACCTGAGCTGAAGTTGGACGCCCAACCGACTGGGCCACCCAGGTGCCCTGACATAAATCTTATCATAGGCAAATGTTTGCTTCCTGGTAGGGTCTCTGTGGGTGTGGGCTCCGTCTGGCACGCTCTGTCCTGGGATTTGAAACCTGGTTTCTTACTTGTGTCCTTTCTGCCTGGCACGGACAGTGAACCCTCTGGTCTAGGCTGGCCCTGGGAAGCAGGCGTAGGTGTGTTTGTGTCTTGGAGGGTCTGAGAAAGGGCTGCTTGGCATTGGGCCCAGGGTCTGGGAGGGGCGGCCAACTCCAGGCTGTTTTCTCAGATTCTCTTTCAGTTTCCGCCCCCGCCTCTGCACCTGTTGTGTTCCCATCATCCTGGGCGGCTGGCAGCTGTCACTGCTGGGGCACCTGTCCCAGCCCCAGAGGACGTCCTATAGATTCCCTGGCTCTCGTTTCTCTGTAGCACACAGCTCATGCTCTCTGTCTGTGTTTTTTGTGTCTTTCTCCTCATCTCCATGCACATTGCTCTCTCTTGCACTCTTGTCCTGGGTCTGGGCATGGGAGGAAGCTTTAGGCTGGGGTTTCCTGCTCCCCATTCTCTAGCGCCAGGCCCAGTCTAATGGGGTAGGAAGGATAGCCCTGGCAGGTTAGTCTTAAGCCTCAAATGCCAGGTGATTCATCAGCTCAATCAAATTATCTCTTGTTCTTGACGAAAAAGATACTATGGCAACCAGGAACTGCTTCCCAGCTCCTCCCCCGCAGGGCCACCTCCCCTTTCTGACCTCTCTTTATGGACCTCTGCAGATAGGAGTCCCGTCTGCCCCCACCTCATAAAGAGAAGTTACCCCCTCTCCTTGTCCAGTTTTGTCTTCCATGCCTTTGAATGCCCTGACCCGAATGTCAACATCATGTTAAGCACCAGAAGACATGACACCTCAGTTTAAGTCCTCCTTATTCTCTATCCATCGTGTGATCTCTGGGAAGTCCACAGCTCACTAGGCCTCATTTGCTACACCTGTAAAATGAGCACGTTACTTCATGGCCTTTTTGTAGGCAGTGACACTGGACCCAGAGCTTTCTTGAGGCTTCTTCCCTTCAGGGATCTTGGTATGTGCGATTCTGGTGGTTTCTGTTCAGTGAACTTGTTCCATGTTTTGTTCTTCATTTGCTAGGTCTGCCCTAGACTTTACATTCTGAGAGGGCAGGTTTAGCTGGGGATGTGGATGCTAGGCCTTGGGGGACATGGATGAGGAAGGACTTGGTTGGGAGGGAGGTGGGCTGAGTAGCCCACCATGGAGACGAAGATGGCACCCAAGGGGGAAGAGGAACAGGCAGAAAGGAATCAGAAGGCAGGGAGAGGGGCTCTCCCCAGCTGGGTGGGTTCAGAGAGCCAAGGGGGCAGAAGTTCCCTGCAGCCAGAGAGCAGATGCGGCAGGGGGCTACCTGGAAAGGGCAAGGGTTCTTTCTGAAGATTGGCAGGGTTTCTGCTGCACCAAATTGCTCCCCCGGGGCACATCTAGCCCCGCCTTCTGCCTCTGGGCTCTGAGGCATTGCAGCCCCCCATGCGGGTCGTGGCCAGGTCTACTTTCTGCCAGATTTCCAGGATAGGCTCTGCTGCTAACAGATCGGAAGTCCAGTCATCCTCCAGTCCGCAGTCTCCCCCCCTTCATTTAAACTCCATCCTGGGATACCCCCCTCTGTCCGTTGGAAAAGTCCTAGGCTCTGCCTCCAAATCAAATCCCTCTGATTCCTTAAGGAGAAGGCATACTGTTCCCTTGTCTGCTCTTTCCTAAGCAAGAAGAGCCCCTGCCCTTTGGCCTTTTGTGGATAGAGCATGAGATTTTATGTAGGGAGATCTGGGTTTGAGTCCCAGCTTGTCTTGCCTTCAGTGTAACCTCGCTGAACCTCAGTTTAATTGCGTGCAAGATGGGTAGGACTCTACTCCCAAAGAGATGTTGTGGGGATTCGGTGGGATTATGTATGTGAAATACTTATCACCGTGCCTGGCATGCAGTAAGTGCTTAATAAACGGTAGCGTTTATAGCCTCTCCTGTGGATTTGCTTATAGAGTCTCCATTCCTGTTCACATCCTTTCCATGCCTTCATGTCCTCTTTCACATCCTTTCTAGAGACCAGAGTGCTGAAATAATTCAGCCAGAGCCAAAGGAACTCCATTCCTTGATCCCAGCATGGCTTCTGCTTGGCTTCTGAAGGGAAGCAGTTGGCCTTGCTCACCACTGGGTTCATAGTTGACACTCGACGCTTGATGAGTGAATGAGTGATGTAGGTCAGTGGTTCTCTCGCCCCATGTAGAAACAGAATCCTTTGGCTGAATGAAATTTTATGTTATGCCCCAGTGAATGAAACAGAGAGGGGGTGCAGTGCTGGCTGCTGCTTCGTCTGTAGAGGCCTGGACACCGCTCTCGGGAGGTGGGGTGGGTGGGGCCCTCAGACACAGGATGTTGCCACTTCCTATTTAAATTGGGGAAGTGGATTGTAGGAAACAGGGCCCAGGCCTTCGGGGAACCCCCTTTAGACAGTGGTGGTGTGAAGGCCCAGGGGCCACCCAAGCACCCCTCAGTCCATTCTCTAGTGGCCAGAGCGAGGGCCGCCGCCCACCTGAAGGACTTCTGGTTTGCTGAGCTTTCACTCTGTCCCCATTCCTGCTTGGTGACTGACCCCAGTGCTGCTTCCGGAAAATTACACGAATTCCCTTCCATTCGTGAGATCTTTCCCAAGCAGTTGCTCTGTGCAGGCACAACGCTAGGCTGGAGCGGAGTGAGGGCAAGTCAGGTCCAGGCCCAACCACGTTCACACTCCTGCTCCCCCCCCCCCCCCGGCACCTTTTCTTCCTCCAGGCATTCTCCACACCAGATGGCTGAATGACCTTTTAGAAACACGGGTCTGGTCTTGTTGCCTCTCTGCTGAACCCTCTCAGGGGCTCCCTACTGCTCTCAGAGGAAAGGCCAGATTCTTCACCCTGCTCTTCAAGGCCCTCCTGGTGTGTCCTATGACCACCTTGGCTTTGCCACAGGAAGGTTTCCTCCAGCTCCTTCTGCTGCGCCTGCCCCCACTGTACCAACCTTGCTTCTAGAATGTGTGGGGCTTCCTGCAGCCACAGTGCCTTTGTACATGTCATGCTTACTCTCTGGAGCTCTCTCGCTGTCTTTTTTTAAAAATGTTTATTTATTTTGAGAGAGGGAGAGGGAGAGAGAACTCTTAGCAGGCTCCGTGCTCAGTGCAGAGCCCGACATGGGGATTGATCTCATGACTGTGAGATCATGACCTGAGCCAAAATTAAGGGTTAGCCGCTTAATCCATGAGCCTTCCAGGCGTCCCTGGAGCTCTCTCCCTTCAAAGCTACTGCACAGCACATGCACATACCTGCTTATCCTTCACCTTTGCTTTTCAGGAAAGCCAGCCCCAAGCCCACTGAGAACCCTGCTCCTTTCCTTCAGAACACTTTTCTAGGATTGTGACTATATGTTCTTTAGTGAGACTGCTTGGTAGATATGTTTCCCTCTGGACTGTAAGTCCTCGAGGGCCAGGGCCTATTATTGATCACCTCTGCATGCCCAGCTTAGTGTCTGCACATAGTAGGTGCTCATCAGTGTTGGTCCAGTTGAATTGTTCTGATGCACCCAGGGCAAGCCGACAAGGCCACAGCTAGGCATGACCATCTCTGTGTAGGGCAGAGTAAAACGAGGGCTTGGGAGAAGCATAGCTTGGGGTCAGAGAAGAGACAGCTCCAAGAAGCGGGGACTCACTCTGCACCTCGGGTCCCAGGGAAGCTTCCCAGAAAAGGTGTTTCCAGTGCTCAGGGAGTGAGAAGACTAGGCTGGCCATGTGAAAGGGGCTGGTGGGGCAGGGCCCAGGAAGGTGCGTTAAAAGGCAGACAGGGTGAGGGGGGTTGACTCTGCTGCTCTAAGAACAGCCTCCGGAGCAGCCTCTTTTTGTCTTGGTTTCCTCATCTGTAAAATGGGCATAAAAATGCAGCTTATCCCTTAGGGTTGTCATGAGGATTGAACAAGTTAATGTGTGTAGTGTGCTTAGAACTGCCTGGCACACAGTCAGTCCTGCATTTGCTATTATGATTATTTATCCCACAAAAGGAGTTTGGGTTATTTCCCCTCTGTTAGACCTTAAACTAGCTTCCTTCCCCCAGAGAATTGGGTGTATGTGCCACGGAGCATGTGCGTGCATGTACATGTGGCTATGCACAGCCACGAGCAAGGTGCACCTGCAGAAAGGGGCAGCCTTGCATGGAACTGGGCGTCGCAGCTCATTCCAGGGAGAAGACTCAGGCATGCCTCTGGTCTGGGAGGAGGGTTAGCAGGCTGGGCTTGTGGGCCTAGCCCTCTGGCTGGTGACACTAGGTCAGGCCTGAATGCCCCTCCCCCAGACCCACTCAGGGGTGGCAATGGCAGGGCCTTGAGATGAAGGCTCAGAGCCCAGCACAGCCCCTCGTAGCGTCCAGGCCTCTGAGTCCCTTATGATATGGGGTAGCCCCTCCCTTTCCCATAGCTCTTTCCCCAGCCCCCATGTCTCTGCCCACTGGCCTTCCCTCCCCACCCAGATCTTTCCCTGGGAACCCAGATGCCTGACCCTGAGGACAGGGGCTGGGGGCTGGGGGCTGGGCCAGGGCCTGGGAAAGGCCCTTGTCTTGCAGAGAGCCTGCAAAGGGTGATGGACTATGAGATTGTCTCATAGACCCAGGCTTGAGTCATGACTCTGCCTCTGACCTGGTGGGTCACCTCAGGCAATTTCCTGAGACTTTCAGAGCCTCAATTTACTTTTCTGTAAAATGGATCTAACTATCGGTAGCACCTACTGCCTGGATTACGAAGGAGATAGTGCATGCAGTGCCCAGTGCACTGCGACGCTCATTTCACAGAATGGCGTTGTTCTGGTGATGCCTTGGGCTCGAGGGGCCTGCCTTCCTACTGCCCTCTGCCCTCTCCGTCTGCACCTTTGCTTCTCCTCTGAGTGTGGTGTGCCAGGTTTTGCACACTCAGGATTTCTCTAGAGACTGCATGCGTCTGTGGGAGCGTGCATGTGTTGAGTAGGTACTTTGCAAGGTGTGTGTGTAACGGTGCAAGAGTGTGTCTGGTGGGCAGGAGGTAGGTAAGCGTGCATAGGGATGAATGCTTATGCCAGCCTGGGTTTGTGCGTGTACATGTGACATGGTACAGGCAGGTGATGAGGTTGCTATATACTGGTGCGTGTGTTTGTATGGGACACACATTACCATTAAAGGACAGTTGGTGTGGCGGTGAAAGCATAGATCCCTGGGCTTGCATCCCAGCCCTGCCACTTTCTGGGTTGGTAACCTGCCTCTGCCTCACTGTTCTCATCTGTAAGATAATAATAATAATGGTACCTGTTGATAATAATACTAATCTCTTCACTCAGCCAGTGAGGACTGAAGGAGTTAATACTCCTAAAGCATTTGCAGTCAATCCTGGAAGAAGATAGAAGCCATGTTAGCTGTTTGTTATTAAACTCCACTAGCCTGATTGTAAGCCCCTTGAGGATAGGACGTTGTGTGTTTTGCTCACCTTGGAACCCTCGTTGCCTTGCCCATTGTCTGCACGTAGGAGGTACATAATGACCCGTGAATGGCTGTAAGCCTGGGCGAGTGGTGAGGTTGTGTGCATGTGTGTGTATCTGTGATGAGGTGTGTGATGGGGAATGAGCATATGTGCATGCACACGTGTGTGTGTGTGTGTGTGTGTGTGTGTGTCTGTGTCTGCTCTGGCTGGGGCATCTCCAGTGCTTTCTGGAGCCGGCTATTTCAGGAAGCCTCCAGTCTCCTCCTCCTTATGTAAATAAACATGACAGATCCCATTGCCTGTACCAGTGCGGGGAGGTGGGGGAGGCTCCGGGAGTGGGTGGGAGCCTGGAGGCGGCAAGCTGGGCCAGAGGGGTGTGCTTGTGTGTGCGTGAGTGCGTGTGTGTGTGTGTGTGTGTGTGCGCGCACAGCTGGCTTCGCGGGCAGGAGCCGTTTGCGGGAGGGAGTTTGTGGGGACACGGGAGGGGCGGGCTCGGCCCTGCCATGCCGACTGCCGGCCGCAGGGGGAGGAGGAGGGGCAAGAGGAGGGGAGCTGGCGGCTAGGGTGGCTCGGTGACGAGGCTAGCCGGCCAAACGAAGGTGGCCGTGCTGCCCGCTGCCTGCGATGGGGGGACAGATCACCCGGAGCACTCTCCACGGTAAGGCCCCAGCTGATGCCAGGGGGTCTGCCCTTTCCCAGCCTGGGGACCACCTGGGGAGGCTGGAGCCCGGGACACCCGGGTGAGGGCATGGTTATCCCCATCTCTTTATTCCTTGGTGGGCTCTGGGGGCGTGGGAGGGGGCGCCTTTGGGTGTTGGCACTGGGGTGGGGGAATGCAAGGGGGCCTGGAGAAAGCAGGAAAAGGTGGGCTTTCTCAGCCGGCAGAGGTCAGGCAGCTAAGTCTCCCCACAAAGTCTTGTCCTCTTCCCTTCCTGGGGTGCTGAGCAGTCCCGACATGGGCTGTGAGGCCCTGGGTCTCCATATCCGCCTCTCCTAGAACTGAGGCAAACCATAGTTAGACAGCTGGGGGGGACCCGCTTGTAGTTCTGGGATGCAGGCCATGGAGGTCAGTGCTGTGTTCCACAATGGAGACGTGGAGTGATGTGTGGGCACATGTGTGTGCATGAGTGTGTGTGTATGTGTGTGCCTGTGCTCACAAGGGTGCATTGGAGGTGTCTGTGGTGTGTACCTGTGCCCGTCTGTGCCTAAGCTACGGATGTGCAAGTGACAGCCCCCTACATTGCCTGACCTCGGTTCTCAAAGTATGTGCCCTGCTGGGGAGGCCAGTGAACTTCTGACCCCTGCCGTTTACATCCACAGTCAGACAGGTAGACAGGCAGGTGAAGGGGTGGAAAGGAGGCGCACCGATTGGCTCCCTACTTGCAAAGCTGCTTTGTGCCCCGGCTCCTGTCCCCTCAGTCTGCCTGGCTCAAGCACTGTGGTCTTGGGAGTAACATGGCCGATGTGGCACCAGACCCAGAAGGGAAAGACTTTGCAGGGACTTGTTTTGTCATTGCTGGGCCCTGGGGTTTCTGTACAAACTGGCTGGTGCCAGAGCAGTGTGGGCTGACCTTGGGCAGTCCCCGCCACACTCCCCTGTGTCCCCTGCTCCCCCCTCAGATGGGGCATTAGGAGACGGGGCAGACTCCATCTGCTGAGTCCAGTGGGCACTAAGGAACTTGGGTGAGGCCCAGGAAGGTGGGAGGGTGGTGGTGGGAGCGACCGGGAAGCTGGGGCTGGGACTGGTGACCAGGTGGCTTCTCCCTTCCAGGTTCTGGACTTTGAGAGAGTAATTTCTAATTAAAAAAGAAAAAGGCAAGAGAGGAGACATGGGAAAAGCAAATCATTGGCTCTCTTAAAAGGAAATAAATTTGGTCCTGGGCCTAGAGGGCTAAGTGACAGATGGAAGGTCCTGGAAGACACATAATCCGGAGCCGACCAGTGGCCTGGGCCTTGGCCTGAGACTCGGACTAGGCTGACCTGGGCCTGGCCCTGCGCGTCTGTGGCACGAGGGCTCCTCTCAGGGCTCACTGGCCCCAGCACGGCCTGTTAGCAGAGCGTCTGGAGCAGACTGGCATTTTCCACTGGAATCAGACTTGGGCAAGCCTGTGGCCTGGGAAGGACAGAGAGGCCCTCAGAACAGGCCCAGGACGCAGCACACTGTCCTCCAGCTGCCTTGGAGCACAGGCAAGACCACCGGAGACAGGATACGGCCTTCAAGGGCTCCCGCTGTGGAGCAGATAGACATGTGTTAGGGTGGGGCCAAGTGTCTGCGGGAGCCTCAGTTTTCTCATCTGTTAATGGGGCTCATAGTAGTACCCTCCTCAGAGGATTATTGTGAGGATTACGTGGGACAGTATGAATAAGGACTGAACGTGGGGAAAACCAAAAGGGTTTGGAAAAGCATTCTGAGGCCAGGGTCATAGTCCCTCCCCCCTGGGACAGGAGGATACTTGGAGTGTGCGGAGAGCTCTAGGAGCAGGGCATTCAGGTTGGGTGGATGTTGGTGAGTGCCTATCAAATGCCCCATCTGCTTTACCCTCCTTCCCTCCCCCACCCTCAGCCAGCACCTTAGGCTGGGCCTCCCACCAAGCTGGCCCTGACCGCTGCCTCAACTTCCCATCAACACGAGTAGGAGAGGGGAGCTAGGGGCTGTGGAGAGGGTGTCTTTGCCTGTGTCACATAGCCCCGTAGCAGGCACCTGTGCATGCCCATCCTCACCCACACCACAGCCGCTCAGGCCTACACCTATGCACCGGCTGTCCCGGCGGCTATGGTTTTACCTCTTCCCTAGAGGCGCATTGGAGAAAGTGGGAGATTCAGGGGTATCGCTTCTTCCTAGGGGCACCCTCAGCCCACACCTGGCTCCCTAAGAATAGTTACATACTTCTCGATTGTGTTTTCACCCTGGGCCTTGGGATTTGGGTTTGGTGTAACTGAAGGTTTTGGATTGCGGGGTGACAGAGGTGAGGGGGGTGTGACAGAGAGTGCCGGGGTGACAGAGGTGAGGGGGGTGTGACAGTGGTGTGTTTGTGGACATGTTTTGGCTGTCTTTGTTTCTGGTGTCGGCAGATCGTGTATGTGTGTTTTGGGCCTCTGTGTGTGTACGGCGTGATGTGTACATAGCTGTCTAATATTTAAGGGATTTCATGTTTTGCCTTCATTTCCATGTGTGAGTGGCCACATTTGTGTTACTCTGTGCCTGGGACATGTCCTTGTTATTCTGTACATGTCCCTGTTTCTGCATGAGGTCTGTGTGTGTGTGTGTGTGTGTGTGTGTGTGTGTGTGTGGCGGGGGACGGGGGGGGGTGCTGGTGGTGAGGAGTCGGGCTCCTCTGGGACCAGCCTGGCAGGAGACCCATGGGAAAAATTAATTCCCATTTGGAAAATGGTTTCGGCAGTTACATGCTTGATGTCTTTCATCAGGCAGATTTCCAGAGCTGCTCCTAGTCTTGAGGGCAGGACCGGGGGCGGGCGGGGGAGAGCACCAAGGGAGGCAGCAGCAATACTGAGAGGCCTCAGCTCCCCTCCTTCCCTCCCTTGCCCTGCTCTGCCCTCTTCTTTCTTTGCCTTCCTCCTTCACCTCCTTGAGTGCTCCCCCAACCAACAAGGATAGGCCCAGTGCTGAGGGGTTGATGTACGGATGGCCCATGCCCAGACGTATGTGTCACCACCAGGTTGATCTCTGGACCAACAAACCCTAGATGCTGGGGTGCAGGGACTTGAGAGATGGTTCCCACTCTGTCCTTTCACAGAGGGGGATGCTGTGGCCCAGAAGGGGAAATGGTTGGCTGAGCTCATGGAGCTGGCGGCGTCGGGGGGAAGCCAGCCCTTGTCCCTTCTGCAGTTGGCTCCCCACTTCTCCTCCTTGGGTTCCTTAATTCTCAAATGGGCAGCAGGGGAAAGGGCACCCTGTGGCCTTATGAGACCTGGGATTAGCACAGTGGGAGCGCCCTGTCTCCTGGCAGCGCTCTGGAGGCTTAGGCCAAGGTGAGCTCACAGGTGTGGTGGCTCAGCTTGATCTGATTTACTCTCTTAATCCCACTCTGTGCCTGCCACCCAGTGGGCACCCAGCAGATCCTTGGTCGCTGAGTAGGAGGGAAGAGTGAGGGTACAGGCCCTGGGTGGCTGGACTGCGTGGCAGTGGGAGCTGCGGGTGGCTGGGGGGCAGGTGGGATGGGAGCTGTCAGGGACGGCTTCAGGGACGTGAGCCCTGAGCTGGGCAGTGGGGCCAGGCACGGCTAGAGAGGAAGGGGATGGTGGGGCAGGGTCCACTGGTCATGTGACTTTGGGTCAGTCCCTTCATCTGAGTCTGGGTCTCAGTGTCCTCTTCTATACCTTGGGGATGGTAAGGTTTACCCTGAAGGTTGGTAGGAAGGATTAAGTAAGCTAATGAGCATTAAGTATACCCTGTGCATAGTAAGCACCCTATAAATGGATGGGTTCCTATGAAGGTTTCTGCGGAGGCTCCCCCAGGCCTCTGTTAAGTTCATGAGTGTGTACACACACATGCATCTGGCTGCCTCTAAGGACCAAGAATATCTCTGCGCCCTCCAGCCCTGATGGGTCCCTGGGACACAATGCTTGTGTCCACCACTAGGCACGCCCACTGGTTGTGTGTGTGCATGCAGGCACACAGGAATGAGTGCGGATCTGTGTAAGGGGAGCTAAGGGTGATCTGTGTGGTGTGCGGATTTATGTGATGGAACCATGCTTCCACCCACAGCCCCACATTCTCTCGGGCCTGGCCTGGGGACTCTGGGGAGGTGCTGGGAAGACAAGGACCTGGAGCTGAACCCAGAATAGTTATCATCTGGAATCCCCTTCTGGAATCTTGGGGTAGGATGGGGGTGAGAGAAAAGGAGGGCTGGTCCCCTTTGGCAGTGAGGATATGGGGAGGCACAGCTGTATACATATCTGGCTGCTGGAAATGTCAGACTGGGATGTCACAGAGTGAGTGACAACAGGAGGCTCAGTGTGGAGATGAACTTGGTGACAAAGGTACCAGTCTTCCCCACTCCCTGCCACTGTCTTTCACCCAGCTTGTGATTCATTCAGACCTCCAGGTCTGATTCATCCAGGTCATGGATTCATTCAGACCTCCAGGGAGCAGCAGGGCCTCTGTAGGCATAGCATAGCCAGGGCTCTAGGGGAGATGATAGGCCAACATGGCCCCTAACGCTGAATCACAAAGGTGTGTATACATGGGGGCTGCAGAGGTCATGGAGAAACCAACTAGAGAGGACTGGAGGGTTCCTGTAGTAGAGAGAAGATGGTGGCCAGCTAGTTTGGGCTCACTGAGGGCATTATCTGAATTCAGAACCTAGTTCTGCCACTTACCAGCTATGTCATCTCGGTAAGTTATTACCTCTCAGAGCCTCTGTTTCCTTATCTATAAATTGTTGTACAGCAGATTACCCCCCAAAGTTAGTGGTTTAAAACAACAAACATTTCATTCCCTGTTTCTGTGGGTCAGGAACCTTGACACAGTTTAGCTAGATATCTCAGCTTAATGTCTCTTGGGAGATTACAGTCAAGTTGTCGGCTGGGGCTGTGGTCTCATCTGAAGGCTTGCCTGGAGGGGCAACCATATCCAAGCTTGCTCATGTGGTGATGGGCAGTCCTTGGTCCCTTGCCACACATGCTTCTGCACAGGGTTATCTCAAGACATGGGAGCTGGCTTTCCCCCAATGGAGAAACCCAAGACAGGCAAGGGAGAGTAACTGAGATGGAAGCTGAAGGCTTTTTATACCCAGTCTTGGGCATGGCATCCTTTTACTTCAGCAGTATTCCATTCATTAGGAGCAATGTTCCACTCTACTCCACACCCAAGGGGCAGAGATTGCAAAAGGGAATGATGGCCAGGAGGCAGATGTGTGGATCATCAGGGCCATCTTAGAGGTCGCTTCCTCCAGACACCTGCTTTGCAGGAACTGAGATGGTGAGGTGAGCTTGCATGTGAAGGGCATCTGAAGCAGCATCTGAAGCAGCATCTGATACCAAAGAAAGAAACAACTCTCATGACTTTCCTTTTCTCCTTTTTCCTGCAGGCGAGTGGGAGCTATTGAAGTTTCTTAGGCGTGTAGTGCAGGATCTTGGTGCTGGGCAGTGAAGGAAACTGTCTTTTTAGTACCCCTTTCTCTGATTTCTCCATAGAACACCAGAAAGGGCAGGGAACAGAGTAGGTACTCCCTGGACACTTGCCAATTGGTCAGTGGATTGAAGAATCAAACAGTGGCAGTTCATTCAACAATTTGCATTGAGCCCCCTCTCTGTGCTCTGAGCTAGGCACTGGGGAAACAGCGGTTTCTGCCCTCAGGAGGCTCAGGGTCCATCAGGGAAACAGACACAAATAGCCCTGCAGCTTTCCTTGCCTGGAAAGCTGCACCGCAGAGCATGGAAAACGATCTGAGTAACTCTTCTCAACTCCCAAGGATGGCACACACCCAGTAGGTACCTCAGGGCATTTGCACTTAATTCTGTGGAGGAGCCGGAGGTGAGAGAGGCTACTTGGGTGCTGGGTGCTCTGTTAGGGGTTTGTGGGTGGAGTCCCTGGGGGTCCATAGCAGGGCCCTGAACCTCGTCTGGGGGAAAGTGGGCTTTAAAATCAAGGTCTAAAGGGGCACCTGGGTGACTCAGTTGGTTAAGCGTCTGACTTTGGCTCAGGTCATGATCTCACAGTATGTGGGTTCAAGCCCTGCATCAAGCTCTGCGCTGACAGCTCAGAGCCTGGAGCCTGCTTTGGATTCTGTGTCTCCCTCTTTCTCTGCCCCTCCCCCACTTGTGTTCTCTCTCTCTCTCTCTCTCTCTCTCTCTCTCTCTCTCTCTCTCAAAAATAAATAAACATTTAAAAATAAATAAATGAAAAAAAATCAAGCTCTAAAGAATGAGTGAGAGAAAGGCAGGTACATAGGTGGGAAGGAGGATGGGAAGGTTCCCAGCAGAGAAAGGGGGTTGGACCAAGCCTGGCAGCAAGAGGCAAGTGAGCGAGGCAGCCCCTTTAAGGAAGGGAAGTTCCTTCCTTAGGGGAGTTCACATTTGATAATCATCTCTCCCATCCAGGCCCCTTCTCCACCTGCTTTTCCACCCTTCAAACTGGCTCCTGCAGCCTTTACCCCAGAGAGAGCCCTGTGCAGTGCATGCAGTCCAGGATTAGGGGATTTGGGATGAGAGAAAACAGCAGTGTCTGGGCTGAAAAGAGCTCATCATTTCCTACAGGAGTGTTTGCTGCTTTTATAAGAAAAAAATAAGACCTTATGCTGGGACCAGGTGTTTAAGTTTGCAAAATTCTTCCACATCTGTGAACTCCCTGGGTCCTTACAACAACTTGGAGAGATGGATAGGGCAGCTATGATGACCCTGTGTTTTACAGAGAAAGAAATCAAGGTCCAGAGAGGTGAAGTGACTTGCCCAGAGTCACAGAGCATGTCTGTGACATGGCCAGGGTTTTGAACCCAGGACCTCCTGACTCTATGGTTCATGTTCTTCGTCCTCTGATCCTTGTTATCCAGAAAGTGAGATGGCCCCCTTCACAGGAGGTGCTAACAACTGTGCCAGCACTGGTATTCAGGCCCCCAGGTTCAGAACAAGGCGATCCTGAACATGGTGATATGGGGGGTAAACATGGTGATATGGGGGGTGGATAGCTTGAGCAAAGGTGTGGAGGTATGAGAGCACAGATTGACGTCAGTAGCAATAATAATTATTGTTATATAATACGTATTAATAACTTAATCCTTTTTCATTATTAATACAATTAATAGCTGCTAAATAATAATAATATTATTATTATTTTAGCAACCACCTACTGGATTAGTTTTAAGATCCCATGAAGAAGATCTGCCATGATTCCCATTTTACAGATGAGAAAAGCGAGACTCCAGGGGTCTCACAGGTAGTGACAGAGCTATTGGGTTTGGAGGCAGCAGACCTGGGTTCAGATCTGGGCCCTTGACTTTGGCTGGGTAACTCCACTTCTGAGGACCTGTGTCATAGCGGCACTGGGGGCGTAATGAAGACCCTGCCTGTTAAGTCACATAGAGGTGGTCATTCTCCCTGTCTCTTCTTGGCAGCCCACCTCAGCCCAGCCTGGGTATCCGGGGCCCTGCCAGGATGGTTCTGGGGCAGAGCTTGGCCGGGCAGTGGGGAGGTCACTCTGGAGGCTGCATTATATCCGGGCATCCCCCCACCCCCTGGGGACCCCACCGAAAGGCAGGAATGTGGTCCAGATCTAGCTGAGGGTCACCTGGAAGGCAGGCCAGGCTTGTGTCTGGCACCTCATAAATGCCCAGGAGGAATGGCTGTGGAGGGGGGGAGTTTCCATTGTGTCAGCAGCAGCCTCGCCTGAGGGGGGGAAGTGCCCCCACTTTGGCTCCTGAGAAGCTTGTAAACCTGTCACTGAAGGGGGCCTCCCCAAGAGCTCTGCTGGGAGCCAGATGGTGAGACTGGGGCTCCACCCAGGACCACTGGCTGCTGGGGGAGTAGTGTCCCAGCACCTCAAGATCCTTTGCTGTGGCTACTCCCCCAGCTGGGACTGGCCAATGCCTCCTCCACACAGCCTTTCCCCACTACGCCCGCCATCTTGGATTTACAGGGAAAATGGGCTCTAGTATTAGATGCTGAGTAGGGTAAAGGACCCCTAAATAGCACCAGAAGACCAGGGTTTAAGTCCCGGGTCTGCCACCTCATTGCTGTGTGGGCTCAAGCAATCTGGTTAACCAGTCTGAATCATAACTCATCTGTAGAATGGAGACCTTAAGGGTCATAATGTCTGTTAAAGTGCAGGGAAGCCCTTTTGGATGGTGTAGGGAAGAAGCCTTGCCCCCAGCCACCCCTCTGGCCCTTAGTATCAGAGCTGTGCTCAGGGTTAATTCTCTGCTTTCACTCCTTCTTCCCCACCGGACTGTAATGCCAGCTGAGGTGGAGGAGGGAGATTGCAGGCAAGGACAGCAGGGCTTGGGGAGGTGATGAGCACCCTGGTCTGGACCACCATGTTGGACACCTCGGAGGGCACAATTCCTCATATAGTCTGTGCAAATGGCACCCCCTGGAGGCATGCAGGGCAGAGCCTTCGTGGCTGTGTGTGGAGGCCCTGGCGCTTGTTCAAAGAGAGGTGATGAGGCCCTGCTGTGGCCCTGGTGGCAGGGAGGAGTGGGCGGGGCCCAGGGATGCTTCTTTCTCAGGTGGGATCAGCAGGTTGGATGTGGGGTGCTCAAAGACTCCCCTGGGGCCTGGGAGCATGGAGGGCTGGCGGGTTAGGATCAGGAGTTCAGCTGTGGTCTGCCAAGTAGCAGGAGACCGTGGTCACTTGGAAATACCCAAGAGGCCAGAAAGGGTTTTCACATCATCTCCACGGAGTGGCACGGTGACTTTGGTTACTCAGAGCTGAGTGCAGAGAGAAGGGGTGGAGGACAGACCTGGAAGCCACACTGTGGGCAGGCGGGGGCAGGCACAGGATTTTGCATGTCCAGGAATCAGTGAAGGTGCTTCGCAGCTTCCAAAGTGCTCCCCTCAGACCCACTTCAGAGGCTTAAGGCCAAGAGCACCAGGCCCAAGCAGGGTCTCCCGTTCCATGGTCCCAATCCTAGGCACTGACTGCAGGGGGTGATGGGGGCTGTGGCAGCCTGAGATTGCCGCCTCCCTTTCCTCCATCTCAGTGAAGACCTGATTTGTTAGTTGTTGTTGCTTTTGAGGTATTCTTTATAGACCGTAGCAGTCATTCTCTTCAAGTGTATAGTTTGGGGAGTTTTTGACAAATGTGTAAGTTGTGTGAGCACTGCCACAGCTAAGCTAGACCATTTCCATCACCATGAAAACTCCCTTTGTGCCCCTGTGTCTTCCTCTTCCCCAAACTCCAGTACCCACTGGTCTGTCTAGCCCCACAGTTTTGCCTGTTCCAGAGCACCCCTCAGATGGAATGAGAGTCTGTGCAGCCTTGGAGGCTGGCTTCGCTCACTCAGCACGGTTTCGTGGCTCCTCTTTGTAATCCTGTTATCATTCACTGTTCTTGCAGAGTGGGATTCACTGTGCGCATGCACTGCGTTTTACGTCCAGCCATGTGTGAGGGCGATGTATGAAACGTGGTTTGCATTTCTGTTTTGGTGGCATACACATGTGTATCATGAAAACAACGTAATAGGATGCCAGGAATCCCCCAACATACTACTTGAAATGATTTTACATGGTACATGGATGAACAGTTTTTTCCATATTTTACCAGATTGTGAGCATATTTTATTTTATTTTATTTTTTAAGTTTATTTTTGAGAGAGAGAGAGAGAGCAGGGAAGGAGCAGGGAGAGAGGGAGAGAGAATCCCAAGCAGGCTCTGCACTGTCAGCGCAGAGCCTGATGCAGGGCTCTAACTCATGAACTGCAAGATCAAGACCTGAGCCACGATCAAGACCTGAGCCGAAATCAAGAGTCGGACACTTAACTGACTGAGCGTCCCAGTTGTGAGCATATTTTAATGTGCATTAAAAAAAAATGTGTCCAGCACACCAAACACATGCTTTCTTGGCTCTTTAATACTTCATGGCTAAGACACAGACCTTGGTGTTGCATTGCCTGTGTTTGATGGCTAGCGCCTCTTTCTGCCAGCTGTGTGACCTTGGGCAAGCCGCTCGACCTCTCTGAGGCTCAGATTCCTCATCAGTAGCATGGGCTAGCAATGTCCCTCCATACCTGTTAAGTTTGCTGTGAGGATGAAACCAGTAAGTGTAGGTCAAACTCCCTCTTAGAGCCTGGCACCTATCAGCCCTTGGCTGCTATTATTATTAGATGCATATGGCCCATGTGTGCTGGGTGTGTGATTTATGTGTGCTGTTTTATACATCCTTGTGTACACGAATACATGTGTGTGCATAGTACATGTGTAAAGGTGGGATTCCTGGCCTAAGGGATAAGGGAAGGGTTAAGTCTCATAGGGTCTGGATTATCTTCATGTGCTCACAGGTGTATATGTGTGCCCATGAATGTGCCTTTCTGAGGCTACGTGTCTGGGTATACGTTGTGTCCCCAAGGGTTTCCTTATCCTTCTCCATCCTTCTGCTGTCAGCCAGGGTGGTGGGCCTGTGCTACCCTTGCCCACCCCAAACCCTGCCTGTGGAAGGGAGGCCGGGGGAATGGTCCTTCCAGGGCCTAGGTCTCTAGTCCCTGGGTGTCTCCACCATATGTGCCCAGAACTGGTGTTTTCTGGGTCTTTATGCGGGACCATGGGACTCCACCCAGGATGGGTGGGAATGAAAGGAAGTGTTTTGAAGGAAGCCAAGTTCCGGCAGTTGGTCCATAGATTCTGAGCAGAGGCTGGGAAAGAGTCCCACCGGAGAGGCTCTAAGCTATTGGGCTCAGCAGGTTTAAAAAACTGCTTTACTGAGTTATATTGACATATGCTTAACCACATGTGTTTAGGGTTTATAATTGGGTGGGTTTTTACATATGTCACACCCATGCAACCATTGCTATAAGCCAGATGGCAAACACATCCGTCATCCCAAACACTCCCTGTGCCCCTTCGTAATCCCTTCCTCTGTCCCCCCCGCCCTCCTTCTCAGGTAACCTCCAATCTACTTGTTATTACTAGAGCTTAGTGTGCATTTCCTAGATTGGGACAAATGGGACAGGGTGTGGGCAGGGTGGGGGGCAGTGGTTGAAAGGAACAGAGGCCCTGTTGTTACTCCGTGGATTGTGTTTGGTTATCGTGAAAAACTGGCTTATTTCACTCAGCATAATTATTTTGAAATTCATGTTGCCGCTCATATCAGTAGTTCATTCCTTGTTTACCACTGAGTAGTATTCCATTGTATAGAACCGCCACAATCTCTAATCCATTTACTATAGTTTTTGAGTCTTGACAAGAGTCAAGCTGTGTCTGAAGCTGGCCTGATCCCAATGTGCACCTCTCTCAGGCAGGGCACCTGTAGGTCACCTGTAGCCACGCTGTGCCCTTAATCTCAACCATCTCCTTCCCTGGAATGACCTCCCCTGCTCTGCGCTATCCAGGGCCCACTCAGCCTCTTCCAGGTAGCCTTCCCAGACTGACTGGGTCTCCTCTGAGCGATTCTCGCCTTTACTGCATGGTGGTTTTCAAAGGCCTTGAGCAGTGTTCTGTGATTCTAGTCTTTTCTCTTTAGTGAAAGCAAGAGGAACTCCTTCTTGTTCCAGCCCTCCCTCCCATGCACAGGATATCTGACCAGCCATGGACTGTGGACTCTCGGGTCTGGGCCCTCTGGGAAGAAGGAAGCAAAGATGCAAAGTGATGCAAAGTGATGCAAACATGGCCTGGACTGAAGGCTGGGTCTTGCGAACTCAGGACATTCCTCTCTCCATCGCCCTTCCCTCCCAGTCTTCCTCTCCTTCCTGGAAACCTCTCCTCTTCTCTAGGGAGTGGAAGGTGTCAGGGCAGGCCCGATGGGGACTGAGCTTTCTGCGTTATTAAATCACAACCATGGAGGAAGCCATCTCTGAAACACCCCAGAAGGCCTCTGTCACATGCTGTGGTTTCCTACTTCCCCAACCCCATCTTCCCCATCCTCCATGTTTCTCTCTTCTCAAGTTGATGGCATGGGCAGGGGCTGCCTTTCCTGATGGATGGGACCTGGATCTTGGGGAAGAAACGAACATCCCCACTTCCTTGCCCCCAGAACTTCCAGGACTTCATTAACATTCCTAGTGCTGATACACATCTTAGAGCCGCAGGGTAGGGGCCACCTGTTGTGCTGGAGCAGGGAAGTGACTTTCCTAAGGTCACACAGCCAGTTAGTGACAGACACAGGCCACCAGATACCTCGTCCTTGTTCTTTCCTCTCTCTGCCCTGTCTCCCGGACACCAACCTCACATGCTTGTAATGTGCGTTCTGCCCTGTCTCCTCTCACATGCTTATAATGTGCCTTCTACTGGACCAAGCCCTGTCCTTTTACTCCATCCCATTTTTGGAGTGAGGTCGAACAGTGTGCAGGAGAAAGCAGCCTGCCTCCCTGGCCAGAGCTTCTTGAGGCAGATCCGCGTTCTGTTAGGAAGCCTGGGTGCAGAGGCCCACCTGTGTGCAAGATGTGGGCATGGGTGATGGAAAGCAGGGAGGCGGCTTGGGGTGGAGGGAAGTGGCCTCGAAGGAGGGAAGCGGTGGGCGTGGTCCTGGGGCTGCTGCTGCAGCGGCAGCCGCACCCACCTTGCTGGTCTCCAAGGGCAGCCCCGTGGTCACGTGTTCACTACAGCTCAGCCTCATCAGCCCAGCTCCCATGCCCTCTCTTCCTCCTCCCCTCCTCCAGGAGGCTTTCCTGAGAAGCAACCTGCCCGTCCATCCTTTCGGCACTTATCGCTGTCTGCCATTTTTATTGTGATTCGTGTCTGGGTCTTCTTTCCTTTCCTGAACTGGTGTCTTCTTGGGGATGGGATCCATGTTTGTTTCATGCCTGTATGTCCAGTGCCTAGGACAGGGCTCGGTATTCAGCAGCTAGATAATGAATTTGCTGAACAAAATCAATGACAGTGGTAGTGAGTGGTAGTGTGCGGTGGTGGGTGTTGGCAGTAAATGCTGCTTTATCACAAGGGTGGATGGTGGAAGACAGACGGTGGTAAATACTAGTGAGTAGCAGGAGATGGTACCTGACGGTAGGTGGGAGGTGATGGGTGAAGGACCAGGGAAGATGGTGATAGATACTAAATGGTAGTAGACGGTGAAGCGGGACATAGCAAGAGATGGTAGCAGGTGGCCCGAGGTGGCAGTGGATGAGTTGCAGCGGTGGTGGACCTCCTGGGCAGTGGGCAGCTCCTGCTATGTTCAGGGGCCTCTGCCACACTCTCTGACATTGCAGCCTGTTCCTTTGCAGACTCCATCGGGGGCCCCTTCCCTGTCCCCTCCCACCGATGCCACCACAAGCAGAAGCACTGCCCTCCGGTGCCACCCGGCGGGGGGCTCCCTGCCACGCCACTTCTCTTCCACCCGCACACCAAGGGCTCCCAGATCCTCATGGACCTCAGCCACAAGGCCGTCAAGAGGCAGGCCAGTTTCTGCAATGCCATCACCTTTAGTAACCGCCCGGTTCTCATCTATGAGCAAGTCAGGCTGAAGGTGGGTCCCCCCCCCTGCACTCTATGCCTCCTGGGTCTCGAACCTTCTTTCTCAGCACCGCCTTCTGTTACGGCCATTACTACATCCTGCCCTTCTCTTGCCTCTGTGCCTCCCCTTCTGCTCTTCCTCATCCCTCCTCATGCTCTTGCCTCTTCCTACTGTTTTCTCAACCTTCCCCATGTGATGAAGAAGGACCCGGGGAGGGGAGCGGCCAAGGGGACACAGGCTGTCACTAGACAGTGGGAAGGCTCCCAGAGGAGGGGAAGGAGGACAGCTGGATGGTGTGACTCCCCATGGGGGTCTGCCGAGCAGCACACTCCTCCCCTCGGGCCCTTGGCTGTACCGGGGAGGCGCTGCGGGCCAGGCAGGGGTGCTGTCTGAGGCCATCTCTTCCACCCAGATCACCAAGAAGCAATGCTGCTGGAGTGGGGCGCTGCGCCTGGGCTTCACGAGCAAGGACCCATCCCGCATCCACCCTGACTCGCTGCCCAAGTACGCCTGCCCCGACCTGGTGGCCCAGAGTGGCTTCTGGGCCAAGGCGCTGCCCGAGGAGTTTGCCAACGAGGGCAACATCATCGCTTTCTGGGTGGACAAGAAGGGCCGCGTGTTCTACCGCATCAACGACTCGGCCGCCATGCTCTTCTTCAACGGGGTCCGCACGGCCGACCCTCTCTGGGCCCTGGTGGACGTCTACGGCCTCACGCGGGGCGTCCAGCTGCTTGGTGAGTGCCCGCTCCCTGTGCCCCTTTGCTGCGGGCCGCGCCTCCGGGTGCATGGGGATCCCTCTCCTGCTGGCACTAGAGGGCACTGGGAGAGCTCAGGGAGCCTTCGCGTGCCCTGCAGTGTGTGCCTGTCCCTCGGACCCACAGCTGGGGTGAGGGGCGCCTGGGTGGGATTTCTGCCCTCCAGGGCCCCTTGGGTTGTGCTTTGAGCAGTGCACAAGCTTCAGCATACACGGCAGCCTCAAAGACCCCCGCTCCCAGGAAGTAATGACTATTAATCATTGAAACCATAGTTTAGTGAGCACGTACATGAGCCAGGCCCTTCACTATTGTCGTTCTCACTGCATCCTTGGAGGCAGATTCTATTAGGGGGCCCCTGGAGGCAAGACTCAAGCTCAGGGAGGTTGAGTCATTGGCCCCAGGAGATGCAGCAGGTGAGGCGTGGAGCTAGCACTCAGTCCCAAGTGTGCCCCCGGCCCCTGGGCTCTGCAGACCCCCAGGAAGTCCAGCCCTACCCTAGTGCTTCGTGCAGGGATGTAAGGGGGGCAAGCGGAAGGCTCTGGGGTGGCTGAGACTTTTCTGGCTGCACCTGGGTGCCCGGGCTGAGTGAGGCTGCTTCAGGGGAGTGAGAGGACATACATCCTGTGGGAGGCAAGGAGGAGCGTGAGAAGGCAGCCCGGGGTGCCACGGTTCCAGGCTTTCTCAGGAGGGCACACATGGATCCTAAAGTGCGAGTGCTGGAAGGGGCCTCGGAGAGTCTCAGGCTTCCCGAGTTGGTGGCTGAGTCGGGACTAGAATCCAGGTCACCTAACTCACGGTCCAGGGTCGCTCTCACCTTGCTCACTCATGCATGTGCTGGCAAGTGCAGGTGCATGCACACACACAGACTGGGTACAGATCAGCTCACGGGCAAAGCGGCTGTGTCTCCAGGCAGCGCCTGCCTTAGCCTCAGCTTTCCTATCTATAAAATGGGCTGTTGGGAAGGTGAAGTTAAATTAAAGAGGCTGTGAGTAGAGTGCCCAGCACAGTCCTGGGTATGCAGTCAGTGCTCAGCCTGTACCTGCTCTTCCCGCCTCCCATCCCTGCCCCCATTTCCCTGCAGGGAAAAATACCATGGAGGTGGTTGGAAACCTTTTTTTTTTTTTTTTTTTTTTTTTTTTTACTTTTTTTCCTTTCTAGCTTCAGAGCCTAGAAACAGTGAAGGTCTTTTCAAAACACCTCTTTTTGAGTAAAAAGACAGTGAAAGTAAAAACAAGTGAGTAATTGTCAGAAGCCTTTCTGTTGAGTTCCAAACATCAGGAGGAGGCTGTTTTTATTAATTAATAGTTTGGGAACTTTCTATTTTTCAACTCAGAAAAGTGCTTCTACATTCACGTGGACAAGTTAAGAGCCTGAAAGCAGGCCCTTCCAAGTCTTCGTAAGTGGAGAAGGGAGCTGAGGCCACCCTGGGATAATTCCCTTTGTGAAATGGGTACACTTGCCGGGCAAGGCCTCTACCTCCCAGCAAAGGAAGGGCAGTGCTTATGCCCCTGGGCTACCCTATACTAGCTGTAGGACCTCAGCTTCCTTATCTGTAAAATAGGGGTAGGTAATAATAAATAACTGTTCTCAGGGTTCTTTTGAAGGCTTAAAGAGCAGGGTTAGGTGAAGCAGCTTACACATAGTAGGTATTAACGACTGTCAGTCGTCTGCACCTGTCCTGGAGAGGGTGCAGCTTAACGAGTGAACACCTTCCCGCCACTCTGACATCCTTAGGGCCTCACACTGCAAGGCACTGGAGTCCCAAGGCCCAAGTTTGCGCTCTAGCCTAGACACTTCTGTCTGGGCCTCAGTCTTCTCATTTGTAAAGAGTTGGTGAATACTCTGGCTTAGCCCAGGGCTGGGCCAGTGGTGGGAGACAGAAGTGTCTCCACTCTTGAAAAAGGTTATAGTCGTGTTGGGGGGGAGGTGAGGGGGGTAAAGGAAAGTGGGGGCAGCATTCTTGCTTTCCCTTTTCCTAGCAAAGAATGTCTTTTCCTACAGTCCCCCCCAAATCCCATTCTGGCATTAAGGCCCAGCTCGAAGGCCACCTCCTCCCTGAAGCCTTCCGGAGCTGAGTTCTCTTCTCTGTTTCTTGTGTTCCGCCACATGGCGTCTGTGCTTCTCTCAGCACTGTGGCACTGGCTGAGGCTTGGTCCATCCATATGTCTTGCACGAGACAGGGAAGGCTTTGAGGGTGCATCCGTTCCTACCCCACTGGGTTTCTCTCCAGAGTGGAACCTTGTGTCTGGCGTGCAGAGGACACCAAGGTTTATTTGGAGGCTTGGTTAAGTGAGAGGGGTGGGAAGCTTAACTTGTTAGATGAAGGAAAGTGGCTGGGGGTTGGGGGGTAGACCCAGCTTTGCTCTCACAGACAGCCGCAGCCTCACTGGGAAATTAGACAAAGCAAACCCTCCAGACACAATCAGGGCATAACTCAAGAGAAGACAGTAAATTGTTTAATGCTGTAGTCATAGGATCCTTTCCATCTGCCGAGATGGCTTCCATCCAGCTATCTCATTTAATCTCTCAGCAGCTGGCCTTGGACAGAATGTTTTCCTTTCATCCCCATTTGTCAGGGAGAAAACTGAGACCCATGGAAGACGGCCTGCGTTAGGGATGCGGCAGAGCTGGGATTTGAACAGGGTGTCCTGATGCCAAAAGCAGCACCTTCCCCAATTAACCTCCAGCAGATTTAAGTATGGAGGGAAGCAGGAATTGAGAGGAGGCTCACGTCTGGAGGCAGGATGGAGTCCAGGAGGGCTTCCTGGAAAAGGGGGCTTAGGCTGGGCCTACATATTCTAGGAGGGTCCAGGGAGGAGGTGGTGATGGGGACATGCTAGGTGAGATAGGGCTTCCAAAACCCCAGGGGCCTAGGGAGGGCCCCACCCGAGGGCACAACCCAGGTGCCCTCACCCGGCCTGGTCCTGTTACTCCCCTCTCGGACTACAAATGGGTTTTCCCGCAGTATTTTCACTTGCCTCTGGGTTTCCCAGCAGGCTCCTCTCTGTACATCGGATAAGGCTGAGGCCCCAGCAGATTCCTGTCCTAGCTATAAATCACCATAATCCCTGGGTATTTTCAAACACTGATTTTAGCCCCTGAATTCAATTAGCAGATTAAATTATCTCTTTGCTTTGTTCTTCCTAAAGTGACTTTTGTGTGTGTGTAGAAACAAAGAAATCCATCCAAGATCTCTTCAGAGGTAGGCACGCTGCTCTACACCCTCATTCTGTGACCTCCCCTCTGGGATAGCCCACTCCGATATATAGTCCCAGGGTCAGCCTCCTTCCCTTTCCTCCCCACTTCCCACCCAGCACCCCCGCACTCCCCCACCTCCTGCCCTGATGCCTCCCGTGCCTTTAGCTTTCCCTGCTCTCCTCCCAAGCCATCTTGGCTTTGAGTTTCTCCTCCCCCTGAAGACAGGCTTGTCTTTCCTGAGGTGATTGCCTCCCAGGCCAGTGTCTCATCTGCAGGGACTTCCTGCTAGTCCTGCCCCCTCCTTTCTGTCTCTCTCTCGGACCTGTGGCCAAAACCCTCCAAACCCCACCTGGCCCACATCTGCTCTTCAGATCAGAGATATCCTGGGGTACTTGGCACCTAGTAGATACACAAGTCAGGCCACGGACAGACTGGCTATCTCTCCTGACAGAGTGGAGGCAGGGGCTGGTGTCTCTTCCTGAAGTGACACCGCCATGGGGGTGCCCCATCCCACCCCCCCACTGCCCTAACATAACCCCAGCCTGCTGGTGCCCACACCATGACCCCTGCAGGCCTGCTTCAAGCCTTCCAGGCACCCCCAATATGATGGAGTTCAGGAGATTAACTCTGTCCGCAGGGTGTCCTGCCCAAGCCTGGGCTGGTATTTCCAAGAATAATAGTTGCCTACCTCCAGGAAGAAGGACCTGCAAGCAAGCAAATAGACACAAATTTTATGGGGTGATTAATCCTTGGAGAGATAAGCTCCTGTCCCAATTCTTCAAGGTCTCCCTCCTCCTCTCAGAAATGTTGACTCGGGGAAGGGCAGCTGTGGGTCCTGGCAGAAAGCTGGTGAACCAAGACTCCACTTATAGGGTGCTCCTGATACCCCTCTGTGCCCACCACAGCCTAGGTACGATGCAGGGGTGGAGGGGGGAGGGACAGGAATTGAAAACCCAGCCCCTTTCTTTGAAGAGAGTTTATCTGGAGGGACACACGATATAACTGCTCTCAGATGATCCAATTCTGCAATGAAATGTGGCTGAAGAGTAGAGCCGTGTGTCGGGGGCGGTGCAGCGGGGGAGTGATCCAGGACTTCCTGTAGGAGAGGAGTTGCAAGTCAGGAACCAAAGGAGCTGAAATGCACAGACTGGTTGGGGAGGAGCAGTTTAGGCCAGACTGGAGGGGTATGCATGGGCACAGAGGTGGGGAATTAGATTGGCATCATCAGTCAGGGAGCAGAACCTTCAGGGGAGGGAGGGAAGGGAAGAGGCATAGGTGACCTGTGGAGAAGGGGTGTGCACAGGTAGGGCTGTCTGCGTGCATCGCAGGGGAGAGAGCCGTGAAAGTAGAAAGCTTCTGGCAGCTTCCTTGCTGTCAATGTCTTTGGAAAGGAGAAAACGTGGCCCAGAGATGGGAGAGGGCTCGTCAGAAGCCAGGCTGGGTATAAGGTCAGTGTGAGAAGACGTTGCCACATCAAAATGGTAGTGGCTGAGCTCAGGAGGGCACTGAGGGTTGGCTCCCAAGGGCTCATGGCATTCTGGTTCATCCCAACCTGTGCACATGTTCCCAAGTCCTGGAAAAAGACCTGCCTCCTGAGGACGGAGATCTAGACTCTCAGGGAGGGTAGCTTTCTGAGGGCCAGGCTGCTACTGGACCAGTTTCTGGGCTGGTGAGCCAGCCTGGCTTCCCTGCAATGAGAAGCCTGGGCCTCTCCCGAGATAAGGCCCTGGGTAGGTCTCCCATTCAGGGTGTGCCTCAGCTTGGCGGCAAGAAGGCTGTCTGCTGTCCTGGCCAGCGGAGGACCACACTGCCATCTGGGCCTTCTGCTTCCCAGGCTAAACCAATATTTACCTTCAGCTGTGGCTGCCAGGGGCTGAGAGGCAAATATTAGTTCAAGGAACCTGAGCGAAGCTGTGGGGTTGGGGGAAAGAGCTGAGGATGCTGATGGCGATTTCTTCTTCTTTGACAGTTTTCTTTTCTTCTTGAGTAAAACAAAATTCTGTTGTTTCTCCTGCTTCCGAGACTCTTCCCGGCACTTCCTTTCTGCTCATCCCAAATTCTGCTAATCATAATCAGGGCCCAACTCCAAACCCTCGCCTCCACCAGGAAACCTTCCCTGACCTCCCTTGTTCGTATGACCCTTCCTCTACCTGACCCCCTGAGGCACATGAAGGTCTAAGTGGTATCAGCAGTTCTGCATCATGTATGGTCCTGCTGTTTAAGATGACAGCATAAATCCTTTATGTGTATTATAAAGAAAGTTATTATTTGCTTGTTTTTGCGGATAAGGAAACAGAGTCTCAGGTCTGATAACTTGCTTACAATCACACAGCTTGGAAGAAGTGGGACTTGGGCCCAGGAACATGGGCTGTATTACTTCCTAGCTTCTCTAATTATGAGTTCACCTGGTCCCCTGTTAAGTCTGGATACCTCCCAAGGGTGAGGTGTTGGCCCTCCCGTGTCTTCCAGGATAGAGTTTATGAGAGCTCAGGGGGTCAGGGATCAGCTGCACACATGTTGGGCATACCCACGAGAGCCCCAGCAGGGTTGGCTGGGGAAGTGGGGGGTGCCTGCACCCCGATTCAGAGTGAGGGTAGTCTGCCTGCCTCCTAGTTCCCTGAAGGCTCTTGAGGGTTTCCTCTGGTTCTGTTGTTTACAGTGCACTCTGGTTTTTTTTTTTTAAATCAAAATGAATATATAAAAAGTGCAACCATATATGATTGGCAATATTAGACTGTTTCTAATACCCTGAAATGGCAGTTTCATATTCTCCACCTAGCATCTCTCTGGTCCAAACTATAGTTTTGGGGAGCTTGAAGAGACCTAGGGGTCCGGGGTGGGGTGTGTGTAGTGGTGGAGCTGGGGCCTTGCAGTACTGGGGACAAAGCCCTCATTGCAGAAGCAGGAGACATGATTGAATCAAGACTTGACGTGGCCACTCACTAGCTTTGAGCAAGCCTTCCAGCTTCTCTGTGCCCCAACTGCCCCATCTGTTATTTGGACATAATTATATACGTGCCATTTACCTCAGAGAGTCTGTGAGGCTCATGAATATGTACAAGTGTTTACGTAAATAGCAAGGGCTATCATTTTTAGGTTAGAAAAGAATACTTAATTTAAAAATACCACCAAATAGACCACCCCCCAAGTCAGTCCTCTCATTAGAAGAGGAGGCCTTAAAACTAAGTCCCTGTATCTGGGTGAAATTCAAACCATTCTGTCTAAACTGTTTCTTGGAACAAGACCTATGGTTCTCTAGCTGGGTTCCTTGGAACGCTGGGGTTCCACAGAGGCATCTTTGAGGCGGCTGAGTTGGCAGGCTCTATGGCTTCTTCTTAGACTTCAACCAGAGATTTTGGTTTGGTTGGACAAAAGGATTCCACTGCTTTAAAAAAAAAAAAGAAAGAAAAAGTTTGAGAACCGATAGACCAGATGAGTCTGAGAGTCTGTATGTCTAAGATCCTCTGGCCTGAAGATTCTATACATCTCAGAATCTGTGATTCCCAAGTGTTTCTGGGACATTCTACCCTTCCCTCCATGAGCCTCAGAAAGTATTTGTTTCTCCCAGCTTTCGTGTGGTTTGGGTTTATATGGAGAGGGTGGAGGCGGGTGTGGGTTTCGGGGCGCTGCCCAGAGGGGTGGAGAAACCCCTTACCCGTCCAAGCCATGTGCCCGCCCTCCGGGCTCCTTCCCCTGCCCCATGCCAGATTCTGACCAGCAGGACGATGTTTGTGGAGACAGTAAATGGGCCGGCAGCGCCTTCTAAACAGGGGCCGGCAGATACCCGCCAGCCGGCTGGCTGCTGCAGGCCGACCCGTGGTTAAAGATTATCCAGTGCTCCGGAAGTGAGAATCGAAACAAACGAGACTCTTGGGCTGATGGCAGGCCCTGCTTCAAAGGAGCCCCTTGCCTGCCCGGGAGGGCCCCTGCACCGGTGCCCAGGCCCTGCTTTGGTTGCCCCGCACTGGCTGGCTACACGTGGGAGGGCCCGGCAGATCTCTGGCCAGAGCTGGTCCCGGAACCCTCAGCCTGGCCCCTCCTCTCCCTTCCTTTCTCCCCGCTGGCCCTGCGGACTGTTCTCCAGGAATTTGCTAGAACAGTTTTCCCACTGAGTGCCTCTCCCTTCTGTCTGTCCACACTCTTTGGTCCTTCAGGGCCCAGGTCAAATCTTGTTTCTTTGAGATGCTGTCTCTGACTCACTGTGAGACAGGAAGGGGGCCTCAGCCTCGGCTGGAGAGCATTATCCTAAAAGGGATATTTATCCTAAAGAAGAGAAGGCTCAGAGAGGGTGCAAGGAATGGCGGTAGGACACGCATGGAGTCATGCAAGGAGAGCTTTCCTAACAGTATGGTTGTTCAGAGATAGGGGACAGATTGCCTTGGGATGTGGTGAACTGCTTGTGCCTGGGGGCATTCTAGTCAAGGCCAGGTGAGAGTTTGGCAGAGAGAGATGGATTTCCTCTGGAGACGCTGAGAATTCTGTAACAAAATTGTATTCAAATATTTTCATGCCTCCAACCTTTGATCCTCCCACAGCCTACTGGCTCGCTGGGGCCCCGGTCCTGGCTTCTCCTTCTGTCTCTAACCACTGCCTGGGGTGGGTGCGTCAGTGAGTGGGTCAGTGAGTGGGTGACCTGAGTGCCACCTTGAGGGGAGGAAACCCCCTGTCCTGACCTCGCTGCCCTTGCAGGGCAGGTCATTTCTGTTCTGGCCCGAAGTATCTGCAGGGCCACCACTAGGCACCAGATTAGGCAAGAGCTGAAGACGGACAAATTCCTTCCTGAAAGATGGGATTTGGAGAGGGGAGCCAGCTTGACAGCTTCTCCGGTGGCCTTGAGCCACCTCTCTTCCTGTCATAAACACCTCCAAAGTGGGCAGCCATGTGTCCCAGGCATGGATTACATAACTGGTTGCTTCCAAACGGGCCACCCCACTGCTTGGGGTTACAGGTAGCCCATCTGCTTTTTCTGAGCCGTAACCCTGGGCTGAGGCTGGTCCCAGGGTGCTCTCCCATCGCTTTGGGGGCCAGGACCCTCCCTTGGCCTCCAACTCGATGTCAGCCCAGACAGCTCTGACCTTTGCTGTCCTTTGTGCGGAGGCCGCCTGACCAGCTCCTCCATCTCCAGTGTCATCTATTTCAGGGCCCGGCACAGCTGGACACACTGAGGGGATGGCTATTTTGGAGCTTGCTGGCGGCCCGAAGCCGCTCCTGACCCCGAGGGGCAGCCGAGTGCGGAGAGGAGACATACTTGGGCTGGGCACTGGCCCCGGGGATTCCATTTTTAGCTGTTTCCCAGCATCTCCTGTACCTTTTCTCCCTACTCATCCAAGATCTCAGGCAAGGGCCATAGGGGTCATTTTCCTGTCCCTTCTCCTCTCCCCTACACCCCCTCCCCCCAAACTGTTTCTCTTTCCTTCTTTCTCCTCTGATGTCCCCTTTGTACCTTCTCCTTTCTGGTCTTTAGTCAGTGATGTCATTCATGACTGATATAAAGTCCTACCTTAAGGTCCAGGAAGTTAATTGCCCAAGTGCAGGTGGGCCTAACTGATTGACAAAACTCACCCTGAGTCAGTACTAGTACCTGAGGTCATCAAGTACCCAGGTCCCAGGGCCTTCCCACTCTACCTCTGATCCCTGCAACAACATCACAAGGCAGGTATTATTACCCTTGTTCTCTAGGTGAGTGATCTGAGGCTGGGAGGAAAGTTACTTCCCTACTGGCCACCATTCACGTGCTGGATTGAACAGTTAAACCGAGGCCTGTGTCACCCTAAAGCCCACACACTTTCTTCTGAGCCATGGGGCATGAAAATGATAGTAACAGTGATTTGTATTAACCTAGTGATGATTCTGTGCCAGGTACTCTACTAGGTAGAGGTACTAGGTACTATGTACCTCTTGCATTTCAACTTTACAGCATCTCTTCTGAGGGGAGTATTGGGATACAGATTTTATACACGTCAGTACCTGCTGATTTTATAGCTGAGGGAGAGAGTCCCAGAGAGGTTAAGCTTTTTGTCTATGGCCAGGAAATGGCAGAGCCAGGATTTGAACCCAGGCTGATGACTTCAAAATCCTTACACTTAACTATGCTCCTATCCTGCCTACCTGTTTATGGATTTGGGCTGCTAAAGCACCTGAGATACTGTTAGGTTGCACTATTGGACATACAGTGTAAGTAATAAGGGAGGTGATAGCCACACTGGGCCTTGAGCTGGTCAGGGAACATCTGGAGTCTGGGTCTGTTCATCGTCTAAGAGGTGGGAAGGTGTGCAGTGGGTCTGAATATTCCCAGAGGAGAGTGGTTTTCTCTATGGGACTGCCCCAGAGATAGCACTGGCACAGAGGCTGAGAGAAGTTAAGTAAATAATCCAGCATCCTTGGATACAGGGAGGTAGATGTCAGTTTAAGAGAAGGAAACGCTTTCTTAGAGTAGCTCAGCAATGGCATAGGTTGCCTGGGAGGCCCGGGAGTGGGCATGTTCAAGCACAGAAGGACTCCTGAAGGGGCAGGGCTCAGGAGAGCTCCCATCCAGCCCCATTCAGAAATGTGTACTGGGGGTCTGCCCAGCTCCATGGGCCGATTGTTCTGAGTGTGTGTGAGTTGGGGTGGGGAGGAGTGTCAGGGTGCACATGTGTGTGGGCTCCTGTGACAGTCTTAATCCTGTAGGCTCTGGCTGGCAATCTCTGAGCCTTTTGTTTTTCAGTCATCCTGCTGTCCCTGTCCCTTCCTCTCCATCTCCAACCCTGGAGTCCTGTAGGACCAGTGCCTGGAATCTCCGGGGGGGTCGGAAGCAGGGGTTGTCCTCAGGGGTCCAGGTTGGCCCACAGCCTGTCCCAAGTCGGCACTACTGTCTCTCAGGCCTCCCCCTCCTGTTTGGGCCTCCTTCCCTCTGCGTCTCTGCAGCCCCCAGCCTCTCTACACCGTCACTGTCACAGAGTCAATTCCCTGGAATAATCGCATTTTCCGGTCGGCTCGCTCCTTCTTGCCAGGCACGATGCTGGGAAATCCCAACCAGCCAGGCCCCACGAGGCTACTGCAGAGAGGCAGGGGACTTGAGGGGTGAGGGCCCAGCACCCTCTCCTTGCCCAGGACCAAACAAGGCTGTTTCTGGAAGGGGCAGTGGGGTCTAGGGGGAGAACAAAAACAAGGAGGCTTTAGAGACCATGTCTAGATTCAGCTGGAGCTGAATTCTGACCTCAGCTGCCCACACCAGTCCAGACCCTCAAGCTTTGCTCCCATACTGAGCACCCCAGCCATCCTTACCCAGGTTCTGGAGAGAAAGCACCTCCCTTTGGGAGTTTCAGAGAAAAGGCTCTCAGGGAGGGACTGGCCCATGCTGTGGTCTATAGTGGCACTAGCCAAATTTGGGGACTTTGACTCCCACAGAAAGGATTCAATAAACAAGGGGTAGGGGGTCCTGAAAGCAAAGAATGTGGTGTCGGGAGTTGGACAGACCTTGCTTCAATTTCGGATCTGCCCCTTGGTGACTGTCACATCACATCTCTGAGTTTTATCTCCATAATGGGAACACTTCCATGGGATGTTTTAAGGATGAAACGCAGGGATAATTCATCATGCATGATGACTTTTATTATAAATTATAGGACTCCATAAAGAGGGACATAATACAGCCATTAAAAAATATGATGGTGTTAGAAACATGGTTATTGGCATGGGAAGGTGTTCAGGACACAGTAAGTGGAAAAGCTAGTTTTGAAAAGGAAATCTGTATAGCAGGGTTTTTAGCCTGGAGTCCATGCCCATGGAAGGCTTTATGGGATTCACAGATGCCCTGAAATTATCCACAGACTTTAGGAAGAACGTACATTTTTCTGAGGTGATAGGTGAAAGTTATCACATTTTCAGAGGGATTTATTACCCATTAAAGGTTAAAAACTACTGGAGTTTATATAGCATGATTCAGTTTTTGTATTAAAAAAGTAACAAGAACATATGGGGGGGGGGAAGCTGGAAGGTCCTTATCCAAAAATTGAGTATTTTTCTGAGAGGTGATAATTTTTCTTTTTGCTGAGCGGTTTTTTCTACAAAATACAGTCTGTCTTGTATGATTAAAAAGAGAAAGGGGTTGATTTCCCCTTTGAAAGTAAGTCACTTTCAAAAGGAAATCGGGATAAATTTACTGAAGTTCTCTCCTCCTCAGTGGCCTTCTGCGGCCATGCTAAGCTCAAAAGCTAATTGTAAGGATAGGCTGAGACAATTTATGCAAAGAGGAGTTCTGGGGAAAGGGGATCCCTCTGACCTTAAGAAGGGTGGGACGTCAGCAGTGCATTCAACAAATATTTACTGCTTGTCGTCTGAAATGCTTAGCGCAGCTCTATCTGCTGGGGATCAAAAGGGAGGGCCGGGGAGCTAATAATAATAATAATAACTTCTTTAAGCGCGCCATTTAGAATATTTTCTTCCTTCCAGCCTTGATCCTTTGCTTAAATAAACAAACAGATGTCCTCCAGGACGTTGGTTCCCGATTCCTTAGCCTAGGTCCGAAGCGGGTCCCATGCCGCTAACAATGCGGTCGGTAATTCGTGGTGCATGCTGGAAAGGCTGGCGGGAGGAAGCGGGCAGGCGACGGGGGCTGGCCCCGAGTGGCTCGCGTGACGGTGGCCCTGTCTGTCCCCCTCCCCGGCCGCAGACAGCGAGCTGGTGCTCCCGGACTGCCTGCGGCCCCGCTCCTTCACCGCCCTGCGGCGGCCGTCGCTGCGGCGCGACGCCGACGAGGCGCGCCTCTCCGTGAGCCTGTGCGACCTCAACGTGCCGGGCGCCGAGGGCGACGAGGCCGCGCCGGCCGCCGGCTGCCCCATCCCGCAGAACTCGCTCAACTCGCAGCACAGCCGCGCGCTGCCGGCGCAGCTCGACGGCGACCTTCGCTTCCACGCGCTGCGCGCCGGCGCGCACGTCCGGATCCTAGACGAGCAGACGGTGGCGCGCCTGGAGCACGGGCGCGACGAGCGCGCGCTCGTCTTCACCAGCCGGCCTGTGCGCGTGGCCGAGACCATCTTCGTCAAGGTCACGCGCTCGGGCGGCGTGCGGCCCGGCGCGCTCTCCTTCGGCGTCACCACGTGCGACCCCGGCACGCTGCGGCCCGCGGACCTGCCCTTCAGCCCCGAGGCCCTGGTGGACCGCAAGGAATTCTGGGCCGTGTGCCGCGTGCCCGGGCCCCTGCACAGCGGCGACATCCTGGGCCTGGTGGTCAACGCCGACGGGGAGCTGCACCTCAGCCACAACGGCGCCGCGGCGGGCATGCAGCTGTGCGTGGACGCCTCGCAGCCGCTCTGGATGCTCTTCAGCCTGCACGGGGCCGTCACGCAGATCCGCATCCTCGGTGAGTGCCTCCCCCGACGGCCCCTCCGACAGGCCCGGCACCGTGCCTTTCCCGGAGCCTTTCCCGGGCAGGGGCAAGGAACAGAGGGCCAGCTCGCCCCGCCCCACCAACTCACAGGCGCAGAAGTGAGCCCTGGGCGGGACTCCATCTGCTAGGCCCTTGTCCCCACATCTCACCAGCCGCATCCTGGGGGCTGGGAGAAAAGTGAGGTTCGCTGAGTTTCTCAGAATCTGATGAACCTGCGTCCGCACAGATACAGGAACAGCCCGGAAACACACATCTCAGTGGCCACTTAAAAATGACAGAAAAGGTTTCCACCAGCAGTTAACTTTCTGAGGCTCAGTTTCCATTTCTCCAAAGTGGGAATAAAAGCCTCTGCCTCTTAAGGACGGTTGTGTGTCTGGCAAGAAAAAGAGTTTGGTATGTCGGTAGCCAGGTTGTCTGTGCTACCTGGATTGGGAGCCTATGGGGAATCTGAGAACAGGGCCTTGGAGGAAATGGGGTTGCAGAGGTCTGGGCATTTCATTCCTGGCTTTGAAAGGCCGGAGTCTGAATGGACTGGTGGATGTGGACTTGTGAGAGTCGTATTTCTTAGAGTGTTCTGTGGGATAGATGTCTGTTGAAAATGGGTCCTTGGGTGAAAAAAATTAGGAAAACACAGAGTTGAGAAAAAGTGGAGGATTTTATTGCAGAACTTCTCAGAGCCTTTATTTTTTTAAGTTTATTTTGAGAGAGAGAATGGGGGAGGGGCAGAGACAGAGGGAGAGAGAATCCCAAGCAGGTTCTGAGCTGCCAGCACAGAGCCCAATATGGGGCTCGATCCCACAAACTGTGAGATCGTGATCCAAGTCAAAATCAAGCTCAGACACCTAACCCACTGAGCCACCCACGCACTCCTCTTAGAGCCTTTAATATGCAATATGAATCTTATAAGGAGGAGGAGGGGTGGTTATAGGGTACAGCTTTATCTAAACTAGAAATCTCCCCTGCCAACCAAGCCATCTCCAGGGACCTCTATTTCCCCCGAGTGGGCAGGTATTGATACTCTGCAAGAGCTGGCCTGCCAACCAGCTGCAGTAAACTGGGCTAGTTCCATTAGATTCACTAGCAGGACCTACTGAAGTACAGATTTTTGAATCCCACCTGCAGAGATTTTGATTCTGTACACCCTGCCTACACCCTATGCATCTGAATTCTTTTTGTAAGCAAGTTTGCTTCGATATGTTTGGAGACCTCTGGGCTTCATAGCCCCAGCCTAGACCTCACCCCAGGCGGCGTTGTGGACAAGAGGACATGTGTGTATGAGTGAATGTGTATTATGCTCTGTGTATGTCTGTGTATAGGCACACATGAGTAAGTGCGTGCATATTTGTATGTATAATGCTGTTGGTGATTACGAATGTGTTAGAGTTTGTGAAATCAGATAAAATAAGTGGGGATTTCCTACTCTGGAAAGAGACCAAATGAAGATGGAATGAAAAATTTGAAAAGGAATGAAAAGAATGAGGCTGAGATGCTAAGAAGTTATGACTGAGGGAAGGTAAATCAGGAAGGAATGAAAAGAAATCAGGCTAGATGAAAAGACATCAGGATGGAAAGAAGTTGGGGTGAAAACTCAGGATGGAATAAAAAGAAATCAGACTGGGGTACAGAAAAAAATCAGGCTGAGGTAAAAAGATATTTGACTGCATTCACCGGGGGACAGTACTCCTCAGATGAAGGAAATTACACAAGGCCAGGGTAGTCTCTTACCTCAGCACCATCTAATAATAGGTAAGTAGCTTTCCGATGAGACTTCTGTTCCCCAAAGAGGCTTACTAGACAGAGGAGAAGCTTAAAAAAAAAAAAATCTGGACTTAAATGTCCCGAGAGGTAAATGGGCCAAGGCGGGTGTTTAAGAATAATCATCCCTGGGGCACCTGGGTGGCTCAGTCGGTTGAGCGTCCGGCTTCAGCTCAGGTCATGATCTCATGGTTCGTGGGTTCGAGCCCCGCGTGAGGCTCTGTGCTGACAGCTAGCTCAGAGCCTGAAGCCTGTCTTAAGATTCTGTGTCTCCCTCTCTCTCTGACCCTCTTCTGCTCACGCTGTCTCTCTCTCTCTCTCTCTCTCAAAAATAAATAAAACATTAGAAAAAAAATTTTTTAAAGAATAATCATCCAGGTATATGCTAAACAATATATGCTAAAGACAGTGCTTCTGGGTGGTAGGAGAACTGGGCATTTCAGTCAGCAAATTGGTGTTTGGGGATCCTCATAGAACTGCAAAGAAAAACCAGTGACAATATGTGAAGGGTAACTATTTACCTTACACAGGCGTGGTCTCCTTTGTTAGAGGCCTAAGTGAAGTAAGAAGGGAGGAATATTTCCTTTACTCCAGAACTATAGCCGATTTCATACTTAATGATGAAACATGAGAAACATTCTCATTAAAGTCAGGAATATGATAGGGATCCCTCACAGTATTGTTCTGAAAATGGTAGTCAGTGCAATAAGGCAAGAAAAGCAAATAGGAGGTATGAATTTCTGAAAGAAGATGACAATTAACTTGAAGATTATTAACACTAACTGTTAAATGGATTAGAACACATAAGAATAGAGAAGATCTCACTGCACATTTGGGTGCAGGGCAAGATGTTAGAGCCTGTGGGAGAGTCATGGGTGAATATGATTTCCTGCTCTCAGGAAGCTCATTGTTCAACTGGGAAGACAAAGCTGCATTCCTGGACAAAGAGCAAACATTACCGCACGCTATGTGGTTGCTTGGTCCCCTGTGGTATGTGTGGTGTGTGTGGCCGATCAGTGGTAAATAAAGTAATGTGGTTGGGGGAGGGGTGGTCAAAGCTCCCCAGAGGAGAGGTTTGAGGACAGCTCCAAGGGGCTCTCCGGACAGTTAGCTCTTTGGAGGCAGTGGCTCTGTCCGTCTTGTTCTCAGTGTTATGTTTACACAGTTGATGGTGCCTGGTAGGACTTGTTGAAAGGACGAGCAGGGGAGGGAAGGAAGAGAAGAGGAAGGTGAGGAGAGAGGTGTTGAAGAGGGAGAGAAGGAAGGGAGGGAGGGAGGGAGGAAGGAGAGAGAGTGTAGCACAGAACGAGCTTGGGAGATGGTGAAGGGCATTTCAAAGGTGCTTATGCAGAGGAGAAGGTGGGTGATATGTAGGAACAGTGACCGAGAGAACACAGGGCTTGGAAAGGGAGGGTCAGGCCAGGGCTGGAAGGGCCATACTAGGTGGGAGGAGGGGGACTTTGTTCTCTGGGAAACCTTGAAGGTGAGGATGCGTGGGAAGGGTGGAGGTGGGGTTCTGATGTAGTAACATCGGAACAAGAAATGGCCCCCACATTTGTAGGTGGAAGCAGAGCTGGGGCAGAGTGCTGGGCCGGCGTGCAGAATCCTGCCCTGAGCCCGCACAGTGGCTGGGCTATGTGGTCAGGCTGTGTCACTTTCTCTCCTGGGGCCCTCCTGGAGGAGCGGAGACTTGAGCTTTCTCCCGGTAGGTCTCTCAGCGGCTAGAGCCTCTCCCTCCCCTTCCGCAGGCTCCACCATCCTGGCAGAGCGGGGCATCCCATCACTCTCCTGCTCCCCTGCCTCCACGCCAACCTCGCCCAGCGCCTTGGGCAGCTGCCTCTCCGACCCCTTGCTCAGCACGTGCAGCTCCGGACCTCTGGGCAGCTCTGCTGGCGGTAAGTAGGCTGGCTGCTCCGGGTCCGTGGTGTCCATGCCAGACTCCCCACCCCAAGACCCCTGGCTGAGGCGGGCATGCAGCCTCTGTCAGAGGTGGGCTCTGGAGGAGCTGGAGATAGGCCCAGTGAGCCCTTGTTGGGTGGTGATCTCTGGGGTGAATCCCTTCCTGTCCCCCAGCTGGACACCTTTCTCCAGAGCACTTTTTAGCACACAGGGAAGACCGAAGGATAGCTCACGAGGGGCCTGCCTTAAAGGATTCTGGGCCCCCTACCTTCCTCTCTCCCTTCTTCTCTCACCACCTCATGGGCACCCAGGCCCTCGTCTAGTGCCCCCTAGTGCCCACGAAGCGGGTTGTCAGGGTAAACAGGCAGATGCCAATAAATGGATTGGGAGACAAGAGACCAGGGGGCTCTCTTCCCATGAACGTGGGGCCAGACTGGGCCATGTCCCCACTGACTGGTGTCCCCTTGTTCCCAGGGACAGCCCCCAACTCGCCAGTGAGCCTGCCTGAGTCACCAGTGACCCCAGGCACAGGACAGTGGAGCGATGAGTGCACCATTTGCTATGAGCATGCAGTGGACACGGTCATCTACACATGTGGCCACATGTGCCTCTGCTATGCCTGTGGCCTGCGCCTCAAGAAGGCTTTGCACGCTTGCTGCCCCATCTGCCGTCGCCCCATCAAGGACATCATCAAGACCTACCGCAGCTCCTAGCCCGTTGTGGTGCCCCACCCTGCACGCCTGCCTCCTCAGACTTTGGCCCCACGTCAGCCGAGGGGCAAGCCAACAGGGCCCCTTCACTTCTTACTGATTTTGGAAACTCTTTCCTCTTCTCCATTAAACATGGGAAACTGAGGCCCTCAAAGGTTTGGGAAGAAAGAAGGTATGAGGCAGGGAGGTGAGGGGTAGAAGCAAATTGCCTGGCCGAGGGGAGGGAAAGGGAGGGGAGGAGTCCACTCCCTCCCTGCCTTTCCCTTCTCTGTAGCCAGCTCTTCCCTGCATGCTGAGGGGCTAAGTGGGGGGTCTCAGCCTGTCCTAATCCTTCCCCATCTGGGGCAGATGGGTAGGAAGTCCTCTAGCCCACATAAGAGTTAGAAAACATGTCGCTGCCTCTGGGCAGATGTGTCCCTGAGCCAGGGCATTTGGAGTATGGCCTGGTCTTCAGTCTACATTTGTTCTCTCAGCCAACTGCCCTTGAGCAGTGTACAACCTGCTCAACAGCAGCCCTAAGCAGGTATCCCCTGAGCTGTACCCACCTTCTCCTTCTGGTCTTCCCTGCCCCTCAGGCCTGGCAGCCAGGGGTGAGGAGGCCAGTGGATACCTCTCATCCTGGGCAGGCTGCAGCCTCCATGCCATGTCCCTTTCCCACTCACCCAGGATGGGTGGATGGACAGGCCACAGAAGGCTCCAGGTTCTGGGTCCCTGACCCTGTACCCTGGCTGAGATGCAGAAGGCCCCTTCCTGGTCATAGCCTTTCTGCCCCCAGTCATCTTGCCAGCTGCTGCCACCCAGGAAGAGAGCCGAGTCTGTCCTCTGTCAGGCTAAGAACAGGTTTGCATCTGCTGTGACCTGTCCTCCCAGATCGCAGTACTCTCCTGGGCCTGGCTGATACTCCAAGAGACTGTAGCATCCCTAGGAGAGGCCAGGGCCCTGGATTGGGGGTGGGGGTGGGATCCCCTGGGGCAAAACCAGCCTTTTTCCTTATTTTTATTTATTTATTTATTTGGTTTGTAGGTTGGTTTTTTTTTTTTTAATAGGGTGGGGGTGAGTTGCCATCCCCCGAACCCCTAGAAACGCTGCCCTGTGTGGAGTGCCTGGTGAGAGAGCACGGCAGAGGTGGTTCTCACAGTCTTCCCCAGGCTCCCGCCCAAAGTCCGTGCCAGCTCTGCTTACCATGAATTAGAACTCCAGAAAGAGGGGCTGAATTGGGAGGCCTTCTTTCAAATTGTGTCCATTTTACAGAGAGACATACTGAGCCTCCTTAATGTCCTAAGGCTGGTGGATCACCCAGAGCCACAAAGTACCCTTCTTCTCTGGGCTGCAGCAGGGTGATCAGAGTTGGCTCGAATCCATCAGAGGCTCAGGAGCTCCCCCTTCCATGAGGACATAAAAATTTCTGGGAAGGCTGAAGGAGGGGGGCCCAGCTTGGGCCAGGGAACGGGGCTGGGGAAGCTGACGCCTAGCAAGGGCAGGGAGGCGTTCTTAGTGAGGCTCTCCAGCGCCAGGAAAGATGAGGGAAGGGGCTGGGTCCCAGCACCTCTGGATTATTTCTGGTTCTGGGGTCGAGAAGTATCCCCCATCCCCGCTCTCAGCCTGCCCTACTCTGATAGACTGTGGGCCGGGCCGATCTCCTCCCAGCCTCCCAGCCCTCTGCCCTCTCCGATGATGGCTTTTACATCCATCGGAGACTGCTATTCCCCATGGCTGGCAGAGTATGGGATTCTAGACCTGGCCCCTGGGCGGCTGTGTGGCGCTGCCACCTCTGTACAATGATTGAGGGCAGGGGGAGCAGACTCTCTGTGTGACTCTTGGGAGTTCTTTGGGGAGGGGCTGCTATAGGGTGCTGGGTGGGACAGCACTGGGGGGTCAGGACACCAGGCTGGGACTTTGCGCCTGCCTTGCAGTGGGCTTCTAGAAGTCATGGTTCCACTGTGGGTCTCTACTCCCCAGTCACTGACCCCGGAGTCCCCTTCTGTGGGAGTGGGGGCGGGGGTGGGCCAGATGGTGGTCCCATCCAGTCCGGAGTCTCATCTCAGAGGCAAGGAAAGGTCTTACCTGCAGGGGCTACGTGGCCTGAGGTTTGGGGAGAGGAAGCCATCTGTACCACTGTCTCTGTTAGTGCTGGGATAGTTGCTGCCTCCTTTGTGAACTTGGGTCGCTGTGATTGTGAATAAAGGTGATTTCGTACCAGCCTGAGAGCTGTGCCGTGCTGTGTGGAGGGATGGGGAGGGAGGGGGTGTGGGTGAAGGTGAAGGGTCAGGTGTCCTGGGTATGGAGGGGAGTCAACAATCAATCAGGGAAGACTCCCTGGAAATGGGGGACTGGAACATGACTTGGGGCTTGGACAGCAGGGGCCCAGCATGCCAGGCGAGCCCTGTAAGTTGGAAGGGAGAAGCCTCTGCCCTTTGGTGACCTCAAGTCCCTGGACCTGTGAGGAGCAGTGTTTATTGGGGCCGGAGTAGTGGGAATCCATGAGGCCTGCTCCGCTCTCTGGTAAGGCTGAGGTGGGCCCAAACCTGGCCCCAAACCCTTGTGGGGTGGCGCTGCCACCTAGGGGCTGATGGGAAGATGACAGGTCCTTCATGTGGGTCAGGAGTGGGGGTGATGATAGCAAATGGGTGACAGTTGGATAGCAGGGGAGGGCTCTGGCCAGGGACCTTCAGAGAAAGCTTCTCGACGTGCTGGGTAGATCTGGCTGGCTACAGAGGCCGGGAGTGGTGGAGCAGGTGTGGGCACAAGGTGGCAGTCCTCACCTGGTGGGGCAGAGACTCAGCACATGGCAGGCCTGCCTTCCCACCCTCTCTTCCAGGAGGGTGCCCCGGTTCCTACACCAGGACGGCCCAGCCCTGTTTCCTGGAGTCCAGCAAAAGTAGGGGAGGGGCAGGGGCTCTAAGCTGAGAGGCCAGCTAGGCCTGTTGGCTGTGGATCTTTTGCCCCAAGATCTGCATCTCTCTCCCTCAAAGCCTTGGCTACTTCCCAGAAAGCCTCCTGATGGTGGGGGAGGGAGGAAGAGCTTGAGTTTGAGTCTCACCCACAAAGGTGGCAACTTACCTGGCTCACCCGGCCCTTCAGTGTCCTCAGAGGGCCCCAGACCCTGTTCATGCTGCATTCTGCATAATGTGGCTTTTGCCATTCAGCTGGAAGGCTTTTCTGATGACAGGGAGAATTAAGGGGTGATTCTGTTCAGTTAAAAAGGCCAAAAACTTTATTTAGTTTTCAGGGAAATACAAGATGCATGTAAACATAAACCAAATACAAAACAAAATAACCCAAATCTTACAGTCTAGAAGCATGCCAAGACAGAGTATTTTCTGCAGACCAAAGAGTCCCGTCAAAAATGATAAAGGACACCTGGAACGTGGCAGGCCGAGGGGCTGGATCCCTTCCCCAAGGACACTGCATTTTTGTGATGAGAACAATTAAAAAAAATCCCACTATTAAAAATATTAGAGACATGGAGATAGTTTAGCACCACCATTGATCCTGGAAATTTTTTAGCACTCAAATTGACTGCACTGAATTCAATGTCCTTTTCTTCAGTTTCTCTGCTGAGGGCAGAAGAGGGCACAACCTTCTCCTGACCCCACAGAGCCCACTAGGAGCTGGGAGGTTAGGTTAAGTGGAGACCATGAAAAATCCCCCAAAGTCTTGAAGCCCCAGAGACACCCAGCAGTTCACGTGCAACCATGCAGTCCACAAACCACACTTCAAGGACCTGCCACTTGCATCGTCACTCAGAAGTCCCCTTCCTGCAGACCTCTCAGTAATACTGTCAGGAAAACCCTTTTCCCAGCTTGTGTCCCGGATTTAAAGAAAACCTGTTGCAGAGAACAAGGTGCAGATCCCAGAATGGTGGCTGTTTACCCTTCCTTCTCTGAAGTAAGCACTTATGGAAATGTGCCTTGGTCACAGGCCACTGAACATGAAAGGGCACATCCACGGATGAGTGTGCACTGCACCCTGTCTTCTAAGTCACACCTGCGAGGCAGGCTCAGCAGACCCAGTAGCCACAGGTAACATTAGAGAGACTCACAAATAACTGGTGTTAACAGAAGAAGAAATGAGGCTGCCTTCCTCCCAGACCTGCTTGATAGTGTCTGGACCCTGAGGTTCCAGTTTTGGCGGGGGTGGGGGGAGTTAGGGGGGTCCTTCCTGTACAACCCATTATGGTCACTGGTCTCTAACCAATTCGAGCAATTTGAGAGGCTAGCTCTGGATTGGACAAAGGGATGTGGCAAAACCAGCTGGGAACCTGGGAGATGGATGAATGTTTTCGAGCCAGAGCCTCCAAACTCAAAGACTGGTTTGTTGCTGGCGACTTCCTGTCTTCACTAGGTCAACCAGTGACTGTTCGTTAAGAACGTGCTGGGGCCCCAGTTTGTGGCCCAGCAAGTAGTGGTTTCTGCGGGCCAGCTTCTTCTGTGGCCAAATCTTAGGGCTTTTCCAACCTGCTCTGACTGGACCCTTGGGTATTGAATCAGTAAATTCCCTCTGTGCCTGCTCTCTTCCTCCTGAAACACTCAGAATTGACTTCTTCCATCTTTTGAATGAAGACTAAACTCCAGACTCCAAACTCCCTCAGCCTTCTCACACTTTTCCCTTTCTGCCTAGAAGACATCCTCTTCTGGAAGCCACCTTCCCGGAAGGGACGGTAAGCCCCAGCCACTCCAAACACGCACACACTCATCTCGCCAACGTGCCTCTCGCTTGCCTCCAACATGCTCGAGCCGTCCTTCTGCTTCAAAACCATTTTCTCGCATGCTCTCTCCCTGCCCCTCGCCCCCTGAGGTCCAGCTCATTAGCCAGGGTGGAACTGCGAACAGAGGAGGGGACCTTCGGCTCAGAAACCCTTCTCTAAGGCCACTGAGTTCTAGGACTGGGATGGGAGAGGGGACTGATTGTCAAGGTCAAGTGCAAACCTAAGATTAAAAAGACAGGATTGGGGAAGGGAGATTGCATGATAACCCCAACCTTATAGGCAAGTTGGGATCAAGGTCTTAGAAGGTGGAGCTACCCAGTCTATAAGCACCAATGAACCCAACTTGTGGCTGCAGACCCACCACGTACACAGGACAAAACAAGAGGGAAGCTAAACTTAGTGGGGCTGTTTTTCCTGAAACCAAGGCTGTAGGTCAGTAACCTCATCCTGTCACTGTCTCTGGTCATAGAACTGAGAACCACTGAGGCTACCCCAAATAGGGATCATGACTTAATCAAAAAAGCTCAGTAAGGTCAAGGGGGAGCCCTCACCCTGTTCCTGTGATGTGTTCACTTAGGGCCTGCAGTCTGGTGCAAGTGCTGACTTTACCTGGAGCATGCTCTGGCCCCAGCAGCCTGACCACCCTCAGAAACATGGGAGGGCCAGCAGCTCTTACCATCGGGAACTCCCTCCCACGGTGATGGTATGCATGGTAGTGGGTGGGGTCAGCCTGCTAGACGGTCCATCTGCAGGTGGTGACCAGTCCAACTATCTCAGCGCTTCCACACCCAGTGACTTCTCTCATCCACATCTTCATTTTGGAGCCCGGGATGATGGCCTAGGCTGCTTCCGCTAGATCTGTTAATGCCAGTGTGAAGTTTCCAACAAAATAATAAAATAATTACCAAAAAAAAAAAAAAAAAAAAGACACATTGCACTCTCCAGCCAGAATTACATGTGTGAATAACACACACTTGCTGCCAGAAGCTGAGAGTCCCGTGGGGCCTGCCCAATGCCAAGGACTTGTAGAATGGAGACAGCTTGCCCGGTATTTGTTCTCTAACCCCGTGTTATCTAGTTCAAGTGGGAAATTACCAACACTCAACACGTGTGTGCTCATGCACATACACACACACACACACACACACACACACACACACACACACTCCCTCTCAACACACAGCCCTCAAAAAAGTGAGGGAATCTTAATTCTTTAAGATTAAGAATTAAGGAATGTGGGTGGTTCTCTTTCCAGAGAGCTCTGCATCGAGATTCTCAAAGATTGGACATATAGATGTGTATACTCCACGGAGAGACACCCACACACAGGGGCACGGTCCCACTCTGGGCACGCAGACCCATGTTTGTACAGGAATTCACCAAACAGAGGGGTGGGAGCAGCAAGCATACAGTACTGGAGACGGAGGGGACAAGCCAGTGAGGACGTCCCCGGAGCCCTGAAGGGCAGAGCTCCGAGGGCTTGGACCCAGAGGCTTCCCATCCTGCTGCTTTCTCTACCAGTGCCAAGTAAGGAGGAGGCCGGCTTGGTACCTGTTGTGGGGAGGTGTCTACGAAAAGACCTGAGCAGGCCCCTTGACACTTCCCTGAGGCCCTCTGGGAACTGTCAGGTGTTGAGCAAGAGGCGGGGCTCACTCCTCAGGCTGAAGTCACTGAGATGAATGGGTGGCCCCAGCTCAGCACCAGGCCTAGCTGCAGGCTTGTGGGAATTGGTGTCTCACTGGGCTATGTAGGGTTCAAGGCACCCACATCCCCCGGAAAGGATTTGGTTACATCTAGGGTTCCTGCCCATAAACTGAACTGAGGTTACACAGTTTTAGAAAAACTCAAACATACATCAAAAAGATCATGGCCCAAACATCAGGAGATGGGGGTGAGAGAGGGCTGCTGGGAGTGAGTTTTAGGACAGGACTTTCTGGGCAGCTGGCTGAAAAACAACGGAAATGAAAACAAGGGACCATTCCCGGATGTGCTTGCTCTGCTCCGAGGGCCAGGGCCCTGCAAGGTCAAGAGCCCCATGCCGTGTCCCTGAATCCCTTCTGGGTGGATAACATCCAACAGAAAAAGGGGCTGTCCTCCGGTAGGGACCCCTGCCATCCTGCCAGGAAGGGGGTGTGTGTAAAAGATCAATACCCAGAAGGTCACCTGTCTGGTCCACAGCTACAACTTCCAGCAGTCCTGCCGCCTCCTATCGACAGACGGGCCACCGGGTCTCCCGCCACTGTCCCAGCAAGCCCTGGCGTCCCTCTTGACAATATTGCACTTTTCCTGTCTCTCAGATTGTTTTCATTTTCGATTGAGAATGCAAAGTATTTGGAGGGGTAGGGGAAGTGAGTAACCTTAAAGAAATAATATATTAGTTAAATACAAAAAAAAAAAAACAACAGGAAAAGTAGGGGCTACTTTCTCTTTTTTCCTTAAAACAAAACAAACTACCAAACCAAGGGCTAAAACTTAAATAGCTCTACACCTACTCTGTAAATACTAGTAATATGAAAATAATGCTCAACCGAAATTCCCTTGTCTTTCTTCCTTAGACGATACAAGTAGTGACATGCCTTGCTGAGGAAAGCGATGGGTATAAATGCCAGTAAAATATGCTGCTCTAACATCTGAAAGTGATTAACACGATTCTATATAATGCCTTCGTCAAGATGGAGACTCGAGAGTAAGAAAGAGAAGCCTCTGGGGCCAGGCGAGGGGTGGAGGGCCGAGGCTGGCAAGGCAGGGCCTGGGTTCAGCCAGGGGCACGTGGCGCACTCACCGTTCAGAGTTGCCCCTTCCGGCCCCCTCCTGCTCCCCGGGGGGCCCCTGGCCTAGTGGCAACAGAATGGCAGGGCCAGGGAGCCCAGCCAGGCCCGCTGTTTCGAAGTGGGAGAGAGATGAAGACATTTTTTCCCCTTGTAATGAAAGAAAAAAGTCTTTAAACTGAAAGACAAAGCACCAAGTGATGCATCTTCGGGCATTATACAAACCTCAATAATGACCTCAGAAGGGCTCATTAGGATTAAAGGTGCAGTATACAGCAATACAACGCCATTTCACATTTTCAATCGCAACTAATGGAAAACTGGGTTTGGACACTGCTGAGATTTCGTTTTTCTTTTTCCTTTTTTAGTCCGATCTGGTTTTCCTCCAGATGGGTCGGAGCCACAGGCCCCTCCCTCCTCCACCTGCTGCGGTACCCTCCAACATCACAAAGCAGCTCAGTAGCTCTAGGGAGAAGTCCCCTTGCCTTACGTGGGGCTCAGGAGTCCAGGGGCACGAGGCCTGGCATCCCCTGGCCATGTCTGAGAGGGACTGGCATGCACCCTTCTTGCTTCAAGTATTAATATTCTCTTTGGGTTTGCAGGGTTTGTACTGTGTTGAGTCAGGGGGTGATGGTGAGGGGTGAGGTGTGAAGATGGGGCATGGCAATCCCTGTTCGCTGCCCAAATCTATGTGCTGTCACCAGGTGGCAGCATTCCCCACTTTTCCTAGAGGCCTGAGCGACTCCCAGCCATCCTTAGGGGGCGGGATGTCGCAATGTAAACATGATGACCACAAAATAAATTCCAAGGGGGTTGGGGGGAAGGAGCGCAAGGATTAATGCAGTGGGGTGGTCTGCCATTAACTAGCTACAGGATTTCGGGAAAGTAATTTCCTGTCCTTGGGCTGCAGTAAGAGGAGGGGATGGGATGGAGTGACTGTAAAGGCCACTTTTTAATGACTGTCACTTAGAGCACTGGGGATGAAGGACAGAGGGTCCTGGGGGAGTGTGGGGAGTGTGGGCCTCACGGGTGCCGGAGACCCCACGGGGCAGTGCAGAAAGTGAGGAAGGGCAGGGAAAGGCAGGCTCTGGGGGACACTGTGGTCCAGTCCAACTGAGATGCTCTGTGCTTGGCACGTGTGTCCCGCACGCCCTCCTGGCCTGGCTGGCACGTTACTGACTGAACTGGCTCAGTGCAGACATTGGAGGAGCAAGGCCGCCGGGCCCCCCCCCCTCCCCGGAAGACAGCTACATGGAAGGTCCTTTCACCCAATAGTCACTCTACTTTTAAATTTTATTTTAAATAACCATAAATTACTTTTTTTTTCTTTTAATAAATATGTGCTGCTTAAAAATGAGAAAAGTATATACTGCATCTTTAAGGAATGCACTTTGCTCTCTGGGTTTCTTTCCATTCCACCTTATTAAAGTGCATTAATTAGCAAATAATGAACCACTTCTTTATCATTATTGTTCAAATAAGTCCAAATAATATTAATATGAAGACACTAAACCACTACCATTAGTACTGCAACCTAGCAGATTAACTCAGTATCCTACTCTATTTAATACTGTCCAGCAGAAGAAAATAACTGATTTCAATGATAAACTCACAAACAAAACAAAAGGCAACAAAATCTCCCCACGGCCCTTCGACAAAGAACAGGAGCAGTTTGGTGTAGCTGCCAGGCGGAGGAAGGGAGGAGGCAGGAGAGCCCCAGGCAAGGCTCAGGGGTCTAGGGGGTGGGTGGGGTATCGAAGGCTTGAGACACAGGGTCCCATGCTGATCTTCGGGCAACATACACTGCCTGGGTGGGGGGCAGGGGTAGAGGGAGGCCTCTTCTCCTTGGTGGAAACCACCAACCCTCAGTCCCGGCCTCTGGCAGCTGAGTTGGTGGCTGTGAAGCCCAATCTGTCCGCAATCAAAGGCACGTGTGGAATTCCTCTCCCAGCAAAGGGGGAGTCCTGGGGGAAGCCAAGGCTTCCAGAGGGTCCCCTCTGAAACGTCAACGATTGAAAGACACAACCCAAAGTTGACAGGGACTTTATTCTCTCCTCTCTTCACGGGGGCACTGCCCCCTTGGGAAGACCAGGTCGGTGCCTGGCCCAGGGTCCTCCATCTTTTCGGATACCTGTGGCATCGCGCGTAGGCGGGGGGATGGCTGGTGGTGGCTGCCCAGTTGGTGTCCCCTCAGCCCTCGGCGGGGGCCCCGATGGGTGCTTCTCCACAGTTCACACCTAAGGGTTCTGGTCCTGCCCAGGTGGGAGAACGTACGCAGAATGGGGGTCACCCAGCAGCCTGAGAGCCACGCTCTCTCCTGGACGACCCCCTCCTCCCTCCTGGGGAGGGTCCTGCCCCACTGAGATGTGTGGGACTGGGGCTTCAGCCCCCGACCCTCTGGCAGGCGCCGCGCTAGGGTACCGTCCGCAACAGTGGAAACCAAACGAAAGGACTTTGGCTTGTGGAGGGAAAGAAAGTTAAAGCCAAAACCCACCAACCTCCCCGAAGAAGTACAACAGAAAAGCCCCATCCACTACTCGCTCTGTCCCCCATGAGGCCGACTGCCCTTGGGCCCCCAAACAACCCCTAAAATAAAACCAAAACCCAAGGCCTGACATAGAAGCCCCAAATCAATAAACCTCTCCCAAAACATGCAAAAGAACTGCCCACCCAGAAATACCCAAAATAAAGTCTGTGCAGATGGTGAAGAGACTGATGGCTGCACCCTCCCCTCTGTAAACTCTGGGGTTGGTGGTCCTCCGTGGGGCGCCCTGGGCCGGGCAGACTCTTCTCAAGGCCAGGGAACAGCGACAGGTAAGAAAGGTGGTCCTTGCTGGCACCTGGGAAACGGTTTTTCTTCAACTAACAGACACTGACAGTGGCCTGGCCGGGGACCCGCTGAGCTCCCAGGAGATGCCTCCAAGCCCCAGAGCTGGTGGGGTCTTCTACCAGGTGGTGGCCGTCTCTGGGAAACCAGCATGATTCGCAAACACAAGGACCACCTCCGATGGCAAGGTGTTAGGAGCAGAAACCAGGCTGGGCAGGGGGCAGGGCACAGGAGGTCATCCCTGCGACCACATCTTCTCCAGATTTGCAGTCAAGGCACAATTGGAATTTCCCACATGGCCTGTCCCAAATGGTGCCAGGTCCATTAGCCAAATCACCGAGGTGCCCATGTAGGGCTCAGCTTCCTTGCCTCTGGTCCCAGGCCCGCTGTTCCCCTGCCTGTTCCCTTCCCTGCTCAGTGTGGGCCCCCGCCGGACCCTACCTATCAGCCAGGGGACAGCCCAGAGGGGAGCATCTCTGAGGTCACGCATTCTGCAGGGTTTAACGTTGTCCTCCCCCCCTCCCCCCCATTTCCCTTTCCCCATTGTCTTCGTCTCCCTGCTCATCCGCACCAGGCTGGAAGGACCCATGCCCCACGTTAGTTCTTTTTCTCCAGGTAGTTGGAGGGCACCCAGCCTTTGAAGGGCTTTGCCCCATCCAGGATCTGGCAGTACCACCAGCCGTTGGGGTTCCTCTCCAGGACCTCCATGGACACACCCTCCTGGAAGCCCGCTGTCTCCTCATCTCCCTCATAGTCTGCGATGGAGACATACACATCTTTGAGGTTGTTGTGGATGAACTGGGACTTCTCAATGGGCTTGGGGCGCACGGGGGACACGGGGATGCCGTTGCGCTGGGCGGGCAGCAGAGGCGCGTCGGAGCCCTGGCTGGCGGCCCGTTCGGCCAGGCGGCCCTTGGCTTCTGCGGCAGCCGAGCGGGCGGTGCTGAAGGAGGAGTTCCGGCGGACGCCTCGGAGGCCGTCGGTGGCAGTCAGCGACTCGTTCCTCCGCAGGGCGCAGGACAGGTTGTTGTCCTTGGGTGGCGGGGACACGAACACCGACTGAGGCCTCACCGCCACCTGCCGCACGCCATTCCTCATCTTCACTGCCCCGGCTGCCGAGGTCTTGCCGAAGCCCCCGGGCGGCTTGGAGGGGATGGGGGGCGTGGCCCTCTTGTTCTGGTTGACGGTGTTCAGTGCTTGGACCCGCTTCTCGATCTTCTCCAGGCTGTCTGACTTGCCCTCGTTCTGCTTGCCTTTGGCGCTGACTGTGTCTGGCTCTTTGCCAGAGGAGTCGGATTGCTCGTTCTCAGCGAGCACCAGATAGTGGGAAGGGGCCCAGCCCTCTAGCTCCCCAAACCTCACGTACCACCAGCCGCTTTCCAGCTTCTCGAGCACCTGTACCTCCACGCCTGCGGGGAAGCTGATCTCCGAGTCCTGGACCTTCTGGTAGGCACTACATGTCGTGTAGGAGGTGGCCTGCCCCTCTCTTCCCTTCTTGGTGGGGCACGGGGGTGTGGCAGCTGGGGGGGTAATGAGGTCGGCAGAGCCTCTCCTGGACCCCTCACTGGGACTTTCGAAGGCCGTCTGAGGGGGCAGCTCTGAATCCTCGCTCTTTGAGCCCTTGAGACCGCCCCGGAGCTGGCCCGTGGGTCTCAGCTGCCGCCGTAAAGTGCTGATGTCCATCTTCTCTTGACTCTGGGACTCTGCTCGGTTCAGGAACGGCTTGGGCCGGACCGATGGCTTGGCCCGGGCGCACGAGCTCAGCCCAGACTTCAGGTCGGCATCCCTCTTCGCCCCAACCGTGGGGGTGCCACGGATGCCTGCGTCCGAGGCAGAACGGGGCTTCAGGTCACCACTGTTCTTGGACAAGGAGGAGGAGGAGGAGGAGGAAGAGCAGGTGGTGTTGATGGTGATGGATGAAGAAAAGGAGGCCGAGGAGTGGTTTTTCCCCAGCTCCGCCTGGGCGTTCTTCTCTGCCTTGAGCTTTAGGAGTGATGATGATTTGGGGGAGTCTGATTTGGGGGAGTTTTTCCTGGCAAGAGACAGAGGGGAGCCCCCCGGGGAGTCACTGTCCCGGGAGGAGCGTCTGGCTGACAGGGCGTCCTCTGCGCAAGGCTGGAAGCCCTCGTTCTCGTAGATGGTCTCCTCCTCCAGGGCCACGTCCTCTGAAGAGCCGCCCACCCTGAAGCGGGCCCGCTGCAGCGAGGAGGCGGGGGAGGGCCTCCGGGGCTGGGTGGGCCGCCGGTCCCCCGAGCCGCTATCCTCCGTGGGCTCCTCGCTCAGCTCTGGCTCCGAGTCGAAGCCAAAGGCAGGGATGTCATACTCAGGCTCCTCGTACTTGAGCTTCAGTGGGGAGTCCTGGCTCTCCCCAGAGCCCACGGGACCCTCCTCAGCCTCCTTGGGCTTGCTGGGGGGCGCGGGGGGCGGTACCTTGGGCCGGGTCAGCGTGCTTGTGCGGCGGCTGAGGTTGGGCTTCTTGCGCTTATCGATGTAAGACGCGGGGGCCCAGCCCTCCTTCTCACCGATCTGGACGTACCACCAGCCGCCCGAGTTCTTATCGATGACCTAGGGGAAAGGGTGGGCAGGCCAGTGAGCTGGGAGGATCAGGGGACGCCATGGTGTGCCAGGCTAGGAGCTTCGCAATTCACATGATGCTCCAGGCTACCACACATCGTCTCCGTTTTACAGACGACAGAGCCAAGTGAGCTACTGTGAGCTACTGAGTGAGTGGCCCCAGGACCTGGAGTAGTAAGTGCCAGGCTGGAATTCAAAGCCAGGTCTCTACCATCTCCCACTCTCCAAGACCCTCTCCCCTGGTCCTCCAAGTCTCCATCAGCACCCCAGGTCAGGCTGGCCTTGTCTACAGACCCCCGCTTCTCCCCCTAAGCTGTGCACTCAGAAGACCTACTGCTCCTAGTCCCTACGGAACCCAACTCACCAAGGACCCATAAGTCTAAAAATATGCCATTCATCCCACCGCTCTTCATCCTGCCCCTGGTATGGCTAGGTCCTCCACTGGTGACCCTGGAAAGGGTCTCTTGGGTGAGAAGAGAATGGGAAGTTGCAGGTGAGGTGAACTGGAGGTACAGTCTGAGACCAAAGCCTCCCTGCAGGGCACCTCCCTGTTGTTCCCTCCACCTGTGGTCATTTCACTGCACATGGGATCCCAGTGAAATACCACTGGCTGAATGGACTTCTTTGGCTTAAATGGTTAACTGTAGGAAGGAGGAGGGGCTTTCAGTCATTTCCATTAGTATAAACTAGCTCAAGGAGCTTTTTTCTTAATTGCTATTTAAGATTGGCTAAAGGCCATGGTGTGGTGCTGCCTGTGCTGAGGTTCATTTGGATTGGAGAACATAAAGGGAAGATAATCTTGGATATTGGGACACTCCTGGAGACAGAGGTACTGGGGAGGGGGTGGGGGGGATACGAAAAAATTGACACCAGGGGAAGAGAGGCAGTGAAGGAAGAGACCAGCCCTCTGCAGCCCACACCAAAACGGAAAGTTTCTGTCCTTCCTTTGGTTCTCTATTTCTTCCTTCCCCCTGCCCACCCCATACCCCATCTCGCACTTAAGATTAAGCTTGGGTAGCTCCGAAGTATGACAGTTTGGTTACATGGTGAGCTCTGGAGGCTCTTCTGGAAACCTAAGCACCCGACAGAATGATTTCTCTTGGAAATTCAGTTCCAAATTGAATACATATGATTTAAAACATTCACATGGGGGACATCATCTCTTCCACAGGCAGACACTGCCAGAGGGCTCTTCTGACAGTTCTACAGGTGTTAATTGGACTCAACCCCATCACTCAAGAGCAATGACCGCGTCCCCTGTGATGGCCACAAAGTAGAGTTTCATAAATCCTAGGCCGGGAGGGAGACTCATAGGGTCTGTTACCCCATTTAATAGAGACACATGATCAAAGCCAGGGCAGAGAAGTCACTATATCGAAGGCCAGAGGTGCCGGCAGTGTGCACGTGGCCAGAACCCAGGCCCCTATTCCTGCAGCCACGTGGACCACATTCTCCCAACAGCAGCACTGGCTAACATGGGTGCTTCAGAGTCCTGGCCCCCAAGGTGCTCCTAGGAGACAACGTGTACTGGGGCCAATGGGTCTGGGCAATGCTGCTATTCTAGTCCCCTCTTAGAGATGCACAATGACATCCCTATAGCACAGGCTCTGAGAAGTTCTGCAATTCAAGCGCACAACTGGGTGGATTTTGTTTAACCCAATGTCCTTCAAACCTGTTCAGCCAAAGAGGCACTTCCATCACAAGCTCCCACTACACGCTCTGGGGGACGCCGCTGTGAGGGACAGACTGCGTGGAGACAGGAGTCCTACTTTCTGGTCCTCACGGTGGCCCTTTCTGGCTTAAGGCCAATTTTTATCCCTGTGGGTCTTCCTTTTGTGCCTTCCCTGCCCGCCCCCCTGGAATGTTGCCAGCAAGGCATAAATGGGAAACATGGTAGGTCTTTCACCAGCATGAGTTCAAACCCTCGGCTTCATTGGCTAAGGCTCACCTCTGCCTTCTGTCCACCCCGAAAGCTGATCCCATCAGAGATGCAGGACTGGAATTCGGCAATGGTGTAATACTCCACCTCAACAGAAGGGGGCTCTGGCGGCTTCGGCAGCTGGAACCCCTAAGGCAGAGAAGGGCTCAGTGAGCAAAACCTACCTGATCAGAAGGCCCAGAGGCTGAGTGTAGCGTGTACACCAGCTGGAGGGCAGCTGACCTGAGGAAGCATCCATCACCTGAGGCTCAGGGTGTCTCCCCAGGGGTCTGTTCTCCTCAGCAGGCTTTCTACTATTACCTACGATCCACTTGAAACTCCTCTGAGCTATCAAAGTGACCATTTAGTAATAGTAATTTCCACCCCTACATTGCTGGAGGTCCAGTGTATAGATGCTGTAACAGCTAGGTCCCAAAAACTAAAATGAGAAAGCAGAGAAGTGCCTGTCACAGAGCCTGTGCAAACTGCCCCGTGGGAGGAGAGCCTCGTCTGTAGGTCTGGCTGACAGGCTGCAGCGGTGACCTCTGGCGGCAGGGCCAGGGGACACAGCCGCCTCTTTGGGGCAGAGGGTAGGAGTGTGAGGGGGCGTGGAGATGAACAGCCCCTGGTGGGTCACTGCAGAGAGGCCACATGGTCAGGCAAGCACAGGATAAAACTCAGGATCCTTGGTTCTGGGGCAGGCAGAACATGCTGGATTGGTTATACCAAGCGTGACCTTCAAGCACATTTAGAATTTGGCTGCAGCCTTCATTTCTTTTTTATGGTTTTTTTTTTTTTAATTTATTTTTTGAGAGACAGAGAGAGACAGCGTGAGCAGGGGGAGGGTCAGAGAGAGAGAGGGAGACACAGAATCTGAAGCATGCAGCCTTCATTTCTGAGCCTTGTTCATTCACTTTCCAAACATTGATTGTGCGTCTTCTGGGTGCCAGACCCGGGTCTGAGGCACTGGGCACTTAACAGTGAACCAATACGACAACGACCTTGACCTCAGGGAGCTGACAATCTAGTTTCACCTGGTCTCTACTCTGGTCAAAATGTATTTCGTGCCACCCCGTTACTTCCAGTATGTCCCAGTATCACAAAGGGGTTAAAGCAAAACAAACAAAAAAGTATGTGTGTTTGCGGGGGAGGGGGAGGTGGGGGAGTGGCGGGTAAGGAGAGGGAAGCAGCCGTGGTGTGACAGGAAGACCTCAGAAGACCTCCGCCTTGCAGCTGGACACATGTGGGCTCTAATCCCAGCTCAGCAGCGCCCCAGCTGTGTGGCCTTGGGCAAAGCCTATGACTTCTCTGAGGCTCCATTTCCTCATCTGTAAAACGGGTCATGAAGAGGATTACTGGGCTAGGTGTCTAACTTCTGGCCCAGCAACGGACGCAGGGGGAGCGCCACAAACAGCAGCCGAAGCGGACCACTCCTCCTGAAACACCATCCTATTCCCTGCATCCTCCACAGCTCGGCATGTCCTAATCCAGCCACTCACAGCCCAGCTGCCTTCAGTCACAGGGAGCAAAGGGCAGGAGGAAGCTGGTTTTAAGGGACCAGGTATGATTCAGGCCACTTTCTCTGCCCGGGTCCCTGACCCTGTAGGTATGTATGTGAGTGGATGGGGCCCGGGTCCCCGCCCCGCCCCGCCCCACCCCTGCTGGAGCAAGCCTGCACTTGGTAAGTGTGGAGGGAATGAGCCCATTGTGGCCAAAATCGAGTCTGCCTGAAAATAATCAGTTGGGGCTGAGCGAGCTGGGAGGACAGAACTCACTGTTTTGTTGTGAAAACTTGAGGGGAAAATGACAGGGAAACTCCCCTGGGGCTGATGGCCAGGGCAGGGATGGTCTCCCCTCCATGGGCCTGACTCAAGAACCCCTCTACTGAGGGCCCTCTCTTCCAGGCTAGGGCAGATATCACGGATCACAGTGACCCTTGCCACTAGGCCCAGCGAGACTTCAGAACTCTTTCCCCACACAGTGCGGCAGGCAGCCCGTCTGTCAGCCACAGCTGACATAGGAAAGGGAAACCTGGCGGCCAGCCCTGCAGACACCATCCCATTTCATCCTTCCAGCAGCCCCAGGAGATGGCTGGACCGTCCCCACCTTATAGATGAGAAAATGAAGGCTTGTGGAGGGTAATGGACTTGCCCTGGGTCTCGCTGTTCCTAAGTGTCAAAGGTGGAATATAAACCCGCGTCTGGCAGGCTCAAAGTCCCATTCTTTCCACTGCCCCCCACTGCCCCTGAGGACAGTTTCCTGAACTAGGGCTCTTGGTCTGCTGCCAGAATCACTGTCACCCCAAGCCTAGTACCCTGAGTGTACACGGTCTTCCCGGATGGTCTGGACACCAGGACCCCCACCTACAGGAGCCAGGGACCCCAGCAAGATGAGCCTCAAACTTTCAGCACAAGCCACTTGTGCACTCCTTGCAGGGGTGCCCGCCGGCCTGCCCTCTGCCCTCCCAGGCTCTGGCATCCACCGCAGCCATCCGACATTCCCGAGCCAGGAAGGCGAAGCTGAAAGACTTCCAGGCACACATGGACAGCAGCCCCATTTCCAGCGCCTGGCAATGCCCTGGCCGGACACTCCTGCTGGCCAGTCTAAATGTTTATGTCTGCCAGTGTAGTGGCTGGGATGGATTTATTTAGCTTTGGAGTGCAGAGCGTTTTTGAACATAAACTGTCCAGCTAGGCCCCCAGAATGGCTGGGATCCCCACGCTTTCCTATCCGCCCCTGGCCCCACAAAGCTGGAAGCCCAGCAGGACCCTAGAAAAGCCCTGGACTGACAGGCACTCAGATGAGACAACCAACTGACCGTGGAATGTTACAGGGCATCCCCAGATATAGGAAGAAAAAAAGGAGAAGAAATTCAGCGTACATACCAGGCTGGATTCTCTGCGAGGTGGTGGCCTTGTCCTCAGGTTTGGGGAGCCTAGAAGAAGAAACATGGCTTCAGAAATCCCAGCCAGACAACGGGCAACAGGGCTGGAACCTGCCTTCCCTGGAGGTGGCCGCCTCCCAATCCTGGGAGGTTCCTGGCTCTGTCCCACACTCAGGAAGGACCCATGTGCTCTATAGTTTCTCTAAAGTGCGGCACTATCATTTCTTCATGGAACCAGAGACTTTTAAGCTTCCTTGGCTGTGTTTCCGGGGATCCACGAACCCCCAGAAATGATGTGCACGTTTCAAAATGTATAGACGCAGAGGCATTTTTCAGAAAAAAGGGTAAATAGCTCTATGAGATTTTCAAATTTAGGAGCAGGGACTGTGTCTAGTTTTTGCTCACTACCACATCCTTAGCTAGCACAATGCCAGGCCAGAGTGGGTGCCCCAAAAACATTGCCCGACTGATTGCCCAAAAGGTTTCAAGCACAAGGACTAACTTAGTGACAAGTTCAGAACTTAAAAAACAAAAACAAAAACAAAAAAAAAACCAGCTTTCCCCCAGATTTTAAGGCCAGCTGGACATAAAGAGAAGCTGGTCTCTCATAACAGAGGACAGTTTACCCTTCACCCGAACATGCTGTTGGGCCAGAGATGCCTAGATTTGGAGGCATCTAGCTAGCTGGGTTCACCTATATGGACGCCCTTACAACTGCTTGTGGAGAGGCACAGCCCTTCCTTCCACATCTTTTAGGGTTCCTGTAACTGGCGGGAGGCGATAGGGAAGGAAGAGTAAGGCTAGGGAAGGTGCTCTAGTGGCTGTCAGTCTGTAAAGCAGCCTCGCACAAGGCAGCCACATTCCACAGCCTGGGGGATCCACCGATCTGCTTGGTGACCACTCCTGGCTCTCTTCTAGGGAAGGAGGGAATGCCACCAGCTTACATACTCATGTATTTAATCTCCAGTGCAAGAGTTGTGAGGAACTTGTGCCTTGCCCACTCGTGATTAGCATGAAATAAGTTCAGAGAGTGAGGCTAGGGTCGAGGGTCAGTCTAAATCTCAGGAAGAAAATGATACGGGCGTCCTATACACCCCTCTGGCTTTCCTTGCACCACGTGATCGCTTTGTAAAGAGCTGTACAGGGAGAACGCAGGGGTCAGGGAGGCGCTTACTGATCTGGGCCCTCTGAGGGGCAATCCTGGCCACGGCCGGTGAGCCCTGAGCCAGCTTGGAGACACTCCTCTCAGGGACACCCAGGGCGCTGCCATTGGAGGCGTTGCACAGGATGGGCAGGCTGATCTCCTTCTTGGCGATGGGGACTTCGTGGCCCTCGCCTTCGGCCGGTAGAGTCTCCTTATCCCCTGATGCCTTCTTGTTCAGCAGGTTGCTGATCTCCATGATGTTCCCAATAATCTCCACTGGGCCCGCCAGATTCTTCTTGCGTGCTGGCAGCTCGTCCTTGGCTTTCTTCAGGTAGGATGCTGGCGCCCAGCCCTCTTTGCCCAGGTACCTGGCGGGGGGGGGGGGCATGACATCACTTGAGCGCTGCTGCGTGACCTCACACCCCAGGCTCCATCTGGCCTGGCCCAGCTGAACCTTCCTCAGCGTGTTGCGCAAGGCACATGGCAATCCCCCCACTCTGGAGAGAAGTGGAACAGAGGGCAGGTGGAAGAGACCCCTAGGACACCAGTTCTTCCTCTCTCCTGGCTCTCTGCCTGATCCCTCCTGGTGTGGGCCCTCGTTCTCCGCAAAGTCAGGCCAGTGTGCAACATCAGGAGTAGAAGATTCCTCAGATTGAGTTGCCCAAAAAGTAGACTTGACAATGGCCTGCTGCCCCATGTCAGAGAGGGCAATTCTAGAGATGGCGATTCTAGAGATAAGAATAAGTGTAAACTTGGTACATTAGGCAGATGCCCTCTGACAAAGGGAAGGGATATCAGAGAGGTGAACAGGTAGCACAGGTAAGAGGAGTTAGTAACCCGAGTTCTGGTCTCGAGCCCCTTGGTAAGTGCCTACCTTAGAGCTCAATTTTTTCTCTCTTCTGCAAACTGTAGGGATAGAGTAGCTTTTTTTTTTTTTTAATCCAGAAAGATAGACCTATCGAGACCAATAGAAAGATGTCTATAAAGAGGAGTGACCAAGGGGGGAAGGTATGGGTGCTAACTGCGGGGAGGGGGTAGCAGACAGATCAAGTTCATAGAACAAGTCCACAGACTGATGCTAAGGGTAACGCTTCAAATTAGCGGGGGAAAGGGGGTGCCTGGGTGGCTCAGTCAGTTAAGTGTCTTACTCTCAGTTTTAGCTCAGGTCATGATCTCACAGTTTCGGGGTTCGAGCCCTGCCCTGGGCTCTGTGCTCGCAGCACAGAGCCTACTTGAGATTCTCTCTCTCCCACTCTGCCTCTCCCCTGCTCAGGCTATCTCTGTCTCTCTCAAAAGAAATAAACTTAAAAAAATTAAATGAAATTAGTGGGGGTAAGGATGAGTTTTCAATAACGGATTTGGAGAGGACTGCTTACCCAATAAGGAAAAGGAAGTGAGACCTTGGCCTCACACCATAGAGCAAAATAAAAAATGTAAGTTGTGAATATTTGCTTAATCTTGGGGATTGAGAAAATCTTTCTAAATAGGGCTCCAAAGCCAAAACCATAAATGGAAAGACTAAAAGCACATGACTGGATAAAATGAAAACCTTTGGTATGGCACAACAAAACCAAAACGAAACAAAACAAAAACAAAATCAAAACCCATAAACAAGAACAAAAGGCAAATGACAGGGCTGGCTTAATTTGAGGTGGCTGATCACTTTTGAAAACAAGCTTTTCCCTCTTCTCCCCATGGTGCTGAGAGGTTCTACCCAAGCCCACTAAGAGCTTAGCTCCCAGTCCACCAGTTGCACTGTCCCTGTTTGCTCCCTGGGACACATCTGGCTCTTTGCCATGGCTCCTCTGTGCCAGAGGTTGGCCAATCCCCTTTCCCCCACTAATCAGACCTTCCTGATCTGACCTTGTTCTTGGGGGCCCATTAGGTGGGAGAAACAGGAACGTGAAAGCTAAGGTTTCTATGAACATGCCTGAGCTTTGCTGGAAAGCCTAGGTAGGAGATAGCTCCTTATGTTCACACCACTGGAAAGCTCAGACAGGCTGTCCCAAGGTCACGTGC
>CM053561.1:57587115-57940397 GCA_028646485.1 Cryptoprocta ferox
TCTAGGAGAACAGTGGGGAGACGGGTAGAGGGGTCTCGTGGGAGTGATGGTCAGGGCTGCTCACTGCCCTGAGTGCTCCCACGTCAAACCCTGCTGTGGTCCTCTGCTGTTACATGGATAAAATTAGATTCTAGGCAGAGAGATGCAGGGGAATCAGGAGCAGCTGTGTGCATCTGGGTCCAACTCGGCTTACATCTGCTTTCCAGCTCTGGAGCACAGAATGACTCCAGAGGGAAGCAAACTGGAAAAGAAGGGATGGAGAGAGAGGGAGGGTATGTGTGTGTGAGGGGAGAGGAGAGAAGAAACACAGGAAATGAGGATCAACACAGAGCCTGGAATGTTGGCATATTTAAGGGGGTGTCTGGCAGTCTTCTTAAGGTGGAATCTTTGTAGGGGGTTCTCAGTTGAAGCTCCCACTAGCTAAAGGGTTAGGCCGTGGGGACAAGACTTGACTAAAAGAGATGGCTCAGCATAACCTTGTTGATCATTTTAAGAAACTGGAAAAAAACCCACAGCCTTGTAGATAACCTCCAGGAGGGTAGTTTCGGTTACCAGCCTGCCTTAGAATGTTTGCTGGCCTTCCTGTGTAGATATGTGGTTGCTGGATTTTGGGGTTGGGTCTAGTTTCTTAGCGTGAAAGTCTAGGGACAGTGACCTTGGGAAACACACATCCAGGCACACAGTCTTGTCCCACCTAACAGAGCAGAAAGGAACACCTTAGCCTTCCTGACTGGTATGCAAGGGGCCAAGGGCAGGGGCAGCCATGTCTTGTCAGGTCACATTAAGGCAGAATCTCATGTGGCCAATGACCTTCATCCTACTTGTCAGCATAGCCCAATCTTAACACCACAGCGGTACGAGATATGGTCTCCTGAGTGCCCATGTCACTTGGGTCAATCCTGTCCCCACTGTGGGAGACAGATCAGAGCACCCATCCTGCCCAGGGTGGGTATGGGGTCCCCAGTGTGATGGGCTGGGGAAGTGGTCCCCAGAGCCCACAGATACAAGACTATCTGTGTCATTTGGGCTACGGGCAGGAAGAGAGAAACTGGGTGAAATCACCACAGCAGAGTCGCTTCCAAAGGACCCAAAAACATTGCCTGTGAACAAGACCCCCCGGAAGGTGCTGGCTGGCCTCAGAGCCCTAGTACAGAGGGGACCGGAGAGCAGGACTTGGTAGGGGAGAGGTGAATGAAGCCCACAGGGTTTAACTGGCTGCTAGGACTGCCAAGAAAGCCCCCCTCCCCATGCTCCCAAATGGGTTTCTCAGTTGGGAAACGTGATTGGGCCTTGCAAGAGGGAGGGGCAGAAGGAAGAGGCCTTTGAACTAGGCCTGGGCTCAGGCCTCACTTCTGCCCTGGCTCTTGCAACCATATGAGCCAGCCCTACAGAGTGGAAAAGCCCCCAGTGTTGAGGTGTGAGCAGCAGGGGCTGCCTGTTGGGACCTCAGCAAGGCCTGTGGACGCCAGCCCTTTGGGCGGCCTGAGCCACAGAGCGCACCAGGCAGCCAAGGCCGGACACAGAAAACCAAATTCAGATGTGTGGGACCCTCCTGGCAGATGCATGGGAAGGGATTGCACCACGGCCTGGAAGCTGAGCCAGGGTCCCTGTGCCCCACTGGCCACAACTCTGCCTCCACTTTATGTGCCCCAGGAGAAAAGCTGCAAGATGAGCACGCCGTTTGAGCTGTTCAACCGTGCAGGGTGAAAGCAGCCAAGCCCGGGCTGCGGGCGCAAAGCTGCCATCAGTATCGTCCTGCCAGCTGGTGCCCACGGCCACTCTGCTGCCCAGGGCCCAGGTGGTAGGGGTATCTCTTTCTTCCACTGAGGCTCCTACCTGATGTACCACCAGCCCTCCAAGTTCTTCCGGATCACTTCCACAGTGACACCCTTCTCAAAGCCAATCTCGTCCTTGCTCTGGCTGGTGTAAGGCTGTACAGTGATGTACTTCTCCTCTGTGGGGGTGGATGAAGCAACAAGGCACAGTTACTTGAGGCTGGAGCACAGGTCCTCCTTCCTGTCTTTACCTCCCCTGGCCTGGCTGGGCTTAGCTGGTTGCTTCACTGCTGTTCCCGGCGTGTGCAGAAGCTGGCCAGGGCCCCAGGCAGCTCGGCTAAGTCCTGGCAGCAGAGAGTTGGCTCTCTCAGCCCAGTAACAGCACTGAGGGTGCTGGGGCCTGGAGTCCTCAGGGCCCCAAAAGCTCCCTGGGCTAAGGTCACAGTTAGGGGGAACCTGCCCCTTACGGAGCCTGAGTCAGGAAGCCCCCGGGATGTCTGGAGGCGCCATAGTGTGCCCTCCCCTTCCCTGAATGTGCGATGCCTCCATCCAAGCCCCAGACTTGCTCTCCAAGCCCTTTTCCCACCTCTACCCCTTAAATCTGCTTCCGTCTGATTTTCCAGCAGCCCCAGGGGCACCTCCTTGGTGAAGCCTCCCCTGACCACTAATGTGATCACCTGATCACATGATTTCTCCAAGGGGATCGTGGGGAATACATGTCCTATGGGAGTGGTTATGTGTGTTTTAAGATGAGGTTCTGGTGGCCAAACGGTCAGCGATGATGCTGAGTGCAGGCATTGGCAGGGCCGCCCGGAGCTGGGCGTGGGCCAGCATGCCTGGGAAGGAGGCGCCTTGTGGGAACTCAGAAAAAGGCTGGGAGGGCAGGTGTGGGGAGGCCGGGCAGTTCTTGTCTTCTTAGATCTCTTCATACTCTGCTGGCGGGGGCCCTGCGGCTTCTGATGCGTCCTTGCTCAGGCTTCCAGGCGGGTGCTTCTCCTGCGTCTGCCGGGGCCAGGTGGACTCGGGGCTGGCTGGCCGGCCACCCTGTCTCCTGGGTGGCGAGCCTCCCCAGAGGAACACTCAGGTCTCAGGAAGGAGCACACATGCCCATCCTCACCATCTGGGAGGAGGAGGAGCAGACCTAGATAGAACTGGCCACACCCTTTGGGAAGGTCCCCCTGAACTCATGCTGTCCCCTCCAGCCAGTGCCTGGCACATGGTAGGGGCTCCAAAGGCACTAGGTGGTACACTGATGATGAAGGTCAAGGCTGTCTGAGCAGAGGTGCTAGGTGAGAGGCTTTCTATGAGCTCAAAATAGCAGGAGGCCGGGTTCTAAGACATCTGCCTCACTCCTCCCAGCTCCTGCTATGACAGTACCTCCTGGACTCCTCAGGGGGACCCTGCCGGGCAGCCTGCCTGAGCCTTTGGCAGCAGTGGGGGAGGGGGGCGGCTGCCACCCCGAGACAGGAGGGCCATCTGTTCACTTGGGAGGATCAGGGGCTTGTCTGCGGCCCTGTGCTGGGCGGAGATAGCCCCTCCAGGATGGAGGCGGCTGTCCTGCCGGGGTGCAAGGACAGAACTGAGGGGCTCTGGCCAAGTCTGAGAGGCTGCCAAAGGCAAAAGGTAGGTGACGACCCACTGGAGCCTCCGCTGTTCTTCGGCATGCACTTCTCAACGGCAAGCTTTTCCCAGATGCAGAGGCCTTTCTCACCATCGACTAAGTCCTGGAAGCTTTCAGATTCCCAGCCAGCCACGCCGAGGAGAGCTGCCAAGACTGCCTGAGAACCTTGTGCAGCCAGATTCTGACTCGGGCCTTTGAGAAGTTCAGTGTGCTACAGTCCTGCCCTCCACTCTCCTGCCTGCTCCTGGTCCCACTCCATTTTCCAGTGGGGCACGATAAATCCTGGCCCGGGCCGTGGCCAGAGGGCAGCGCCAGGCCCCGGGGATGTAGGGCTCTGAGGTTAGGGTGAGGCGAGGCCTGGGCTCCATATTTTGCCTGTGTTCAGCTGGGCTATTTTTAAAAGCCTGTGGTTCCAGCAGGAAGCCATCATTAACGTTTTCCTAGGCAAAGTTGCTTTTGCAGGGAAAACTTACAGTCCTTCTCTTAGGAAGGTCAGAGACGCACAGGGCCTAAACTGTGACCTGCGGCCTCAGGCTCTGTGGCTGTCGGGCCCAGGCAGCAGCTTCTGCAGCCCCCGGGGTGTGCGCGGAGGACACAGCACCAAGGGCCATGTAAGTGCCCTGCTTCCCCCAGACCCTGTCGGGGAAGGCAGAACCAAGCACATTGGTCTTCCCTAGTGAAGCCGAGCTGCTCCTGCAAAAGGCCCTGTTGTCGGTGGCCCTCGGGCTGATGTGCACACAGAGGTCTGGGAGTTTATGCTCCCAGGAAGAGATCTGGCTGGCCTCGAGGCTTGTCCTGCCCTGGCACTGTGTGGGTCCCAGGTGATGAGCATTCAGAGGGCAAATCTTCCAACTGGTCTGGTGGGGGGGGGGTTACTCTCCTGCCACGGTGGCTCAGGTGAGGATTACCTCCGCATAGACATGCGCCATGCAGCTGTCAGGTTCCCGGCTTCCCTGAGGGAGAGGCAGAGCAGCCTCTCTACTGGATCAGGGCCACATCCCCATCTGAGGGTGGGGATGACCAGCCAGTCAGGATGCCCAGACAGACTGAAATGGTCTGGGCAGGGGGCTGAGTCATCCAGGTTGCCTGGGGTCTCCAGAAGAGACTTTTAGGAATCAGAGTTTAGGAATCAAAGGGGAGGGGGAGCTGTAAGCTCTGGGGGAGGGGGGCACCGCTGGACTTCTGGGAAGCACTGAGGTTGTGGTCACTCTGATGTGCCATCAAAGGTGGGTGGCAGCTTTGCTCTAGGGAGGGCTGACCAGGCCGCCCACCAGGTGGGTGGGTGGCTGGCTGGGGGAGGTGGACAGGCCTGTTTTGGTTTTGGAGGCGGGGTCTGGAGAACCCTGCAGTTTCCAAACCACAGACGCCTCCTCTTTCAAATGCTTTCCCCTCCGTCAGCAGTCTCCCTGGCTCCCCTCCCGGCCCCTACAACCCACCCAACCCCATTGCAAGAGGCCTTCTGATTCGAAAGGCCTGGTCGGCATGGGGGCCCCAGGGAAGCAGTGTTTCCCCCATGGCTCCACTGCTTTCTCCCAGCCAGCTTTCTGCAAGTTTTTCTTGGCTGCCTGATTTAACTTAGCCCTAACTTGACTTAGGGCTAAGGCTGGGAAATGATTTTGTTTGGGTCTCTTTGAGAGAGAGAGAGAGAGAGAGAGAGAGAGAGAGAGAGAGAGAGAGAGAGAGAGAGAGAGAGAGAGAGAGAGAAGGAGGGAGGAAAGTGGGCTTGTCTTCATTTACATATTGTATACGTATAGATGTCCATTGAATCATGCATCTTGCTGGGCACGTGTGTCCACATACACCACTGTGCGTAACAGGGAGTATGCTGCCTGTGCCCATATGAGACTGTAGATGAAGCTATGTGTGTCCTTGGTGGCGCTGCAGGGACGCACATATGATGTGGCCAGAGCAGCTGATGCATCTGCGACTGTACACGTCTATGTGGAGCATTCTGCGTGTGGCTGCCTAAGCAGAATTACGTGTGTGAGTGGCTGTGTGCCGGGGACCACGCATGTGTAGCTGAGCAGGGGCCAGAGGTGACAGTGTACGCTTGTGCACTGTGCTTACAAGTGTGCAAGTGCTTTGTCACTTATAAGTGTCCGTGTGGTTATGGAGACAGAGTTGTGTGTGGGGTTCAGTGTAGGATGGTGTTTGGAGCAGATGTTGGAGGGGATGGGGGAAGGCCAAGCTTTTGTCTTTGCTGTTTTTCCAGGCCAGCGGCCCGCTCTCCTCTGCTGCCAAGGCTCAGGGCCGTGTCCCAGGCTGGCCCCCCAGCAACGCTGCTCCACCCCTCCTAGTTCTAGGGTGCCTTTGCTTCATAGTCAAGCTTGTTCTTGTTGTTTTCATGACTTGGCCTCCTGCCCCGCACCTTATGGCCCAACCCTTGTTCCACCCTCAGGATGCACTAGGCTACCACAGCCAGTGCTCTGGGTGTGATGCTGCACGAGCCACAGGCGGCAGCCACCTCAGCGACCAGGCTCGCTGCCGCCTAGGGCTTGGGCCAGATACCAAAACATGGTCTCAGAGTTGTTCAGAAACAAGCTTTGGGGGTGGGGTGATACTCACGGGGCAGCCCAGCTATTCTATAGAGGCCAGTGCCTGTCATAGGCCCTTCCAGCCTTATTCTCGGTGAGACAGGACAAATGGACCTCTGCTGGCCTGTGGGCTCTGGAGATGTTGAGGGGTTTGTTCAGTGGCTCGCCCCTCCATCTCCCTACTCCCAAGCTCCTGGATGTTGGAAAGGCCCTGGACCTGCCAATGTCTTAATTCCCAATCAGCCTAGGTGGAGGCCAGAGGCCTCCCTGGATCCCTGACCCGGCTCCTCACAGAGTGCCAATGCCGGTGCTGAAGGTGCTGGAAGCTCCTGGCTGGACCTGACACTGCCTTCAGAGCTGGTCGGGGCTGCACCCTGGGACCAGGCTGGGCCGGCTTTTGCTCCCTTTCTAGTTTCCCTGGAGCTAGCTGAAGAAGGAGGGTTGTGGGCTGGCCCTTCTTCCTACTCTGTCCCTAAGTAATTGCTGGAACAACTTTGGCCAATGAGCACCTTCTCAGAGGAAGAAGCAGGCACTGGAGAGTGGGGGCGAGTGGGGCAGCCTGTGCAGAGACCTCCCCCACCCCAGGTCTCCTCATCTGCAGCTTCCAGGCCAAGTGTGGCCTTTCTTAGTACAGCTGCCCCCACAATCACGTCCTGAGTCCAATGACCCCATCCCCAGGATGGTGGCAGAAGCCAGAGCCACCCCCAATTCCCAATCATCCCAGTTCCCAGGTAGCCCCCTGTGCCCTCCTCCCCAATGCCCCCCAGCTGTAGAAGGTGAGAGAAAGTCTGGCTGTTGAATCTGGGTGAGGAGGCTGAGTGGCAGAGAGGAGCAGACAGAGCTCAAAGAAGAGGCGAGGTGTTAGCGAGTGAGCAAGAGAGAGGGAGAGGGGAAGGGGCGGCAGCTGCGGGTCAGGAGAAGCCGGCTCCCACAGTCACCTCGGCTGTGCTGCCTGTTGACCATCCCGCCCAGGGTCCACCGGCGATCCAGACGCCGCAGATGGGCCTTGCGTCTCTTGGACACTGGTGTGGGAGATGGCAATGGAACACGCGGCCGACGGAACCGGCGGAGAGAATGGAGATGAGGATGAGATGGGAGGGGGCAGGGAAGGTTCACGCTCCCAGGGCATCATCCGCTGGGACCGAGGCCCAGCAGCTCGCACCTGATGGCCAGGGGGCAGATCTGCCCAGTGACACGGGGGAAGCTCCACCAAAGCCAAACCATGTGGGTTATACCCCTAAGACCGGGAGGGGCTAAGAACTTAGAATGCTAGCACCTGAGAGGTGAAGAGGGTCCTGGGGCCCAGCCTGGCACAAAAAATGGCCCTCCCAGGCAGCCCCAGGGAAAGATTGCTGCTTCCACTATGGCTGCGCAGTGACGGTTCCCAAGAGGGTGTAGGCCCCACCACACCACTCATCTGTTGGAAAACTGCTCACTCACCATGTCCTGCTTGTGAGCCTACCGCCACGAGCCAGGCACTGCATATGCCAGGAGAGATGTGGGGGTCCTTTGTCGTGGGGCTACCACCCTGGGGATACCTGTCTTCGCTCTCTCAGCCAGCCCTCCCCAGGCCTAGCACAGGGCCAAACAGGCAGCTGAGCACCAGGAAACGCTCCTGAGTGAAGCGCACATGGGGATGGATGCCGCAGGCCTTGGATCTGCTCCTTCGCTGCACACCACTCATCAGATTTCCGGGAACAGGGGACCTGCCGCCCAGCTTCTCTGTGCTGCAGACCCCTTTCATCTAGCCCACTCCATCTGTGGCCCAGCCCCAGAACCCCTCTGCCTTCCTATGGGATGCCCAGGTGGGACAGACGCCAAGCCAGGGCTGCAGGGCACCAAGTGGCCCCCTGCAGAAGCTGGGTGTCAGACTGCTCAAGTCTGGGGGCGACAGGTTGGCGGAGTCAAAGGAAAACTGTCCAGACACACCTGAGCCAGATTCCACCAAAGCCTCTGAGGAAGAATTTGCTTTTCTCGAGGGAGGATTGGGGACTTGTGTGACCTGCTTCTCGGTAGCAGGAGGCCTGGACAAAAGGTTGGAGGTATGGATCCAATTGAGGCCTCACTGCCAGGTTCCTGTGTCGCCTGGGGACAGGCAGGCTTCTGTCCTTCTCTAAGCCTGTTTCCTCACCTGTCATTGGGGTTGACATCTGCCCTGGCCTGAGCGGAAACAAGGGACTGAACAGGCTACAGGGAAAAGAAATGAGCTCCCATGCGAGTCCAGACAGGGAAGGACCCTGAGCCCCTGTGTGAGGCCAGAAGGGGAAGGGCCCTGACAGCTGACCTCCCGGGCAGGGTGTTGGTGGCCTCCCTGTGGGCAGAGGAAGCCTCAGAGATGCGCAGGCTGGGGGCCATGTTGGCAGTGAGTGTCATTTCCCCAGGTGAAACAGTGCACAAGGACCATCTCGCTGAGGCCTCACAAAAGCCCTGTGCTGTCAGCACTCTCTCCATGTTGGAAATGGGAAGCCAGAGGCACGGGGGCGTTAAGAAACCCTCGGAGCCACACACCAAAGTGTCAGGGCAACACACGAATCTAGGTGGTCTGGCTCTGGAGCCCAGACTCTAGGCCCTCTGATGTTCCTCCCCCTTGGCCCTGCACTCCTTAGCCTTCCAACAATGGGGAAAGCCCAGATAAGAGGCTGGGGCCAATGCGAACCCACCAGAGAGGGAGGCAAGTCAGCGTCAGCGGCTGCAGGGCACAGGGGCAGAGGCAGAGACCCAGATTCTGGTGTTGGCTCTGCCCTGAACTGAAGGCTCCGTGGAGGTGACACCTCTATGGGCCTCCATGTCCCTACTACCTCTGAGAGGTGATGGACCCAATGGTTCACTAAAGCACTTTGCCAGGGTTGGGCTTGGCCCTCATCATCATCAATGGGTAAGAGGGTCTTCAACCTCCAGCCAACCCCCCCTACCTCCTACTGCTAACATTTCAGAACACAAGCATATGCCAGAATGCCTGATAATAGAAATAAACCCAAACAGCCAACTGTCTTCCCCCACCCCCGCCTCCCCCGCAAAATGAAACATGAGTTGTTAGGGAAGATTTACTAGGATGAAGGCTTCCAGGTTTCTGTCCATAGGGCTCAGAGACCTATGATAGGATGGCAATAGGCCTGGAGTAGAGGGGACCAGGGTGGGCTAGTGTCTCAGCCACGTGGCCGTGGGTAGAGACTGGCGGACACACCACAGATGCTGGGGCCCCGGGCTGGGGTGCTGAGCCCTGAGCTCTCCTGTTGAGCTGGGCGGAGATGCCCAAGATGTGATGATGAAGTTCACAGCTGCCCAAATGTTGCCAGGGGTCCTGGCACACAGGTCCCATCAAAAGGATGCTAAGGAATCTATTTTAAGGATGGTCGCCCTGAACGCGCATGCACGCACACACAAACACTTCTGAATGCAGAGCCTGCACTGGCTGCCCTACTGATTCTTACTCCGTAAAGGTCAAAATCTTCTACAACCTGCCACTGCTTGTTCTGTGCAAAGCACTTGCTCTCGCTTCAAACCAGGCTGCTGTGTGTGTGCACATACCTGCCTGGCTCCTCTCTGCCCGGGACTACCCTGCCTACTCAGTGTCCTGTCCTCTATCTTCTGACATCTCTGCTCTGACATTCTTGGCATCGTCTTTTCAGGTGGGACTCGAGATTCCACACACACACACTCTCAGAACTGCTGACGAGCAAAATGCGTCATGTGTGGGCAGAGGGCGCAGTGGTAAAGACCACCAGCAAAGGAGGCTGACCAAGGCTCAAGCCTGACGAGGACAAGCATGTAGCTTAATGTCTTAAAGCCTCAGTTCCTGCATATGGAAAAAGAGGGTAATAACAGTGCCTCCTAGGATGGTGGCGAAGGCTTTTAAAGTATCAGGGCCACACACCTGGGAGGGAATATGACCTCACTAGGCACTCTAGGGATTGCTGTTTCTGCGAGGCCCTGGGATAACCCAAGAATGTGGAACTGGGTAGGAGGCAAGGCCTGATGACTGCAGATACACTACAGCAGAGCCAGCTCAGGGGCTAAAATCCTCCACCACTGCAGAGGTGCAACGGAACCAGCGATGAGACTGGGCGAAGGCTCAGCCCCAGGCTTCAGGGAGCAGCCTGGAAGGACCGGGCACCCAGCCTGAACCCGCAAACCCTTCCCGATGGAGCGTCATCCCTTGAAACCTGTCACAAGGTGGACATGCACCACAGGGGCTGCAGTACTGGTCAAGGGACTGAAATAAATTTACATGGGAGGAAGGGTGGGGCTCCAACCGCCTGCCGAGGAATTGACATTTAGGGCAAGGATGAATAAGGAGCTGGCGCTTGCTTAGTGGACTGCTTATTTTGGCCTGAGCAGCATGGAATGGAGGGTATGTATGTGGGGGGCAGGCCTGGTGGTGGCCTGAGCCCCAGGTGGCAGGCCTCCATCCCCCTGGCTGTCAGTCGTGCCCATTTGGACCATACCCACTGACCATTAGGGCAAGCACTCCCGTTGCCAGGACACAGGGGGTTTGGAAGTTCTTAGGAGCAGGCAGCCAGGAACTGGGGGTGGCTCGGACTCACTGGGCTCAGGCAGCCTGTGCTGGAGAATACCTGAGTCCACAGACAGGCTGAATAGGCCAGTGCTGGCCTGCAAGGCGGGGGAGGGCGCGCGCAAGACATGCTCTCTGAAATGCAGGGAGAAAACCCCAGAAAAACTTCACGAGGCCAGAGCTAATCAGAGGGGCTAGTGGTACAAGGGTCCCCTTGCGGTTCCTGCTACACTGAGAAATGACTCACAGACTTGTTCTCTGTGTCTGAACTATTGGCCAGGGTTACAGATATCCAGAGCAGAGGCCTCTGAGCAGACATGCACAGCAAAAGTTGTGTGCACATAGCCTGCTGGGGTCATCCCTGTGGCAGAGAGCACACTGTGGGGTCGGGGAGCAAAGGTGGGTCTCTGTGGGGTCCCCCACAGGAACCAAGGGCTTCTACGGGGAAAGGGAGCTTTGGAGTTCAGGCCTAAGAACTTCCCAGTCTTTGTCCCAAAGTTGCCAAAGCCTGAGATCCACACTCCAGGGAAATTTCCCCTCTAATTTGAGCCCCATGCAGGGCCAGTAGGGACAGACCCGGGAAAGGAGGTGAGCTTGAGCTCCTGGCCTCAGTGAGATGGGGTCCCAAGGGAAGGGGCTGGCACGTGGCCCAACTCACTTTAGGGGTTTTGATGACTTTAGGGAGAAGAGTGGGAAATGGGTTCACTCCAAGGGCCAGGAATGGAGTGGGTACCAATCCCTGAGGATTTCGAGGCAGCCCACACGCTGCATGTGCCTCATTATTTCCCCCTCCCCTTGAACCTGCAGGCCCCTACCTTCCCCAGTCTTGGAGGTGTTGATGTCTGAATCATCCCGAGTACCATTCTGGGCCTCCAGGTAGGTGGCAGGGACCCAGCCCTGCTCCTCAGAGGTGCTCACAAACCACCAGCCTGCAGAGGGGACAAGAGAGAACACAGTCATGAGAGCCCAGCAGGACTGGGTGGCAGTGGTAGGGGCAGGGCACAGAGCCAGACAGCCTGGGCACCCGGCAAACACCTGGCTTGAGTCCAGCCTTGAGAGACCTGTGCCTCACTAAGAAGCAGCCAACACGTTCCGAGAGGGCCCGACAAACGGTGATCCATACTTACACAAATGCTTTGTGAAAATTTAACAGTAAAAGTGAAATAAGGATATGTCAAATGTGTGATATCACCTTGTGGGAAAGGCCAAGGAAGCTCTGGCTAAACAGAGACCACTGAGGGGCTCTGAAACCCATCAGGCTACTGGTGTGGCTGAGAGTTTGGCTGCTTTCTCTGCTTTTAAAGGTATCCAGAGATAAATGCTTCACAGACACCTTGTGATGCTCACTGTGCCCCTGGCTCCATCACGGGTCCATGGCAGTTGCACATCGGTGCCACTCACGGCTGCCCCGAAGTGTGTTGACATGTCAATCCTACTAAGTGGGCACCGCACCCTTGAGCGACCCTTGGCGGTCACGGCCAAATGATAAGAGTCTTTCTTGTTCATTGGTTCATTCGTTTACCATTTAAACAAATGTTGACTGAGTCAAGTACTCTGAGCACCTGGGTCTTGGGACTCCACTAACTCGATCAGTCCCATCTTAGAAGATACTCTTTGCAGGACCTTGTCTTTGCTCCCATCCCATTCTGATCCCTCTCTACCCCCAAAGAAATATGGCACCGATTCTTTTTTTCGTCTGTGACAGAGCTCACCATTTCCAAATATGGACTGTTCCCTGTGAAGAGACCTAGCGCTTCTCCCTCGGCAGCACTGAGACCCCGTCACCGGCCACAGCAGGGAGCAGCTGCCCGAGATGGGAGGACACTGGGAGCCTCCCAGGTGGAGGGGGCTGCCTGAGAGTTGCTATGATCATGAAGAGGGACAGGGGAAAGCCGTGCCACCACTGCACAGGACATCAGCACCCAGAGCCACCTCCTAGGTCTTCCACAAGGTCTCCACTGCCCCGTGTGACGGGCCTGGGAGAGCAAACAGCCTGTGATCTAGTCTCAGAAAGTCTGCTACACACCACCCTCTCCAGAGTTCCACAACACTCTGCCTGAAGCTCTGCGAAGCCCATGACACGTTGTGACATCTGTACGGCACCATAATGATGGATGCGTGTCCTTACACGGTCATCCACATGGCACCAAGTGTGAACCCTACTGTAAACCACGGGTCTGAGGGATTAGGATGTGTCCGTGCAGGTTCATCAACAAGTGCACCACCCTGATGGGGGAGGCTGTGCGTGTGAGGGAAGCATGTGGGAAACCTCTGTATCTTCAGTTCCATTTTGCTGTAGGTCTAAAACTGCTCTTAAAACAAACAAACAAACAAAAAACAAACAGTCGCAACAAACAAGAAAAAGCCTTGGATGAGGAATCTGGAATCTCAAGGCCCAGAGCTATTTGGCTCAAGGGCTTTCCTTAGTTGGGTCACTGTCGTCCCTCCAGAACCCAGGGTGGATGCCTTCCCTCCCTCTGCCAGAGTCTGTCTTTCCCCGGAGTGGGATGGAGTGAGCCGTCATGCCCACAGCCACTTGCACCTTCTGAGCCACTGAGCGGGCTCCCTGGAGAGGCATTGCCATCCTCCCAGAAGCCCCAGCCACAATGGTGTGGCTGCTTACAAGGCTATGGCTGATGGAGGCCCCAAAGAAGCCAGAAGGCATGGACGTGCAGGGGTTTTTTCCCCTTCTCTTGGCTTCTGGGGGAGCATTCTCTGGAACCCCAGCAGTCTCTGCCAAGAAGCACCGTCCCTGGGTGCTCTTCCGGTCTGGCTGGAGGTCATGGAACAGGACTCGCCATCTCACGGGGATTTCCACCATGAAGGTCATTCTGCCTCCTTGACCACAGTGGTGGTCATACCTGGTCAATCACATTCTGAGTGATCTGTCATCTCCCTGGACACTGTAATGGTTCTGGGGTTTTCTCTAGAACTGAGAGGGGTACTTCGGCGATCTGAACACTAAGTACCACGTAGACCAGGGATCACAAGGGTATGTGGGAAGAGATGGCCTGAGAGTTAAGTCACTAAATCAGCAGCAAAGTTGAGAGATGGGGAAAGTGAGACTTTATACTATTTGAGTTCTGGGTTCCAAGTATGCTAAAGCTAGGCCACCTGTCAGACTAATTACATTGAGCCAGTGACCTTGTATGCTGTTTAGCCAAGCCAGGGTGGGTTTCGGTCACTGAGTGTCCTCACTTATGCCATACCTACCCAGCAACCACCAAAGTTCTTGACTGAACCTCTACCATAGTGAGTCAAGTCTGGAGATGAAACTCAAGTCCACTGGCCACCTGCCACCACAGACCTCAGAGCCCTCTGAGCCACTCTGGGTAAGCAGTACCACCCCCAAATTCCTGCTTTCCAGGATAACCTCCAAGAGCCCCAAAGAACAGTCACCATAATTCTCAATTTGGAGTCACTTCTGGGAGGGTCTTGAAGGCCAAGGCTCTGACATGATCCCCAGGTCCAAGCCCCAGTGCCAAAAACACACAGGTTTTCGCTCCCATACCTCAAGACCCTCACCAACCTGACCACCCCCCAAAGTCATGCCAAATCTTAGCAGGCCCAGGAAGTACCCTGAAGGCTTACCCTCGAAGGGGAGCTCTGCTTCCCAGGAGAGGGTTTCCCCTGGATGGGCCTGGGCTGGAGCCAGGGATCTTACAGTCGTCGGGAAAACATGGGAATGTGCCCAGAGGAACAGTGGAGCTTGGAAGCATGTGTCTTGGTGAGGGTTTGCTAAGACCCCTCCATGCCCAGCCCCTCCCAGCCTCTTTTCCTATACTAAGGTGTGCCACTGACAGCTCCAGCCTCTGAAACAATCACTTCTGTCCCCACTGGGAGAATATTCCCTCCTTCCTTTGCGTGAGTCTATGGCTTCCTAGAAAAACAGGCAACCCGGTGGTCTCCTGGATGGCCAGGGTCACTGACTTCTAAGCCTTCTATTTCTGGAATTTGGGCTCTAAAGTCATCTTCAGGAGAGGCAAAGGAGGCAAGCCCCTCTGTGGATACCGGGAGGGCTAGGGTTGGGGGAGGGGGAGATTTTCTCCATCAGTCTCATTCAAGCTTGTCTGTGTCTTCATCTGGTGTGAAGTGAGTCCATCAGCCTGCGGATCTCTTGTTCTCTCCCTCTCCCCCTATGGCCATATTAGGGACCAGCCCCTGCATGGGCCTTTCCCCTTGGATCCAAGGGCCTCAGAATCCCTGGGCTCAGGTGTCTTTTTTGCTGGTGGTATTGTCTCCCCTACCCTTATCTCACCCTTTGGGAATCCTGTGTACATCGTGCTCTCCCCTTTTCCCCAGGAGCCAGGGTCCCTGCCAATTTTGCTGGGAACACTGGCTTGGGTTCCATTCCAGCCCAGAAATGTGCAGAGCTAGGCTGAGTGACTCTGAGTCTCACGTCCCTCCTGCCTCAGGCCCTGCAGAGAAGAGCTTGTTGCTGGCGAGGCCGTGGGCACTTCTACTGAGCAAAGGACAGGCTCAAACACTGCCCAGGTGGGCATGGATGCCCAGCTCCACGCAGACCTCCCAGGAGCCCTGGCATGAGGCGCACCATTGGGTCTCTGGGGGAGGCTGCCTGGACCTGCGCCCACCCACAGCTGCTGACAAGCCTCTCAGGGATGCCAGCACCTCAGACATCAGTTGCTGTAACCGGGGCTCCCGACCAAAGTCCTCGCTGCTCCACCAAGGAGCAATTAAAGCCTGAACCTCTGGGGGTGGCCCAGCTTGCCAAGAGGACTGTCATCAGCCAGCCCTGTGGGGCTCCCAGGCTCACCTCCAGTGCCCATGGCATCCTCTTTTCTGCAGAGGCTGAGTGTGTGGGCTGCAAGTGGGGGTAGGTGTGGACAAGGCTTTGTATTTCTGAGTGCATAGGAGGCGGGGTAGGCCCATGTACACATCTATGTGGGTGCATGTGCACACGGAACAAAGGCGTGTGTACATTTGTTATACATCATGATGATTATGGTCAGGCCCTAACTTTACATATGTTATTTAATCTTCAAGAATCTTGTGAAGAGTTACTGTCATCATCATCCCCACTTTACAGATGAGGAAACTGAGGCAAAAATAGATCACAATTAGGAAGACACAGAGCTGACCTCAAACCCAGGCACCAGGAACCATATTCTTAACTTCCACAGAAGTGGATAAAAGGAATTTATCTGTTGTCTGTGCAAGGGGAGAGGTGACTCCTTGAGAACATGTACCCCCAAACACCACTATGTTACACATGTACCTGTATGTCCATATCACTGAGTGTGTGCTCTGCGCACAGACACCATGAGTGGAGGTGCAGGCCTGCGTGCACTTGAATGTCTATGCATACAGCTAAGGGTCCTCTGGAAATAGAGGGTAATGATTAGGGATATGGGGTCAGAAAGACTCAAATTCAGGTCCTGGTTTGCTACTTCCTAGCTGTGGGATCTTTGACAAATCGGTAAACCTTTCTGAGCCTCAGTCTCCCCTCCCTGATAAGGGAGTAATTAATCCAGCTTACCTCCATAATTGAGGCGTTCTTGTTGAAGCGCATAAATGAGGTGTAAGTAGCTTAGCTTAGGGCCTAGCACAGAGTAGGAGGGTCAAAAACCTTGAGCTGTTGCCAATGTGATGGTGGTTGTTTGGCATTCCCCTAGGCGAACAGTCAGCACCCACGAGTGGCCAGGTGGTGTCTTTGCCCGCAGAGTAAATCAGAAGATCCTCAATCCAGCCTGGTAAATGGACTTGGATGCGTGTGTGTGTGTGTGTGTGTGTGTGTGCCCGTCCATGCAATCTGTGGAGTTTGGGGACTGCCTTCAAGGGTTCCAGGAGAAAGCAAGGAGCTCTTTTACAACACAGCTTGCTCTTTCCTTAGCTGATGCCATTTGTGATAGCGAGCATGATGGGAAATGGGGTCAGAGGGGAGAGGTCCCTGGACAGTTTCCCTCCTTGTCCTCCATGTGCTGGGGCTATCTGCAGCCTGGCTCCTGTCCTTCAGCTCACATGGTCTCCCAGGACAGAGTCCTACGGCTTCCCGTCTCCTGTCCTAGCACCTCGGCAAGCCCTCCCCAACAGATCTCCAAACCCCAGAAGCGTCCAGAGCATCGACCCCACAATTCACAGCTGCTCGTGCACTTGGAGAATTAGTCTTGTTGAGACCGTACAGTACCATGTATACCTTGTCCCTAGGGCAGAACTGAGCTTGCAGCAAGCCGTCAGGCAGATGGGGGAAACTCACGTACAGAGCCTAAGTGCTGGAGCCAAAGATCTGAGTCTGAATCCTATCTCGGCCACTTCCATGCTCTGTGGCCTCAGGGAAGAGACTTAACCTGTCAAGTCAGCCTTGCAGGCCAGTGTGAGGATGAGTAAGATAAGGAGCAATGCATAGGCTCTGGCATAGTAGGTGCCCAGTAAGCAGAAGCTATGAGCTTTACTGAGGGACGAAAGCCTCAGGGTGTGGGAGGTTAGGTGGCCAGCACTCACAGATGCCCAGGGACCAGTCTGAGTCACCTCTGCATTTTTCATGTCCCCAGGAAGATGGGTCCAACCTCCAAGCTGGCCTCTGTTAGCCTTCCTCTCAGCCTTCGTTCTCGGGAGGGAAAATGTAGTGAGGTTTTATTAATGGACTCCTCGCCGCACTCACGAAGTGGCCACAGCTGTGCTCAGATGGGGATGGCTGTCCTGACCGGCTGCCAGACCTGGCCTTTTCCTGAGAAGTCAGCCCTGTTTCTAGGCAGAAGGGGAGCACCCTCCTTTTTAGGAGGGGGATGGGGAGCAGAGAACTTGGTGAAACAGGAAACGGTGGGGAAAACCCAAGGGGCCTGGGCTAGCTGGGAGACCCCCGAGCATACCGCTGGTGGCCACGCTCCAGCACGTCTTCCTACTCGACATGCCTTCAAGCTGAGGTGCCTCCCTGGCCGGGGGCAGGACAGCAGCCACCATGCCCACTGTTTGTGGAGTGGCAAGCCGCAAACCGTTGCAGAGGGGCCCTGAGAAAGGAGCCCATACACGCTGGATGTGGAGAAACCTTCATTCTGGGGGCTGCAGTGATCTTTGGGGCTAAGCCCCCCGATGGAGAAGATGTCTGGGAGAATCCCTAGGTGGCCAGCCCACTGAATGCTGCCTGGGCCTGGTCGCTCCTTCTGTGAGGACCACGTCTCCACAGCGCCAGAAGAATGTCATTCAGTCAGCTGGCCAAAAGCCCTCCCCAGGAGGCAAAGGCCCAGAAAGAACAGCAATGTCACTTGTCACAGCAGCCGACCCTGCTTGTAGGCCTCAGTAAGAACCTGCTTCGCAATGGCCCGGGGGCTAAGTGGGGGCAACCTGGCCAGCACCTCCAGCTCAGAGTAGGAAGGGGGACCATGCATCCTAGGTGGGGAAGGGGCTGCCCAGCCCCAAGAGGGAAAAGCTCAAGCCCAGAAGCCAGACCCTCCCTTTTTTCAGGCCAAGTGTAATCTTAGGCTGTTGGGCCAGTTTCAAAGCCCTCAAAAAGGCACTCTAACTGGGGCTTGGCAAAGCTGGCGTTGGGGGAAGGATGGAAAGGGTCAAGAGGAAACTGAGACACACAGAGGGACAGAGTGGGGGACAGACAGAAGGTGGGGATGGGGGCCTTAGCGTCTCTAGGAGGGGGCTGAGCCTGGCCAAAGGCAGCAGGAAGTGACGGGCACTCCCAGGCCATTGCTGTCCCCGGGGTGACCAGGCCACAAAGGCCTCCTTAATGAGAGAGGATAATGAGCTCATTAGGGCCAGAGGAGGCCAGCTGCACACAATTAGGATGTTAATAAAAAGTCTTCTGAGGTCACTGCTCAGCCTCGGACAAAACAGCTGGTGGGGGAGGGGAACCCTACTCCTTCCTCTCCCTCTGAAGTTCCCCCACTCCGTTCTTCAAGGTGTCATCCTCCAGGAGGCCTTCCCTGACTCCCCCCACCTTCATGACCCTGCCCACCCCTGGATTCTGCCCACATGCACTTCTTAGTGCCTCTTCCAAGACCTCAGTTTGGATCCTGGCTTCGCCAGATCCTAGCTGGTGCCTGGAACAGGTTGCTGGGCTCTCTAGGGACTCATTATCCCACGACAACAGGAGCTGCCCATGGGGCTGCCTGACGTCAGGGACATGCAGTGTCCTCCATGACCAAGTGCCTTCCGAGCACCTGGTATGTGCAGCGCATTCCAGGCATGGGGATGCTGTAGAGGACACACAGGCAGGCCCTCAGGCTCTCTTCCCCACCTCCCCCTGCACTGCACACAAGATGGGGCCAAGTACAGCCCTGGTGCTGAGGCCAGCAGGAGGGGCCGGACTCCCACCCAGCAGTCCTGGACATGTACCCAGGGGGTAATAGGCAGGAAGAGATTCAGAGTTTGGAGTCTGGGAGAGCCCAGCAGCCTTTAGGTTACTTCCAGGCCTTGCCTTTTTCTTCCCCTTTCCTCCAGGTCCTTTGTGGGGTCTAGGACCAGTTAAGGCAGAGCTGAGCACCTGTGGAGCGCTAATGTACGCCTAGACCTAAGCAAAGGGTAGGGTATGGGTGTCCAGGCGGAGAAGCATGGGGGATGGAGCCAGGAATAGCAGAGGCACAGTCCCAGGCCTCAAACACCTGCCTCAGATTCTGGACCCTTTGTCCAGGCATTTCTGTGTTCTTCCCTTGCAGTGGTTGGGAGGAGGGGAGGGGGTGAGGATCTGTGAGGCCCTGAAGCAGGAGGAGAGGGCCGGGGGGGGGGGGGCTGGAGTGCTGAGAAGGGGAAGGGGGCTGAAGGGAGCCTGGCCAGGCACTTGTGACCGTAACACCCACCTGGCCACACCCCACCTGGCACAAAGCTGCGCCCTTAGGGACTGCTTCTGCCCTGGATCCCTTTCCCCTGACCCTGGGGCAGATGTGAGGTTCCTACCTGAGAGGGACCAGAGACATGGGAAAGGCTGGCTGCCCCTAATCATGCTGTGCCTTTAAGAACAACGAAAGGCGGCCCACCCTCAGCCAGGCCTCCCCTGGTCAGAAGGCTCTGTCACTGAGGACTCTTGCCAAGACACACTCCAGCTCCCAGCACGCGGCCTCCTCGGTCCAAAGCAAACAGGAGTGGGTAGGGGCTCCCCGAGTCTTTCCCAGTGCACCCCCTGCCTTCCTGCCCGACCCATTCTCCTTGTTCCACCTCTGGCACCTATCCCTGCTCTGCTGTCCATGGCCTCGCCTTCCCCCAGATAGGGCTTTCAGGCCACCAGGGCCCCAGAACCTTCCCTGGGCGCCTGAGGCCTGGATTCCAAGACCATTAGCACAGGCTGCTACGTCAGTTTGGAAGGCTCTGTGGAGGCCACGGCAAGAAGACAGCAAGAACTGGGCTGCTGCCACCCCTCCCCCAACCCGGGGGCAGCCGGCTCACTTCACTGGATGGGCCGAGAAGGCTGAGGCTATGGCTGAGGCACCCAGGGGAAACCCTAACCACCGAACATTCACAGGCACAGAGGGGGCACAGGATAAAAAAGACAGGCAGATGAGAATCACGGTTTTCAGCAAGGGCTCTAGAGCCAGGTTGCCTGGGTTTCAATCCCAGCTCTGCTGCTAACTAGCTGTTTGAATTTGAGCAACTGCCTCAATTTCCTCCTCTGTAAAACGGACCTATAGTAGTACTTTATCTCCCTGTGTTATAGGGAGTATAGGAATTAAGCCACAAGAAGTGTTCAGGGTAGTGTCTGGTTCCTAGCAAGGCTTCCCAAAGAGCTACTGTTAAAGCTGAAGTGTAAGACACGGGGATTTTAAGGAAGGAACCACGACCTCAGTGCCCCTCAATGGCTAGTGCTAGGGCTGCTCAGGTAGGCAGGGTCTGGAGTCTCAAGAGAGTCTCCTGATGTCATTGTCACTTGGCCCTGACCTCAGCAGGTCTTTTTTTTTTTTTAAGTTTGTTTGTTTATTTATTTATTGAGAGAGAGCGTGCACGTGCATGAGAGCAGGGGAAGGGCAGAGAGAGTAGGAGGGAGAGAATCCCAAGCAGGCTCCGGGCTGTCAACACAGAGCCAGACACGGGGCTCGATCTCACAGTTGTGAGATCATGTCAGCAGGTTTCTGTTGAAAGCTGGGTCTGGTTCTGTGCTTGGCATGGGTGGGGGTGGGGGCCAGAGTGAAGTAGAGAATACAAGATGGCACAAGGCCCTTCCAGGAACAGGGGGGCAGGGTGACCCAGACAGCCCCGTGGTGGCTAGTGTTTGTTGAAGGAACCACAAACATCAGAAATGGAACAGAGTAGCCAGGGAAGAACCGAACCTTGGATGGAATCTGGAGGGAAGATGACAAATTGGTTGGCGGAATAGGACACCGTGATGGGAGTACTTGTGGCCCAACTCAGTAATGCACACGATGCTTCGGGGTGGGGATCTTGCCAGGTGAACTTGAGAGGGATACTCCCCTTCAACGTCACAGGGGAGGTGTGAGCTTTTAAGAATCACATCAGGAAGGTTAAAGCCTCCCAAGTGGATGCCTGAAATAATGCTAAGGATAACAGAAGGGGCGTTCCGCTGATGTTCCAGGCAAGAGCCAAAGAGGTAAGTGGAGAGAGCCTGCGAGGGTGCAAGGGTGCGAGGGTGCGAGGCCGTGAGGCCAGCACAAGTCGGGTGGGGAGTCTCCTGGATTCCCGTCCGCGGCTCGGCATTTTCTCTCAGGAAGAAGGGTGCCCACCCTGAAAGGTGTTGACCGAGAGGGTGGTAGGCAAATGGACCCAGGGCGGGGATGAGGGCAGCACTGAGAGGCTGCCCTCCACAAGCTCTCATTACTGGCAGTGGGAAAAGGTCAGGAGAGCACTTGACAGAGAGCCTGCTGGGCCCCCACATCCACGGTCCTAGAAGATGCGGACTTGGGAACAAGGCCGGAGGACCCAGCATGGGCAGAAGTGCCAACTTCCAAGGAAGAGGGCAAATTCCAGAGTAGAGATGGGCAACCTCAAGGCTGGTCCTGATTGGACTCCTCGAGGAGAGCCTGCAAGGGGGTCCTGAGCATTCCCAAGGCAGTGCCGAGCAGAAGACACAACAGGAAGGAAGGGGGCCAGACCACGCTGGATCCTGATAACGAGTGAGCCGCTGGCCCGGCGGGTCTGGGATGTGTCAGAGCTGAGCCATCCAGGCCTTGGGGCTCTCATGACCCCCCTGGGGGCAGCATTTCTGCACTGAGCGATTCGAAGCCAAGAGCTGACCACTTTCAAAGAGGGTGTGATGATTGGCTGGTTACAACCCAGAGCGGTTTCTGCTGGGAGCCTGTCCCACTGAATGTTTTAATTAGAGATGAAGACAGAGGGGCTGAGCAGAGGGCACCACCTCATTTACTGAAAGTTGTGCCAGGACCAGGAGCTGCCCCACCCCCCCAGGTCTGAACAGATGGTAATGACAGGTCAACTGGGACAAGATGAAAAGGGGTAAATAGACCACAGGACATGGCTTAGTACAGTGATCTTATGATTTACTGTGCAAACTTTCTGGAGTGAGTGGAGGGTGCTATTCATAACTCTACTAAAATATTAGGTGCCAACTGGGAGTATTCTGGGCAATCGGGTTGTGCGGGATACCCCTACTTGACAGGATGAGACACGTCCTAGAATTTGGGGGGGCTGTATATTCAGGAAGTCATGTCTCCAGGTCTGTGAAATCTTAGGGTGCATCAGGAAACCGTAGCACTGGGGGACTTACCCAAGGTGCCAGCCTTAGCACCCAGGTGTGACAGCAACCAAACAGCTCCCTTTAAAAATGACTCCAGCTGTCGGTTGCTTTGCGGAAGAAGACCAACGCCATCTGCTCTATTAGTTCCTCAAATTTCCATGTGACAGATGAGCCAGGGAAACTGGTCCCCTTATCTGCTTCTTCTTCATTCCGTCAGTGTCTACAAATCAGACTACGGTCTCAGGAGTCATGGGCGTGGCTCGCCCTCCCTGCTTCTTGCCCTGTGTCCTCCACCCCCACCCCAGAAGGGGGCTAACAGGTGGTTTCAGGCCCCATCTCCGGGTTGCCTCTTTCTCACCCTCTCTCTGGGCCCACCATGGCAGGGCAAAGCAGGGCACTCAGGCTGATAGAGTTTTCTGGCACAAGATCTTACCCAAGGGCTTTGCCAGGAGAGAGTGACTTTGGATCAGCATTTCTCAACCTCAGATGTTTCCACACTATGCAGGGCTTTTGCCATATACTTGTACTGTGTATGCTGTGGTTCACTGAGTAAATATGTATTTAAAGCAACTGCTTTTTTTTGACTTCGAGAAAATAATTTGTTTAGGAAACTTCAGATCACCACCATGAACAAACAGGACCACCGGCCTCAGCCATAAAATTACAGAGAACAAAGCAATGTAGTAAATTTGAGCTGTGCTGGGTCTGCAGAGGCTGTGCCTACAGCCTGTTCCCTCCCTCTTTGTTACAAGAAGAGATTTATTGGAGAGGGGTCAGAGACAGAGGACCATCAAACTGGGGCAAATCAGAAGGCCTGGAAGAGAATGGGAACGGGACAAATGCTGTTCCCTGCGCATTGCCGCAGTATTTACCACCACCTCTCTGTACCATCCAAAAATCAGGCCATGTACCATGGTGGTGTGTGGACGACATTTATCAACGTAGGGCTATAATGATATTTGGCCATTCAAACTGGCTGAAGGAAGAGGCTGAAGTGTCCTTATTACTGAGAAGAGAATATTAAATAGCAGTGTACTAACCAGGGTTGTGGTGAGAAAGCAAAGAGAAAATAATGGAAAGCAGCCTAAGCAATGTCTGTGCCTTGCATGTGTGTTTCCATCCTGGAGAAAAGGGCAGAGGGGACCCTCTGTAGCTGCTACTAGTCCCTCGAAATATAAGGAGTTATCCGTGTTGTTTAAACTAGCTTACTTCAGTGCCTCAGGAGTATATGTGCAGGGGTTTGTATATTTTTTCCCTTTTCTCTCTTTGACGAAAAAGGAGGCTTCTTGGCCTCAGAGCAGAGTTGCTTTTAACTAAAAGCCTTAGGCTGACAACCATCCCCTCCCTTCCAGCTGAGTTCAGCCCCTCTTCAATTGGGGCAAAAATAAAACGGGGGCAATTTCGACTTTAAAGACCATCTCCATAAACAAAACAAACCCACTCCACAATTTGTCTAGGGCATTCCTCCCTCCAAACCCTCCTTATTTAATTTTTGGGGAATTTTAAATAGAGGCCTTGCAAAATTCTGTACCGCCTGACGTCAACAGCTCTCTGACAACGTGGATTCTTCTACGCTGTGTGGAGAGCAGCCACCACCAATACTGATGCTTTTCCAGGCTCCTTTCCCAGTTGGAATTTGGGAGCCACTGGTGTCACTCTAGAAGACCATGGGGAAGGAAGGTACCCAGGAGTGTCCCATTGGGGATCCTGTGACTGCATTTCCCAAACCTCAGGCATTAACAGAGCACCAGGCATCCAGTTAAGCCATCCAAGTGGTACCTCTACTAGTGTTTGCTTTAAAAGAAGCATGTAAATACTTTTGGATTTTGAAAAGACATTTTCCTATGCTACACTAAATAGAAAGCCAATATTCCTTGGTGCAAACAGAAGATAACTGGAAAAATCCATACACTGAAACAACAATGCCATACACTTCTAGTAAGATATTAAGGCAAGCTCTAGCAAGACACTAAGGCTGGGGCCAGATTTTCTAACAATCAATCAAACAGGCAAGCAATATCAACAAATGTTAACACAGAAGCCCCAAACAGACCCTTGATCCAACGTGGAGTGAAAGAGAAGTCAGAGTTAATAACCGTCCCGTGATGGGATCCCATGCCACTTAATGCTGTGTCCACCACACATTTTTACGACCCACTCCTTGGGAAACACTGATGTTGCAAAAGGAGCGTTGGGTTAAGAGTATGCACCCCCTTGATTCAAATCCACGCTTGGCCATTAGTGGGCTTTGAGGTCTTGTGCAAACCATTTACCTTTCTGAAACTCAGTTTCTTCTTTTAGAAAAACGGAAACAAAGCCACCTGGCCTACTTAGCCCTAGAGAGCTACTCTGAAATAACAGATGGGAAAATGCTTTGAAAAGTCTGTGGGCTGTAGGTAGATGGGGGTGGACGGGTTATTATTCCAAGCAATTTCAGGAGCCTGATGGACTCCCACCCCCGCTCCCCTGATACAACTCACTGCCCAGACTGGACGGCAGCCCGCCCCTGTCTATCACGGAAGAGAAGAGAAAAATGGATACAGCACTCCACAACTTTTTCAGTGAACCTTCTCAATACTCACATGGGTTTCAAAATATTACCCCCATTTTATAGATATGGAAACTGAGGACTTGAGAGGGATTTGAACACAAGTCCCCCCATGCGGCCTGGGAGGAAATGCCCTCTATCTTGTTTTTGTGCACACCCAGAAGACCCCAAATGTGTGGGTCTCCCAGATCCATCAATCGCTACACCCAGGCCTGATCTTTCAAAGCCACCACCTTTGCCAGGTTCCCGCAAATCCCTGCCAGTTGTGATTCTGCTCTCCTGCCCTCAGGTTTGTGTTGGCCGTCTCCCCCAGCGAGACCAAGAGCTCTCTACGGACAAAGGCCAAGGCTTGTTCATCCTGGCATCCTCTCAAGCCCCTGTCTAGCTCAGTGTTTCAGACAAAGAAGGGGCTCCGTGAAGAGTTGTTGAAAATGAAATGCCATGACAAATGAGCTCAAGACTTCCTCCTCCCTCCCTGGCTTCTCCACCCACACACCAGAGTCCCTCCTGCTTCCTTATCCTCAAGTATCTCGCAGAGTCTAGCTCCTGGGGTCAGTGCAGGGTCAGCAAGTGGGCTTCTCTCCAGCGCTCATCCCTCTGGCCTGGCACCTTCTGCCCTCCTAGAGCCCAGAGCAGTTACACACCCCCTAGGTGGCATCCCCTCTTCCAGTCCCCCCAAATTCACGAGGTGCCTCTGACTCAGAGCTCACCCAGGAGGATTTGCCCACAGGGACCTAAGACCAGGAGATTTCTGTGGCTTGTTGTGCATCTTGCCCAGATCTCCCAGTAAGCTGACTCTCCCACCGGGAAGGGCTCTCTTGCAGTCTGCTTGTACACCTGAATGGGCCATTTTCATCTGGGCCTCTCCCCTCTCTGGAATGGAGAAGCAAAGCCCAGGGAGGTCCCACAGGCCAGGCACCAGGGACAAGCCGACACCCTGGGTGAGGCTCCAGGAGGAATGCAGAGGGCCGGGCTGCCACTAGCGGCCCCTCCTCCAACCCATTCGAAGAAGCCCCACTGGCTGGTGCAGGCCTCCACTGGGGCTCTTGGAATCATGGCTTCTCATACAGGAAACAGAGACAGAGCCCTCCTCCTGGATGGGTACCATTTGGAGCTCGGGAATGGGCAGTCCCAGAGACCTGCTGTCCCCAACCCCCAGAGGGTGGGTGGCGAGAACGTGATTCCAAAAATAGCTTTCCCCCACCATGGTGCCCTACTCAGGGCTTACAGAACCACCGAGAATTAACCAGGAGGCAGCAGTGTGTGCCAGGAAGAAGCTGGCAAATCACCTGACCTCCCTGGGCCTCAGCCTTCTCATAATGGAAGTCATGATACCTGTGCTTTATAGGGCAGTGGCAGGAATGACAAGAAGAAGGGTGTTTGGCTCGCTGTCTGACACACAGGAGGTGCTTCGGTGATCCCTTTCTCACCCTTCTTATGGCTTCCGATATTAATATTGTCTCCAGAAAGCAGCAAATAGGTTAACTTGAGTCCCAAACACTCTGGTCCTGGGATAACCATCCTGGAGGCCCAGTCAGGTTTACAGTGACTTTGGAAGAGGCTCTTTCTTCCCCCTGAGCTTTTCTTGCCCCACTTCCCTTTCTGTCTCTCCTGTCTCTGGGTACCATCTTGTCTTGCTAGTTCCTAAGAGCTGGTCTAGTAGAGATCCTACTCAAATCCAAGAAGAGGAGGCTACACTCAAAACAGATATACCATTAGTCTGGATGCCCCCAGAGACTACCCAGGTCCAAGTGTCTCATTCTAGACTCGCCACCGTTAATGACTGGTCGGGTAGTGTGACTGACACTCTGGGCAGCAATCAGTGATGGACCCCTTCCTACTTTTACCCTGTCAATCTCTGGTAGCTCCTGCTCCAACACCCAAATATAGTCACCACCATGCCTCATGACACACCAATGACCACAGTCCCCTCACCTGGGTCAGAAGCAGGAATTGTCTGCTTCTCCCATTAGACCTTCAGCTCCATGACATGGGAATCAAGTCTTCCTTGTTCAGCTATGCTGGTTTGCTTGGTTTGGTTTTTCCAATCTGCATGAGGGCCAGTCTTTGATCAATATGCCACCATGGTCAGTAGGCATATCCTGGCACCTTCATGGCAGAGACATAGGGTAGAAAGCTGGAAAGCCATTGATCTAGCTTGCCCTCCATACCGCCTTCTCCCAGTCACCATGGGGTCACCCAACCAACTTTAGGGTGCTTGGATGATTCCATTCTAGAAATGGTCCTAAGGTGGGAAAGCCTACTCCAAATTTAAGTTTGGGGGTTGAGGTGGACCATGAAGATTTCCCTCCTTTAAATAGGCCTTGGCAGTGACAGGCCCAAGACCTTTCAGCTGAGTCTCAGCCCTCAGCCGTGGCCGGCTATAACTTCACTCCCCGGTAAGTGAGCAATATTGTCACCAGTTCAAGCTCCCCAGCTCCGGCCTAGCCCTTAGGCTAGAATGTGAGTGTCCCAGCAAACTGCGCTGTGACTCCATTCAGGCTCCCCAACCCTGAATCCACTTCTAGAATGAAGTTTCTCATCCAAGGGCCCTGAGATGGTGGGACGGCCCCAAGGAGACAGAGAGATGGGGGTATGGAAGGCAGGCTAGGCCCCTGGGGTACAGAATCCTCCCCTCAGCCGCCACAACAGTGCTGACAAGATGCTCTGGCCTCACCAATAGTGGGGGCCCTTGAAGTCTGAGGTGAGTTTGTGTTGAACTGTGCAGTGAGGCAAAAGAGTGGGGTTAAACCCTCGTAAGGGAGGCACTGAGGCAGGAGCCCTGGATGCTCACTCTCCCTGGGCAAAGCCCGAGGATGAGGTCAACTTCCTTCCTCCCCTCCAAGGAGCAGTCAGTTAAAGTCCTGCTCTGTTGGCAAGGACGTCTAAGTGTTGGCCAACCCTGGTTCTGCTCCCGGCACCAGCGACGGGGGAAGCATGCCCCTGACGGTATCAACACTCCAGGGAGCAGAATTATTTAGCCCCAAGCGTGAAGGAGTTGATCGGATGCTCACCTAGGAGGTGCTGGTTGAGGCAAGGGAGAGGGGTGAGAAGCAGACTCCCCCACCCCAGGGCTGGGTCACAGCAACAAGGGGTGAGGGCTTCATTAGTTTGTCATCTGCACAGGCTGGTCAGGGAGGAAGCTGGCAAATCACCTGCTCCCATGTGCGAAGCTATTTTCATTACGTTCCCCCCTGCCCCCTCCCCCTCCCCACGGTGCTTAGATACACTGCAAACACGAAGAAAATGCCAGCTTGCATACGCAGAAGAGCCAAGTGGGCAAGACAGAGGTGAGGATGCCCCTAGGTAGACAAGAAAGACTCTGGGAAAATGCGCTTCTCCAGTTCACCCAAGCAGGGATGGGGGGCAGCGAACGGGCCAGACAAACCCCTGCTCCAGTATCGGCAGGGGCTGGGGGAGCCCTTCCAAGCTGGGCTTTTGAGACCCCTTGCTGCCTCGAGCTTTGGCCTCTCTTTACATCCCAGAGCTATTGCTTTCACAGATCTTGTTTAACTTGAGAAGGACAGGGGAGGAGGGGCGAGGAAAACTGCATTCTTCCCCATCAAAGCCACGAGTCTAAAGTAATACTTCTGGTTGTAACTGATCCCGGCCTGTTTGTGATTACGGCCCCTTGCTTGCTTTCTGGCAGGACGGCCCAGGAACCCTGCAGCCCCACTGAAGGGGAGAGACACCCCTGCTCACTTGGATAATCTTGTCCTCGTCTGACATGACCAAAAATGTCCGTCAGCCTCTGCTTTCAGCAGTTCTCCAGGGCAACTCTTCAAAACATTTATTTAAAAAAGGGGGGAAAAGCCACCCCCAGCCCCAACCATGAAATTCCATAACACTAATCATATTCCTTCTGTTACCAGCACCATCCTGGAAAACACAGCAGCACCAGCAGTCCCCATTGGCTGATGCAAATTGAAGGAGAGGGAGGCTCGGGATTGGACCATCTTCCTCTTTTGCCTACGCCCCTCCCTTTTATTAGGGGAGAGAACACACACACACACACACACACACACACACACACACACACCCCTTTTACTGCCATAGCATTGAAATGGCTTAGCAAAGCTCAGGACTGTTTCTCAGCTGTTCTTTCTCCGGAAATTTAATCTGCAAAGCATTTGGCCTCACAAAGCCCATTCCAAAGGTGTCCAGGAGCCCATGAGCCCTGTGATCATCATTACAAACCCAGGGATGTTTGCAGCCAGTGACCCATTTGGCGGCTTAGGGAGCTGGCTGAAGGCTTGCCAACATGGTCAAATTCCCCTCACCTGCTCCCTCTAAGCTGAAACTGGTTTTTTCTTGGAATCCCAGGGGTTAGAAGGGACCTTAGGAGCTCTGGAAATACAGAGATGAAAGGCCTGCTTCTTGCTCGGGTTTGGTAAAAGCAGGATGGTCAGGGGAGTGGGGTGCTTGGTATCTGGAACAGAACCGTGGCCACTGTCTTCACTCCCAATCACATTTCCATTCTATGAGGGAAGGTGACACTCAGAGAGGTCACCTGGTTAGTGGGTAACTGAGCTTGGAACCTAGAGTGACCTGAGATCCTTTTAAACAAAGCCTGGCATTCCTTCCCTGAGGGCACAGCACTGGCCTGCCCATTGAGAGGACACCTGACGCACTGTGCCAAGGGGCAATCCCTGGGTGACTGGAACTGGTAGAAAGTCCCCCAGAGCACAGGGAGGTCACATGGCCAGGCCAGGCCTGGGAGAAGCCTGTAGGGCCCGAGAGCCAGGCCTTGCTGCAGCCGTACCCTGATCACGGCAGCTCACACTCCTGCTGCAATGGAAAGCTGGTGAGCACGCTGAGTGGAGAGAAGGCAGGGGCCTTGCAAGGGCGCCAGTCAGAAGTACAGAAAACAAACAAGACAAGACAGAGTGTCCAGAAACACCGGGACTGGATGCCTGGCCAACCTCAACAGCGACCTCACCACCCTCCTGGGGAGGTGCAAGAGGGGCCGAGGAGGCATATCCTCTGGTCTGGGGAGAGACCCACAACCAGCCAGTGAAACTGCCCAGAGCAATGGAACCTTGCAGGAAGGAAGTCACCATGTTCGAAAAACCCGTCTGTTTGAACGTACAGCGTCGAGAACATGTCGGAAGTGGCCCTGAGTCTGGGGCCGGCCTCTGCTCTGCAGGCCTCCAGGCTCCAGCTCTAGCACCCGGCTGAGGGCCCAGGGTCAGGGAGCCTCAGCCAGCCAGCCAGCCAGCCAGCCAGGGGCACAAGGGGCATGCCCAGCCTAGAGAGGATGGCAAGACCTCAGTGATGCTGGGAGAAGCCAGTGGGCCTCCGAGACAGCCACCTCTACACCAGCGGCCCACAGCTGTGCCACAGCACGGCCATGAACTCGCCACATGACCCTGGCGAGTAGCTTCCCTTTTCCAGGCTCTGCTCTTCCTCTGACAAAGGAGAGGTTTGGGCAGACGGTCAGAAAGGTCTCCCTCAGCTTGGTGGTAGAGGAAGGGGAAGCTCTCCTTCACCTGATATTTGGGGCTTTCTGAGGCCCCTGACACACCACCTCAGCCTGTTCGCTGCTGGGTGAACTTGTTCTCACAGGCTGCCTCAGACACGGCGGCCAGAGCATGCTTGTTCGTGTCCGCCCTGTGCGCCCTCAGGTGTCATTCTGACTCCGCTCAGCTGGGAGTCCCTTCCTCCTCCAGCAACTTGCTCAAGGCCCATCTTCTCCAGGAGACTTCCCTGACCAGGCACTGTCCCATCTCTGAACCCAGCAGGCTTCATGAAAGCCCACAGCCTTCTGGTCCTGCCCCCCTGTCCTCCCCATGACACCACAGAAGCCCAGCTACACTATGCTTTCTGCCTCGCATTTGGCAGGTACCCTGTGAAAATGAGCAACTCTCTGCATCTGGGCTTTTATCTTGCAGGCCAGAGGGGTCCTGAGAATGCCATTCCCTCAGTGACAGGAAGATAAGACAGCTGCTGCTGGTCAAATCTACACCCCAGTGCTGGGCACACAGTAGGTACTTCGTGTTTGTTGACTGAATAAGCAAACCACTGTGTATGGAAGCGTTTCCTGCATGTAGGATGTCACTCAGGGCTGAGACTAAAGATATCATGGCGGGGGAGGGGGGAGGGGAAGACGGAGGCAGGGACAGCTCTTTTTGGGTCTGATGAGGTTACAGGGAGGGGCCAGGACATTGTTTATTCAGACAAGAAGAAGGCAGAGTGGGTAGGGCCCTGCCCAGCACTGCTCAGGCTCTGCCCACACAGCCTCAGCCCTACCCACCAGGGCGCTGGTGAGCAGACCTCTGGGAAAACCACACATGCCTCTCACTCGTTCACCCATCAGTCCAGCCCTGGCCCATGGACCCGGCTAAGCCAAACGCTGGAAAATGCATACGACTCTTCTCCAAGAAACTTCCCTTTGGACCACTTTTCTCCTATCCCAGACAGGTTTCAGCAGGACCGATTTCTGTCCTCCTGCTCTCCGCAGCCTGGGAAACTCACACGGCAGAGCACTCAGGGGCTTGGCTTTCTAAAGAAGTAAAATCTACAAGGAGGAGAAATGCAAATATCCAGATTGCCACACACTGGATAAATAGCATGTGTTGGAAGTCCATACCTCACCTCCCAACTGTGCAACCTTGGGGCGAGTCACTTAACCTCTCTGGGCTTCAGTTTCCACCCCTGAGAAGCATAATGACAGCATTTGCCCTCTGTCTTACCAAAATGTTTTATAAATTGCATGGTTTATGGGATGCCTGGGTGGTTCAGTAGGTTACGTATTGGACTTCGTGTCAGGTCATGATCTCGGGATTCGCTAGTTCGAGCCCTGCGTCAGGCTCTGTGTTGACAGCTCAGAGCCTGGAGCCTGCTTCGGATTCTGTGTCTCCCTCTCTCTGCCCCTCTCATGCTTATGCTCTGCCTCTCTGTCTCTCAAAAATAAATAAACATTAAAAAAATTAGAAAAAAAACAATACAAGTTTCTGGGACATGGTGATTCAAGGGCCACTCATGGCAATGCTGACGGGCCAGATAGAACAAGAGAGAGATCTGCACACCAATCTTGAAAACCTTCTCGGGGCTTGCTCACTTTATGGCCAGTCCTTGGCAGACTCTTTCCCTTAGTTTGGCTTTCACTCACCTCCTGTGGAGCCTGGGCCACTTCCCCACAATTTAGTCCAATAAAAGCTTAAGGGAGGCAAATATATTTTAGCGTGAGCCTAAAAAAGTGCTTGCCTAAGAAGGGAAATGTGGAGTTGGGGGTGAGACAATTAAATGAAACAAACAAACAAGCAAACATCCCCCAAGAATTGCATAAAGCACATTCTAAACATAGGTAGACATGAAGCTGGGGGTTACACAAGCCACGAGCTGCTCTCCACTTCGTCCCAGTGGACACTGGCTCCCATCAAGCGTCACAGGGCGCCTAGTTTAACTGGGTCACCGTGGCTTTCCTCTACGAGGAAACCAGGGAGTGCAGGTCAGCACTGGGAGTCCAGAGGGTGAGGTTATGGAATCTGAAAAGATGCTGATAGAGAGGAGGGCGGTAAACCCCACTACCACGAGCGATTACTAAAACCCCAACTGCTGAGAATGTAGGATCACACAGCCGCGGGGTCATCTGGGGGGAAAAAACAAGGGCCAATTACTCAGCCCAAATTCCCTGAGGTCCTGACAAATTATACTCCCCAGAAAGTGCCACAATGGCAGGGTGGAAATCTGTTATGTAAGAGCAGAGGGAATGCTGTGGGGGGGACTCTTTCCCTGCGCTTCAGCCGTGCGGTGAGACCTGTCACTCCTATTGGTAAGAGGCCGTGCATGTGTGTGCGCGCTGCGAATGGGCAGGGGGTGTCTAGTGGTGCCCGCTCCCCGGGCACCTGGGCCAGGGTATGTCCAGGGAGGGGAGTGGGGTTACCTGGTGGCTACACTGCAAGACTCCTACCTGGTATGCAGTGGCTGTTATATGTAGAACACGCCCTGGCCTCTCCTCCTCCTCTGCCCTCACTCACCACCGTGCTCCCCAAACCAACTGGCCTCTGGTTCTTTCTCTGCTGAGCTCCATGCATTCTCAGCACAGAAGGCCTTCAGAGGGGCCTTCCCTGGCCACATGATCACCCGCTCTGGCTGCTTATTCACATGAAGGTCATAGTGCCCTATTTCCTGTGTTGCACTTTTCAAAATCTCGAATTATTTTCCTGCTTTACTTGTGACTGTCTCACCACTATATGGGAGCCCCACGAGGGTGGGACTTTGTGGGCCTCCATCACCTCTGGGCCGCAGCCTGGCATCTGGTCAACCAATAGGGATTTAGTGACGTGAAGATGGGCCTTGCTGGGGTCTGGGGGGTGTGTGGTTTAAGCGTTCCCTTGGTGTTTAGACCCAGAAAAGCAGCATTTTGGAGATGTCCGTGAACAGACCCAGTGCAAACCTTTTTGACCCCCAAACGGGAAGGCAGCCAAGCTGGGCTGCCCTGAGGCTGAGAGGAGCAGCTGGCATCATTCTGGCACTTCAGCTGGATTTCCAAGGTCACCGAAACACATCTTCTGCTCAGAAATGACTATTCCAGGGGAATGGCCTCAGAGCAGTGTGGGACACGAGTGGTCCACAGAGCCAATGTGAGGTCGGAGTGACCAGCCACCCCACGTGCTCAGCCTGAACAGGTGAAAGAGAGACAGGAGAGTGCGCTGGGGGCCACTGTTCCACCCGGCAGTCTGGCAGCTGGCTCCAGCCGGGTGGCTGGCAGGGCTCAGTGCTGACAAGCCCTTGGACGCCTCCCTGAAAACCGCTCATGCAGATCTAGCTCAAGAAAAGAGTGATTTCCGGTTCTCGGACACACCCTCCCCTGCCACCTTCCTCCCAACGCCGGGACTGCTTGCCTCAAGTGCCACATCGTCCCGCTCCTCTCCTGCTCACCTGTTCCCACAGCCCCATCCATCCTCCCCCTCCACTGCTGCCCAACTCCCACTTTCTTCATCAGGATGCATCCACTGGAGGCAGGACAGGCCCACCCCTCCACCTGGTATCCCTTCATGGGCACCTGGAATTCCTTTGCCTCTCTGCCTACCTAACTTCCTCCTCTCTCTAAGGCCCAGCTCGATGCCTCCAACTCCTCCAGGCAGCCTTTGCTGACTCTGCCAGTCCCCTACCACCCCAGTGCTTTAGCTTTGCACCATGCAACAGAGCCACTGTGGGATGGCCAGCATAAGGGTGTCATCCGTGAGCTGCTCCTCTTCTCTCAGACTTGCTCGAAGTATGGGGCCCTGTGAGGGTATGGTCTCTGGGTCATCAGTGGGAACTTGATTTTTGTCCCCCACTCTTCTCCTGTCACAGGCTGGGGCAAGGACAGCTACCCAAGCCAGGGCTCCAAAGGTGCAACTCTGGTCTCCAACATGGTTCCCGGCCTTCACTGCCCTGCATAAGTGCCCTGTTTGCCCTGCCCACCTTGCAAACCACCAGGGCCGACAGAATCCTCAACACTACTGCGTGCAAGCCATTCTCTGGCCAGGCAGGGAAATGGAGGCCATTAAGACAAAAACTGGCCTGCTGTGGGCACCAAGATCAATCTCCTAGTCCAGCAGTCTTCCTGGTGACCAGCACGTCCTGAGCACTTACTGTGTGACAGGCCCTGTACTAAGCACGGAATTCCTTTCAAACCAGCATACATTGACCTTATTTCTGTGAGTACAATTATCCCCATTTTAAAGGCAAGGAAACTGATACTCAGGAGATACTCAGAAAGAAAGTAACTTTCCCAGACTCAGCACTAGCAAGTACCAAGTCAAGATGAAAACCAGGCTTGTCTAAGTTGAAGCCACATATTACATTGCTAGGCTGTCCTGCAATCCCATTCTCAAAACAATCTCTAGTTTGCAGTAAATAAAGCTGGGCCCGAGGTGGAATTAGTATGCTAGCTTTTGCTCCTGGATCTAAGCTCTGCGGCCCTTTCCCTTGCAGGGAAAGTGGACGGCACCTGCATGCCAGAGATAGTCTCAGACCGGCATGGACTTTGGAACTGCTAATTAAGCTGACACAGTAGGAACACACATGTGCTGTGCTTAGGAGGAGAAGAGATGTCAGAGACCAAGGCTGTCTGACAGCTGGGACAGGACTTCATGGGGGCCAGTTACCACATGCAAATCATGGCTGACTCTTGGAACCAAACTCTTAAAAGGCTGTAGCAGAGCTAAGAGTGTTAGTTCACTTATCTGCAATGCAGACTACAGTAAACCTGCCTTTCTAAAACAACCTATCCTATCTTTGTTGGGTTATCTCTTTTCTAGGGTAGCGTGGCAGTCTGAATTAGCAATCAGGTGGTTTCTTAGTAAGCAAATAATCTAAGCAAAAGACAGAAGATACATAAGAGAAGTCCATTGAAGACACTGTACACTCTGCAAAGCTGCTCCAGCCTCACAATACAGTCCACCCCCTAAGTACCCAGAATCCTTACACTGATTAGAGTCTAAGCTACATAACGGCAGGAGCCTTGTGGGTATGCACCAAACCAGCATGGGGCCTGGGATAAAGGAAGTACTCAAGAATTGTAAAATAAATGAATGAGTGAAAAACTGACACTATGTAGATTTCTCCCTTATAAAAAGCCCACTTAGAACCAGTTATAACAACGTTCATTTGGAAATAGCTAAACAACAGAAAAGATACAGCCTCAGTGTTAAAAAAAAAATTCTCACAAAATATATAGTTGAAGAATGCATTATCTTTGACAATACAAAACCATCATATGACACACAAATCTGAAAGCTTATCAGTTTGTCTTATTGATAAATATATTTAGCAAATAATAAATGGTTATATTTATTAACTCCCCCTCCCCCAAAAAGCCCATGCAGTGTGTATCATTGCCCCCTTATGCTCATGAGGAAGCAGTAAGGGATTCCTATTTACATCACAAAGTTAGGGTAGTATTCGATCTTCAACCTAGTATTCAGATTCCCGATTCTCTGTTTCTCCTCTACACACACAGCTGCTAAACAAGCAAATAGTTTGCAGCCCAACATGCTTTTGGGTACCTTTAAAACCTGCTCTCTACCAGCCACTGCCAAGGAGGCTGGCGTGGTAGCCATGTTTATACCCCGTGATACTTCTAGACACAGCTGATTGGCCCAGGGGTGACCACTTCATGGAAGGTTTGCTGATTGGCTGGCCAAGAACCAATCCGATTCAGATTCAAACTTGAAATTTTGAATTCGGAGAACCAGAAGCCACTGTCAGTTGGTGGCAGTTTCTCAACTGACAATCCATGCAGTCTGGCCCCGACAGAGCAATAGCAGGTGAACGGGCTGTTGTTATAAGTGAACAGGAAGAGAATGGAGGTTGGTCTGCGGTGAGAAGGTCACAGGGGGGCTTTAAATCTATATGGTACACCCAAGAGAGAGACAGAGAGATGAGAGCGGCTGATCTGGCTCGCACAGACTTTCTGGTTCCCAGCTCCTGTGAGGCTGGGGTGCCCTTCACATCCTTGGGTTCAGGGTAGATTTCCCTGCATCCTTTCAGTAGTCTCTTGAGCAAGTCTGGATGGATTTCTGTCCTCTGCTCCCTACTCAGTTGGGACCAAAGCATGGATTTTGGAGGAGACTGAGATATGCCAAGTGCCCAAGCCTCAGTTTTCTCACCTGTACAATTTCTCAGCTGGATGGATCAGCAGAGCTCAAAATGCCTTGCCAGCATGATTTGATGCTGGTCCTACAGCTATGGGCCCCTGACAAAGTGTAAGAACTCCCAAGGTTATCACGCTGGTACCAGGAAAGAAACGAAGACTCAGAGAAGGAAAGGTGCGGCAGGAAAACAATGAGCCATCTGTTGACTCATATCCTCACATCCTCCCCTGCCCCTTAGTCCTAAGAAGGAGGAAGCAATCCTGGCAAGTTGGAGACTATCAACCAGAGCAACGGAGACCCTGTCCTCACCACTCTACAAGGAATCAGACCAGACTGTACCTGCACGAAGGTGAAGCCAGTGTGGTCTTTGAGGCCTAAGAATGTCCTACAAAGGAGGCATCTTAGGTCCTGCTGTGTATGTGAAGGGTGGAGCGGTTCACGAGGACAAGACAACAGTGGCTGCTGCACGCCTTGCTGGTTGTCAAAGCAAGCAGAGCTGTTGAATCTTTCTGCGAGATTTGTCCCTGTTTATCGAAGGAGAAAATGAGTCCTTTCTGGCTGGGCCCCAGGCCCACTGCTTGATCAAAAAGGCTTTCCCTGAAAGTACTCAGGTCCCACTTTGGGGGTTGTTGACTTCTGCCCATCTACATTCCCTGGAATAGGCTTGTCCTCGGTGCTGTGGGTACACATCACCCTCCTCAGATCCTCTCGGCTGGCACGTGCCCCCAAGTTCAAAGGAACAATTAACAACACGAGTTCCCATTACTTATGACCACCATGTTGGAAGATGGGACACAGAGTCAGCCTTCTTCAAAGATGTTCCAGGGAGACCTGTGGTCGTCGCAACCAGCCCATGTCTCTCCCCAGCCTGCAGAGCCACCAGCTCCTGGTGACCCGCCCGGGATGGGCTGGTTCTCCCCTCCCCCTATGTCCTCTGCAGAGGGCAGAGATCCCGGCTGTTGGACTCTTAAGAAAATGACTTAACCTCTTAGCCAGTTACTTCAGCCACAAAATTGTTAAAGGGCCTTCTACCACAGGGGGTCATTCCCTGATTCCGGTAAAATGGTACTCATGAAATGGCACCTGGCGTTTACTTTTTACTGACCCTGAATTGCCTTCCAGACACACCTCTCTTTAGACCAAGAAGATTACAGAGCCCTGGCACAACCATACCTCCAAATTGCTTGGTGGCATGGTCCCAGCCAGAGGCTGAGCCAGAGGCTGGTGGACCCCGCCATGAACACTCTACTGGCAGGGGTGGCAGCAGGGAATGGTGCTAACTGGGGCTGCTGCCCCAACCACCGGAGTGGAAATGCCTCAACACGCCCACCGCCCACCGTGTCCCAAGGTCAGAGGCATAACAATTGGGTCTTTGTTACAGAGTTCAAAAGCCTCACTCACCACCCCTTCCAAAGCCAGCTTACAGGATGCACAACACACCTCCCCTCCCCCACCTCAGACACCCAGCTTCCTTGAACTGGGACACCACTGTCCCAAGGATCTGCAGTCTGGTCCTTCTGCTTTCTCCTCTCCACCCACTTAGATTCTCTGGTTAAACTGGTTATACACTCCAGGCCTCCTGGTTTCTGACAGCAATGGACACTGTGGGTTTTCACGGTGGACACAGCACTCCAAGGTCCCTGTGTAGACATCTGCTGCTGAGCAAAGATCTCCACCAAGAGTAAAGATACAAAAGTCCTAGAGAAGTGGAAAAGCCTCCTAGGCAGAGTTTAGACCTGGGAGATGGCTCAGGGAGGTCATTACTCCAGTTCCTGCTTCCAAACAGCCACCAAATTATCTCCATTTTACAGAAGGGATAACTGAGGCCCAGAGGGATTAAGGGACCTGAAGCTACCCAGCCTCAGCCAGTGGTGGGCAGAATCCTGCTTCCAGGGCCAGTAGCTCTCTCAGAGGGTGTGTCTGTCAGACTGGACTGCTCTGGGGAGTCAGGCTGCTGGAGCCCCCTCCCACAGCCATTGGGGACCCCTCAGGAGAGGTGCCTCTACACGCTTTCCAGATGTGCGCTCCCCCATGGCTAGGCAGGACTTCCGAGTGTCCCTAGGGTCCTGAGTGTGGGATGGGAAGAGAGGGAAGGACGTCTGTCCCTGGGAATCAGTCTCGAGCATGTGGACTTCCTTTTGTGTGGGGTCTTCCCCATCCTGGCCAGTGGCTGATATGCAGAAACATGGGGGCTCACTCCTCCTACTGGGCTACATAGCCATGCTGGTGACACAAGCAGGTGAAATGGCACAAGGGTCCCTAAGCCAGAACTCTCTGAGCAGCCCTGACCCTATATAGAGAAGTGGGCCTGTCTCTCCCCTTGGAGCAAGCTCCAAAACCTCTGTCTCAGCTGCTGCCTCCAATTCTACCATCAGAGATCCCTTCCTTTGGGTCTTGAGGTACTCAGGTCCAGAGCCAGGACCCTGTGACAATACCAGCTTCCCCGGGGCAGGCATGGGAGTGGGGCTGGGTAGGTAGACCTGGTACTGTGACAATGGCTGCAGACAAAACCCGTATAGGAAAGAGACCAGGGTGGGCACCTGGGGTGAAAGGCTCCCGCCTTAAGCTAGGGGTGTAGCTCCACGGGGTGGGGACTGCCACTGCCAACCACCTTGCCAGTGACACCCGGCACAAGGACAAAGCCTGACACCTCTGAAAGGTCTGTGAAGACCCCAGACCCAGGAGGGCCAGGAGTCCGACCTATGCTAGCATCACAGCTCTGTTTTCAGGGAGCATAGTTCCTGAGCCTCCTGCAGCAGGATGCTGAGCTCACCTCCCCCGGGAGGCCTGCTGGGATTTCCTCAGCATCTCTGCAGCTACTTGCTGCCCATAGGCATAGGAATCAGGGGCCCAGGAATGTCTCCATTCTGTTCTGCTTTTGCCCTGAGGTCACTAACTCACTTCCCCACAGTCCATCCGTGCCTCAGTTACTCTGTGTATAGAACGAGTACAGTCACCTTTTGGTCTACCCTCCTTTCAGGGTTCAAAATACTGGAAGGGAAGGGAGTAGGACAGGAAAAGGAAAACAGGCTCCTCCCCTCTGGGAGTGTCCAAATACAGCCCAAGGAGGATCCTGTGCAAGGGACCTTCCCCTGCAGCTAACTGAAACCAAAACAAAACACGCTAGGAACCAATTCAAGCCCCAGCAGGATATGGGGAAACTGGTAATGGATGTCCCAGCCCTGCCCTTCAGACAGACTCAGGCCCTCCTCTTTCCACCTGCAGAGATGTCTGTTGCCAAGGGCACCAAGGCACTTGTGTTCACCTGGTGAGAACCGTGCAACCAGCAGCCCCGGATGGCCAGGGGCAGGGCCCGGACGAGACAAAGGCCTGGCTTGCAATGACAGGGCGACTGGTGTAGGGCCCTCCTGGCTCCTGTATCCCCCTGCCTGGGCCCTCTTCCCAGGTCCTGGAGGCCTTCAGCTCTGCAGGGGGCAGCCAGCTCCCCTGCCCAGACACTAGCCAACCCCCACAGGCCTGGCCTTTCCTCAGATAACCCGCCAGGGGCCCAAGAACCCTGGCCCCCCACAGTGACGTCATGGCCTGCCTTCGCCACCAGCAGTCAGCTTCTCTCGCCCCTGCCTGGACCCTGGCTTGGAAGATGGCGCCAACCGGGGAAGCCCCCCTGAAGGTGCCCCCGAGCTGGGAGCTACCCTTGGTGGGCACGGGGACCCTGAACAGGGGCTAGCAACCTTGTGCTGGCGGCTGCCGCCCTGGCCTTGCATGCACACAAGCCGGTTAATTTCCCTGAGCTGGGGAGACATTCTTCCACCACCAGGCAAAGTGCTGGCCTGCAGCCCAAACCAACAGGGGAAACTTCAGCCTCCTCGGCCCTCTCCCCCACCAGATGGAAATAACGTACAGCTGCAGAGGTGGGGGAGGAGGTAGGGAACAAAACCAGCCAACCGTCCATCCGTCCGTCTGTCTGTCCCGGGAACCAGCCTGGCCATCTGTCTGAGCACTCACCGCTCTCATTCTTCTCGATGACATCCACCACCTCCCCGGCCTGGAGGCTCAGCTCCGAGTTCTCCTGCTTCTTATAGTTGGACACCACCACGTACTGTTCCAGGATCATGGGCTCGGCGTTGGTGTCGGCACCTGGCGAGGGCAGAAAGCACGCGGTGAGCCAGCGGCCGGCCATGGCCCCGCGGCCGGGGCGCCCCCTGTCCATCGGCCTCGGGGGAGGCTGCTCCGTCGCCAGTGCCGCTGCCGCTCTGAGGGGCCGCCTGCAGCCAGGGCTCGCAGCTCTCCGGGCCCCAAGGACAGGCCATATAGCAAGGCCCCACACCGGCCCGCTGTGCCGCGGGGACCGGGGGACATGGGGAGCCGGGCCGGAGTGGGGGGGGAGGGGACAGCCGGGGACAAGCGGAGGCCCAGGCAACTCAGAGGAAGAGCCTGCCGCTGCGATGAGTCAGTCACAGCCCGGCACGGGCGAGCAGGAGAGGCCTGGTGCGGACGTGGTCTCCCCAGACCCCTCGGCCGGCAGGGGCGGGACGGGAGGGCCGCCCATGAGGGCTGAGGCCGAGCGGAGGAGGGAGAGAGAGAAAGGCAAGGCAAGGAGGAGGGCTCGTGCCTCTCCCCCAGCCCCTGTGAACCTAGAGAAAAAGAGAGGCAGCGGTCCTCCCCTCGGGAGGGAGAGAGGGAGCGAGCAGGAGAGAAGTCTCCACAGCCCGGGCCCAGGCGAGAAGTCAAGAGGGTTTGAGGCCGCCAATCACTGGGGTTTACTCGCAACCCTTAAATAGAAACACATGAGACCCATCGAATGAGGAGCCAGGGGTGGAGGCAGGGAAGGGGGAGGAGGGCCGAGACTGTTTACTTGAAACCCAAGAAGAAAGTCCCAGCGCCAGCAGCCGGTGAGCCCAGCCCGCCCCCTGCCAGCTTTTCCTCAAGTTCGGCTCCTTCTGCCCCTCGGCTCACCAAGGCGCTGCCACCGAGCCCAAGGGCCTGGTGTGGACAGACCAGTCTTAGCCCGCGTCACTCTGGCCTGGCTGCTGCCCTCTGGCCACATGGAGACTGATTCAGTCTCCCTGTCGTTGAGTGCTGGGCCTTGTGGTCAGGCTCCAGGAAGCCTCCAGCCACCCTCTCTGGCAACTGAGGGGTCAACAGGCGGGGCGCTGCCTGTTGGGAGGGCAGGTGGGCTGGAGGCTCCCAAGAGAGGGCAACTTCTCTGTCCTCCTCAGCCAGCGGACCAGTGCAATATTCATTAAGCAAGCCCCAGGCTGAAAGGTGGACAGACTGGGTGTCTATCTCGGCTTACTGGCTGTGTGGCCTGGGACATGCTGCTTAACCTCTCCATGTCTCACTATTTCCATCACCACCACTAGGGTGGAATGTAGACAAAACTCCTGGACGTGCCCTGCCAGGAGCTGAAAGGATCCACAAACCAGAGACCTATTGGTCACCTCCCGCAGAAAGCCTTCCCAGACCACACCCAGCCCAAAGAGAATGCCTAACACACTTAAACCATGTGTCTACCATCCTATATATCTGCCAATCTCCTGGAAGGCTGGGGGATTCACACCACCTGCATGGCCACAGAAATGGCGGAGAGGGTCCCTCGGCTCCATATGGCCCCCTTGATGCTTTAGCCTACAGCCACATTCCTTATACACCTGAGTCTAACTTGGCAAATGTTCCGTGTCAGGCATGTACACTGTCCCATTTTATCCTTTTTACCTTCCCATCTCACAAATGACAACCCAGTGGCCCAGAGAGGGCAAGACGCTTGCGTTAGCTCACACAGCTGCCTTGGAGAGAACCAAACAGGGTTTCAGGTTCAAGCCCATCTCTCTTTCCATTACAGAACTGCCTCTGATTTCCATTTCCAGACCCCCATTCTTCTAGCACAAAGATCCTCAACTTGGCTCCACAAAATTGCCTGGGGAGCTTTTAAAGAATACTGATGCCCGGGTCTCCCTTCCAGAGTTCCAGCTTTAATTGGTCTGGGGTATTTTTTAGACACGCTCTCCTCTCCCATGGTTCCCATGCACGGCCAGGGAAGAGAAGCACTACTTGGACCTTTGGGTCTTCCTTTGAGGAAGGTCCCATTCAACCCAGGGCAGGGAGCAATGGAAGGAAAGAAACCCACTACCCCTGATGGTTTCCTCCGGTAGGGTGTGAGCCCTACAGCCCTAGCTCACCGAAGGGACCCGGTCCCTGCCGAGTCCTGCCCCGTGGGCGTGCACACGCATAGCCCCATGCAGCTCCACTAAAGCCAGGGTTGTATTTCAGGCGGAAAGGCAACCACCAGCAGGGCAGCAGGGCCAACCCACTCTGCACTCAGACAGGGCCAGCCTTTGGGCCTGTCCCTGCCCACCAGACATGGTGCTGACAGAGGCTACCTCCCCCTGTGTCCCTGGGGGGGGAGGGGGGACGCCAGTGCCCCTGTGGCTAAGTGCACCCAACACAAAAAGGGCCAGCCCCTGCCCTGTGAGATACGGGTGCTCCCTTTCCAGTTTGTGGGAAAGGAAAACTCCCAGATGCAAACAGAAAAGAGGAGTTCCCAGAGGCTAAGAGAGCTTCCAAATCCCAAGAGCCCAGATGACACTTGACGATTAACAGCAGGCCCCCAGTGCTCACTCGTGGTCAGCACGATGCCAAGCACCTGGCTGCATCATTTTGCTGTCTCACTGGATCCTCGCAACAACCCTATGTGGTAGGATCTGTTAAAGACCCGTTTTACACACAGGCACACTGAGGCTCGTGATCGTAAGCAATTTTCCTAAGGTCACACAGCTGGGACTTGAACCCAAGCCCACCAGACACGGTCTCTTGCATTCTGAACTTCTCTGCTATATGTCACCTACAAAGAGCCACTGATCCCTGGTTTCCAAAGGGATCCTGCCTCGCCCTATCTCCACACGCCTGGCGCAAGGCTGGTGTTTAATATAAAGACTGGAGTGTGGGTTCCTTGTTGACTGTCGCTGCATCTGTTGGGCAGACCACAGGGCCCATTAGGCAGTAGGCATTCAGCAAGTGTTTCCAAAATGAATGAAATGAACCAACAGGTGGACAGATGCACAGAGTGATTTGGTGGTTTGTTTTGAGCCAGTACAGATAAACCAGGCAAGGCCTCGCCTCTGAAATTGAGGAGGGCTAGACAACTATGTAAAGGAAAAAGGGGAGATGGGGAAACAGAGGCACAGAGGAGCAAGGACTGATGAGCTTGTGGCCAGAAGCTGCTAGAGAGGACAAGCAGGGCTGTTGGGGAATGGAGAGACTTCAGCTTATTTTAATCCAAGCCAAGAAAATGTGAGGCAAGATTTCAAAGAGGGGAAAAATTCCGCCCCCCAGCCCCTTAGAAAGTTGGCCTAAGCTTTCTGAAGACTGACATTTGGGGACATGGATAGAAAAGTTAAGAGAATGTTCTCCAGGGATTCCAGAGCACAGAAGACAGGCGATGGCACTTCCTGGAGGCTACTGCAAAGGCTGTGGGATGGACAGATGGACACACAGACACTCTGCCCTCCTGGCTGCTTCCCCCTCCCCCAGGGCATGCAAGCTCCCAGCTCACTCTTGCTGGCATCTGCCTCTTAGGGTGTTGCCTGCCCAGAGCTGCCTGGGCAGGCGTGAGCTGGGAGCAGGTATCCAGATGAGAAACCACTCAGCAGGCGGGCCGGTGGGTGATGTCATCCCACAGAGGCTGCTTTGGAAAGCAGTCAAGGCCTGGAAAACTGGGGGCTGGAGGAGGCGGCCCAAAGGAGGAGGAGGGGCAGGGGCAGTGGATGGAGCCTCTAGTCTTTCGATGGGAAGGGTGTGACAGAAGCACGGTGAAGGGGTGTACCCCTTCTAGAGAGGAGAGCCCTTCCCGGGTTGGCAGGGGACTTTGTACAGTCACATCCAGGGATGGGCCCCGTGGTACTCAGAGCCCCTGGCTGGATCTGCTAGGGCCCTGCCCCACACCTGTGTTCCTCCTATACCACCTGGCTGGACCCCTGGCTCCTGCCCGATCCCGGCTGCCAACTTAAACTTCTAAATGAGGCCTTTGCCAAGTCAGTCCCCTGCGTCAACACCTTCGAAGGGTCCCTGTTGCCTACAGAATAAAGGCCAAATTCAAGCTCAGTCTTTCTGACAATTTGAGTCCCCCAAGTTCCCTGACACATAACCATCCTGCCTCCCCCCTACCCCCGACTGCCATCCCAGGCAACATTCATGATTCAGGCCACATGACCTGAGGGCACTATGTGCCCACCACACTGTTTTATGCAGGTCCTTATTTCCAAGCCTTTGCCTTAGCTGTCCCCCCCGTCCCCCCCCGCCCCCCGGCCTGGAATGCCTTCCCTTCTACCAACTCCAATTCTGCTCAAGCATCTCTGAGCCTCCAGGAGTCGCCTGATGACTCCAGCCATGGTGTCCACTCCTGTCCTCTGGATTTTTTTTTGTGGGGCGCTGTGCCCCAATCAGATTGCGTGCTTTAGACCAGAGTCTCCTTGATAAGAGTACATGCCCAGAACTGGCACTGGCCCCCACTGCCCGAGATTCATGATGCAAAAGCATAAAATTTGAGTTTCAGAGTCTGAGGTCCAGTCCTGCTTTGCCCTTACCAGCTCTGTGACCCTGGGGAGGACACTTAACCTCTCTGAGCTTTAGTGTCCTCATTTGTAAACAAGTACAAGTACCTACCTCAACGGGCTGTTCTGCTCATGGAATGAAGTGACAGGATTAACACCCCAAGTAAACTATAGACAGTGTTCATAAACAGGAAATGGGCGATTTGGGGGGAAGCAGGAGGGGTTCAGATTCCCCTGCAGCTTCAGAACCAGCAGGCAGCTCAGGGCAAGGGCCACAGGAGCCAGGAAAAGGGTGGCTGTGGCTGTGTCCCGGAAGCCTGCCTCTGTCCAAGCCCACCTCTGGGCAAGCACTGTTTACTTGCCAGGCTAGAGAGCCAGGTCAGGGCTATGCAGGCTATGCAGCCGGAGGCCTCTTACCTACAAGGATCCCCCACATCAGTCCCTTACTGTCTCATGCGCTCTCTGACATTCCGGATGGGGAAACCAAGGTCCACAGAGAGCTGGCAGCTTGCCCAAGACTGCAGCCCTGAACTCCCAGTCTGGCTGGTTTTCCCCAGCCCACACTCTTCCCCTCAGCCTCTCACTCCCAACAGCTGGGCTCATCCTGAGAGGCCAAGCCCTGTGGTGGCCCCCACCCCAGGCTCCCCATGTTCTCCTTGACCACCCCCCCCCACCCTGGCATCCCACCAAAGGTCCCTCCAGCCCCTCACAACGGGCTCCTCCCAGGCCAGGCTCGGCCTGCCGGCTCCTCCATAGGCCCCCGGGCGGCCAGGCTATACGTTTCATGAATAAAATGTATAGCTGTGGGCCAAGTGGGCTCTGGCTCACTGGCTCGTGGAGAGGGGAAAAAGGGACAGCAGCCCAGTGATTAGTCAGGCCCAGGCCCTCGTCACAGACAACACGAGAAGGATGGCTGCAAGGAGCGTGGGTCAGGGAAGGGTCCTCCTGCCTGTTGCCTTTCCCCTCAGGCCCCCTCCCAACACGGCTACCTCCCATGTTCCTCCCCACAGCTGTGGTGGGGTGGGACCAGCCCCTCTGACCTCTGACCCTTCTTCCTTGTTCCCCAGCTCCCAAGTTTCCATCTCTGCTCTCAGGTTTGGTGGTGGTGGTGGTGGTGGTGTGTGTACATGTGTGTGTGTGAGGTAGCACTCTGAGAAATGGAGGGGCTCCTAGAAGACCTCTGGAATTCCCGTCTGTCTGCCTGCCACCATCTCTCTCTAGCAGTTGAGAGCCCTGCTGTCCAGGTCTCTCTCCCACTGTCCAGTAAGACCAAAGGCTAACGGGAAGCCCCTGATCCCCGGCCCAGCTCTGCCTAGGCCCAAGGCACAGGCCCAAGTCCCTGAGGGCCAATCCTGCGCCAGGAAGCCTGGCAAGGCCACCGAGGCAGAGGCAGCTCCAAGCTCTGGGGCTCAGAGGCTTCACTGTCAGTCACAGGACTCCCCACCCTGCTGCAGCTCCCCAGGGAGGGCCCCTGGAAACCAGGCTGGCCGGCGCTGAGACTTGGGCTCTCCGCCACAAGGTAACTGCCTGAAGTGAGACTGACCACCCTTGGCTGGCCCACCTCACAGGGATGACCAGCTGAGTTCACATACAGGATAGCGGTGGCGTCACCATCACCTGCACGCTTTCCACGTGCCAGGCTCCCTGGGAGGGGGCGGTGCACTGCTCAGGGAGGTTAAGTTTACTCCACCAGGACATGGCAGAGCCGGGGACAAACCTGTACACTCTGGGGCCAAAGTGCATGCATTTACACACTGTGTAATGTGGTCATCGAAGACTGCGAGGTTGGACTTGGAGAGGGCTGAAAGGAGGACAGCGAGCACGGCTGGTGGAAGGGGAAGGGGGGGCCCAGGGGACGACCAGCACGCCGGCAAAGGGCTGCTCCACGCCACAGGGAAGCATGCGGACAGCAGCCGGCGGGCACCAGCTCCCACACGTGCGTGTCCCCGACACACATGCTCACACACATGCATTCAGGGCAGTACCTGTCACGTCCTTCTTGGGAGACTCAGCCCAGCTGGAGAGCCACACTTCCGAGTCCCCCGAGAGCAAGCAGCAGCAGGAGAGAGAGGAGAATCAGAGGAGGAGAGAGAACCGTTAGGCAGGCAGGAGGTCCACCAGGCAAGTGGCTGCAGGCGCCGCTCTGGGCTGGCGGCGGAAGGCGGGGGAGGGGAGGGGAGTGATTTCCTGGCCCTGGGCTGGCTGCTGGGCGTGGGCCTGAGTGATTACAGAGGCGCTGGGACACAGCCGGCTGGGACGGACGGGGATAATGAGGTGTCTGCCGAAACGCAGGCATCCTCTGGAGCACAGAGAATCCTACACAGTCCCCGCCTGGAACCGGGCCCGCGGGTTATCACTGCCCTGGAGAAAGCAGCCTGGGCCTTTGTCTCTGGCCATGTGGGTGGGAGGGTGGGTGGCCGCACAGAGCCTGGTGGCTCCAAGGATCCTCACCAGGCCATCAGGCTCAGCAGCCTGGACCTGGATCCTCAAACATCAGGGCTGGAGAGTCCCAGGCCAGTCTCTAGTCTTGAGGCCCCACACCACTGAGCTCTGATGTCTTGTCCAGCCCTTGACCCAGCCCTACCCAATGAGGAAGACAGGCCCTGGCAGGAGGGAAGGAAGCAGCCTCACTGTAGAGTCTCACACCCCAATTCCAACCCAGAAGGACAGGGACCTTTAGTGACCATCAGAGATGAGGTCTCTATTTCAGGCTCAGACAGTCATGTCTGATCTGGACCTCAGTTTCCTTATCTGTGAAATGAGGTTAGAAGTTATCCCCCTGCCAAGACACAGAAGTCAAAGCACCTAAAAGAACATATGTGATATAAGGCAGAAAGCTCTTAACCTAGTCAACAGTGTGAACAACTCTAGTGTATCAGTCTCAACATGTAATAAACACTGACAGTCTACCTATAGTATACAGTGGCTCATTCCCTCGACAATCCCTTGAGGTGGGTATGCAGTTTTCGCCCCATTTTACAGGGGAGGAAACTGGCCCAGGTTCCCACAAGCACAGAGTAGCAAAGCCAGAAATGGAACCAGGTCTGGGATCACACCGGGCTGGTGCTTCCTCTGCTCAACTTCTCATCAGCTCCAAAGGAGCACAGCGTTGGCTGCAGGGGGGGGCCAGTGAGAGGGAAACACTGAGATGCAAGTCTCAGAGGCACCCCATGCTGGCCAGGAGAGCTGCCTGACCCAATGACACATAGTAACGGTAATCACAGCAGCAGCAAAGGTTCATGTAGCACTTACCATACACCAAGAATCATGCTGAGCACTTACATATAGTAACACATTTGTTTTCCAGAATATTCCATTAGGTACTCTCTCCAGCTTGCAGATGAGGAAAATTAACCAGAGAGGTTAAGTAACTTGCCCAAATTCGCACAGCTAGTACAGTGTCCACCTTGTGTGGGACCACAGACTTCAGGCAATCAGTTGATGCGACGCATAACTTAAAGCACCTAATTCTCCCTCGCTCAGCAAGTCACCTTCTAGTCCTCACTGTAAACCAGCAGTGAGGGGCTCTGGGAGAGGGGTTTAGTGACTTTGGAGTCTGACTGTGTAGATTCTCCCCTTGGAGAGACTTATTTAACCTCCTTGAACCTGTTCCCTCACTTGTAAAAATCGATATAGATGATACATTTACTTTCTAGGTTGCCATAAGGATTAAATGAAGTGATACGCAACAAGTGCTCAGCATAGTATCTAGCACAGTCAGTGCTCAACGACTGTTAGCTACCATTGGCAACATCTCCCAGCAGCTTGGTTCAAACCAACCTCAGGGCACCCGGAAAATCCTACCGGAGCTTCAAGGATGAGAACCAGACAGTGTTTGATACTGGATGTGCCGAGACGATGGCACCCAGCCAGTGATGCCTTCCCATGGATACCCCCAAACGTCAGGTCAGCTGGAAGTGGGGGTGGAGGGACTCTGGAAGACTGCATCCCAAAGACAAACATTCTATGGCCAGAGCCTCTCACCTGGACTCACAGCCAGAAGCCGTCCTAGGCAGGAGCTATGCTGGCCCGGCTTTGATTTCCTGGTAGGGCTGACACAAGGTAGACACACCTCTGAAGCTTGAGGATGCTGTGGACTGAACTCCCAATGTGGGGCCTCATTACCTGCTGCCACATCTTGCTGGGGCTATAACTCCCTTGTGCTGTACCCCAAATGTGGCCAAGCAGTCTGCCACACGGCAAGGCCATCCTCACCCCCGCCCCCCACAGGCCAAGCGCCAGGCCCGCCCCAGCCCCATCTGGCCCCACTCAGCCCTGCGCCAACCCAGCTAAGAGGGTCCACATCTCTATCCATCTCTGCTGCATTTGTTACTTGTACACCTTCCATTTTGGCTTCTTTTGGGTTCTTCAGAAGGAAAACTTTTGGGAAATGTTAGCCAAGGGAAATTACTTGACTCAGGCCTTGAGAACCCAGGAAGGCTCGTTTTGTGAGAACAGGGGTTAACACTCTTCCTGTAAAGAGCCAGGGTCAATACTGAAGGCTCTGTGGGCCATGAGGTCTCTGTCAAGATGACCCACCTTTGCTGTCACAGTGCAAAAGCAGCCCCTGACAGTCTGTAGAAGACTACATGGGCTGTGTGCCAATAAAACTTTACTTACAAAACCACATGGTGGGCTGGGCTTGGCCTGTGGGCAGTGCTTTGCCAACACCCATGCTAGAAGATGAGGGGGAGCTGCTGTCTTCATCAATGGGGGGGTACCCTCAAATCCTAGGAGAGAAGTGGGGACCCTTGGCCCACCTAGACTAAATGCACATAAGGTCTCTGCTGCTTCGGTGATTTTTTCAGTAATCGTCGTGAAGAGTCTGACGCCCTTCCAGGCCCTTGGGATTTGGGCAGGGAGTGGGGAGCAGACAGGAAAAGATCCTTCAGCCTCTGGAACCTGAGCCCCACTGCTAAGGGTGGAGCACCCTCAAGCTCATGCCCACCCCCAGCACCCCGAGAAGCAGGCCTTCCCTTTGCTCTCCAAAGGAAAATGGGAAAGGGACCAGAAACGAGCCTGTCTTTTTAAAAACATGATTTATTTCCCAGTCCCCTGGATCTGCGGAATTAATTCAGTTCCGCTGCTCCCACCCCAAATCTCTCGCCACTTCGGAGTGCCTTGTCTCCAGCCCACCCGAGCAAGCCCTCTCCCAGGGTGGGAAGGACACCCCACCCCCGCCTCCTTACCGTGAACAGAGGGCCTCTGGCTCACACACCCTGGCCCTCCAGCCAGGAGGCAGACAAGGCTGCTGGCTCAGGGCTGGGAAAGCAGAGACACAGGGACGGGATGAGGGAGCAAGGAGCAGGCACAGCCAAGTGAGCAGCTGTGACCGACACGAACCAACTGCTTCCTGCCCTCCCGCAGTCTCTCCCGCCCTCTCCCCTGGTGATGGAACCCAGGGCCTTACAGCGCAGGGTCAGGGGCGGTGGAAAGTGAGGGGTGCCAGACTGGGAATCTGCACACCTGGTTTTGCTGAGAATCAGCTCTGTGACCTTGAGCAAGTGGCTGGACTTCTCTGGGCCTCAGTGCCTACATCTGTAAAATCAAGCATTTGGGCCTAGCAATATCCAAGGTACTCGTGTGATGTTCTAGACTCTCTCAGTAGAAACCTGCTAGGCTCCGTGATGCAAGGGCTCCACAGCTGAAACGAATCTTTTTAGAGAAGCAGACCACCTTTCCAGGGAAAGCCACTTAAACACATGCTCAATATATGGAAACTCAAGTGAAAATAAAGCAGTTAATTCAAGAGACAAAAAGGCAGAGAACAGAGGCAAGAATTATTTTAAGATTTTGGTTCTTGCGCTTACCCTGCCACTCAGCTCACTGATCCTGGGGCATTTGGCCCTATCTCTGGGCCTCTTTTCCTTCTGTAAAACGGGGATAAAAGTACTTACCTCATCTTCTTTGTAGGGTTGTTTTGAGAGTAAAATGACCTAATGCCTGTGAAAGGTTTTAGACAGGTAGGAACTAGGCTCTTGGGGCAGAGTTGGAGTGGGTGATAGGCACAAGCTTGTGACTAAAGCAGTGTGTGCCAGGGAGGCAGGAGGTGGGGAGACAGGGTCCCTCCCTCGGCCATCCCACGATCCTCCCAGCCCGACAACGGCCAGTGCTCCCATCTTGTAAGATCAGCAAGAATCCAGGCCCTGAGAAAACCAGGTGCCTGCAGGTCCTGGCCAAAGACGGTGACCCAAGGACACTTCTTACATGCTGAACCTGCTTCTTGTCAGGCCCAGGTGATTGTGAGAAATCAAAGAACAACAGCACAGGTGCCTCCGACTTGAAGGACGCTCCCCCCAAACACACAAGCGCCCGAGTAGTACATAAACACACACCTGGATAGCGTGAAGTTAGGAAAGGGACGGGTTCCCAGCACGGCTTCTCTTAACCTCGAGTTAACTCCAGAGCAGTGAGAGGTGGGTTCAATTTGCCCAAATTGAGTCTCAAACCATTGTTTCCAGGAATCTTTCCCTGGTGTAAAGCGAGTCCCACCCATCCAAACTAATAAATCCAGAGTGGGCTGTGAGCCCAGGTGGGAGAGACAGGAGAGCAGCCAGCAGCACAGAGTCCTCAGAGAGTGAGAGCCAACTGAGGGCTTGGGAGACCAGGGCAGGGTCACCCACCGCATCGGCTTCTACAGTGCTCCCCTGGGAGGTGAGAGGCAGGGAGCCCACCAGGGGCCCCAAATGGAATGAGCACCCCTGTCCTGTCCCTGTCCTTTTATTCTTCAGTCGTCAGTGTGCTTGAGCCCTCCAGACCCCGCCCTCCTCGGGAGTTCCGCTGTTCTTCCCTCACTGCAGCCTTGAACTGGGGTCTAAACATCTGCTGCAGCCTAGTCTTTCCTCCCCTTTTGTACAGCTAAACTTTGCACAGGGCTGGGTTTCTTGGGTCTCCTACAGGCTCCACGTTTCTTTTCCTTTTTAATTCTTTTAACATTTATTTTTGAGAGAGAGAAAGACAGAGCATGAGCAGGGGAGGGGCAGAGAGAGAGGGAGACCCAGAATCAGAAGCAGGCTCCAGGCTCTGAGCTGTCAGCACAGAGCCCGATGCGGGGCTTGAACTTGCGGATCGCGAGATCATGACCTGAGCCGAAGTCGACGGTTAACCGACTGAGCCACCCAGGTGCCCCTCTCTTCCTTTTTGACTAAGCCACCAGGAAACTCAACCACTGCCTTCAGGCCATCAACTAACTAGGGCCTGAGAGCTACTCGCTCCGCCACTAAACAGGAGTAGCTGGAGATGCTACTTTGCCAGGAGCGGAGCACGCCCCTGGTTGGAGGCGAGGCGCTGTCTGGTCGCAGGTATGAAGGAGCTCAGATCTTTCACAAAGAATACTTCCTTTACAGAAAGAAGTGCAGTTTGGTCTACGTGATATATCCACTTTAGGGGGCCTTAAATAGGTCGCTGTACTCCAAGCAGCGGAAACTGAGGCACGATGGTGAAAGCAGTAAGAATACCATCTGGAAAAAAAGCATGGCAAGAATTAAGACAGCTAAGAAAGAAAACGAGCAATAGTTCAAACATGAATTCCAATCCAAAGCTACGTGGGTGCAAGTTTGGAAGTGTACAGTTGTGAGGTGTGTGATGGTCAGCTCCATGCACTTGATCCAGGGTGAGCGGCAGCCCCCAGCTCAACGTACTTAGGGCATGACCAAAAAAAAAAAAAAAAAAAATCATGCCCTGGACTGGAGCAGTGAGGGGTTACTGGGACAGCTAATACCCCTGGCCCTGCCTCCTACTCTCACAGACTCCAAAGTGGGGCGAGCTTCAGGTGCGTGTGATCCAGGTTGTCCCCCAGGGCCCCACGCTTGGTTTAATGCTCTTCTGTCCCTTGTTTGAAATCATTAATCATTTGTGAACAAGAGGCCCCATAATTATGTAGCTGGTCCTGTCCAAGGCCACAGAACTCTGAGCTAAATAAATAGAAATACTCAAGAATAAATTTGGAAGGGCTGGATTTCTGATGCGTATCATCTTGAAGACAGAAGGCAAATCCTAAATGGGAAGACTGGCTATTGTTTGTCTCCAGGTGCCCTCCCCCACCTCTGGCTTCTTGGTGGTATCCCAAAGGCTAGAAGTGTGAGGGGACTTAGGACCAGAGAGGGCAAGAAATTTGTCTAAGAAGACACAGCAAGTGAGCGGCAGGGCTGAGGGCTAGAAAAATTATACCAGTTCCCACTTCCTAACACTCATGCTAGGCACTGGCTAAACATTTTCCGAGCACTAATTTTAATCCTTACAACAATCTGTAACTTACAGATGCAAAAAGTGAGGCTCTTCCCAAGGCCCCAGCAAGACCTGAGGCAGACTCGAGCCCAGGCAGGCTGGCTGGGAATGGGGAACAGAGGGGCCTAAAACAGGACTATACTCTCTGATTCTCCCCAGCCATGGGCCAATGGCTCATTTTTCTGTTGGGCTTCCCTTTGTACATGCAGCCATATTCCTATTCATTTTGCTCTCAATAGAAAGGGGTCTGCCTCCTTCCCCAGGATTCTGTCTTTCCCAGAATCCAGAGTCTGCGTGGGGGCAGCCCAACCCGGGGCAGGAATGTACTACCGCCCCTTAGGCCACTGAACTATGCAGTCAGAGAACAGTCAGCTTCCCTGCTCAGGTGGGGAATGGGGTGGGGTGGGGGTTGGGCTGGACCTGGAGCCATTCCACAGTCCCTCAGAGACTAAGTCCAAGGGCACCTGCCAGCAGAGACAGCCCAGCCCTAGTGGGTGTGGGCAGAGGGGCCATGGATGCCTCTGGGAGCAGTGCAGCTGCCCGGGGGGGTAGGGGGCTGCCCTGCCAGGGGGGCGGCACACAGGTCTGCCATCCTCCCTCCACCCTGCTGAAAAGACCCAAAGCGTCCAGGTTAAAGACAGGTGCTGAGGTTAGTCAGAGGAGCCGTGGGTGGACAGAGGGGTGCTGGGTGGGGAGGCTGGCGGGGTTCTGAGCCCCACTCCCAGCAGCTGCTGCCTGACCCCACGGCATCCCCTTGGGTTGCGGTCTCCCCCTCAGTTCTCAGGTTCTCACCTCTCCCCACGCCGGGGCGGTGGTGTGCAGAAAAGAGACAAACTTAACACTGTTCAGAGTTCCAGGATCCCAGCCACCTCCCCACTCCCCGGGGTGGTCTGCCTTGGTGGTCCTCTCCCACTTACTGGGATATCCCCCTCCTGTTCCCCCACCCACCAGCTCCCCCAGCCAAAGCCAGGATCTGTGAGGATGAGGCGGGAGCAGAGACAAGGGCCAGGACTGCGAGATGAGGTGAGCAGCTGCTGGTTCCCAGCCCCCCAGCCCTGAAGCCCGTCTCCCTGGCTCAGTCTCCATGAGAGCCATGCGTGAGTAACGGGGATCAACAGCAAGGGACCCAGGACCACCCAGGCCACAGAAAATGCAGTGCCTTGTTTCCTCCAGACTGGACTCTTGCTTTCAGATTATCAGGTTATTTTTTTTTAATGTTTATTCATTTTTGAGAGAAAGAGAGAGAGAGCGAGTGAGCAGGGGAGGGGCAGAGAGAGGGAGACAGAATCTGAAGCAGGCTCCAGGCTCCAGGCTCCGAGCTGTCAGCACAGAGCCCGACATGGGGCTCAAACTCACGGACTGAGCTTAAGTTGGAAGCTTCACCGACTGAGCCCCCCAGGCGCCCCAACTGCCGACTACTTAATGAGCATCCACCATGTGCACAGCAGGGCACCCTTGGCTATGACAAACTGACTCTCTATCATCTGTCTCCAAGCTTGGGGTGCAGGGGCACGAATATTTACCCAGGCGGTCCTGTCTGCATCAGGAGTCACGTGGGTTTGGGAGGGAGGCAGCGTAGCTGCCTGGGACTGTCAGGACTGCCCCTCAAGTGCAGTGTATCCTCACTCCCTGAGGCTGCTGAGACCCAAGTGCAGGGCAGGCTGAGGCCAGACACAGCAGACTGCACCCCAGGTGGAGGTCTGTGGGGGGTGTGCAGCAGGACAGAGTCCTGAAGGCCTCACATCTGTAATGAGACCCTCCTTTGGGGCAGGACTCACAATCCTTCAGCTGACGTGGGGCTGGACACTGCCACTGACTGGAGTGGAACATGGGTGGGGATGAAGGGCCGGGGGGTAAGGGCAGAGTTTACTCCTGAACTGAGACTGAGGATGACCCACTCCACAAGGCCTGCCAGCCTCCCTCATCTTGCCCTGCCCTGGGCAGGATCTCTGTACTGTTCCCTGACTGTGTCAGCTGGCTCCAGAATGTCTGGCCAGTGCTGTAGTCCTAGCAAATGTCTGGCACACAGTAGGTGCTTAACCACAATTTGTTATGAGTCTCTCCAATCAGATCTGAAGTTCTTTCAGGCTCTTGTCCCTGTCGGCATCCTCACAGCACCCTGAACACTGTAGGTGGTGCCCCGTAAGTCCTGAGTGGCTGATGGAAGGGTGCACACTCAGTGCACTCAGTCCCAAGGGCTTTGTGGGGAAACCGAGGCCCAGCTTACCTCACTGACCTGGGGTCCTCTTGGCACTCAGGGTCCTGCATATTCTCTAGTCCAGGTTTTGCCTTCTGAGCCACAAACAGGCCTTCTCAGGCTGGGATAAGACCCTGAGCCTAGCTTGTGCTAGGCAGAGAGGCTCATGGAAAGCACCCCCACCCCCACCCCCTGCCGCCCCAGGCCCGGCAGAACATCCCTAAAAGGCTTCTGGTCCAGCATCTGCTGTAAAGCCCTTCAAAGAGATTATTTAAAAAATTTATCCATAACCAATATGGTCTATGGCAAGATGGATGTTGCAGGAAATGGGCGTCTGAGCAAGAACAACTGGCTTATCTATAATGTCTGCTGGGAGCAGGGCTCAGCAGGGCTTGGAGCAGCCCCCCACAGTGTGTGCCAGGAACCCCTGGGCCCCTCCTCACCGCCATCCGTCTCGTGCTCTGCATGGGTCTGGACCAATCCCCTGAGCGCTCAGTGCCACGTCAACAGAGCAGTGTTGAGTGTGTGCACGCGCGTGCGTGGACGTGTGTGTCTGTGTGCCTGCGCATACACCACTGCTTGGGAAATCCCCACATCTGGCTCACACGTGACCGGGCTATTCCCAGAAGGCACAACGGGGAGGGCCTGGAGGACAGCTGGGGGTCAAGAGTGTGTGAGCTCTCTGGGGAGCACCGAGTTTTAACCCTTTGGCACCAGAGCTCAGGATCCGTGGCTAACACTGACCTTCCACCCCCAGGAAAAGTCAGGAAGGAGACCAGTGCTCAGAGGGCCCTGTCCTGGCTCATTATGAAAGTGTGGGAAAATGGGACCATCCTCTGAGTCCCCCTGGTCTTCATCTGTGATATGAAAAGGCTGTTCTTTTCATATCTGTCTTTCTCTGTCCTGTCAGTCCTGGGCAATCATCAAACCACTGGGGAGACTCCCTGGCTGGGCATTCCTTCCCCAGTGGAGATGTCAGTCAGATATTTAATGAGTACCTCTTGGTGCTGGGCACCTGGCTAGGGCAGGCATGGCCCTGGACCTGTATGGAATCCAGATTCATGCTCTTTCACAGGCAAGGACATGCGTTTCCCAGGGGACAGCTGGAAGCCAGAGTCCTCCTGATGATAAGGAAAGGGTCAGAGGTGGCTCTTAGGGCAAATTCTCCCCAGCCCAGGCACACGGATTAATTTTATAATTAGAACTTTGTAAGGTTCAACAACTTCAGCAAATGAGTGGCCATTTGCAAGGGCATCTCTGAAATAGCACCAGCCAGTAGGTATGCGGGATGTGGCAGACACGCCCCAGCCCAGTTCAGAAGACGTGGCACCACTAGTGCTGAGACTGGCCAGATGTCCTCTGTGCGGCCTCTCTCCCTCTTCTCCAGGCTGACTCATTTAAAAACCTCAGTGAACCCGGGGTGGAAAGCCTTGCTCGGCACCCCCAGGCAGGGCTGTGTGCCTCCCATGGGGAGGCTCCCTCTCACTCTGCCCCACCTCCATCACAACGCTTGGATGTTGTATCATAACTGCTGTTCACTCTCCTACCTCCTCCACCCAACTGACAGCCTGAGGACAAGGACCTCACCCTATCCATCTTGGATCCCCTGGCTTCTGCTGCAGGGCCTGTCGGGAGACGTGCTCAGGTGTCTGTTGGAGAAATCTACAAGGCAGCCATGACAGAGCCAGTGAGGTCTGCTACGGGTCCGGCAGGAATCACCTCATCCTAGCAGGGAAGTCTAGTACTAGCATCCACTCGGAAACCCATTTCCTATCAATTCAGCCTTTAAGGGCTCCCTGCCACTAGCTGCCACTAGTGTCGACTAAGCTGTGCGCTCAGAGCAGAGAGAGCACCCGACATCATCAACACAGCTGAGGAAAGAGCCCTCTTCATCACAACCCTGTGATCAAATGCAAGTGAGAACTGATGGAGGGCTCTTGGCATTATGAGGCTCCAGCGAGGGACGGTGCATGGCAGGGAGGTGACAGAGCAGAAGAACTTGTCCCATCCTGAAAGATCTGCCTTAAGGGGTGTTAAAATCTGCATGTTTGCAAGATCTCCCCAGGGGACCACCTCCGATGCACAAAAGACAGTCTTAGTTTGGCCTCTTGTCACTGGTCTGTCATCACAGCTTTATAAGGACCTCACCCTCTTGCCGGGAACAGTTATGCACCCAATCCTGACCCTGATCCAACACTCCAGCCCCCAGACACCAGTGGGGTCTCCTACAATGCTGCGCCCATTGGCCAGAAGCAGTGTCAGGGGGAAGGATCACCAGGAGGTGACAGTTCTTTCCTTCTGAGCACAGGGAAGGGAAGGGAAGGGACTGTGACATGGCCCAGTTTCCTCGGTACACGACTCCGGTTCTAACATTAACAAACACGTCTTCATACTGGCTGCCTGGGGCACGCGTGGCAATGACTAGATCCAGGGGGCAAAGCAGAAACAGTCAGGGAAAAATACTTTTCCTCCCCCCTCTGCAAATGTCTAATTTTTACTGAAACTTTGGAAAATTTTTTCTTTGCCTTCACATTTCAGAACTGACCAATTATAAAAATGCCACGAGCCAACGAAGTTACACACGCCACATTTCTGTTTCTAAACAGAGTAACTTCAGATCAGAAAAAGGTGCTAAAACAATAAGTAATGCACATTTCCCCCAAATCTTTGTTTTTCCACTGGCTTCATCATTACTGGAAATGCTGCTGCTTTTGTCACACGTCTATAAACCAAAAAGCCAAAGTGAGGAGCACATTATTTTCTGGCTGACGGCTGTGGTGGGAAGGATTTCTTTGCTGGACCACAACGTGGGTGTTTCCTACCCCCAAGAAGACAACCTTGTGGAAATAAAAGGCAGACGGAGTCTCGTCACTGCCTCCTGATGAGGCCAGGAGGGAATCCAGCACTTGGGCAGGCCATTCTCCCAGCCCTGACTGCTGGGCCACTGTTCGCTATCCTCAGATGGGTCCTGCTTTCCCTTGGTGGCCCACCCCCTGGCCCAACTTGGGAGACAATCGAGCGCACCTCCCAGGCGCAGCCTCGTCCGGTCACAGTGCATCGCAAGGACACCGATGCTTGTGCAGCCTCGCTGCCTGTCTACCGCCAGCACTGCCATCAACCCACAGGATGACCCATCTCAAAGTCAACCCTGGCTTGATCTCAGAAGCCCCCCAGAGCCCATCAAAACTGCCAATTCCCAGGCACCGCCCCCAGAGATGCTGATTCAGCAGGTTTGGACAGGGCCTGGGGACTTGTACTTCAGTGCGCAGGCCCGGGACTCTGAAGCACACCTCCAGCCTTTGTACATGCTGTTCGCTTGCAGACCATCTTCCTGCTTTCCTGCTAGAGGAAGCTGGGAGATAGGAGTGAGGGGCACAGAGAAGAGCAGGGCCGAGAGAATCACGGCTAGCGGGTAGGGGGGGGAGTGGCGAGGCAGGTGATGCCAGGAGCCCTCCACGTGCGCCCACCTAACTGTGCTTCACGTCCAGGCCAGTGGGGTAGCAGGGCCACGCTGCCTCTGGCTGGGGGAGTGGCGGCAGAGACACACACGTGAGCAGCATGTTCAATTTCTCCATCCCATCACTGCCACATGGGCTGGCTGGGGGGCTGCCAGATCAATCAGCCTCCTTTCATTTCCAATTAGTTGGCTTTGAACTCCAGGGCTGACATCAGGCCGAGGACCCAGAGTCATGAAAATAAGAGTTGTTTAAAAACACCAGCCCCGGGGGAGATGTGCCAGGAGGCGATGCCTTTAGGAGACACGTTCACTTTTGGAACAGGCCATTGGAGGGTGCCAGGAATATCTTGGCCATGTTCTCCGAGTAGCCAGGATGGCTGAGGATGGGTGGCTCGGGCAGACCAGAAAGCCTTGGAAACTGCTTTCAAAAGTCTTGCTGATACAGCCTCCAAGGCTTCCTTTCCAGACTCCTCTCCTGTCCTCCCCTCCCCCAGCCCTCTTTCCACTCCTGCCAGGCCGGACACCTCTCCTTCCCTCAAATTCCTCACCCTGATTCCAGTCTCTTGAGGCCTTGCTCATGCCCAGCCTCCCCCCCACCCCCGCCCCGCCCAGGGGCACCTGCCTGCCCCTCTGCTCATCTCCAGCCTCCCCTTTCTTGCTAGCCCTGCCCCACTTCTAGTTGACTCCCACAGCTTGTGGCTCCCAACCTATCCTGTCTGGCATTCGTTGATGAGTCCCTGACAATATTCTGCTTTCTCAGCTGAACCGTGAGCTCCATGGGGCCAGGGACCAGAAATCGCTTAAGAGAAATGAAAGCCTCAAGGAAAGCTGCTGCTGTCTGATGTGTCTCTGTCCTTGTCTGCTGTGTCTCTGTCCCTCTCTGAGGTGCTTCCTTTATAGGAGGCAGCAGATAAACTTTTTATAGTAGCCAATACTTATGCTTTAAGCAAATCCACTTCATTAAAAACCAAATTCATACAAAGATAAATGTAGAGGACATTAGTCACACCCTGTAAAAAATAAAAAAAATAAAAAAAATAAAATCCTTTCCCCAGGGTTATTCTCTTGGGGCAGCTCCCATCCCAGTCTGCTAGAGGCCTTCAGAATCCAAGTCCTGGTCACCACTGGATCCCTTGGGTCGTTGTTCAAGATGGAAAAGACTTCAGTGGAAGAGGTTTGGATCAGAAGGGCCCGATTCAAATCCTGTGTCTACCTGTCTAGGTGACCTTGGGCAAGTTCCTTAACCTCCCTTTGCTGGTCTAGAAAATGAGGACAAGATCACCTGCCCAGGCTGTTCTAAGATTTACCAGCAATTATGAGACAGTGCACACTCTACTTTCTCCCGCCTGACTGGGAGGGGGTGCCTCTGGAGGAGGGCAAATAGCAAAGCCAGGGGTCTCTCCTGTTTGACAGCTGGATGACTATGGTGCTGCCTCCTATTCTTAATAAAAATGGCTTGGGTGCCTGGGTGGCTCAGTCAGTTAAGGCGACTTTGGCTCAGGTCATGCTCTCACAATGTGTGAGTTTGAGCCCCGGGTTGGGCTCTGTGCTGACAGCTGGAGCCTGGAGCCTGCTTCGGATTCCCCTCCTCCGCTCATGCTCTCCCTCTCCTTAAAAAATAAACAAACATTAAAAAAAAATTTTTTTTAATGGCTTAACCCTCAGGGGTTAAGGGAGTGTTGACTGTGCTCGGCAGGGTCCTGGAGTTAACATTGCACATGCAGTAGCTTGTATTCAAACCACAGACAACCTGATGAAGTGCTATCATCATTCCCATTTCACAGACTAGGAAACTGAGGCACAGGGAAATTAAGGACATGCTTAAGACCACACAGCTGGCAGAGATGGGACATGGAACTACACCCTCTGGTTCCAGAATCGTGTTCTTAACTCTACAGAGTACTCGGCAATGGCAGGGTCTAGGTTCTGTCTCCTCTGAGGCCAGGCCTAGGGCTCAGAAAATGAAAATAAATGTTTCCAGTGGGTCTTTTAATTGTGGATCAAAGATAAGACCAACTTCTCCCCTCCTTTCAGGATATCTCAGAACTCAAAACACTAACAGTGGCGGCTGCTATCTTTGGGAGTTTGCTTCGGGCCAGGACCTCTGCTACCATGATCCTTACATTTAATGAGAAAGACACTATTTTATCTCCATTTTCCACATAGGGCATGAGGGTCTGAGGTTAAGCAACTTTCCAGCCACAGAGCAAACACATGGCAGGGCTGGGGTTCAAACCCTACAGGTCTGACCCCCCAAACCTAAACTCTTACCTTCAAGCAACATGCCTCTGTGCAACGACCCTAGTGGTAACAGTGACCTCATTAACTTTGTCCAATAATGCAGATTTTATGATCAGTAAAATGGAAGTTGGACTGAACTTGCCAATTTTCCAAAGAAAAGTATAAAGTAAACAGGATTTCAGGAGGAAAATCAACACGTGCCCAAAAGAACAAACTTGCAACACTCTTGAGTAACCTCATTTGCGTTTAAAGGAATTGCAGCTCCTCACAGGACTGCTGGGCAGGACGAGCTTCAGGCCCTCCGCCTGGCAACGATCCTGGGGCCAAGACGAAACCACAGGCTCCGCGGCCGCCTGCGCCCCCTGGTGGCGAAACTCAAAACTCCGCAGCCAGGCTGCGGAACAACGCAGCTTCCAGAAGGGGGAGAGGAGCATTGGATCTTTTTCAGGTCTCAAGAGGACCCTCTGCCCTGGGGAGACTGCTCCAGCCCCTCTCGGCTCCTGCAGGAAACCAAGCACAACCACGAGCCACAGGCACTCCTTACCCGCCAGGCACAGAGCCCTTTACTGCACCACCTCCTTGAGCCCTCTGCACTCCGGGGCAGGCGGCTGCTCTGACAACCGCTTCATTTTACAGGTGTGACAGCCAGTTTTACGTGTCAACCCAGCCAGGCTATAGTTCCCAGTTATCCCACCACACACCACTCTAGGTGTTGCTGGGGAAGGTATTTTGCAGATGTGACAAAGTTCATAATTAGTTTATTTTGAGTGACATTATCCTAAAACTTGGGGTGTGTGTGTGTGGGGGAGGGGTGGTGGCGCTCAATCAGCTGAAAGGCCTTGCAGGCAGAGCTGAGGCTTCAGTGGGGAGGAAATTTCACCTGTGCACCGAGGCTCTAGGCTGGCCTTGGATTTCGGACTTGCAAAGGCAGCCCCGACTACTGTGTAAGCCAATTCCTTACAAGAAATCTCTTGATCCATAGCTCCCCTAGTTCTATTTCTCTAGTTGAACCCTGACCAATACAACAGAACGGTGAGGCAGATGAGCTTAGGTGGAGGGGCCTTTCCAAGGCCACATGATTGGCAAGTGGGGCTGACTGGTGCTCCCCAGCACCACAGGAGCCCCTTATGCCCCACACCCAATCATCAAAATCCAGCCACGGCGATGGCATCTCACTCTCCATTGGTTCTGGAATTCTCATGACCTCACACCCATCTCCTCTCTTTGTCCATCTCCACCTACCAGGCAGAAGAATCCTTCTGAGATCTAAGTCAGATCATACCTCCCCTTCTCCTCAGAATCCCTTAGTGGCTCTTCATCTCACTTACAGCAGAAGGCAAAACCCTTGAAAAGGCCTGCAAAGGCCTACGTGCACTGTGCTGCTTCCCCCAACCCCAGCTACCTCTCTGCTCTCAATTCCTACAACCTCGCCTGGCACTATTTTCCATCCTAGTCACAAACCTCCCTACCATGCCTTGAGCAGGCCAGCGTGCTCCCACCCCAGGGCCTTTGCACTGGCTGTGCCCTTGGCCTGGACGACTCTTCCTCAGGAAACCATGTCACTTCCTTGCTTCCCTCTAACAGAACATTTTATTTTCTCCTTAATATTTATTTTTATTTATTATTCTTATCTTTTAAAATTTACATCCAAGTTAGTTAATATATAGTGTAATAATGATTTCAGGAATAGAATTTAGTGATTCATCGCTTATATATAACACTCAGTGCTCATCCCAACAAGTACCCTCCTTAGTGTCCATCACCCATTTAGCCCATCCCCCACCCCAAACCCCTCCAGCAACCCTTAGTTTGTTCTCTGCATTTAATAGTCTCTTATGGTTTGTCTACCTCCTTGTGTTTTATATTATTTTTGCTTCCCTTCTTTTATGTTCATCTGTTTTGTATCTTAAATTCCACGTATGAGTGAAGTCATATATTTATCTTTCTCTTAGCATTGTAACAGGACATTTATATATATATATATATATATATATATATATATATATATATATATAGTTTATCACCTCAGCTCCTCAAGGGCAGAAAGACACATCCCTGTAACCTCAACACCTTACACAGCACCTGGCATACAGCTGGTGCTCAATAAGGTCTCCAAACAAGCCATGCTCAGTCCTGCTGTTCCTCCTTTGCACAAGGCTGTCTCTTGATTACCAAAGTTTCCTCTTCTCTGCCCCCAACCAGAAAAACTGTTCCTCTTCCATATAATGTCCCGATTTGAGGCTGCAGTGAGCTCTCTTTCCTGACCCACGATGTTCATTCATGCACGTATGAACTCCTCAACCTCAACAAGGACTAGGGGATCTGCTACTAGTGCAGGCCCTACAGCAAGGGCTTCCCTCTCAAGGGGGTAGGACGCAAATAATAAACAAGAAAACCCACAAATAATTAGAGTGTGGTCAGTGATGTGCCAGGTGATTTGAGGGGGCAGCTAACACCGGAGAACTGGGGCTTCTCTGAGGTGACAATTAAGCAGAAATCTTAAGAAGAGGCAGCTATGTGAAAGATCAAGGAACAGCATTCCAGGCAGAGGGAACAGCAAGTGTACAGGTTGTGTGGAGAGAACGAGCTTGTGTTTAAGGAATGGAGAGTGACTGGTATGGCTGAGCAGAGACTGTTGGGGCTGGAATGTCGGGGGAGGGGGGTGAGCGAAGGAGGGTATGAGCCTCGGGTGGGACAGCAGGCAAGGAGCTAAGCACACAGGGCTTTGTAAGCTGGGATAAAGAGTTTATTCTGAGTGGGCTGGAAAGTCCTTGGGGGCAATTTAAGCAGAAAAGCACATGATTTGATACTTTCTTTGAAGAACTCACTCTAGCTGTGGTGTGGAGAACAACACAGAGGGCAAGGGGGAAAGCGGACAGGCTGAAGAGGAAACTTCCTGAAGACAAGTGAGCTTCTACCAGGGTGTGATGGTGGCGGATGGGTTGGCAGGGGTGACAAAGGCAGGGGTCAAGAACCACTTCTTGATGCTGGGCTCAAGCATCAGTGTGGATGGTGGGACGGGGAGGATGTGGGCAGGAGCAGGTTCAGTGGAGGGAAGGAAAGAGCAGAAAGAAGTCTGCCAGTTTCAAGGTCATCTGTCCTACCTCCTCTAAGAGGCTATAAGCTGCCTGAAAACTTTCCTCCTGTTGCCTCCACCTTCCTCAGGCCTGGCTTCAAGTCTTGGCTCTGCGCTCAATAAGAGACCCCTCCAAGGAGGAGCTGGGCTCTGGGGACTAAAACGTGAAGAATGATGAGCAGGGAAGAGCATCCACGTTCTCTATGCAAGCGCTGCCGGCTGGAGCGACTTGGGGAAGTTTCGTGAGCTTCACTAGAGCAGGGTGGAGCCCCGAACATGGACTCAGATCCTTACTTTGCCACAGACCGTGGGCAGCCACCCTCTCAGAGCCTGTTTCTCACCAGTAAAATGCGAACCCCATCGCCCACATGCAATGAGCCTCTGGGCAGCAAATGAGAAAACATATGTGAAGTTGCCAGCCCATGGGAGATGCTCATGGAATAATCGTAGCTAGCACGCTAGGCGAGCTTTCTAGGTTGCAGCCAGTGTCCTAAGCATGCTTATATATATCAGTGTTTACAACCTTCATTATAACCATATGAGGTGTGTATTAGTCAGTGTTCTCCAGAGAAACAGAACAGGATGTGTATATATATATATAATACAGAGAGAACGATTTATTTTAAGGAATTGGCCCACGTGATTATGAAGGCTTGGTGAGCCCAAAATCTGAAAGGGTGGGCTGGTAGGCTGGAGACTCAGGAAGGAGTTGCAATTCAAGTCCAAAGACATCTGGTAGCAGAATTCCTTCTTATGGGAAAAGTCAGCTTTTGTTCTTTTAAGGTCTTCAACTGATTGGATGAGGCTAACCTATATTATGGATGTTAATCTGCTTTACTCAAACTGCAATGATTTCATCTCATCCAAAACAAACAAACAAACAAACAAACAAAAAAATCTTGACAGAAACGTCCAGAATAATGCTTCACCAAATATCTAAACACTGGGACCTGCTGTCAACACATACAATTAATCACTACAAGGTGGGTATGAATATTATCCCCAATTTACAGAAGAGCAACCAGGCACAGAGAGGGTAAGAAATCGGCCCAAAGTCTAAGAGGAGAAAAACCAGACTTGACATTCCTGTTGTCTGGCTCCAGAGCCCGACTTTTAACCAAGACACTAAGTGGCCATTATCATAAGCAAGCCAACGTAAATTAAATTTCTCTGTCCATCCTTTTCCTGGCCTGAGCGTGGAAGGACAGGGGAGGCTTTCCCTGAGTGAAACAGCCTGGGTGGGGCCCTGTCTTATTTAGGAGGCAGCACAGAACCTGAGCCTTGGAAATGGAGGTTGGGGGGACCTGAGAGGTTATCTAGTCCAGCCCTTGACTTTATAGGAGGAAACTGAGGCCCAAAGTAGAGAAGGGACTCACCCAAAGTCCCAGGGCTTCAAAAATGATGATGATGATAAACTTAAACCTGCACAGCAGGTATTATGTTCTAGGAACTATTCCATGTGAACTTGTTTAATCTTCTACATGTAAGGTAGATACTACTGTCATCTTTGTTTTAAAGAAAATGTGGACACTGAGGCAGAGAGTTTATGAAACTTGCCTAAGGTCACACAGAGCCAGAATAGGAGCCCAGGGTCAACCAGTACACTACAGCTCTAAGGCTCAGGGAAGTTTCTTGGGTAGGGGACTGTGACAGAACACAATCCCAGGTGAGCCCCTGCTGGGGCTCTGACTGCAAGTGATAGCTGGGGCCATATGCAATTCCTCGGTTCACAATGCAGCCTCACCCTCCGATTCACGATTCACACAAGAAATACCCTCCTGCACCAGTGGGTGGGCATACCTGAGACACCCCCTGCCGAGCTGACAGGTACATGCACACACACACATCTGGTCCCACACTAGACGCCTCCCAAACAGGAAGACGAACACACATGAACTCAGACTCTACCCAGATACATCCCCAAACACTGGCACACACACCTATGCATCCTGACAGTCAACATACCCTCACAGCACACAACTAAGAAGACCCACACACATACACACACAACCTCACATGCACATATGCCCCCCAATACATAAACCAGGACACAACTTTCCTGGTCCCAAAAACATATAATCAAACACTTGCATACACAAAACATGTTAACCCATATTCAGAAGCACACACACCATACAATTACACCTACCCCAGTTCACATTCTATCCATCATACATGGGCGCACACACTTCTACTGTGCCTAAGAAATCTACTGGCCAAGGCATTTCAATACGGGTATCTCTCCATGGGAGCCAATAACGTGAGCCGCGTGTTTATACATACTCCCCCATCCCCGAGAGCTGCCCATCTCCATAACTCAACACCCCCATACGGGCAACACATATGCCAACACAGATAGCTCAAGTCTGCCGCCCGGCCCCCCTCCCCCCCCCCCCCCGCCGTCCAACACACAGCCTTAACTCCAGGGACCACCCTCCCCCAATTAACTTCGAGCCACTCCCACCTAGGCATGTGCAGAATCTGCCTCCTCCACCCAGAGAGAATCCTTCTCTGACCCCAGTGGACAACGTCCAGCACACAGTGTCCGAGGACTTGCCCCGCTTCTTTCCTTATTCCCACCCCCTTCGCAAACTCCCCGTGGGCCCTGGCACCCGTCAGGCAGTGCCAGGGCCAGTCCGCCCCCTCCCATCCAGGCCTCCGCTGCCTCCACGCAGAGCCCCCACCCCCGCAGCAAGGAGAACGCAATCAGAGCTGGGGGAAGAGGGGAAGGTTTGGGTTGCAGGCGTTAAAAACTCATAGTCACTCAAATGCGACACGCTTTTCAGTCCAGGATCCCACCTTCGCTTGGGGAAAACCCTGCGTCTCCGTTAACCCTCTCGTCACCACTGCACCACCGGAAGGACCCAGGGAGAAGTCACAGCAGTGCCCAGCAAATAGGCACTGCAGCCCGGGAAGCCGCGGGGGGGGGGGTAGGATCCGGCTGCCAGGGTTGCGGGGGCCCTCACGAGGCACCCCCACATCCCCCTTACACCCACCCCACTCCCACGAGGAGAACCCGGGGGAGAACCTCAGGGGTTCGGAGGAGGAGAAGGTGCGAGTCCCAGAGAGCTTAGGGGCCACGGGCTGGGGACGGGGGCACGTGAAGGGAGCACATGCCCCGCAACACCAGGGCGGGCGGCAAGGACAAGCCCCCAGAAAGTCAGGTGCAGCATCGGAGAGGGGCGAGCGCAAAGCGGGAGGGAAGGTTGGAGGGAAAAACGCCCGGAGGCTCCCTTACCTGATTTCCTCTTGGAACTGCCATAGTCCCTGAAAAAGAAGCAACAACAGATAGACATGGTTAGTGCCGGGCAGGGACGCGGGACTGCGCGGCTGCGGCTGCAGGACACCCACGGGCCGGCGGCTGTCGGTCCCCGGCGCCACTGCTCATGTGATACTAGCGGCCCGCGAGCCGCGCGCTCCGCAGCCGCACGCACTGCGCGCCGCGCCTGCCCGCAGGTCCCGCGCCAGCCCGGCCCCCCCGGCGCCAGCCGCCAGCCCCGCCCCGCCCGCCTCGCCCCGCCTCGCCCCGCCCCGCCTCCGGCACCCCTGACCCCGCCCCGCCCCCGGCAGGCCCGACGGGAGGGGCTGGGTGGGCACCTTACCCTGCTCCTCAGAGGGTGGGCAAGGGCAGGCCGGGTTCTCACACACTTCGCAAATAGGGAAACTGAGGCTCTGGAGGGTCATCCCTGAAAGCCAGTCCCTGCGGGCACTGGGAGCCTATACCTCTCCCCTGGAGAGGGGAGGGCTCCCCCTCCCAATTCTTTGCACAGCTTGCTCATACCCACTCAGACTTCAAGTCACGACTGAAATGTCACCTCCTCAGCGTGTCTTCCTCAACATCCTCCCCATCGCCTCTCCTATTGGCCTCCCATAACTACAGATTTGGATGACCCCTTTGATTAGTCTGCACCTGCCCTAGACCCAAGGCTCCCTGAGGTCACACTGTGGCTTGTTTCCTCCCGTTGCATCCCCTGGGCCTGGTGTAGGTGTGGATACGTATTGGCTGCAGCCTGAATATTGAACAGACAGGTCTTTCTCCTTTAAAGCTCAGGCTGGGAAACTGGAGATTCAGCAGGGGTGAGGGCACAGCACGATGCAGGGGTAACTGCCAGGTCAGAAAGAATAGGTATGGAAGTTGAACTTCTGAGTACTGGGTTCAAATTTGACCAACAGCAATAACAACACCTCCCAGCCTTCAGTAATCTGTCCTGGACTACCCCCGGCTGGGGCTGCCCCCCCTCCAGCAAGGAATTAACCCAGACTCCATCAGGCTGTTTCCCAAATCCTGTCCTTGCTCCTGCCTCTGGCCCCTCCCACAACCACTTCCATTCACCAATCCTCAGGGGAGCTTCTCAGGTCTCTGAGATGCTGAAGGTCCTGCTCAGGAGAGGCTGGCTGTGGGTCTATCTGGAGACTAGCGGAAATGCCTTCATTTTCCCTGGGGGGGGGGGGGGGGAACAAAGAAAATGCCAATTGCTGGATTTTGGTCTAAGTGAACTGGCCAGCTAGGTCTGTCAGCTGGACGGAGGTGATTTCGTGGAGGAAGGGACAGCAGGTTCACAAGAAAGACAGTCAACCTCAAGGAGACTCCCTGAGATTCTGATTCTGGAGGTCTGGGGGGGGGGGTAGCCTGAGCTTCTGGGGAGTTGGTTAAGCACCAAAGTGATTTGCCCGCACAGCCAAGGGTAAGGGATTCTGCCTCTCCTAAGCTTTCTAAACTTTGGACTCAGACCTCAGTGAATCAGAACGCTGGCTGGGGCTGAGGCCCAGGAACTTGCATTTCTGATCCCTCCCCCCACCTGCCCATCCTGCTTGAGAACTTCCTAGTATTCCATGTTTCTTTCAATCCTCACATCCACACTAAGGGGAAGGTCCTATCACACCCATTTTACAGATGAAGAAACAGGTTCAGCCATTGCCAAAGACCACCCAACTTGGGGAAGAGTAGTGGTACACACACCCATGTGCAAGAATGAAAACTACAGGGTGGGTGGGGTGGAGGAGGATCTGTTCAATCTCCTCCAAAAGGAGTTAGGAAGGTGGGGAGTTCCTATTTGCTTCCCAACCCTGACCTGGCAGTCCAGGCATGCTCGTTTCCCTAGGGCAGAAGGGAAGACAAGGAGAGACTGTGTCCCAGAGTACCTGGCTGGGCCCCTTGAAGCTCAACTGTGGGGAGAATTCTCAGGGAAGGAGAGGAGAGCATTAAATGGTGGCTCTGTCCTGCTTAATAGGCTTGCCACTCCTAAGGAGGAATTCATTTCTCAGGCTTTTTTACAGAGTGAGGGAAGCCTGAGGAAGGGCAGCAACCAGATGGCACTCAGGAGCCATCCCTCCCCTGCCCCACTATTTCCTGCTAGTCCTGCAGGAGAAGCCCTCTGGCCTTGTGACCATAATGGCCCACTGACCATCCACTGGCTGCCAATAGTCTAGACAGGGAGTGACTTCCTCACAGCGATGGCCACCTTCTTCCTCTCTAGTTTGTGCAGCTGCACACTGCCCAGGATTCTCTTTGAACTTGTCAACAGCACCAAGACGGGAGGCAGGCAGGTCATTATCAAGGGACAGGGAGCACACTGAGGCTTGGGAGTGGGAGGGGGACATAATTCACAGGTGCTGAGTGCCTCTTCTGCGCCATATGCCCAGGTCATTGATACTTAGCTTGGTCATTCAGCGGGATCATCTGGGGAGCTGGTTACAAATTCGGACATGGGGCCCCATCTCCATCAACCACACAGTCTGCACCTCTGATGAGTGTTGGCCAAGAGCTCTTCTTTGCTACAACCTGACAGGTAGGCAGGAGTGGGATCAGGGGGCACTGCAATTCCTGTACCCTTGTCTCAGAACCCCAGCCACCACTAAGAAACACTTCTGCTTAGTAAGAACAATGTGCTTGCAGGGCCAAAGAAGCTTCCAGACAGATCCCCGGCCTGCCTGTCCTTTAACCAAAGTATAAGCCCTTCCCACCTGGACCCTCCTGTAGGAGGTGCGGGTTCCACGGTTTGCAGGTGAGGAGAGCAAAGCTTAGAGGAGCTAGACAACTTGTTCAAGGTCGCAGGGTGGGTAGGCGAGGCTGGGATTGGGCACTGAGAACCCAGGCCTTACTCTGGGGCTCAAATCCTTAAACACTGCCACCCCCGGAACAGTGTGTGCAAGGACGGAAGGGGAGCACCAGGTCCTGGGAGCCTGAGAAGCACATGGGTCAACGGAGTGAAGTTTTCCTGGCAGTGGCCAGGCTGTGACTGAACGGTGGGAACGGCAGGGACTGGAATCCTTCACACAGCATCTGGCTTCCAGCCCGAGCAGGCACGGCCCTAATATGAAACCTCTTGCAGGTGTCTGGTTGGGCAAAGCTGTTTCCTGTTTTTAGCTGCTGAATATGGCTGGGACTCCCCCATCCGTCACCTACCAGGGCATGGTGGGGGAAGGCAGGGCATGTCCGCCTCCAGCTGCCCTGGGCAGGGCCCTGGGGCCCACTGCTGGGGTCCAGCTCCCTAACAACTCAAGATCCCCTCTCATGCTTGACCCCCTAGCTCCAATTCTTGCCCTGAGCTGGTACTGACAGCCGCCACCTGCCGGTGATTCCACTCTGGTAGGTCACAGTCTAGCCTCCTTCCAGCTTGCTGCTGAATCACTACATCCCAGGGAGACTCAGGAGGCAGAAGGGGAGGGGAGGCCAGTCTCCCTCAAGCATTGCCAGAAGCTAATGTAATTGCAAAGGCCTCCCCGGCTGTGTCCTGACAAGGTTCCACTGAGCCACTCGGCCTTGTCTGCAACTGGTCTAGAGGATGACTAAGACCACAGGTACAGTGACCAGCCCTCCCAGGCAAACTGGGGCATGGGAGTTTCAGGGGTCAAACTGGGAAAATCCCAACCTGGGACAGATGACCACCCTCTGGTCCACGGGTCTGGCCCGGCTGGGGGAGAGGGGTGGAGTTCCTCCAAGCTAGCACCACACCCCTCCCTTCAACAGGGACCCCTGAGCCCTCCTGCTTCCCCTCCCCCACAACCTCGGGATATCAATAGTTCAGCTCCTGGCCCTGCCTCTAGACCCTGCCAGTGAGGATGGGTTCTGGAAGCAGACAGAAGCAGACAGAGCCCAGTTCAACCCTCCACTACTTGCTAGCTGGGTGGTCATCTTGAGCCTCGGTTTCTCTATCTGTAGAATGAGGATAATAACAGTACCAACTCGTTAAGATTTAGGGAAGATGAAATGTACCATGTGCATAAAAGGGCGTGCATCGTGCCCGGCACGGAAGTGCCACATAAATTGTCTTTGCTATTAGTCTTTCATACCTGCAACTGACCCCACCTCAGTTGCTACCCAAACGGCCAAGGCCTGTTTAAACTTGGACCTTCAGAAACAAAGGGAAAGGGCTTCTTGTTAAGGCCCTCCCCATGATGATGGCAGCACACACCAAGTAGGGGTGATTCCAGCCTCATTTTCAGAGTTTGGGGCTTTTACAGACACAAAACCAGCACTGCTCTCTGCCTGGCACAGTCCACCCGTGAAAAGCCCATTTCTACACACTGACCATCTGAACAGGGCTCATCTGGCAACAATCATATTTTCAGGGAGACATTGACCCCTAGGGACTGGCACGTCTAGACTCTCTTACCGGATGCCTTTAACCTCCCAGAGTGGCCTAGTCTCTAAGCCCCAAACCACAAGACGTAAAGGTCCTGCATTTTCACGCTAACAGCACCCAGGTAGGTCAGTTTTTTTTTTCTTCTTCCTTTTTTTCCAATTTCAGTTCTCTTGGTGAGATGCTGCACTCCTGTGGACATGCTAGTGAAAGGGCTGGGCTGGAGGCAGGGGGCAGGAAAGGCAGTTAACAATGCCAGCCTGCTGGACACCTGTTTTTGCACAAGCCTCTCCACCCTCTACCCTCCCTTGAAGATTCCTGGCAGGGATTTGATCTTCAGTGCTCTCAAATAGGCCGAGGTGGTGGTGATCCATTTTATGAAGGAAAAGACTGAGGTCCTGAGGGCTTAAGTGGTTTGCCCAGTGTCCTGAAGCTCAAGTGACATTCTGATGCAGTACCCCTCCCCCCCCCACTGATGCTCACCAGGGAGTGGGCTGCAAGAAGAGCATGTACAAGGGGCAGGGACAGGCTCTTGCTGGGGGATCCTGCCAACCAGCGATCCCGGAGTGAGAGGCAAGGCCAGGAAGTGCTGCTGAGGCAAGGGAGAGGAGAGGAGACACCACCAGTGCGGCCGGGTGGGCCCTCTGGAAGGATGCTGAGTCCCTGCCAGGCAGAGCTCTGCATGCTGCAGGGGCCGTACCCTCCGCTGCCTGCCACCACCTCCCCCCTCACCGTTCTCCATCAGAGAGTGTCCTGGCAGAGGAGGACACACACGCTCGAACCTCCGGCCTGATGTTCTCAGCCTTCTGTCTGCTGGCTGACATTGGCTGCTCGACCCAGGACGCCCATCTGCAGGGCCTGCTGCCGCAGGAAACTGCTTGAGAGGCCTGCTGGGTTGCCAGACAGCTGGCCCTGGGTGACCTTGAGAGCCTAGTGGTCTCAGGGGACATGGGTGGGACCTAGAACACGGAGGCTGGAGTGAGGGTGTGCAACCGTGGCCAGGGGAGTGCCATGGAGCCCCTGAGACAACATAACGATGATCTTGACTGCTGTCCTTCACCAGTAAGCACATTTTCACTCCTCCAAGGAGCTACTGTGCAGCCCTGGGAAGGGCTGTGCAGGCACAGGAGAAATACAACATGCTCTGGCCTACAAGTGTGGAGTGAAGTTGGGGGAACAGAACTAACCAGCATAGTGAGAAACTTGACATTGTGAGGCATTCCGAGAGGCACAGGAGTGGTTGCACTCCAAGGGCAGAGAAAAGGGAGATCGGGGGCTGCAAAACATCTAAGATAGGCTTCCAGGAGCAGTGAGCTTGGAGCTGAGCCTTGAAGGACTGGGGAGTATCTGGATCCACGGAGAGGGTACAGGGTAGAAAGCTCTAGAACCAGGAACAAGCAGCCCCAAACAGGAAGAGTTGAAATGGGTGGGTGAGCAGATGGACGGGCAGGGAAAGGCTGGGCTGGGGGTGGGGGTGGGGTGGGGGGGAAGCTGAGGTCCCTCTGTGAAATCTGGAGGATTTCAGAGCCACAGAGGGATGTGATCAGAAGGTGACTGGAGGAAGATTTTCGTTAAGAGATGAGGCAGATGGTGAGGGGGCAGGATGGGAGAGAGCTAGTGACCGCCGACATCAACAGACCCCAGGTTCTGGGCCCGGCTCTGCCCCAGCCACGTCAAACTAATGCTTTTCAAATGACAGGCTGTGACCTATTATATTAGTAAGTTCTGAAACCAACTTAGTGTGTCCCAAGAAGCATTTATTTTTATTTTTTTAATTTTTTAAATTTTTTTTTTTTTTTGAGAGACAGAGAGAGACAGCATGAGGAAGGGAGGGTCAGAGAGAGAGGGAGACACAGAATCCGAAGACAAGCTCCAGGCTCTGAGCTGTCAGCACAGAGCCAGATGCAGGGCTCGAACCCACGAACCGCAAGATCATGACCTGAGCCGAAGTCGGATGCTTAACCGACTGAGCCACCCAGGTGCCCCTCAAGAAGCATTTAAAAAGATAGACAAGACGATGGAGTCGGTCATAGTGAGGTAATTATTGTTTCCTGGAACTTCTGTTTCTGATGTCTACCTACCTGTACTTGTGATGGGAAATTTGTTACTGTGGCAGAAAAAGTTTTAAAAAACACTGACAAATACATGCTCAGGACCTGTTTCCCCGTTGCTGAGGGTGCTCAGGTGCCGTCACAGCCTGTTAATTCTCTGTGAAACCAGTACAGTGGGACAGAGCATGTGGGGCCAGGAGCCGAGAGAGGAGGGTCTGAGCGAAGGGGCCTCAGGTCAGCTGGGGGATTTTCCCACCCCACTTAACCCCTAGCTGGGTTTCTGTTCTGGCTTTTAAGAGCCTTTGCACGGAATGGTCCCGAGGGGCAGCGACCTCCAGGGAAGACAGACAGAGGGGGCATGAATGCCATTCTTTGCCCCCATTTGCGCCCTGATCTAAACTGTGGCACTGAGGGCCCTTGTGTCCAACAAGAATCCGTCCTTTCTCCACATGATCAGTGTTTTCCAGGGTCCTGAGAATGGGCCCCATTGTGGCCATGTGGACAGTCCAGAGAGGCCGGAATTCCTGCCCTGGGCAAAAGAGCTGAATTCCTGGGGAGGGAAGGGGTCTCGGGCACCCCCCAGGCTGCATCCTAGGGAGGCCTGTGCCAGGGCTATCCCACACCCCAGAAACCTCCCAGGCCTTGTGCTTATCTTCCGAACATCCCAGAGCCTCTCTGCTGCGGCTTCATCCACAGCAGAAAGACAAAGCGCTGTCTGTCCGTCTCCTCTGAGTGGACTCACCATTCTGGGCAACGGCCCTGAGTGTGCTGCCAGCCCGGGGATGGCTCCGCTATATCCAGGCCTCAGAGTACAGGGTTAAGAGTGTGGGTGGAGTGGAGCCTGGTTCAGCCACTTGCTGCTTTGGGACACGGGCAAATTACGCATCCTTTCTACCTTCAGTTGTCAAAGGGGGACACAAATATCCTACCTTTGCTGTGGGGACGACCTGAAGTAATGTGCAAAGCTCTTAGAACAAGTGGAGAGGACCCCTGGCCAAGAGCCTGGCTTCACAGCAGGGGCTAGATTGAGTATGGATGGCGGCCAGGATTGAGGACTTGCTGACTGGCCCATTCCTGGCATGGACTTCATAAGAATCTGGCTCCATTGCCCAGGGGCCCAGCTCAGGACCATGAGAACAACAGGCCTGGTCTCCCATTTGTGTGCATTGCAAGAAGTCCCACCTAGATGCTGACTGACAAGCAGTCTATGGAGGAGGGGGGAGGATGGAGATGCAGGTGCAGGGCTGGTTTCCTAGAGGAGAAACGAGGCTGCTCAGCCCTTGGGCCACACGGTGCTGTGAGCCCCCCACCGGCTCCCCGAACTCCCGCTCTCCATGCTGCCTAGCTGTGGGTCTCCCTGGACTCCTGGGGACTGCATGCCAGACCTGGGGAACTGTAGGACAGTGAAAAATGCGGTGCTGGGGTTCAATGGCAAAGTTCCTAGAGAGAAGGGCAAAGAGGGTCTTCCGTGTCTGCAGGCCTCCCTGGTCTCTCTCCGAAAGCATCGGTCTGTCAGTCCCCCCACCCATCCGTGTCTGAACTGAGGAGGTGGCAAAGACCCAGTCTGTGTCTGAGCAGAAGGGTGGTCAGAAACACAATTCTGCCCTCACAGAGTGTACTGTCTGGTTGCAGTGACAAGACAAACACCCAGGAAAAGAGAACATACATTCACTTTGTGATGAAATGTCCCAAAGCCTAGTCCAAAGGATTTGTTGTACAGGAATTCCTGGGGACGGGGAGGTCAGAGTGGTCTGGGGCAGTTGGGAAGAGTTGTCTAGAAGAGGGGGCTCTGGAGCTACCCTGAAAAGATGAATATTTAAAAAGAACAGAGGCAGGAAGGAGGTTGGGGTGGAAGCGACAATGTGAGCAAAGGAGCAGGGGCAGGAACAGATATGGAATCGTGCATGGGTACATGTGTGTGTGTGCTGGGAGTGGAGGGTGAGGAGATCCCTGGGAGGCTATCTGCCTGATGGGGGTGGGGGGCGACGGTGGGCAGGACATCCACCTGGGCCTGGACTCAAACTAAGGCAAATGGCTTAGATTTTTAGAAGAAACTTAGTGGGAGAAACCCAGCGATGACACTTGTAATGGAAGGTTTTCCCCACAAGGTGGCAGCACCAGCTCTGCGCCTGAAAATCAGGTTTCCCTCTGGTTCCGCTCTTCCCTGTTCAGGCTGTGGGATGGGTATTTGTTTCAGGGCAGAGGGCCACTTTGCTCCCCAAGCTCCAGTAGCCCTTTCTGCAGGGGCGTGCCTGATCTGTGGGTGTGGCTGTGTGGCACACACCGGGGCGCCACTGCTGAGCAGACCTCCGGGTTGCTCCTTGGCAGTAAGGATGCGCGCTCCCCAACCCGAGCCTGATTTCGAGCTGGGCCAAGGACTCTCTGCTTCCCACAGATGCCCAGGAGCCTGTCCAAGGGTGCCTGTTCCTACCTCAGCCTCCACGGCACGGGAAAGAATGCTCGAAGCGGGGCCCCAAGCTTCTCCGAGGCAAGCAGCTCACCTGCACCCCGGGGAGGGCCTGGGCTCTTGGGGCCCACGTGGTGGCCTATTACAGCAAGAGAACCCTGCATCTCCCAGACTTTCTGAAACTTGAAACTCCATCCCCATAGCAAATGTGCAAGCACTGAGCACCGAGACAGGCCAGGCCCCTTGACATCTACTTGACATTGTCTCCAAGGCAGGTGCTTTGGGCCCATTTTACAGATGAGGCTCAAAGAGGTTAAGTAACCTGCCTGGAGCCACACAGCTAGCAGTGGGGAAGCAAGGCTGCAAACTCAGGACTGTTTGTGCTTCTGGTCTCTTTGTGCACCCCCTGCGCCCTGCCCTCTCTGGTGTTTCACAACCTTCCAGCCCAGAAAGCCCATTCTGATTTTGACCTCCAATGGCACTGAATATCCCAATTTTGTCCCCAACACCTAGAGGTGCCCCACCTTGAGCTGCCCAATAGAGTTCTGTGATCACTGATGGAAATGGCCTCTATCTACACTCTCCCATCTGGCGGCCACAGCCACTGGGTTTGTCAAACACTTGGAATGTGGCTAGTATGACCCAAGAACTGAATTTTTCATCTCATTTAATTCAAATTTTAATTTAAAAGGCCACAGTGCATTACCTAGTACATTGGACAGTGTGGCCTGGACCAAGGTATTGAATGTGGGCTCCGGCCAGAAGGTCTGTTTTGGCTCATGTCGGCCGGGGTGGGGGAGGGATGCCTATGTGTGCTGCTGCCTGGCCTCAAATCCCAGCTCTGCCAGATTATCTGGAGCGTCTCTGTCTTACTTCCACTCTGTAAAATGAAGAGGCCAGTAGGACCCACCTAACTGGATGCCTGGAGGACAAAACAAGTTAACACCTATGAAGTACTTAGTGCACAGTAGGCTCGATAAAGGTGAGAGAATGCCTGAGCCTCTAGCCCAGCCCGCTGTCCCCACATCGCAGTCACAGAGCCCTGCACTGGCCCAGTGGTTGGGGAGGCGAGGGGCTGCTGGAGAAGGAGCTCGGCAAGGACATGGGGAGACTGGCCTGGCTGGCCCTAGTGGGGTGGGCCAAGGCTTGAGGTACCTGTTTAGAGATAAGAAACCCGGGCTCAGAGGGGTACAGCCTCTTTGCCAAGACCCTGTGCCTGCTACGTGGCGGAGCTGAGTGGTCTGAGTCCCATCTACGTGTACATGACTGTGAGACTTTCCTTTGCCCCAAGAATCCCGGGCTGCTGGGCCTCCCAGGCGCCTTGGGCCTCACTGATGGGAGGTGGCAGGGGGGGACAACCACATCTGGAGCCCCCTCCCTGCTGGACCAAGCGGTGCTGCTCCACGAAGGGACAGGAGGCCGCCACCTGAGCTGAGCGCAGGCACTGGGGACACAGGGATGTGCTCCGGAGACTTGGGATTGCCCAGGGCAGCCCGGGCCCAGGGCAGGCTGTGGGCTTCCTGAGGACATTTCCTAAACTACTGCCTGCCTGGGCACATGTGGGAGAGATGGTCTACCAAGGAGTCTCGAAAGACATCAAACCAGGCGGCCCAGCATGGGGGGTGGGGTGGGGTCGTCACAAGACCTGGGTTTCAGGCTCAATATCTGAACCAGCAGCATGACCTGGGGGACGGAAGCTCTCTCTGTGCCGTGGTTTCTTTGACTGGAAAAATCAAGGCATTGGACCGGGCTGTTCTTAACTTCTGCAAAGAGAACTCCAGCTCCAGGCCCCAGACGGGCCCCAGGAGGGGCAGGCCCGGAGGCCTGGATGCCAGCTTCCTGCCCCAGCCTTCCAACCAGCACTGATCCCCCTCTCTCCTCTGTGTCAGCTGGGCTCCAACCAGTGAATTCACTGTTCTCCAGGACACCTGCTGCAGATCCCAGTGGGCCAGCCCGGGGCCACCACCTTCACCCCTGGCTGGATAACAGCCTGAGCTGCTGCTGCCAGGAAGTGCCCTGTGGCCCTGGAGCAGGCATAAGCCCTTGGTTGCCTCAAAGCATGGTGGGAAATGGGGAGGGTGAGTGAGAGAGCTGGTCAGACCTTGGTAGGAGTCACCATTGAAGAGCCTCCCACACAGAGTGAGTCCTTCTTTCCCAGAGGGGGGTGTGTGTGTGTAGCAGGGCGGGGGGGCGGGGATGGGATACTGCTGTTACTATTATGGCTATACTATAATTGACAACAATAGTACTTTTCCAAGCATTACACTCCACCAGGTACCAAACTAAACCCTTGACGCATATCAGCTCATTTTATCCTCACAACACTCCTATGTGTAGATTCTCTTATTTCCTCCATGTTACAGAAGAGAAATAGAGGATCAGAGAGGCCATGTAACCTGCCCAAAGTAACACAGCCAGTGAGCCCAAGCTGTCTTAGGCTAGTGCTCAAGTCGTTTGCCACCTTGTGGCTAATAAGGACACCTGCAAAATCCAGATGAGCTAAATTAGGAGTAGGTGGGAAAGAGAAAGGTAAGATGAAGCCAAAGCCTCAGGGCCCGAAATCCCAAAACAACACCATCGAGTTGTGGGCACTTTCTTGGGGAGGTCACAATTTCAGCTCTGGTGTGAGCACAGCCTCGAGGAAGAGGAAACTTGGCTGTGGCACGTGGTGCTGTGTCCCCGACCACCGGCTCAGAGAGGCACAGGGGTTCCTGACTGTACCAGCCTGTGCAGAGGGCCCCCAGGCTGCTTCCCAGAAGCTGTGCCGCTAAGTGAGCAGGGCCCGGGCAGGGTGTGCGGCCAGAGGAGGGCCGGGCCTCACTCACAGGCAGGTTTTACAGTCTCCAGAGAGGCTGCTGCTCTCAGCGGAGTTGCCATGAATTCTGGGAGCAGTGACACGCCCTCGATGCTCTCCTGGGCTCTGCCTCCCTCTGCCTTTTCCTCCTTCCCGTCCTTACCTCCCAGCCTGATGCTACTTCTGACACCCCCAGAACCTGGCCTGGTGGGGCCCCCTTTTTCTCTGTAGCCCTCACATTACGATGATGTCTTTGCTGTTTCCTCCCCTCCACTGTGGCCCCAGGAGGGGGGCCATGTCTCACCAGGCCAGGGCGATGCACAGCAGGTGTTTGCCAAATGAATGTATGAATGTCCTGACCACTGGCAACCAGGCTCAGGGCTGCCGGGGGCTTCCGAGGGGCTGGCCAGAGCTGCGGTGTTATCCTGAACTGTCCTCCTGGGGACCTCTATCCCCCCAGTAAAGCCCAGGGGAAGTGCGGCTTCCTTCATGATGATGGGGGGGGGGGTCAGCAAGTGTGGATGTTAGTTTGTATAAAATGCCAGTGTACTTGAACAGCCCCACGTGGGGAGTTCACCCTGATGACTCAGTGCATTTCTCCTCCGTTTGTGAGGATGGCCTCGTGTCCTGTGCTCCATCCCGTGGCTGTGACATCACCCGGGTTGCCATGGAAACTACTGGGCCATCATAGTGAGACTGCATGCTCTTCCCGACATCCTGCAGGATGCATCATTGCCTCCAGTGTGCCTGTCCCTTGCCCAGCTGGACCACAGTGCCTTACTGCCTCCTTTGCCCATCTCCCCTGTGGGCCCAGGTCTGAGAACAAGGGCACATGTGTGCGCAGGAGGTGCTCGCTATTTAAGTCGCTAGCTCAGTAGCGAGTGGAGATCTGAACCCAGTGCTGGCTGACTCCTAAAGCCAGTGCTTGGAACGGTCAGGATCTTGATCTTTCCATCCTTCCTATCAGCCTTCCCACCCTCTTACTCAGAAGCCTCCAAGCCTGCGCTTTACAGGCCTCCATCAGCCCAGCCCCTCTCCCTCCCCATCTGTCTGAGGCATCCCCCAGGTGGAGGTCAGGCTCCCCTTCCTTCCCTGCACACCCCCACCCTCAAGGGTCTCGCTCCCTCTCCAATCTCCCCCGGCACTCTAGACCTGAGCATCCCCACTGGGCCTGCTTGACCACCTCACACTCACCATCAGGGAGCACCTGTCGGCCCTCGACCACAGGGGTTGGCCCCTCCATGCAGGCCTTCCTGAGAGCTCGGGCCAGCACAACCTCAGGCCAGTCCAGTCTCCACACTCTTGTTGCAGAAACTCAGGGCCTCAGCCCCGGACCCACCCACCCCCAGGGCTGCTCCTCTGTCAGCCAACAGGCATTTGCCGAGTATCCATTGCATGCCAGGCCCTGGGGTCTCAGCATTGAATAAAACAGACTCATCCCCTGCCCGGGGGAGGAGGGCAGTAGACAACTGAATAAAACAAACTGGTAAACTGGGTTAAAGGCTCTGAGGACTGGGGTGCCGGGGTGGCTCAGTCGGTTAAGCATCTGACTCTTGGTTTTAGCTCACGTCATGATCTCGTGGTTTGTGAGTCTGAGCCCCATGTCGGGCTCTGCACTAATGGTGCGGGGCCTGCTTGGGATTCCCTTTCTCCCTTTCTCTCTGCCCCTCCCCCAGCCTGAAATAGATAAACTTAAAAAAAAAGCTGTGAAGAAAATGGAAAGCTTGCTGAGATGGAGAGAAAGGGAGGTCTGTCTGAGGAGGTGAGGATTCTAGGAGACTCTGAGGAGCAGATGGAATGGGGGGGTGGGGGCCTTAAGGATGGGGATGGGGAGGGAAGCAGGCCTGCCCAGCCCCAGGCTGCCAGGAACCTTCTTGGAAGCCATCCTAAGCGCAGTGGAAAGCCGCATCAGTGCTAGCTTACACAGGCTCTCTGGAAAGCCCTGCTGGCTGCTCTTTGGAGGTGGCCTGCAGGGGGCGACAGGGAAGCAGGAGAGCTGGAGGAAGAAACCGAAGTGGGTGCATAAAAGCCCCGCACCCCTGCCCTTGGGCGGGACCACCAGCTCTTGGTCAGCTCCCAGAGTTCCTGGGAGGTGAAACCCCAGGGGCCCACAGGCATCTGGTTGATCATGAACTACTTTCGGCTGCCTTCCCTCCCCTGCCTTACTTCACGCCTTCACTGGTGTCCCCTGGTATCACCTCCCAAATAAACTGCCTGGGCTCAAATCATCCCTAGATCTGCTTCTGCAGGATCCTAAACTGAGACACCTGCCTCCCTCTGTGTCTGGCATGAAGAACCACCCCCCACCCCTACCTGCCTCCCAAGATTCTCAGCCTGCCGGACCTAGCATGTGACCAACACATAGTGGGGGCTTTACCCAGACATGCCAGTGTGGGGATAGCCCGTGTCCTCTGTCCTCTGGCTCTCAAGATGTCTGCCTGTGGCACTGCAGGGCTCTGTGAGGCTCTGATCAGTAAGATAGACTCACAGGTGCCCTTGCTTGCATGGGATGGGGGTCAGAGCATTCCCTATTAACCTTGAATCCTCTGGCTTGGCAGGCATAGCCTTCTCTAATCAGGAGCCTGATCCTGGTAATTAGATCAGGCCTGACCACGGCCCAGCCCCTCCTCCTTGTCCATCAGGCCGGCTTTGATCTGAGTCTCAGTAAAGAATCGGCTCAGGCCTCCAGGTGCCCTTCTATGCGCCAGCATTCAGGATGCTCTGGAAATAAGCTGGGAAAGTTTCTGAGAGCCAGAAGGGACAGGGCAAAAAATGTGGTGCGCGTCCAGTTTCTCTGGGTGACCTTAGGGAAATCTTCAACACCCTGCCCCCCCAGCAGAACCTGTCAGTGCAGTGTGAGGGCGGGGCTGGGGCTGGAGGATGTCTGGACAACGTTGAGCTCTGAGGGCTGGGACGTGGGGAGGGGGGGCAACCCTCCCCTCCTGCCTCTCAGTGAGATGCAGCCAGGGCGGTGGAGGATGCTCTGATGCTCCAGAAACTGCCGACTCACGCAGCTGCACGCTGAGCAGCGAGTGCTGTGTGGGCACTGGTTGGCCAGGCCTCTGGCATCTCCTTCAGCACGTATCAGCCCATCAACAAAGGCAGCGGCAATAATAGGTCCCATTTATTACAAGCACGTGCCATGCAGTGTGCCAAACACTTGGTGAGCTTTACTGAAGGTAAGAGCCAGCCTACCTCCCTGGACTGCCCAGACTCTGGCCATCTCTGCCACTTACCAGCTTTGCGAGTCGCATGACCTCTCTTTGCCTTAGTGGGTTTAACTGTCAATTGGGAAAAAGAACAGGGCTCACCTCATGGAGAGGTGCAAAAATTAAATGAGCTAAAACATGTATATTGCTTTCTGGCCAAACACGTGGGCTGCCTGGTACTTGCCCTGGTAGAAAGGTGGGCATCTTGTAGCTTAGCCCCTAAGTCTGTTGTCTGTGCCCACTGGCCTTCTGAGATGCCCTGGGGAAAGTGAGCATTGAAGTCACAGGGTAGCTGACCCGCAGGGCCAAACTGTGTAAGTACTTCCTGGGGAGAGGAATCAAGTGCAAGGTAGGCACCCTCACCCCTCCACTCTCGGCCCCCACTCAAGGGCCAGTCCACCTGATTGCTGTGCTGAGAAGGTGAAGTAGGCCTTGACTGTGGGCTATTGGGCAATTTGTGCAAGGGCCAAAGCAATTGGAACCACCAGAAGATCTAGAAATCAGAGCAGCGCATGGCTGAGGAAAAGAAGTCAGTCTCCAGATAGGAGGAGACGGAAAGGATGCTAATGGGGCTTCTAAGCCCTGGATTTTGGGAAGAATTAAAAACCTCCCTCTGCAATCTTTTTAGCGTTCTGCAAAAGCTCTAAAACCGGATTATGGTGATGGTTGCACAACTCTGTAAATTTACTGATAATCACCAGATTCACTGTACACTTAAAATAAATTTTGTTTTATGTAAATTATATTTCCATAAGGCTGTTTGAAAATACAATCTCCTGCCTTGCCGCAGGTAGTGAGCGCCTCGGGCTATATGTCCTGGGGTGGGGTAAGGGGAAGGAGGTTCACATTAATTCAGGGTTCCTCATGTAACAAATGGGCCACACATTAGAGAGAGGGTGAGGGGCTTAAGGCTTGGTCTGGTGCCAGGGTCACAGCTGGAGCCAAGGCCAAAGGCAAGTATCAGTCTGGACAGTACCTGGCTTCCCTTTCAGAAGACATAGTGAGTGGGTCTGGCTCTGGAAGCACCTCAGAGGTCTGACCCCACAGCAGGAAGGCCCTCCTGGGAGCTCTTGAGGCTGGGGGAGGGGTCTCAGCGAGGGCATCCTGAACTGGCCCTGGGGCTCCTGAGCCTTGTACCTTCTCAAGGATTTGGGTTGAGAAGAGTCCCCAGATATGGAAAGTGCCATCAGCCGTACCCTCAACTGCTCCCATCTGTGACCACAGCAACCAGGGAGCCGTGATTCAGATTCAGCAACCTGAGCCCTATGGTCAGATAAAGGGTCCCATCTTGCAGTTTGGAGCTAGTCACCCTGGCCATGGCCCCTGTGCTTCTCCATCACACACCCCTGGGATGCAGATCTGAATTTGGAAGGGTTTGAATCCAGCCTCTGACAATTACTAGCCGAGAGGTGACTTAACCAATATGAACCTACACTTCCTCATCTGCAAAAAGGAGGCATGAATCTCACAGGCCTATACTGATGGTTAAACAAGACAGATCATGCTCAAGGGTCTGGTAGTTTTTGGCACTATCAGCCAAGTCTACAGACATCTGCCATGACGCTGGCAACTGTAATGCCCAATATTGCCACAAGGTGGAACCAGATACACACAGATCCCATGAACTAAGAGACCCAGTTCAGTGGTGCCTGAACCCCAATCTACAGGACTTGTAAAAGGGAAGAGTCACATGATCTGCAGAATGCTCGTCTCTTCCACATCTGACTGTGTCTGTGTCTTTCATTACCACAGCCACTAGCCACCACTCCAGATCCCGCTGGCTACAGGCTTGGACTATTCCAATAGCCAACTGGTCCTGATAAGATCACAGACTGTCAGAGCCAGAAGGGACCCCAGAGAACCAAACTTTCCCCCTCACCTGATGCTGAAGTATAGAATGTGTTAATGACTGTCCAAGGACACTCACTGGACACTGGATGCTCTAGGCCCAACTCCTCTGGCCCAGCCCTAGTCAACACAGTCAGTCTCCAGGAAGACAGAATGTCTTTCAATTTCTTGCAACTGCCCCTGTCTCAGGGAATCTCTCGGACCTGACTGCCCTTGTCTCTCACTCGCCTTCAGTGGCTGGCTCCTGCCTCACTTTCTGCTTGAATGCCACCTCTCCAGGAAGGCTTCCCTGACCACCTCACGGGGTCAGCCCACGGGTGTGGATGGCCCAGCACCCGTACAATCACTTGTTTCATTTCTGCCATCTCCACTGGATTGGCAGCTGTTATAAGCCCCATTTTACAGGTGAAGAAACTGAGGTTTTGGTGTTTAAATAATTCCCAGACCACAGAGCAGGTGGGGGAGGAGCCAGGGTGCTAGCCAGAGCCTGGGCTCCTCTGTATCATGCCCTGCCACCACCCACAGCAGGGAACCAGGCCCTGCCCATGCGGTCTCCCTCCTCAGACCACGACCTCTCCATGGGGAGGGCTGAGCTGTGTCCACTTCCACGGCCCTGTGCCTCACACCACGAAGATGACCAAAAATGCTTGAATGATGAATGCCTCCTGTCTTGTTGCCAACAGAGGAAGCCCTAGTCTGGGAGGCTGAAGACTTGGGTTTGAGGCTCAGCTCCGCCACGGACTCCCTGTGGAAGGCAGCTAACCAGTGGCCTGGTTACAACGGAGGGGTGATAATTACAAGGGAGGGTGAACTGAGACACCTTGAACATGACTAAAGCAGGACCCCAGGGCTCTGTGGGGGGGCTCATCCTGTGGCCTTGGGAGCAAGGCAAGGAGCCCTTGGGGACCTTGGGCACCTGCATTACCAGGACTGTCCTCCTGGGGCTGAGGTTTCAGGGAAACACACACACCCCTGGACCCCTCGACCTTACTATCCCACCACCTCCTTTCCGCTCCTGCTTGACCTTGAGAGCTGAAACCCTGTGCCAGACCTGAAAACAGAGAAGCCTTCTCTCCCTAGACGTGGCCCACACAGGCCTTGGCTCTGAGCCGGGCGGTGTGGTCGGCCTTCCTCCTCTTCCCACCCAGCACGACAGCCGGGCCCTCAGCAATCCTTGTGCCCCAGAGCTGACGCCCCTTTCAAGTGGGTTGGGACCAGTGTCCTGTGGGCACCTTCCTGCCACCTGCCTAGGTTAAAGGGGGCCACGGCAGGGGGTGGATAGGGTCTTCTTGCAGAAAGTTCTTTGCGTTCCCGCCCCCAGTTCCCAGTGGACCCACAGTCCCTATGTGCAGCTGGACCTCTTGCAGGTCAGTATAAAGAACCTATTTGTGCAGCTGCCAGTGGCAGAGGGGCTGGAGGAACAGCGTGGGCCACGTCCCTGGCCAGAGGGGTGCTGGCAGGGCCTGCTGGCAAGGGTCTAACTGGGACTCAGCAATGCATAGGGCAGGCGGGTGGGCTTTCCACCCCGATCTCCAGGCCACCAGTGCCCTGGGAAAGGCCAGCAACACGGACACCTCAGAGTTCCTGATAGCCAGCGAGCGGCCGGGGCGGCCACCCCCCACAATCGGCACCGATGCTGGCGAGAACTCCCAGAGCCAACCATTTCCATTCCTCCAGCCTTTTCTGAGTGGCCACTCTGCACCCAGGCCTGGGCTTGTGGAAGAAAGGGAAGAACAGGAAGTCCCTGTGCAGGAGCTGTGTTGGGTCAGGCACTCTCGGGGCACTTGCACGCATTAGAGCTCTGGACCCCCCCCCCCAACTATCCTGCCATGTGGGTGCTGTTGGCCACTTTGACAGGTTTAAAGATGTGAAGTGACTTATTCAAGGCCAAAGCAGAGCTGGGTGTTCTGATGGTTTGTCTCTGGAATTCATTTAACTATTCAAAATTTTGAATAGTCTCAAAAAGTCTTGAGCCTTAAGTCCATCAGCCCATGAGTTCCTGGCACATAGTACGTGCTCAGTGGGTACATGCTGAGGAGGGAAATCATGGCAGGGACTCTCTCTCCAGTGCTCTTCCCTGTGCCTTCCAGGGAAGAGGAAGAGAAGAGGGTAAGCACCTACTGGGTGCTCCACACACGTCTCATTCCAGTCTCAGCTCCTGGCTGGGTAGCTGTGACTTACAGAGAAGGCTCTGCCATCAACCTGAGGTCACCCTGCCATCAATCAGCAGGGGAACCTGGGTTCTACTCAAGACATTAGGAGACAGACACAAGCAAAGCAGTGAGTCTACCTCCTGAGCAGGCCTGACCTGATCCTACCAGGCCTGAAGACGGGCAGGGAGGGAGCCTCCCCAAATTCTCAGGGGCATCCTGCCCACACCATCCCCACACTCTCTGTCTTCTTCCTGGGTCCCTGAGGCAGGGCTGGCTAAGTCCCTTCTGTCCTCCTGGACTCTGTTTTCCCCAGGGGAGGGCAGCCTCCACGGCCTCCATCCCTTCCAAAATAGAAATGGGAAGGGAGGCAAGGAGACTACAGAGGAGTGCCTTTTCTTGGGTCTGCACGCCCACCTGTCCCAGCCCCAAAGCAGCTGCTGCCTCTGCCCTGTCCTCCATTCCTGGAATCCTTGCTCAGCGCCCTCTGCATCAGCCCCCTCTCCAGACCCAACCCTGTACTCTGCCCGGGTCAGGCCTGCTTGTGGGACTGCCTCCCTTTCTCCCTGGTCTTCCCAGCTGTCCCGTGGCAGGTAACAGCGATATGGGGTGGATTCCCAGGCCAGATGGAGGTCGATGCTCTGGGCAGGCTGGGGCAGGGACAGTTCTGACCTGATCTGGCCATGGGCCCATCTGCCTCTTACACCAGGTCCCTCGGAACATTGGGCCATTGTTTCAGGCCACAACAGAGGGTGGCTCTGTGGCCCTGGGGCCGAAGAACAAAAACCTGTTTAGCAAGGCTCTGCTCCTCCCATGCAAGTTCAAGAATTTGACCAGGATCCTGGCTGGTTTCATGGGAAGAAATGAGCTAAGGGGACGGGTCTGGGCCTAGAGCTGAGAGGGGGCAGTGGGGAGCAGGAGACCCTCAGCCTGCTTTGTGGGCCCACCCCATGTCCTGGGTGCTGCTGCGTAGGAGGGGGGCCCTGCTGGCCACGTGCTGCGGGCTGGCAGCAGATGGATGAGTGGGAGGCCCAGCAGCCCAGTCTGGCCTCTGCTTCCCCACTGCGACATGGGGGTCCACCCTGTGGCATGAGGTATGCTCACCCTGCCCGTGGGCTCGGGTGGAGAGCAGAGGGCCAACCACAGCTGGGCGGCACAAGGAGGTTGCGTCACTGTCCTGTGGCCGTGAGTGACAGCCCAGCTTCCTGCTGCTGTGCCCTCCCTACCCGGTGATGGTGACAGCAAGCTTCGGCTGACTGTGTGTCAGCCTGTCCAGTCACTTTGTGTGCAAAGGTGTCGTCCTCCCAGCAACCCTTGGGGCTAGGCACCACTGTGATTCCCACTCGATGAGACAAGGGAACTGAGGCACAGAGAAGCAAGAGGCAGAGCTGGCCTCTGAACGCAGACCAGTCATTGCACAGGGGTCAAGAGCACTCTTCACTCTGCCTCCATGACAGTGGGCGGGCAGTTCTGTTTAGTTTTGTTAAATGGCCTCGACTTTGTTTGGGCTCAGTCAGCATTTACCACGTGCCAGGGCATGGAGATGGGAGGCCCCCAGGGTGGGGGAGACCCATGAACAGACTCATGTGGTACGGTTAGTGCCCCTCCCGTGGCAGCCACGTACGGGCTACAGGTAGAGCTTTCTGGAAAGTGTGAAGGCTGAGTAGGACTCAGTCCTGGGGCAGGGGTGGGGGTGGGGCAGGAGAGGTCCCAGGTGGTGGGGGGCCTGGGTTCGGAGGCTGGTGATGCCTGGCTGCAGTCTGGTGACGGGAACCTAAGAACTGAGGGCAGGGCTGGTGGGCCAGGTGGCTGGAGAGATGGAAAGGCAGGTCACAGGTCTCTGCAGGGGCCTCATGGGGCTGGCCCTCTCCCTGCCGGCTGGATCCTTTCCAACAGGCCTGAGCATCAACCCAGCGGTCTGCAGACAGGCCTCGCAGAGGTCCCTTTGAGAACCTTTGGGTTCACTGTTTCAACTGGATGAAAATTTAAACTTGTAAAAAGAGACCTTTGTTGGGTCGTGGGGTTGACTGGGCCTTGAGTCCTGCCAAGCCAGCCTGGGCCTGCCTTAGCTCCCCTTTGCCCTCGCTCATACCACATGAGAATCAGAGCACAGGACCCACTGCTTGGGGGCGTCCTGTGCCTGTGGAGGCTAGGCCAGGTGACAACTGGCCCCCAGCCCAGTGGGGCATCAGTCCTCACACAGCAGAGCCTGAATATGTGCGACTCCAGGCCTGCCGGGCGGTCACCTGCACAGCCAGGGGTTACCTCGGGCACTGCAGGGGTGCCAGCCGTAGCTTCCGGGAGGCCAGGCTCAACTGGTTGTCAGAGTTAAGGCTCAGGATCACCGGGAATTGGAATTCATCCTGCGTTGAATGCCCTTGAACTCCAGTGGTGTGTCTTTCTCTGCCTCCTTTAGTATTTGGTGACTAAGGCCGTCCCTACCCCAAGCCGGCCACACCGCTGCCCCAGAATCCACAGAGAAGAGGCCACGAAAAATCATCACTAGCTTCTCTTGCCCATTCCTGCCCAATGACCCCTCATTACCCTGGGGCAACGGGCTGAGGGTAGGGGGGAGCTGACAGAATGGTGCCTCCCTTTCCCAAGCAGGTACCCCTGTTCGAGGCCTGCCTCCCCAACCAAGAACACATCATCCTTGAAAAGAAAATAACTGTCCAAGGGGCCAAGGCCAGTCTCCACCTGCACTGGCTGGGCAGGGACCAGGAGGGGGCGCTGCTGAGGTGCCAAACCTTAGGAGGCATGAGCTGAGTGATGGGTTAGGGTCATGGTTAAACGCGTCAGCCTGGAGTCAGCCTGCCTGGGGTTTGGATCCTGGCCCTGCCACTTGCCAGCTGGGTGATGCTAGGTAAGCTACCTCACCTCTCTAGACCCTGATCTCCTCTGTAAAACCACGGCGCAGTCTATCTCCCGTGGAAGACTGTATAATGAAGGCTGGATGGTGGGTCTTGCCTTTGGCAGGTGTTTTCGGAGCACCTGCTCTGGGCGCTGGGGATGCGGTGTGAAGAGAACGGGTACAAGTTCCTAGTCTCCTGGAACTGACATCCCATGAGAGGGAGCGACAGTCACTGTAGTGAGGGAACGGGCTGTGGAGCAGAGGAGCGGCCTGATCTGGCACATCACTCCTTCCGCGAAGTTGAATATGGACCAGAGAGAGCAAGGACAGAGGCAGGGAGGCTGGGCGGGAGGCAGAATCCGGGTGAGGAACGGCGATAGTATGGTTCTGGGTGACAGCAGGGAAGACAGGGAGATGCGGTCAGAGTCTGGAAGCATTCCGAAGGAAGTGCCCCCCTCACCCCCCACCCCCCGCCGATGTGCTGTGTGGATGGAGGGGTATAAAGGAAAGAGATGACTCTAGAATAATGCTGGTGTTTGGGGCTGACATGACAACAGCTCACGTCAGTGTTCGTGGGAGGAGGAAAGACAGGAGCTGCCCTCCTGGGGTGGCCGCATGAAGACATGACACCACCTTGGCCACTCTGTGTCAGGCTCACCTAAAGTGTCTAGAAGGAACATCCTTTCTGTGCGGGGCTGGTGGCTTAGCAGTTGGGGGGAGGACCCTGCTCTCGCCCACAGAAGCCAGTGGGCAGCCAGATCAGAGCCCGGGGGCTCAGGCCTGTCTCACATCCCCCATCAACTCTGGGTTGTCACAGCCTTGCCTTCCCAGCAAGATGGAAAAGGGACACAGTTGCCCCACTCCAGGCCCTGTGAAGGCTCGGCGGCCCCTGCAGCAGCACACTTGAAAGAGACAGGGGGTTATCTGCAAAATTCCAATTAAATCCACGGGCTTTGATAATTTGATAAGCCACTCTACAGTCGCCCCTGAGTCAAAATACACTGTTACTTGATCCTGTGTTTATGTTTCAGGATGGAGGGGGAGGTGTACTGCAGCCTGGGAAGGTGCAGGCAGCTCTGAGAGAGGGGGGTGCAGGCCCTTGGCTGATAAATTGTCAGCCTGTCAGGCCAGGGTCACCTACAGGTCTGGGCCCTCATGGCAAGCACAGCGTGGACTGGAACAGGAGTCTCTTGGCAGGTCCTGGAGGCTGAGCGGGGCCAGGAAAGAGAAGCCCTTCAGATCTGTCCATAGCTGACCCTACTCCTGAGCCTCACGTCTGTCTCATGCTGGAGGGCTTCCGGCCATCTCTTGCCAGACTAGCTGTGAACCCACCCAGGTGACTGGTACCACGCAGAGAAAGAGGCAGGTAACCCCATTGCCACAGTGACTTGCAGGCAAATAAATGCTCCATGACCCTTCCCTGCAAAAGCCAGGCTGTGATCTGTAGGGTGGAGTATGCACTGAACCACATTCTGTTCTACCACTGTCCATGGATAAAACTGTTGAGTACTTCCTTCCTGTGAGCCAATAGCACTGACCAGGTGATCTTCCTACACTTGGTGTCTCTCTAAGCCCTCTTCACCATTCTATGAGTTCTACATCATGTTATGCAGAGGCGAAAACAGAAATACAGGGAGGCTGAGCAAATGGCCAGAAATCATAGAACCCTGAGTAGCAGGCTCTGACCACAGAGCCTGGCTCTGTAAAGCCATGCCCACTGCCCCACCAATGCACAACTGTCTCTCCATGCCCAGTTTCCATCATTCCTTGAGGGCTTCCTGGAGATGGGCTCTATTGCCAAGAGTACCTAGGTGGAGAGGTGAAACAGGACCAATTTATTTAGCTGACTGGCAGAGAATGGGCGTAGGAGCACGAATCAAAGGTGGGCTCAGTGATTTTGTGGCGATGTGCCTGCTACTTCACCCACCAGCAACGACCGCTCTCCCCTCCTGTGGGCACAAAATCACATGGGACTCCAGTGACAACCACCTGGGGAGGGGCGTCTCTTCTCTCCCCACGCAAGGAGAGACAACAGAAAGGAAGGAGGGGCTCTGTGAGACCATCACAGCAGGGGAGCAGCAGGGCCAAAGGGCCCAGGGACACTGCTGGCGTCTCAGGAGACTTCCTGTCCTATGAGAGTGAGGAGTGCTGGGGCAGGAGCACAGAGGGGAGGACAGAGAGGAACACTGAGAGGGATCAGGACCACGTCCCCCTGACTCTTTCCAAAAAAGGAGGCAGGCAGGAGGAGTGGAAAGAGTATGGGAACCAGGTTCAAGTTCAGGGTCCTGCTGTGAGTCTCTGTTTCCTTATCTGTAACACAGGCATGAGAATATATGATCCCAGGTGCAAACCTCTCTCAAGAGCCTGGCATATAGTAGGTACGGTGAGAGGGATGCCTCTCCCTCTGGTGAGAATACACATTTCTATCTCATTTTGTCGTTTACAAAGCTCTTACCCAGCCTTCACGTCATTTGAATTTCAGAGATAATCCCTGGAGGCAGCAAGAGCAGGGGTTCATCGCTATTCCGTTTTTACTGATCAGAAAAATGAGGCTCAGGGAAGCCACATGAGGGATCTGCCTTGCAGTTGTGTGTCTAGGAAGCAGCAGGGCTGGGGTGTGAACTCAAGACTGTACATCCTATTCCCTGTGGCTTTCAACCAGTCTACCTTGTGAACAAGTCACTGAGGAGTTTCTGATGGATTGGAGCATTTGTTTGTTTCTTAAGCCCACGGCAGCCATCAGGGAGGTGGCTTCTGTTGGGCCATGCAAGCCTCTAGGCTGGATGGGTTTTTTCTCCCCCAAAAGGGCCCAGGCCATTTTAGGCTCTTGGTCTTATAGTATGACTGAAAAGAGAAGGGCCCCTTCAGGCAAGACTGCCCTGTATGGGTGTGCAGGCTGTGCACTTTACAATCTCCAGGGGAGCTGTTCACAGAAAATGCAGTAAATGGTGCCCCTGGAGCCATGCAACACACGCCCTTGTCTTCAGGCTTCCCCTCACCATCACCAGATGGCCTCCTGCCTCTTCCCACCTGTCCCAGATCATTCCTCCATACCTTTCTTTCCCTTCCCTCTGTAGTACCCACCCCATATGCCTCTGTGCCACTCATCCTGGTACTTTAAGATTTTAGGGGAAAAGAGCTATTGAGTGGAGTGATCTGTCAGCACTCTCTTCCGTCCTCTCCCCACCCTCTCCCCTGGCCAACATTTTCCCTGCCTAATTCTGCTCATCTGTTCCTGGGCAGAAACTGGATTTTTCTCTCTACTGAGAACCTACTCTGGTGAGAATCTGTTCTGAGCAAGAGAGGGTGGCCCTCATAATGGAGTCTGGTCATGTGCGTGAGAAGCCAGCATGACTGGCTGGGTCATCTTGACCACAAGACCCAGAGCAATCTGACTGTAGAGAGAAGAGAGAGAGAGACCTTCTTGGTTCCCCATTTCTCTCCAAATAGGGAAATACCAACCAGCACTGAGCCACTAGGAATCCAAGACTTGGGTTCAAACCTCCTGCCTGTCACATCCCCAACCAGCTGTGTGACTTTGGGAAAAATCACCTAACCTCAGTGGGCCTCAGTTTCCTCCTCTGTAAACATGGCTACTATTATTACAAACTAGCTCAAGAGTTATTCAGCGGGTGAGTGTTCAGCCTGGGCAGCACATGCCTCCTCCCCTCTCCCCCCCCCCCCAGCCCAAAGGCCTACATTTCATTTGGGAGCTTGGTAGCATCAATGATTAAGAGCAGTGACTGCTAACCCTGGGCATCTGAGCAGAGGGTCCATTATATTTTCTTTTATCTCATCTGCTCCTTACAGTAACCTGTGGGCTAGAGTTTGCAGGAAAACCTGCTCCCCAAATGCAGAGACACCCCCACTTGCCAGCTCTGGGGTAAAGGGAAATGAGGAGCAAGCTTGGGCAACAGGAGTCTGGGGAACAATGGTCTGCATAGCTTTGGCGCATCCTCCCAGCCCAGTTGGCCTTGCCAGCTCCCCCTTCCCTTGTGGGCCCACATCTTAAGCCTCTCTGGCCTGCCCTCAGCTTTAGCCCACACCCCAAAGCACACAGCAGATGACTGAGCTACCACTTACTCTTTGGGGGGGTTGACATCCTCTGGTCGGGCTTCAAAGAACCGAAAGACTTCATCACACTGTGAAATGTGGGGAGGCAGCCGGACAAGTGCCTGTGGAAAGATAGTAAGAAAGGGCATTAGGCCTGATGAATACCCAAAGCAGGGTCAACTTGGGCTGACAGTGGCGGCACAGGCCCCAGGCCTGTGCTGTGGAAGACACCGCCATGCAGCCAGCTACCCAACCAGACAAGTCCTCAGCAAATGAACTAATCAGCTAACATGAAACAACTCTCCATCCATCCCATCAACTAGCCAACCAGCCCATTAACCCACTAACCAACTAGTCAACTGATACAAATAACTCATCACCCACCCCTAATTAATCCATCAACCATCCAGTCAACAATTCCACCAACCAACCATTCAACTAGCTGGTTCACCACTACACAGCCAGCCAACCAAACATATGACAATGACCATTGAGCCCTAGGTCTCAGGACCCCCAGGAGCTGGTCATTCGGCACGAACCCTGAAAGGATTCCCTCCTACCCACGGAGTCAGTCCAAGATCCTTAGCCTGACACCCCAAAGTCTTATTCTATCAGCCTCATCTCCCACCAGCCACATTCGGGACGCAGCAGATAGTCACAGTCTCTAAATACTGACTGCACAATTAATTATCTAATGACAAGCAGATAATTCTACCAAGGACAACAGGGTGCTATGACAGAATCTGATAGGACCCAGGAAGATTAGCAGAGAGGGGGCTTTCAGGAAAGACTCTGAAGCTAAGTTCTGAAGGATGGGTAAGAATTAACTGGTCACGTGTGGGTGGTGAGACCAAGCATGGTGGTCCCAGGAGCTCAGTGAGCTCAGGGAGGCCTGAGTGCACTAAACGAGGAAGCAGGAGCATCAGCCTCATCCAGCAGGGCTTTGTTTAGGATGCCTGGCAGAGTGGTATAAGCTGAAGGGGGTGGAAAAGCTTCTTAAAAGAGTGGCCATGAGCTAGCATAGAGGGGTGTGCAGTATTTGGACAGGCAGAGAGGAGAAGGCAGCCACCGTACAGGGGATAAGTGTCCAGGGAGGGGCATGGGCCGCCTGTGAGCTTGTCACCCCGACAAGGCTGAGAGTCTGCGGCTAGAAAGTGAGGAGTCACAGTCAGAGGTGGTCAGAGTTCCTGCTGACACCACCACATACTGCATACCTTACAGCCTGGGGCCCCTGGGCCCCCCCGACCTGCCCCAGTCCAACATGGAGGCCTCGGGGGAGCATGAGACCAGGTGAAGTCCTGCTCCTGGCCGCTCAAGTCAGTAAGCAGAGAAGACACTGGAATGATTCTTTAGTACAAACAGATAGGAGAGGTTGCTCCCAAGGCAGGGCTGAGGGACAGGGCCAAGGGAACTCTGGGATAGTGCCAGGAGAGAGGAAAACTTGGGATGGTGGTATTGCAAAGGACTCCAGGTCAGCGGTCAGCCAAACACAAGCCTGTCACATGCTGTGCCTCCCTGATCCCCCTTCACTAAGCTGCTTCAGGTGCAATGACCTAATCTGACAGCTCCCTATACCCAGCATGCTGGGGCCTCCATATACGAATCATTGGGAACCTCAAGATGGTCCTCTTGAGGGAAAGTCTCAACCTTATGTTACTTAAGAGGAGGTGGGGGCTCACGGAGGCCACGTGACCTGCCCACAGGCCCTGTCAAAGGTAGGAAAGAACTTGCTAGAAGGTAAGCTCCATGCACTCAGGAGTCTGTCCCGTTGACTACATGTCACCAGATCCTAGAAGAGTGCCTGGCACCGAGCAGGCAGGCAACAAGTATTTGCCCAAATGAATGCATGAAGAAGGGTTTTGCTGTGCTAGTGGGACATGATAATGTGGTGGGGGGAGCACGCTTGTTGTCTTCGGCTGCATCGAGAGAAGTGTAGTGTTATGGAACAGGGAAGCAATTGTTCAGTTCTTCTCTGAGCTTGTCAGATAAGCATTCAAGTGTGGCATCGAGCAGCAGGCATCCCACCCTGATGGCCCTTTTGGATGTCATATCTGCACCTGGGCAAGATGAGACAAGACCTGACTGTAACACTCTGCAACTCACAGTTGTTCTCTCTAGAGGCAATGGCTTTCCGAGGGTCTCTAACAGATCAGACATCCATGAGCATCCAGGAAATAGAAAAGAAGGGAAATGAACATTTAATGGGCAACTACTGTGTTTCCGGCACAGTCCTAAGTCCCTTGACTCTAATTATCCAACAAACAGTGAGGGCTTTTCAGTGTGTGCCTGACACAGGGCTGCGTCCGCTGTCACAGGGATGAGCCAGACACAGCCTCTGTCCTTGCAAGGGCATGTCTGATGAGGCGTCACCCCATTTTGTTCTGGAGGTAGACGTCATTGCCTTTGTCTATGATGGGGATGCTGAGGCTATTCTGCTAAAGGGCAGAATGAAGCCTTGGGCTCAGAAGGTAGAATTGGTGCAAGTTGCCCTGAGTGTTCAGGTTTTCACTTAAAATACATGGCATGTGCTGTTTTCTGCCCCAGGAAGGGTAGAGGGAAAAGGAAAAGAAAAACTGAGGAAGGTGAGAGAAAGAAAAAGAGAGACAGAGACAGAGAGATGAAGGGAGAGAGACAAAGAGACAGAGACAGATGGAGAAACAGATATACAGAGAGATAGAGAGGCAGATAGAGAGAGACAGACAGAGACGGGGGAAATCAGGCCTGTGCACAGCAAGGCCTCCTGGCAGGAGAACTTGAGGGCTGGGCTGGGCTGGGCTGGGCAGCAGGGAAACCATTACCAGGGACCCAGGCTGTGTGCACGCTCGCTGCCAGGGTGACCTCCTTGAAAGGAAGAGGGAAGGGAGCCAGGGCAGGTTTCCAGCGGGCCCAGAGCGCCAGCACCCTCCCAGCTCAGCACGCTGCCACCCGCCCCCGGCACAGCCCCTGGCCAGCCAGGGCTTGCGCTGCCCCAGCAGTGAACACAGGGGCTCTTCATGCCTACAGAGACCGGCATTCTGGGGGCAGAGGACGTGTGGGCCGTGAGGGCCTCAGACAAAGAGGCCTTTTGGTCGAACCACCGTGGCATCTTTATTTAACAGAGAGCCCCGAAGGGAGCCGCATTGAGGGCTCATCCTGATTTCGGGCTGACAAGAGGCTCCCCGCTCAGGGCAGCTCCCATCAGCCCTGCCGCCAAGCCCAGATCTGCCAAAATCATTTGGCAGGAGAGCTAGCTGCTGAGCCGTCCAGTCCCCGAGGCCTGGGCTGGCAATGACTGCCAGAGCCGGGAACCCCCCCAAATCCAGCCATTCTGAGAGGAGCAGGTGGGGGCCATCCATGGATGTTTTCAAGGGCACCACGCAGGCCTAAGATTCTGCCATTGGACGTTCAGGATTTATGCTATGGGGTGGTTAAGTCAGGGCCTCAGGGCCAGCCAGACGTGGGTTTGAGTCCTGGCTCTACCATTCATGGGCTGTGTGGTGCTGAACGTGTTACTTGCCCTCTCTGAGCTCAGTATGGTGGGTGTGACACAGCACCTATTTGTTAGGAGGCTAGGGGAGATCGTAACTAGGAGGAGCCTAGCACAGTGCCTGGCAATGAGTAAACACTCCGCAAATTGTAGTTGTTGTGCTGTTGTCTTTGTTGCCATTGTTCTCTAGATGAATGGAGTGAGGCATACTAGAAAGAATCCTGGAATGGGAGTCAGGAGACTCAATTCTAGTTCCAATCCCTGCCCTTATATACTTGCCAATGTCCTTGGGCAGCTCACCTCACCCCCCTGGTTGTCATTTCTTCTAGGATGAAGCAGACTAGCTCTGGAATCTCAAACTAGCTCATGGAAAACCTCTTTGATGAGATAAAGTGAGTTCTGTGGGCACATGTGAAATGGTGCCTTGAAGATGGCCCAACCTTGCTCTTATAGATCACCATGTTCATTAGTATAGCAAAGCCTCTGAGAAGTCTTGCAGGGAAGAAACCTCTAGAGCTTTGTTCAGATCAGCATTTATTAATCATGACATGTTGGGGGACTGGCTCATGTAATCATCACATTAACTCTAAGAGATGGGTATGACTATGATTCCAGTTTTAAGAAGAAGCAACTAAAGCACGAGAGAAGTTAAGTGATTTCTCAAGTTCGCACAGCCAGTAAGTAGCAGAATCTTCAATTAGGCCATCTGAGTCCAGAGCCTGTGCTCCGTCTGATCTATTGGTCTGTACTGCCTCCAGCACTACCCGCAGGTCTCTGAGGGTGGAGCAGGTCCTCCAACGATTCCTACCTCCTACCGACAGCCCATCAAACACAGTCCATCGAACATGGCTGGGACAAACCCAGGCTACAGACATTCCGAAGTTTCTTCCAGCTCTAACAGTCCATGGCTCCGGCACAGCAAATGGCACCATTATTAGTGAATTCAGTGTCTGACCTATCATTCTATCTGACTGAGTCCTTCTTTTCTTTTTAACTTTTTTGTAAATTTATAAAAAAGTTTTTTAGGGGCGCCTGGGTGGCTCAGTCGGTTAAGCGTCAGACTTCGGCTCAGGTCATGATCTCGCGATCTGCGAGTTCAAGCCCCGCATCGGGCTCTCTGTGCTGACAGCTCAGAGCCTGGAGCCTGCTTCCAATTCTGTGTCTCCTTCTCTCTCTGCCCTCCCCCACTCACACTCTGTCTCTCTCTCTCTCTCTCAAAAATAAATAAACATTAAAAAACTTTTTTTTAATGTTTATTTATTTTTGAGAGAGAGAGAGAGAGAGAGAGAGAGAGAGAGAGAATGCACACAAGTTGGGGAGGGGAAGAGAGAAAGAGGGAGACAGAATCTGAAGGAGGCTCCAGGCTCCAAGCTGTCAGCACAGAGCCTGACACAGGGCTTGAACTCATGAACTGTGAGATCATGACCTGAGCTGAAGTCGGACGCTTAACCGACTGAGCCACCTGGGTGCCCCCTGACTGAGCCTTTCTAATAGGGCTGTGGTTCAGGTCAGGTGGGAAGAGCTGGAATGAGCATGACCTCATAGCCTGTAGCACCCAGGGAGGGGGCAGTCCCCTGTGGGGCTGCCTAGAGTATGCAGGCCCCCGTCCAATGTTGGTTGTGCTGAAATCAGTCCCTTTCTGACCTTGCCATCCTGTGGTCCAGGGGGTCCATGGACTGGCTGAGAGCAGATATGGAGAAACAAGGCAAGGTAAGGAGCCAAGGGCAGTGGGTGCCCAGGGATGGGGGAGACTAGTGAAGACGTGCTGAAGAGCCACCTAGGTTTGCCACCAGCCAGTCCCTCCAATGTCTCCCTTTCCCAGTCCTAAACTGGCCTGAAGTCTCCAGCTCCCAGCCTGCCCAACCATTTTCTGGGAGCCAGTGACCTGGGCCACCATTTGGCACCGTGTCATCATTTTAGAGACACGGCTTCAGATAAGGGAGACGGTGGCTGCATTGTGTGCCTCTGAGACCTCCACCCAGACACTGTGGGCACAAGCCTGGTTTTTCGAGTGCAGTGGCATGGGAGGGGGCCCAGGCAGACTGCTCAGACCTGCTTTGAAATGGTCCCCTTCCACAAAGCCTGCCGCTCTGGGCAATGTCTGTCCAAGGACAAAAAACAAACTTCTGCATTTGGCAAAACAACCGTGGATGCCCTGCTCTTTCCATGGGATCAAACATTTTCCTCTTTTTAGAAGCATCATTTTGATTTCTTAAAAAAATTTTTTTTATTTTAGAGAGAGAGAGTGCAAGCAGGGGAGAGGGACAGAGGGAGAGAGAGCATCTTAAGCAGGTTCCATGCTCAGTGTGGAGCCTGACACAGGGCTCAATCTCACGACTGTGAGATCGTGACCTGAGCCAAAATCAAGAGTTGGACACTTAAGTGACTGAGTCACCCAGGGGCCCCAGGTGCATCAGTTTGATTTCTAATCAATGGAAATCTTCTGGGTAAAAGCCCAGGGACTTAGGGTGGGGTGGGGGCGTGACTCAGGGGGCTGGAGTCCTGCCCATCTGGCTGCCCGCCAGCTCTCTGCCCCCATGCCCACCCCTGGGCTGCTTCTAGCTTGCCTGGACCATGCCTCCTGATCCCTATCTAGGAAGCTGGGAGCTCACGGAACTTCTGTGAATCGGTATTTCAAACACAGGAGTTCCTTTCTGAAGGGTGTAGCTGCAAATCCTTCTGAAATGGAAAGAGTGTCTAATCCATAGCATTTAAGCCATTTGATGGGATCCCAGTACATCAGGGCTTCAGGGACATGTCACCCTCCTCTGAGGTTTCCTCTGCTCGTGTGTGATCCTTGCATCTTGTCATCAGACACTGGCTGGACACCCACACAAAGCCAGGCTTCCTGCTCGTGACTGAAGACACAGAGATAACAGATGTGGCCCTCCAGTTGCTCCTGGGCCAGAGAAGGTGGGCACACAGAAATCACCCTCCTACAGAGGACAGGTGTGCTGCATGGAGGCAGGCACAGAGTTCTCTGGGGAGTGGAACAGCAAGGGTGGTCAGCTTTCCCTGGGGAGTCAGGAGTTAGGAGGGGCATCATGGGAGCTGAATGCATCTGCAGGAAAAGGATGAGCAAGGCCCAGGGGTGGCAGCCTCAGGGACTCTGGCTAGTTGGGAACGGCCACACTCCTGGTGGACTGGACTGCAGAGCCTGGAGGAGAGGCAGGTGCTGAGGCCTGAGCAGCTCTTAGAACGAGCCCACAGAGGGCCCGGCCCAGCGCTCAGAGGTTCTTGTGGGCAATGGGGCTCCTCGGAGGGTCTTTAAGGAGAAAAGGACATTATCAGCTTTATCCCAGGCTGGAAATCCTTTGCCTGGGTCTATCTGGACCAGTGGAGATGGAGATATTCTACCAGTTGAGTCCCCCAGAGTACCAGCCCACTTGGGAGGCATGAAAAGATCAGTCTTCTCTCTCTGCCTCTGTGTCCATCAGCAACACTCCTGACCCAGGCCAGCCCTTAGAAAAGGGGCCATATGAACACAGTCTCCCTGTATCTAGGACTGAGTATAACAGGGAGTGTTGGTGCTTCTTAAAGAAGTATGTTTCGGTTGGGACATGAACCTTTCTCTTTATTAAGATGAGAGCCAATGATAGGCCAGGCATGGTGGGAGGGAAATGCCTGGGACTAAGAACCACCTCCCAGAAATAGCCTCAGTTTTCAAATCTGGGAAATGGGAATAAAAATGAAGGAGTCTGGTACATGTGGAGGATCATGTGGGGAGATCTTTATCCCTTCAGGGGTAGATCTTGCCCTGTCCCCCTCCCCCAGTCTGACTACAACCAGCCCTTCATCTCTCCCACAAAGAAAGCCATTGATCCTGAAAACAAGTCTATCTTGGATAGCAGAATAACAGAAGCAATCTCAGCTTTTTTGAGTACCAAAAAAAAAAAAAAAAACCTCTAGCTGCACCCACCAGAAAATGGAGACTTGTATAAACGTCATTACCATGGCAAAGGGTGAGTTGATCATTCTCAAACACTCCCTCTCACTGCCCCCCACCCACCCCCTGCCCTGGGATATTTATTTTATCCCCTAGACAAACACTGCAAACATATATTTCACACGCAGGAATGGGGTAAATGGAGTCACTTATAAAACTGTTAGTCCGAGCCCCTAAAGTATAGCTCTCGCTTGTTAGCGAGATGAAAGTCTTCGATGTTTTGAGGCCACAGAACCATTAAATATTAACCGCATAACCATGTTGCCCATTAAATTAATTTATGGAGTTAAAGAAAGGCCTTTGGAACCCCTCTTGATAGACACCCTGCCCTCAAGTGCCACATAAAACAATCACCTGGCTGGTGCTCGGTAAATTTTCCGTGACGCTCATCCAATCTGCCCCATATATGTTTAAAATTAACACTGAGATTGGGGCTGTGAAACCACCACTGGGCAGAGGGACTGGCTGGCCGGCGAGGGCAGGGAGCCTGAAGTCTGGGGAGGTCTACTGCGCAGTCAGACTTTCCGAGTCTGAGTCCTGGCAGAGGAGCCGGCTCTGTGCACAGAGCCAGGTTCACAATTTTGGGTGCATTTGAATGCCCAGCAAGTCCCAGCCTGGGAACCCACGTTGGGTAGCCATCCAGGGAAGACGCTGCCCAGCCAAGCAGAGCTGCATATGGAAATTGAAAATACAAATCTCAGAGGTTCCCAGCAGTGTGTCCAAGGACAAACATGAACGAGGGAAGGGCGGGCCATGCAGTAGACAGCACATGGCACTGACCATGGAATTCACGGTGGAGGCCAGTGATGGTGAGTGAAACTTGGATCCTGAGTGGCCACGGACTGGATAATCGGGAGGCAGGGGTGTGAAGCACAATGCTGGGGGGCAGTGGCCACGGACCGTTGCTGGCTTATCCCTAATGACGATTCCAAGGTCATTCCAAGGTCTCAGACAATCATACCACAGGTCCCAGCTTTCTAGTTCCACAGAATTAAAGGTCACTTCTGCACTGCCCTCCCCACTCCATGCCCCCGCCCACACCGCCATTCTCAGTAAATTACAGCCTGTCAGACTGGCTGGCTGCTTGGTGAACCCATGACATTGCTCCTTGTTGCCTGGCTCTGAGCTGTTCTTATCTGCGCTAATCAGGTTAGGAGGCCCCTCCTCTTGCAGACTCCACTTAAATGGCTCCCCCGGCCACCAATTGGGCACCATGGGGCCCCCAGAGCCCCCCTGAATCTCATCCTGATTCAGGAGTCCCGTTCAAAGCCTGATCCCAGGAGATAAGATGTTATCAGTTTCCTCCTCTGGATGGCCCAGGACAAGGCATTTCCACAGAGCCCGACTGCAGATGCCTCGGGCTCCACCAGCTCCAGGAGGCTGAGGCTGATGTGAGCCGTAAATCCCCAGCTGGGAGAGGCCTCTCCTGCCTTCGCCCCCTTCTCCATTAGCTTTGCCCATTTATTTAACTTCTTGGGAGAGGAATAAAGAAAAATGAAAGCTCAGGCGGCAGCCATCAATTGAACTGGAAATGGCAAATACTCTTTAAAGAGAAAAATGAATATTGATCTGAAGAAGAGGAGCTTCTCATGTAAGGGCATGCATCAGCGGGAATTCTCTTTAGGTTAAGGCAGACAATGTGACCAAGTATAATCGGCGCAGTCACAAAATTGAAACTTAGGTTGATGGAGACGATATGGGAGTGTTCGTCTTCCTACAGGCTTGGGAGCACCAGTTAATACCTTTAGCAACTTGATTCTTATTTCAACATTGTTACTGCCAAACGTAGTGTTTCTGAGTCATAAAACATTAGAGCATCAAGGGACCCTGCAGCAACAATTCTGGGTAGGGACAAGGCATTTTAGAAGTTACAAACGCTATGATGCACATTCTCTTGTGCAGCCCCTTTCATGAACTCTGCAAGAGAGTTGTCTTTACCCTGTTTTCCAGATGAGGAAACTGGGACTCAGAGAAGTCAAGTAACTTGCCCAGAGTCACAGAGCTAGGGAGGGGCAGTGGGATTTGATCCCAGCTTTACCCGCTCTAATGCCAGCATTGCAACTATCCCATACTTGCTTCCCCTCAACGGTCTTGAGTCAGACTCCACAGTAGGTTTCATTTAACTAAGAAATCCCATCGCCATTAAAGCCAGTGGTAACATTAAATTGTTTAAGCCTTGTAATAATAATAATCAAAAGCCGGCATCTTCTGAATGCCTCCTCTCTACCAGACACTGTGCTGGTGCCCGGCCTGGGTCAGTTCCTTTCATCCTCACGACTACCTTCTGTGGAGCTACTGTCCTCCTCCCTATTACACAGAGGTGAAAATTGAGGCTCTGGGAAGTTAAGTAACTTGCTCAAGTTCATGAAGCTAGAAGCTAGTGAGGGTTTTGAACCCAGGCAGACTAGCTGTCCAGAGGCCATGTGCCAAGGTCATTTTCACTGCCGGGGTCCTAGGCTCTAATCAAAGTGGAAAGACAAATGGACTCTGTTTCATGACATCACTGTCACTGTCCATCTGTTATTTGGCATTGGCTGTTGTTGTTGTTGTTGTTTATTTATTTATTTTGAGAGAGACAGAGACAGTGTGAGTGGAGGAGGGACAGAGAGCGAGAAAGAGAGAGAGAAAGAGAAAGAGAGAGAGAGAGAGAGAGGGAGAGAAAGAGAGACAAAATCCCAAGCAGGCTCTGAGCTGCCAACACAGAGCCCGATGCGGGGCTTGAACTCACGAAACTGTGAGATCATGGCCTGAGCCGAAACCAAGAGTCAGATGCTGAACGGACTGAGCCACCCAGGTGCCCCTGGCATTGGCTGTTTAGATGCACCAGTGCGCACACACCTGTGTGTCTGTGTGTGAGTGTGAGCACTTGCATCAATAAAAACGTGTGCGCAAACATCTGTAACCATTAAGACATCTGTGAATAACCAAATATGCATTTCGGATATTTCAGATGCTGTTGAACTCAGGATTGGTTCCAACAACGTCCCAAAAGGAATTCGAAGAAACAGTTCTCCTGTGTCCCGCAAAAAGTCCCATACAGAATCCCTTCAGCAGGAGACCCCTGAACTGAGCTCCCAAGCGGGTGGAAGTGATTTAAAATAGTGTTTTGTAAACACGGACATGTCCCAAAAGAAGTCTCAGCTGTGATCCCAAGGCCCATGTGCCCCAGGGGGCAGCCTAGTCACAAGTGACCCCTCCCCGAGGGACAGTCACACCCGCCCCTCTGGCCAGGAAGTGCCAGGCATCAGGATGCATCTGCTAAACCACGGCAAAGGGTTTTATACAGATGGCCCTCCTTCACAGATGGACAGACACTCTGGCAGATGGACCGGCCCCTCCCCCACCTGCAAATGCACCCTTACCCGGCAGTACTCGTCGATGGGCTTCAGCCTCTTCACAGCTACGTCCCGGATGTGGCTTCTCCGGAAGAGGATTTTGCCTGGAAGAGAGACACGCTTGTGAGCCGGCTATTCAGTGGAAGGCTGCCATGGGACCTGGGCCTCCTACACTCTCATTCCCCTCTCCCTCAGCTTCTCAGCATTTTAGCTCGCTACCAAGTGCCACCACTGGTAGCGACACCTGCCCATTGTCAAGAAAACAAGAGAGGAGCAGTCACCTCTCCCAGGGGGCAGGAGGCGCCCGAGACTGAGGGCCCAGGATCTCTGAGGCCCAGAAGCAGCCCCAGAGGCTGCCATCTTGGCCAAATCACCTTGCCTGGGTCTAAAGGCACGATCAATGCCCTGACGTGGGCGCGGCTCCCCAGTGACCTCACAAATAAATACAAAGGACGGCCCAACCCACACGCCTGTGTTTGGTTTTCAGGCCCATCCCTCCTTGAGAAATCAGCATTCCTTCCTGCCAACCAGGCAGGAATTCCTATTCTTAGTTTAGGTGGGTGGCTATTTCCAGGGCGGGCACAGGCCAATGCCAAGGGAGCACGGCCGCCGCAGCCTGACTATTCTACAGCCTCTCTGTACACACAGCCTCCAGCAGGGCAGGCCACTGTGCAGATGGGCTGGTACACCCCTCTGCAGGTGCGGGCAAGGCTTACAGGAAAGGCCAGCCCCTCTAACCTTCCCAGAAGGCGCTTCTGAGCTAGCTGAATTCAATTTTAACAACCAGATCAACGCATAGTCCTTTTCAGCGGGTTCAATTCAGAGTTTGATCTCCTTGGTCTGACTTTCAAGTCCTGACACAGGTGACATTTCTGTGCCCCATGGCCATCAATGTTGAGTCAGTGTCCCCTTTTAATCTTCTATTGAGAGAGAGAAATAAGAGAGCACGAGCTCAGGAGAGGCAGAAAGAGCAACAGAGAGAATCCCAAGCAGGCTCCACGCTGTCAGCACGGAGCCCGATGCGGGGCTCAAACTCAAACTGTGAAATCATGACCTGAGCTGAAACCAAGAGTCTGATGCCTAACTGACTGAGCCACCCAGGTGCCCCCAATGTCCCCTTTTTAGAAGGCCTTCCTCGATTGGCTGAGCTGGGAGTAATCTTCCTCTTTCCAGAACATCCACATACTTTGTCCATTCCTAAGGCACTCATCTCATTCTGCTGTGTGTTACAGATATGTGTCAGCGTCCTTCCATCAAGGGCCTGTCTGACACATCCTAGGACCCACACAGCCCAGCCCATAGCTATAACAGACATCTGTTGTTCAAGTCTGCCCAGTTTCCCTCTGGAGGGCCTCCCTCCTCCATTCCCAGTCCTTGTAGTGTTCTAATCCCTGGCAACAAGAGTAGGCATGTGACCCAGTTGAGCCAACCAGAGTCACAGTGATTGGCTCAGAGGCAGGCAGGGGACCCCATCTGGGCCAATGAGGGCCAGCCCTGAGACTTCTGCTGGAGGCTTTTTTTCTCCCACAGTTGCTAAGCTGGTGGGATGAAAGTCTGGAGCTTCTAGCGGCCATCTTTATTACTGCCTGAGAAGGAAGCCTACCGAGAGAAAGGAGCTGTGCCTGGAACAAAGTTGGTGCTAAGTGCTTCCCGAATGGTTGAAAAGCAGAGCAAAGAGACAATGAACAGCAGATTCCTTTGACATCTTTTGAGCAGCTAGATATAGCTGTTCTGAAGCCAAGGTCTACCTGGTACTTCTCATATGCATGAAACAATAAAATTATTTTTTATTTAAACTAATTGGAGATGGATTTTTACACCTGCATTAAAGGAGTTCTAATTAAGATAACTGCCATTGCATGTGAACAGATATGCAGACTGCATGTCAGTCCACTGGAGTTTCTTCTATCAAGGCCCCAGGGAAGTACCACACATTGTCTTGGTTTAGGTTGTTTCCCCAGAGGCAGACCCAGAGATGAGGCATGTAAGTAGTTTATTTGGGAGCAGATCCCAGAAGATACCAGGAAGGGGGTGGAAAGGAAGACAGGGAAGGGAAGGAAGCATTACCAAGCCAGTTCATCCCTATGGGTAGCCACAGCTCAGGTCTGTTGGGGATAATTTGGACTATACCTCAGAGGTATCCCAACCAAGAGTGAGGGGTATTTATCACCAACTTCCTACCTGTGAACATCTGAGGGTGCCAGAACATCTCTAGGACTTCCAGCCGAGTACGCTCCCATGGCTAGAACAAAGCTCCCAGCAGCCTCTGGAGATAGAGGTGAAGGGTAGGGGACCTGGAAAGCCCATAGCCCGAGTTTCTGGTCACCTCAGGTACTGGTCACCAGCCCTGCTCCAGTCAGACAGTGGAGCATCTAACTTATCTTGTCATGTGTGACCTGCTTCCCTTTTGGGTCCCTCATCTCCCCACATCGGTGTGACCACCTCCTTCCTCCTCTTGGTACCACACGTTTCACTCAGCACAAGGCTTTGTATACAGCAAGCGCCCCATAGGTACTTGCTGGCCCATTCACTTCCCTCTCCTGGACTGTCCCTCAAGCTCTCTTTCCTCCCCTCATCTCTGAAGCCAGGCAGATGGGCCATCACCCTGTCAGAGGGACGACGCTGTGCAGACTGGACAATGTCATCAAGATAAATCAGCTTTGCCACGTGTGCCTTTTGAAAGGAGATAAAACATGATTTATCAAGACATTGGAGACGGCTTCTTTTCCTTGGGGGAAGATGTCACAGATTTGGTATTCCTGGCCTCTTTGCCTCCTACCCTTTTTTGGTTGCCTATCGCTTTATTGCCTGCATGCTGTGGGAGCATATGCGTACAGCCATGGGGATGGCATGTGAAAATAAACCTGTAGCATGAGGAGACCTGCTCTCAGGACTGACAAAACGACAGGATGCCCTGGGTCAGTGTTTCTGAGCCTCATCCCTCAAGATCTGGAGATCGCCCAGTCCCAGTGACGCCAGTGGTCAAGTGGTATCTCGCAGGAACCTGGAGGACTCATTTATGCAGCACAGCAAACCAAAGGAGAGACTATAGTAGGGACCTGCGCCCGCAGACCTGGCTCTGTCTTGAGCTCCTTTTGAAGGGAAATGAAACATGACTTATCCATTCTCCAAAAATAGCACTCCTGCCCTTTCTCATCCTGGCAAGGGACAGAAAGGAAAGGAAAAAGATGGCAGACAAAATCCCTCCCTCTCCAACGCCCCCCTCTCAAGGCTGGCCAAATCTCCGAGTCTGGTATCGCTGAGATGTGGGTACAGATACATATATCACATAAGATCACATACATAGATCACCTGATCCAGTTGCAGATGGACCCAGCAAAAACCAAATAGATAAGGAACAGTGAAGGCCTCCATATGGTGCAGAAGACTGGAAGAAGGGAGGGATGGGGGTGGGTGAGGTGGGGAGATAGGTGGGAGGGCCCCCACTCACACTGGTACAGGACCCCCACCTTGCCCCTCGTGCCCACCCCCTGCAAATGAGGCAGCCGTGCCTCTGTGCCCCTCCACAAGGCTCGTGGGTCTGCTGCTCAGGTGCAGAGTCAGAAGAGAGTTTCTGTACAAGCCATTTTCCCGGCTGACTTTTTGGAATCCCAACTGGGCTTCTCTCCTTCCCGCTGAAATCCCGACAGGAGCAACGTTTTCTTTTCTTGGGGCTTTGGCACAGGCAGCAGAGGGTAGGAGGGGGAAGGAGGGAGGGAAGATCTGGAAGGGATTCTATGGTCTTGATTTCTCTGTTAGGAATCCAAACCGCACTCGGAAAGCCAAACCGGTGACTGTATTAAAAGGGAGAGAGAAAAAAAGGAGGAGGAAAATCCCCATTAAGGAAGCCGAGACCACAGGGCATTGAAGGCCTCTTGTAAATGTAATTCAGCCCATTTACAGCTCCTGCCAGAGTCTTCAAAGCCATGCAGATGCTGCCCCAGAAATATGATAAGCGTTCATAAGGAAGATTACACACGGGGCATGAAACAGACCTCAGGACATAACTCACTCCTGAAAGTGGAGAAGAAAGCTGTTGAGCCTGACAGGGTCCAAGCACATAAGTATAGGTCCCTCTTGCTGCTGCTCTGGGCCGGGCTGAGAAGGTGGGACCAGCAGAAGGAGCAGGGGCCTTAGCAGGAGTCTTGGGTTCAAGTTCTACCTGGGCCACATGCTGGCTGCGTGACCTTGAAGCAGGTTCCTCCTCCACTGGGGCCTCTGAATTCTCATCTGGAGACCAAAGGGCTGGGGCTCCAAGGCTGCTCCCTCTAGAAGTCCTAAGATTTATACAGTGGGCGTGGCAGAATTGAGAAGGGCAGAGGATGGGCGAGACAAGTGGTAATAGTAGCCAAGTGCTGACTATGTGCTGGGCACATGCTAAGAGCTTTTCATTGGGTTCTCTCACTTAATCCTCACAACGACTTAGAAGCAAGTAATTTTATTATCCCTACTTTGCACAGGAGATGGTGGCTCATAGAGATTGTCCAAAGTCACACAGCTACTAAGTGGCTAAGTTGAGATTTCACCGTGGGATTTTGGAGCTCGTATAGTAAGAGGAAGACAGAAGGCAATGAATCCAGAGACTTCTCTGGGGTCCAATCAAGTAAGAGAGCCATGGTGAAGATTTAGGATTTTATTCTGTGTGTGATGGGAGCATTATTAACATCTCCTCCATGCTAGGTGCTGTGCTGTGGTCTGGGGATCAACCTCCTTGGGGGATGACTAGAACTATGTAAGCCATAACCACAGATGGTGGGACCCGCCATGTGCACCACGTAGAAGCAGTCCTCCCGAGGTCTCTGCCTCAGATACAAATGACCCAGTGAATGGACCAGCAAAGTGGGAAGGATAGGGGACCCAATGTCCAGTGGACTTTGGAAAGAAAGAGCTCCCTGAAACAGCAAACCGCCCTGTCCTTCTTGTCCCCCTACCCCTGCTCTGGTTGGACGGATGTCAGCCACAAGTCAGTGGGCATCACCTGAGGGAGATCAATCTCTGCTCCAGTCCCCTGTGTTGCCTGATTTCTCATCAGCAGTGTACTCTGAGCCAGGACACACAGCTGGGACCTTGACTCAGGAAGGTCCCCATGCTTGGTGGCAGAGGTATTTCTTCCCCCCACCCAGGATACCACGCATGTAATGAGGCATCTCAGTGGTACCTGATGGGTCTTAGGGATTGGCATTTGCTTCTGGAGAATGAACTGTTTCAAGAAGATGAGAGACGAGGGCATGGCTCAGCCATGAAGAGTCTGTAGCAATTTCCATGAACCACGTATGTGTTCTTTACAGATGGGCAATCACCCATTGTACAGGGGGTGATTTGAGAACATATGCTCCAGGAGTAATAGGAAAGGACTAGCCTCGGGACCTCTTTCAGTCTGTCCAAGCTGATGTATTCTTGGCAGCCTCTCCTCTTCAAGATTCACCGAGGGGATGTGAGCATGCATCTTCCTCAAAAGACCCCTTCTTCCTTATTTTTCTGCCATCTGGAATGCCACCCATCCATCCATCACTGTCTTAATGCTCCAGGTGCTAAGGACACCGCAAGGACAAGACAGACGGGGACCCTGTTCTCAAGGTGTTCACATTTAAATTGGGGATGGGATGTGCATGGAAAGGATACAGTATACAACGTTCATATCTAGTAAGCAGTTTGGTTACATATGTGTCTCCTCCCATCTCTAAGAAAGAATAAAAAGGGTGATGGGAAGGGGCATGCCTGGGGGGCTGGAGAATTCAGTTAGTGGTCAGGGAAGTTCAGTGGAGACTCTAAGGAGCGGGAACCAATCATGCAAAGCTCTGGGGCAGGAGCGCTCAGCCAGAGGCAACTACACAGCAAAGTTGAAAGACAGGAGAGAGGCTGTAGAGCTGTCCTGTAAGCCACAGAAAGGAGTTTGGTTTTCTTGGAAGTGCCTTGGGCTTCCTTCTCCATCCCTACACCTCCTCTATGAAGCCTTCCTTGAGTGCCTGTCGTGCCCTCCTTTGCCTGCCTCTAGGACCCTCTGGCAGTCACCCCACTCTTACCCCCGACCCCTGCTGTCCCAGAGAATTTGTCAGGGAGTCGTCATCCCAGGGCCCCCTCTCATGTTCCCAGGCGGTCCCCTGATACATGGCCCACCCCAGCCTCCCAGGGCACAGATGCTCCTAAGCCTCTCCCTTCAGTGCCATCCAGAGAACCTGGACCATCACAGAGGACTGGACTGGCCTAAGAAACAGGAGAGGCCACAGCAGGGCCCGGAGGCCCCAGACCACATGGTGCAGAGGCCTTGTTCTGCATGAACGATGCTCCCACCCAGCTATTTGGATCTGAGGACAAAAGGGAAGGGGTGCATTCGTCTCCCAGGGCAGCTGTAACAAATTACCATAAAGTTGGTGGCTAAAAACAACAGGAATATATTCTCCCCCAGGTCTGAGGCCAGAAGTCTGAAAGCGTCGGCGAGGCTATGCTGCCTCTGAAGGCTTTAGGGGACAATCCATCCTTGGCTCTTCCAGCTTTTGGTGGCTCCAGCCACTCCTTGGCTTGTGGCCACATCACTCTGGTCTTTGCCTCTGTCTTCACACGAGCTCCCCCCCTCTGCCTGTGTCTCAGATCCCCCTGGGTCTTTCTTCGATAAAGACACCTGCCTTCGGGTTCACGCTCACCCTAAATTCAGGATGATCTCACCTCCAGATCCTCAACTTAATTACATCTGCAAAGACCCTATTTCCAAATGAGGTCATATTCACAGGTTTGAGACATATTCACAGGATGTGGACATAGCTTTTGGGGGGCCGCTATTCAACCCACTACAGGGGGTTATGGCAATGTCTGCAGAGTTGGCCTGACTCATGACAGTCTTGTATCCCTAAGTAGACTGCAGTCGCCCTGAGGGCAGGGATAACTTTCTATACTCCCTCTGTCCCTGGCAATCCCTGATACTGAGCGAGTACCATAAATATGGGTGTTGTCTGCTACCCTCAGGGGTTTCGGAGGATTGTCTGGAGAGAGTGGGTGGAGAAACTCTGGAGCTGACAGTGAGCAGGGAAGCTCTGTGGATCAGAGAGGCGACTGAGGGGACAGGGGAGGGGGGCTCTCTGGCTCTGTCGCTGACGTGGCACCCAGCAGAGCCTCTTCTTCGCCAAACCAGTTTGGGGAGAGAAGATGAAAAGGTTACTGGAGGAGCCCCCACTCCCCTGCAAAAAGTGACATGTATGCATGCTTATGGGGTGTGGTATGGTCTGAATGTTTGAGCCCCTCAAAATTCATGTTGAAATCTTAATGCTCAAAGTGATGGTCTCGGAGGTGGAGCCTTTGGGGGGTAAGATGGTATTGGAGGCAGAGCCCTCACAAATGGGATTAGTGATTTTATAAAAGACACCCCCACAGACTCCCTGTGGTCCCCATCATGTGAGGACACAGTGATGAATCTGCAACCAGACCCCCATCCAAGCATGAGGGCACCTGATCTGACTTCCAGCTTCCAGAACTGTCGGAAATAAATTTCTGTTGCTTATCAGCCACCCAGTCTGTGTGTTTTTGTTATAGCAGCCCGACCAGACTAAGACAGAGTGATAAGACGCAGGCAATGCCTATGGGGAGGAAAAGGAATAATTAGCTCCTCGCCCCCCCACCATAGCTCTGGCTTAGAGTCTAGCATGGCAAGCGTCTGTGGGTTTGCCTGTGAGCATCTGCACTGCAGTGGCCTGAGTTTCTTCTGAAGAACAATCCCTCCTTCATTCTCAGGCTGTGTGATTTCAGCGGGGCTCATTTTACCCCAAACACATGGAGTTACCAATCAGTGTAGTCCAGCCACGGGCATGTGACCCAAGTTTGTCCAAGGAGGATCGGCCTGGAACTTTTGCTGGAACTACCAGAAAGAGAAGTACTTTTTCTACAGGGACTGCTCACTCTCACACTGTAAACCCCAAGTTGCTAGGAAGTATCTTTGCAAATCTCCACCACCATTTGGAAATAGCTTGTCTGGGAATGAAATTGCCAGGGAAGAAAGCAGAGCTGAGAGCCAGAGAGACCCACGATTTGGTCATCTACATCCAGCCGTGCCTGAAAACCATTACCCTTGGGAGTTTTTAATTATATGAGCCAATAAATTTCCCCATTTTTCTTACACCAGATTGAGATGGGTCTACTCCTTGTCACTGAGAGGTTCCTGACTAGTACATCTAGCCCTGCCATTTACTGTTGTGAGATACGGGACAAGTCACAACCTATTTGAATCTCGGTTTGCTCAAAATGCAAAATGGGCACAGTAATGCCTAACTCAAAGGATTACTGGGAGGAGTCAATGAACTGATGTACAAAATCATTTAACATGGAGCCCAGCCCATAACCAACGTTGAACAAATGGGATCTCTTATGAGCTGACAATTCCAGGTCAAGTAGGTGGGATAGCAGGGGATAGGGGTACAGCCTGGCCCTGCCCACCTCCTCACTGGCCACTCAGGATCTGAGCAATATAGTGTTTCCCTGGAACCCGAACCCAAGGCCAGACACTAGCTCCCTTCAGCCTGTAGCAACCTTTCCTGATTCGAACCTCCGCCCCCTAAAAACATTGTGTCTCCCACGCAGCTCCCATTTCTCTCCTTTGGGACGCTCTTCCATTAGTCCAATGCAGAGAGCAGAGAACAGAACACGCAACAGAGGCAGCGATTACTCACTCGACCCGGCCACCTGGGGGCGCTAGGATGACTCACACAGGTGAGCCTCTCGCTCGGCACTCTCCACCCCCTCTCCCATACGCTCAGGGAAACACACTTGAAAAAATCCACTGGGCTTTCTCACAGATGGAAACCTTAACTCCTGTTGCAGCCACAGCGTGCTTACAGTAGGAACCATCACATCCAGGAGAGGAAACTGATTTTCTAAATTGTGATTTGGAGGTTCCCATTCCCCGGTGCAGAGCCAGGCTTAAAGGAACAAAATCTTTCATTCCCCCACCCTCAGTGGGGCTCTGTAGGATCTATGGGTGTCTGCTAGAAAGAAAGCACCTAGTCCTAGCATATCAGAGGTTTTAATACATCTTTGCTGAGGCAAACAGAATTGAAGGCTTTTTGAGCATCCTTACAGAGCTATAACCAGAACAATTTTTTCCTTCCTTTAAAAAAAATTTTTTTAGTTTATTTATTTTTTGAGAGAGAGAGAGAGAGAGAGAGAGAGAAAACAGGGGAGGGGCAGAGAACGAGGGAAAGGGAGAATCCCAAGCAGGCTCCACACTGTCAGCGCAGAGCCTGATGTGGGGCTTGAATTCATGAACTGTGGGATCATGACCTGAGCTGAAATCAAGGGGTTGGATGCTTAACCAACTGAATCACCCAGGAGCCCCCCAACCTTTATTTTCAAAAAAATTTTTTGTTTTAGCTTTCCTTCCTTTTAAAGAAACAAACCTTTCTTTCTGAAGTATAATATACACACAGAAAAGTGCACGTACATGTGTATAGCTCAATGAATTTCATAAACAGAGCCCACCTAGGTAACCAGGGCCCAGGCCAAGAAATAGAATCGCCTGCACGCCAGGAGACCTTCACTACACCAGAGCAGATTTTAGGTGGGGTTTGTTAGTACTTCTGTACTAGTATGGATGTCCGAACCCTAGCCTGGGTGCTCTGTGTTGCAGAGAAGAGGGCACTGACACATTCATTGTTTCAGTGGTATTTACTTTTATTTTCTCTAGACTTACTACAAATTGAAGTTCACAGTGAGTCTGGATCCCTGGAACAAAGTCCCTTCTCTGTGAAATGTGAATACACTTGTATTAACTGTTGTCAACAAGGGTAAATGCTAACTGATGGCGTTAGCTTTGGGAAGAGCCGTGTTCAGATACAAAACCCTCGAGTTTGTCCGCTTGTTCTCCCTCGTTGTGAAGAATGCCCAGGGTGGGTCTTCAGCCCTGATACAGACTGGAGACACTTCATTAGTTATACGTTCTCACTTTGGATTACATACTGCCAGACGAGAGAAGCTCAGGTCTTAGGAATCACCTATAAGGAGCCGGCATCTAGGGACTCCCAATAGACAACAAATTAGGGAAGGATGTTGGCCACGATAGCACCATGGGTTGGCAGGGAATGTAGGCTGGCCCAGCCCCGCCCTGGGAGGTAGAGAGCATTGTGCTTGAGCTCTGATGTGCCAGCTAGCTCCAGGGAAGGGAGAGGATTAGGGATTAAACAGAACAGTGCTTAAAGTGGCCACACTGAGTACAAGTGCCATTTGGATGCCACTGGGGCTCCTTAAGCCATAGGCTGTGGTCTCATTCAGAGCTCAGCTTGGACACGGCTGAGCGCAGCCTGGAAAGTGCTTGGTAAAATGGTGTAATACATACACTAACGGTGGGCCAGGTGGCAAGAGCAGAGGGCATTGACCTTCTCAGCCACAGTCATGGTGATTTCACCTTCCAGCTGTGTTTTCCTATTCTTGGTCCAGTGGGAAGGTTACAAAAAATAAAAAATAAAAATCTAGGACCATTCATCTGCCAGCAGCAGGATCAGAGGGTGGGTTGCAGAGTTGAGAGCCTTTCGAACCCCTATGTCCCGGGTACATTAACAGGTTCGGGCATTAGCCTTCGCATCTGCCATGTGGGATTATAGGGCTGAGACGCGGAGTGGAAGCAGCACACGGACAAGCACAGCACACAGAGCTGTGCTCGCAGGAAGGGTCGGACACAAAGTGCCTGTTGTTACAGAGACGGGAGAGGCCAGATCGCTCCATTTTTGGCCAACAGCCCGTGAGTCGTACGGTGACCTTTTGTCTGTCTGACTCCCAGTCCATTTTCCACCCAGTAGCCTAAATAACATTCTTAAAATGAAACCTCGCTTAAACCTTTCAGTGACTTCCCAGCACACGGAGAATAAAACCCGAACTCTGTTCCGTGGCCCAAGAGGCCCTGCAGTGTCTGGCTCACGCCTCCCTCTGCGATTTGGTCATATCGTGCCAGCCATGCTGGGCTTCAGTTAGTACCACAGACACACCCAGGTCTCTCCCACTGCGGGGCCTGTGTGCATACCGTCCCCTCTCCTAGGACACAGTCCCCACGGCCCTTTGCACAGATACTGCCTTCCATACTTCAGATCAACGCATGGGGAGGCCTTGGCAGGCCACTCACAGGAAGGGGCCTCTCCGCCTCTCTCACAGCCATCTCAACTGTCTCCTCCCCAGAATTCACTGTCATATGTAATGGTCTCACCTCTTTGTATGATGTCTCATTTACTATTGTATCCTCAGGGCCCAGCACAAGGATGGGCACACAGTGGCCCCCAGTTGACATTTGCTGAATGGGTAAGTGTGTGTGCATTGACACCCTCTCACTCTAGACTGTCTCTCTCAAGTACACACTCACACAGACATGCCTCCCTGAGGGAACTAGCACATGTAGCTCACCCTGCCCATGCTGGGGGCTGCTGGCCCAAAGCCGGGCCGCTGCGGGGATGGGCTCGCCCTCCAGGACTCAGACAGAGTGGGGCCAGAGAGTGTGGTTAACTCAGAGCCCAGCATCAGGGCCAAGCTGTCCCCACCGTGGGGATGTGGGTGTGGCGGGCGTGGTGGGCAGTGGCTCAGCACCCTCCCTGCGAGAGCCAGGGAATAAAAGGCCCCATTCAGCCCCAGCTCCTCCCTGCTAGGGGAGGCTGCCCTTAGGAAAGGGGATGGTGGGATGCTGGGCAGAGCTTTCCGGCAGCCTCTCCCTGTGGCCTGGCCCATAGCAGGGGCCAGTGGTGGGGGGCAGGCCAGGGGTACTGGGCCTCCAGGGCACAGAGACACAACAGAAAGGCCCGGCCAGCCCAGGAGGCTGTGGACAGGCAGGGGCAGCCCTGGTCCCAAGGGTGATGCTGAAAGACACAGTTTACTTCTGACGGTCTGTAGCAGAGGAAAATTCCCAGGGTGGGGAGGCCCACTGGAAAACAGCCGCATGACCACAGGCCTGGCCGCACCAGCCAGAGGGAAGTTTGCCTGGCTCCCTCTGGGTGGACACAGTCCCCCAAAGACTGCCTTTCTTGAGCTTTGGCTCTGTTGGCAGAACTGAGCCCAGACAGTCAACTCTCTTCAGCAATCTCCCACCAACGCTTTCTGTGGCTCCCCGCCCTCCTTCGAGGGTGGTGAGAACAATACAAGCAATAGATAACGTGCAGCCAGGACCTGGTGTGTGGTAAGCACTGTGCTATGTATTTTATATTTATTCTTGTATTTGATCTCATGACAACCCATGATTTAGGTCCCGGGTACTGTTGTCATTCCCAGTTTATGGATGGGTAAACTGAAGTTTGGAAAAGTGACCTGAGTGACCTGCCCAAGGCCACAATATTAGTAAGTGGCAGAGCTGGAATTTATTGTGCCGTGGCCTCTTTCTTTAGGCTGTCTGGAAGGAACTAGGCTCTTAATGATTTTGCTCTATTCCTTCTTTTCTCTGTACCTTTTCTCTGTGTATCCTCTTGGCCTGCCTTCCCCAACAGCTACATCTTAACCCCAGCCCAACCCCATGAGCACGGTCCGCTGGCACCACTTACACACGCACTGATAATCCAGCCTCCTCGAATGCCAGTGCTGTGCTGGGCACTGGGGTGTGACAACGCACCATGCAGACATAGCCCCTGCTTCTCAGGGGCTGCAGTCCCTGTGGGCATTGTGCTGCAGCATGATCCGTCACAATGGGGACACACAGGAGGAAGGATGGGGCCTGAAACGTGGTGGGAATGAGCCAGGGCAAGGGAAGGGGAAAGAATGTTCCAGAAGGAGGGAAGAGCCTAAGCTCTTTGTCCAGAGATAACAGAAACCAGCTAAAGTAAAGTGAACGTGTTGGGAGGTTATGGGTATGGGTTACGAGTGGTACTAGATGAGACTGAATGGGTGACAAGGGTTTAATCCCACGGACCACACAGAGCAAAGCCAAGCCATTCAAGTTGTACTATTTCAGAAACACCTGAGTTCCTGAACCGTCAAGGCCAAGGACCACAGTTTTTAGCTGGGGGAGTGGGGAGGGTGGGGAATAGAGGCACCTTCAGCTCATTCTGAAGGACTTCTCCCTCAAACCTTAACCCTGAGAGTCAGGGATGGGAGGCGGGGACACACTTGGGCCTAGTCACTGGCGGGACACTCACAGAACAAGCTCAAGCTGTGTTCTCACCAGTGTTGACTGACAGCTACCAGTCCAAATGGATCCTGGGGTTAAAACCAGGAGATCCTGGAGGTCCTCATGTCCAGCCCCCTTACTCTCTGGGGTCAAGGCTGAGCTCAGAGAGGGTCATGGCTTGTTCAACTTCATACAGCAACTTAGCAGCCAGGCTGGGACTCAGCAGGGCAGTTGGCCTGACGGCTTGGTTCTGGGGTGGATTTTGTAGCTTTTGTACCTATAGGTTATGTTCCCCAGGGCCCCAAACTTGGCTATCTTTCCTACCTCTAATTTCTACCCCAATCCTAACCCCACAAGAGCTGCCACCATTGACACCATTTCGGAGGAGCCTGTGGTAGTCAGCCTCCAAGGTGGCCCCTGGGGACACGTATCTCAGGGTTCCTTACTTCACGCAGTCTCCTCTCACACCGTATAGGACTAACCTGTGAAGCAGTAGGACACTGGGTGTCCTCCCAGTGGACAGGGTGACTTCCATGACTAGGTTATAAAGGACATCACAGCCCCGTTCTTGTCTTGCTCTGAGATCATTCATGTTGCAGGAAGCTGGCCGCCATGTTGTAAGGACACTCAAGTGTCTTATGGAGAGGTGCATATGACAAGGACCTGAGGGCTCCTGACAGCAGCCAGCACCAGTCTGCCAGCCACATGAGCAAGCCATATTGCCCAGTGAGTCCCCAGTCACGCTTTGGGCCGACATCTGAACCATCACTTCACAAGAGATGTGGTATCAGAACTGTGCAGTTAAGCCATTCCTGAATTCCTGGCCTACAGAAACTCTGAGATAATAAATGTTGGCTATTGTTTTACGCTGCTCAATTGGGAGCAGGAGGACTTAATTTGTTCCACAACACTAGGTGACTGACCCAGGCCCAGCACTGTTCATGAGAGAGCCCCTGGGTTACCTGAATCAGACATAGTTAGGGTGTTCAGGCTGCTTTCTGAGAGGAGTGAGCTTTCTTTTCTTTTCTCTTACTTATATTTATGGTGTGCACATAGCAAAACGCTACATGATTGCTGGTTTATGTAAGAGCCAGCCTCACTTGCAAAGAACTTTGTAGGCACTAAGCAAATGCGGGTGTCATGCTAAAAAGGGCACGGGGATGAGGCTATGTGGAGAGGCTGGCACTGCTGGAGAATGAGGCATCAGAGCGAGCACGTTTTCTACCCGCCAAAATGCACAAGCTCCAGGCAGTTCTCCCAGGCAAACAAAATGCAGTGTGTACAAGGCAGAAATAATGGATGAGGACAAGGAGGGAGTGTACCTAACTCCTGCCAGACTGCCACACGGGCAATGTAAGAATCAAAACCCCACTTACATTTTAAAGCATTCTGGGCTTAGAAAGAACTCACAATCTTATTACATTACCCTTGTTGACTCAAGATAGGCAGTTCTGGTCCCATTCAGTCATTCACTTGACAAAGTTTGTTTAAGCAGCTACTTTATGTACCAGGTAACACTAGGCATAGGAGACATTTGGATCTTCCTTCCTTCCTCTCCTCTCTTCTTTCTTTCTTTCTTTCTCTCTAGGCATAGTAGACATATGGATCTCCCTTCCTCTCCTTTCTTCCTTCTTTCCTTTCTTCCTTATTATCATTATTTTTTTAATGTTTATTCATTTTGAGAATAAATTTTGAGAGAGAGAGAGAGAGAGTATGAGTGGAGGAGAGGCAGAGAGAGAAGGAGACACAGAATCTGAAGCCGGCTCCAGGCCGGCTTGGGGGGCCTGATGGGGGGCTGGAACTCACCAACCACGAGATCATGACCTGAGCTGAAGTTGGACGCTTAACTGAGCCACTCAGGCGCCCCTGTTTCTTTATTTAATGAGCATTTATATATGTTTACTATGTGTCAGGCACTGGTTTAAGCCCTTTGAAAATATTAATTCACTTACTCCTTAACAACAGCTCAACAAAGTAGATACCATTATTCTTTCCATTTAACAAGGAGATTGAAGTACACAGCTTAAGTTACTTGCCCAAGGCTAAACAGCTAGCAGGCAGCAACACAGGGATTGGCACTAGACTCCATCCTCTTAACCAAGGTAAGATCAGGCATGGTTCCTGTTATTCAAAACTCCAGTTTTAAAAATCCCCATGACCACAGAGGAAGAAAGCCCAGAGATACATTCTGAATTTCCCCAAGTCACACAGTGCTGAGCCTAAGAGCAAGGTCCAACTCCAGGCAGCATTACTTTAATCCACTGCATGTGTCTGTTCACAAAGCAGGTTTAGGAGAAGATAGGTGTGAAGGCAGTGAACAAGGAAGGCGTTTCTAGAGCCCAGAAAGAGACACGGTTTCTCTAGGCCCCACTAGCAAGTCTGGAGTATCCCGAGAGACCCCGAAATGAACAAAGCTCACTCACTGTCCAGGCCGTCATGATTTGTGACTGTCCGCTGCCTGCCGGTATTCATGTCTCCAGATATTTTGGGGGCAGTGTTATTTATAGACCACATTTCTATTTATATTTTCATTGAATTCCTGCTAGCTCTAGCTAGATTCCCCCCACCCCCACCAAAACCTAGAGAGAGGAGGATAAGAACTCTTTCTCACCAAGTAAGTCAGGGGTTCAAAGGTGAAGGTCAAAGTCTTGGCTGTGTGTGCAGTCTTTCAGCAGGAGCCCTTTGCAGGGAAGCATTCAAGACAAGGGGGCTTTCTGCACTTTCCAAAGGAAACGGGGGTGGGGGGAAGGGTACAAAGCTGGCCTTATACAGAGGAAGCCATATTCTGCCAATGCAGTGGGATTTGAGGTGGGCCTACAAGACCTCTATTTCCCTAAAATGTTTTCTCTTTTGTATGATATTTCATCATTAGCCATTTATCTCTTTGGTCTTAAAAGCAATTATATCACAAAATATTGAGACTATGAGAAAGCCCAGACAGCATCAAGTCCAATCCTAGTATTTCCCAGATGCTGAAACTCAGACTCAGAAATATCTAGGAACTGTTCTCATGCCCCCATGAGAACATATCTGAATGAATACACTGAAATCTACTACAATGCACAGAAGACCATCCCAATTTTGGAGGAAGAGCTGTCAGGAACAGTGAAGTAGGCTCAGAATTCCTCTCATACCAAGTTTTAGGAATGAGCAAGTTAAACCATGTGATGTTTCCTAAGGTTCTATTTGGTGCCCCAAATGAAAACTTTCTGGTTTTGGGGCCACATAGAGAAATAAAGGTAAAGCAGGATTTCTTTCTTCCTCATTTTTAGTCCCTTGTTGAAATGTGGTTTACTGAACTGTGATGACTGTTGCTACATGGTTACTTTATGGGTATGTGTTTACAAAGCCTGCAATTATTCCCTTCTGGGAACTATGCCTGCAATTCCAGTGTTGGCCACTAGGTGGCTGGCTAAACTTGGGTAGGTTAAGTGAAAGGTAGCAGAAAATAATGTAATCTAGGCAAGACCTTTACTGTAGGAATGTGAGACTTTATTAAGTGTCCAAAAAAGCACAAAGCTGAACAACCTCTAATTGATAAAACCATGCAAAACTTGAAATGTAGTTTAAAGGAATGCAAACACTCTGGTATAGGTAGTTTCCTCACCATTTCATATACCAAACTTCCAGGCAGTACATCTTTAGTCAAGCTCACTCTGAAGCAAGCACAGCAAGGACATAGAGAATAGTGAGTGGTCAAGAGCTTGAAAGTGGAAGGACCTGGGTTTGAATCCCAGCCCTGCCTCTTACTAGTTGAGTGGCCATGGGCAGTTATGCACCCCTTCCAGCCCATGACTCTTCATATGTAAAGTGGAGTACTGTCATTAAATGAGGCAATATAAGCACATGAAACACTCTGCATGATATCTGGCAAAAGTTATACTTAAATGATAGCTATAAAGCTTAGGGAAGAATCTTTCCTTTATAATCATTTAACCTGCTAAATGTTCTAAGCTGCACACAGTTTCTCAGGAAGCTGTTTCCAACCTTTCCCCTACAGCCAATTCCACCTGCTAGTAAGAGAGAACAACTCTGCCAACCACATAGGCCTTACTTAAGCCATCGTCACCAATTAGCTACTATTAAAGTTGTAAATTCATTTTTCAGATCAGAAAGCAGTAGCTGGGAGTAAAAACCTTGCCAAGCAGAGAAGGCACCAAGTTACCAATCACTCACTCACCGCAGCCCTCCTCCTTTGGTTCCCTTATTTTGGAGCTTAGGTTTGCAATAATTGTTTTATACAGAAGAACAAAACACGCTCCTTTTAAAAATCAGGGTGTTTTTTGTTTTTTTGGTCTTAACCCTTTTGCCAGAGACTTCTTAAAAAGGACCCAAGCATATTCCTGCTTCTAACTGTGCAATATAACTGGACAGACAGACTTTAGACATGCTTGTGCCGTGCTATCTTCAAAACTGCAGGGGATTCACAGGCCAGTCTCCCCCTCCACCAATCCAGACAGTCTTCTGAAATAAAAACCTCAGCAATCTTCTTGGCCCCAAACTTCATCCCATCTTGGAAGGGTGGGGACTTACTTATAGCTGATGAGGGAGTGTGACTGGGGCCCAAGTGTCCTCTAGGTTAGACTGGTGGTGGGGGACAGAGGCCGTGTGGTGACTTACGCCCCCATCCCACAGGGTGCCAGAAACAGGTGGGCAACTCAGGTCTGCATAGCTCTCACCAACTAATTTGTGTGAAACCTGGGTCAGAAATTAATTCACCCAGGCAGGGTCAGTGATTTATATTACGTGGATGGACTGAACATAACCATACACCAAGGAAGTCCTGAGGACAGAGTCAGTCAGACAGCCTATGGAAGGGCTTCCCTGAACCTTAAAACGGTGCTTCTCAAACTTTCCTGTGCACGTCGGCACACCGCAGACTGTGATTTAGTGTGTCTGGGGTGGGGCCAAGACTGCATTTCTAACAAGCTCTCAGATGATGTTCGTGCTAGTCACCTATGAACCAAATTCTGAGCAGCAGACCTTGAAACGCACAAGACTGCAGGCAAGACTTCACTCCTGGAAAGGCTCCAAGAGACAGCTCACCCTTTTGTGTCGAGCTCCATACCAATACTCACCAAATCATCACCATGTATTAAATGCTTACTGTGTGCTTAACAGATAACATTTCATTCAATGCTCTCAACAGCCCTGGGGGGATTTCATAGATGAGGATGCTGAGGAGGTGCAGGGATGCTGAGTAAAGCTGGCCCAGGGTCAGGCAGCTCCTGGGAGGCTGAGCAGGGATTTGACTCCAGTTCATCTAGCTCTAAGGCCTCCAGTGCTGAAAGGTGACGCTTACCCATCTCCGCCGCAAAAAAAGCGCAGTTTCAAGTTCAGACAGCTAGTGCCAAGTAGAAAGCCCCGGTGTGAATTGTGCATCTCGATCTGTGTGAGCCCAAGGCCAGGTTCAGATCTGTCAGAACCACCATGCTGCTCTAGGGCTGGTAGAGCTGTGGAGTCACACGGCTTCTTTGGCAACATAGCTTTGGAAATTCTTCCCGGGATGTGCCCTGATTCATTCTCTCTAAGTTCAGTGAAATCTGGCCCTTCTGCTCTGGCTGGGGAGAAACAGACGGAGCCCCTCTCCCTCGGACACTGCCCCTGACGGGTAGAGAGGAGCTAGAGCTGCCAGCCAAGCCCACCCGCCCCACGCACTTCCTTCTCGGCCTTCTGAAGGAGGATTCAGGGGAACAGACTCCATCCTCAGGCCATGCCAGTCCCTCCGGCCCACTGTGGTCTGGAGGCCAGGCGGCCTGGCGTCTGGGGGCCCCTCAGCGGACATCAGCCCTTGGAACTGTGCAGGTGAAGCTAGCGACCATACTGCTCGAAGCCAGACAGCCTCTGGATGAATGGTGCGTCAGTTCATAAGCGGCTGGGGACGCTCCAAGGGTCAGCTCAATTCCTGCCAGGGAAGAGCTCTGGCTTGGGGCTCTGTCCCTGGGCCTGGGTCCAGTTGGGGGTGACCCTGGTGAACAGTGGAAGGGTTGGGCCAGGGATACTGTGGAGATGTGCCACCTCTGAAGAAGGAGGGGCCCCGAGCTCCCCGTCAATGGACCTCAGTGTTCTCCCTCCTCCACCACCACCCACTGATCCCCCTCTTACCCCCCACTGAATCCAAGACCCAGAAACCAGAGTGTCTAGTGCCCAGAGGCTCCTGGGGAGGGAGGCTGGTGGCAAGCACTTTCATATGTGCCGAAGGCTTCAGCCATCTCGGGATAGAGGGAGGACATCGTTCCCCTTCCCTCCCAGGGGTCAAGTCCAAGATGGGGGTGTGGGGAGGGGGCTGGGAAGCACCAGGTCTGCCATCTTGGCCAGGGTTGCCCTCAGCAGAACCATGGGCATCATCACCCTCCACTTCCCCCTCACCCCCGGACTTCAGCAAGGCCTCTCGGACGTTCCTCTAAAACAGATCTCAGACCGACTTCTCTCCACAGCATCGTCCAGCCTAGACCAAGCCGCCCTCCTTTCTCACCTGTGCCGCGTCCCCCTCCAGCTGGGCGCCCCGGCCCTTCCAGTCTCAGACACACATCTGCTGAGGGATCCTTTCAAAACAGAAATCTGATCATGTGGCCCCTCAGCCTAAAACCTTTCAGGGACTTTCCACCGCACAGGACAGATCCTCACCCCTCAGCACGCCCGTGACAACGGCCCATGGGCCTGTGTGGCAGCCACACTGAAAGCTCATGCGGCCTCATCGGCCAGGCTTCTCACGGCACCACCAGGGGCCCAGAACCTTCTTCCTTCTCCCGCCTCAGTTGCCCTCCTCTTCTCACCTCTGTCACACCTGGGCTCAGGGAACTGTGTATTTACTGACAGTGCCCTTCCCAGGTCACAGAGTCCTCTCAAAGCACAGAGTGAAGGTATCTGACCCTTGTCAAAAAACACTTAGGCATCAGCTAAGGAGATGATTTATTTTCACGGGGAAAGATGAGGAATGTCACAGCCACCTGAAATCACTGGCATGTGGTGATCCTGCCAACATGCAAGGAGATTCCTGGTTGTTCTGGTTTAACGTCTTCCATCCTGTGCCTCAGCGACTCGCAAGAGAGGCACCTGAGCCCAGCATCGGACTCCCAGGTCCGGGCACATTTTACTGCACGTGGAATTAAATGGACTGACTGGCCCATGGAGAGAGACACATTTCTGCTTAGATCGGAGGCCTCTTGAAGCAGGTTCCAGGCCATTCAGGGCTGAGGGTTTGGGGTGGGTATTCGGGAGGTCGATTCCCTTCTGGAATTATCTCTGGACAAGGAAGACAAGTTGTAACAAAGGAGACTGACCCTTTCCCTGGTCTTGAAATGTGGGGATGACACAGGGGAACAGCTGAGGGACCTGATCCACATGCACTTTTGAAAGCCACCTTCCAGTGGCTGCCTGCTCTGCAAAGCCCCTTATTCCCAAGGAGCCCTGGCAGCTCTGGAGCTGAGAGCCTGCGAAGCTGGTGGCCCTGCCGTGTTATCATGGCGATGGGGCCAGGGCTGCTCAGGCTCCTCCCCGCCTCTCAGCCCAGATCAGCCAGCTGGCTTGTCAACTCCTCAGAAACTGGCTCCTTACAACCTCAAGTTACCACGGGCAAGGAGCAATAAGAGGTGCACCAGGGCTGAGAGGCGGTGGGCAGAGCTGAGTCAGCACAGGGAGGGAGGGAGGGCAGGCAGGGGGCAGAGCAGAGGAGACCCCACAGCTGTGTCCTGCTGCAAAGCCGTCTGGAGGAGAGGCAGGTGCACAGCACCAGAACTTCTCCCCTTGAGCCCACACAGCACTTGCTCTGCACTAACTGTGTGGACCGCCATAGCAAAGTGTCATTAACCCATTGGACAGATGAGGAAACTGAGCCTGGACGCCGTGCGCCTGGGCCAGAGTCGCACAGGTTATGCAAGCTTATGGCACGTCTTCTTCCTGGGCAGCTCTGCCACAGGAGACACGCTTTGGAACTTGTTCCCACAGCTCCTGTCAGCCCAGCTCGCTGTGGTGACTCTGTCCCCCTACATTCCCCACATGCCTCACACGCTTCTTGCTGTTCTTCAATCACATGCCTTCAGTTGCACTTGGGTCACTGACCTTGCTGTCCCCTTAGCCTGGTGTCCGTGGCCCTGATCTTCCCGTGTCACCTCTGCAAAGAGGCCCTTTTGACCACTAACCTCAAAGGCCCCAAATCACAAGACCTCGTCATTTTTCTTCCTGACACTTATCGCTACTGGGAATTGCTCATTTATTTGTTTGCTTTCTGACTCCCTACTGGAAGGTGAACTTCCCGAGAGCAGAGACCGGCCTACCTTGTTCTCAGCTGCATCACCAGTGCCTCCAGCTAGGCCTTGGAACACAGTAGGTGCTCAAGAAATACCTACGGCAGGAATGAACGGATGCAGCTCTTTCTCATAGTATTCAGAACCAGCGCCAACGGCAGGCCCCGCGAACCACCCACCCCAGATTACAGAGTGAGAGAATGACTTTTGGGGGGGTGGGGGCAGTAATTACAGCGAGAGAGGACCCAGCACTTCCCAGAGGAAAGCCACTTTTATAACAGTACACAGTGCCTCTTAGGCCTATAATCTTGTCCATCTTCTTGAAACCCTGGCATTACCAGCAGACCCTATTTTCCCTTCTCTATCACATAGAAGGTTTGTCTTTTCCTGCCACCCAGGTCAGCAGTCAGGCTCATAAGCTTCTCGGGCCCTCTCCCCTGGGGGTGCAGTGTCTGCCAGAGTCTGTGGGACGCTGCCTCCCTCCTGGCTTCCAAGGCCCTGTGGGGAGGGCTTTCTCAGGCTGGTGCCCCGTGCAGACACACAGAAATGCCTACAGCCCAGGGAGAGAGCCCACTCTACCCCTCGCCACAGCCAAGGACCAGCTCTAGCCGAAGACATCCCATCCCCCTGCTTCCTTCTGTGTTTGAACAAACACCGGATCTGCAGGGCCCTGGGGGGCAGGGAGAGGAAGGCCCCAGAGACCGTGCCTGCAATTCACCCAGCACCCTCGTGCACCGTGGCTCCAAACTGCCTCTTCATTAAGGAGCCGGTATGTAAACTGGTGAGCCAGTACAAAAGAGCCGAGCCTGCCTGCTGTCTAAAAATACACCCCTCTAAGCTCAGAAGATAACAAGGCTGGCGGCGCCTACTTTGATTACGGCTCACTTTTCTTCCTCAGCTATCCAGCTTCTCCAGGATCTATCAGCCCAGGAGCACTGACAGCTATAGCTGAGACTAACTCGGCTATTAGGAGGAAGGGGCTTTCTAGAAGCTCAGAGGCCCAGTCCCAGCCAGCACGGAGACACAGATGGCTTGTGAGTGGGAGGAAACCTGCAGAGTGAGTTCACCGCTTTCTGCTCCACCGCCCGGCTTCTGAAGCCCCTCGATCCCTGGTCACAGTTGTTTGCTTTTTACATCAGCAGCTATACCGTCTACTTCGCTCTGTAATGACCATTTCCTCCCAGGGAGCCTTCTTGGACTGACAAACTCAGGATACACAGGAAATCTACTCCAATCCCAGGATGGGCAACAGGAGATGGATTTTCCATAACAGTCTTTTAACACAAGGCAGAAAGTTCCATGTAAACAGTAGGCTGCCCTGAGAGGCTGCTGAGCCCACCACGCTTGGCCCAATGTCCTAAAGAACATCACTTCTTTCCACCCCTCCAAAAAGCAGGAGACCCCAGAAAGCAACACGCTTGTGAGATCATCTCCCTGGCGCTCCTGCATTTCTGCATGTCTGAACAACAGGGCACTAGCTGCCTTTTGTTCTGGATTATCTTTTCAAAGGTGTTTGTAAAGAAACAGATTAGAGGACAGAGGTAGCGTCTTGTTCTGGAGTAAATAGCAGGTTTGCATAAAGCCTTGGGACACAGGGTAGGTTTGCTTACTGCCCGCTATAAGAGATGGGGGCTCCCTGAGATCTGGCTTCCTCTCCTATCATGTAACCCCCAGGCATTCATCTGGGCACACAAGTCACCCCCCCCCAGGACCTGGAGACAGTGGGAACTGATGCAAATGTGCCATAATAAAGTCTTTTGCCTGACGCGAGAGCCTCATATTTTCTGCCAGCCTCCAGGAAAGCAGGGGAAACTAACGATTTGGCTTGCAAATAGGACCAAATCTTGGCTCTTTCACAGTTCTTGAGCAAAGTTCTTCTGCTCCTCCTGGGGTCAATGCTGCTGCCCAGTCCCCATGATCCAGGTCTGCCCTGTGTCCAGCAACCTCAGAAGGAGCCCCAAGTTATCCCAATATATGAAAACCATGGAAAGAAGAATTTCTTTCCAAAAAAGGGGTGCCTGCTTTGCCAAAGGATTGATTCCACCATGACTCTTTTAAATAGAATAGTATTTAGGACATCCGAAAGATGATGTGATTTGTCCCACAGAACTAAATTTGCAGAAATTCTCAGGAATATGCCTTAGTGTAAAACAACATTCACCTCTGCTTTCCGTTTGGAGGTAGGAATGCCAAGAGGTCAGGCCTGGGAGTAGAGATTCTCAGGGACTTTTTTTTTTCTTTAATTTTTGAGAGACAGAGAGAGACAAAGCACAAGCGGGGGAGGGGCAGAGAGAGAAAGAGGAGACACAGAATCTGAAGCAGGCTCTAGGCTCCAAGCTGCCAGCACAGAGCCCAATGCAGGGCTCGAACTCATGAACCGTGAGATCATGACCTGAACTGAAGTTGGACACTTAACCGACTGAGCCACCCAGGCACTCTGGCTCAGGGACTATTGTCAACCACTGCCTCCTTCTGAAAGACCAGCTGGCATGCCTGCCCACTAGCACTCACCAACCCCTTATAATAAAATCCTTTGCTCAGGTCTGTACCTTCGGGAACTGACTCCTGCCAATATCAATTTCCTGGCTTTGATAATGCACTGCACTTACACAAGACATTGCCACTGGGGGAAGGGGGCAACGGGTACACCCCTTGGTGGCTGTGTGATGGTAGAAGGTGATTTGACTTCTCCTTAAACTGGGAACAAGGTCACCAACCCTGCAGTTGTGGTGGTGGAACTGGAGGGGAGGAATGTGGGGTGCCTAGTAGTTTTGTGACATCTTGTGAGTCTATTTCAAAATAAAAAGTTTTAAAAATGCTGTGTCTTAGGAAAACCAAACAGGTAATCTTGGGAGACTCATAATTAAATGAAGACAGTGCTCTGAAAGCCTTGGGGCTATCCTGTTTGTAACTGTACTGAAATAACAATAAAGTAAACTGTTTAAGTGTGAAAAAAAAAATCAATTACTCAGCTGCAGTGACCTCAGGACATTCAATAGAATGAGTGCACTTACAGGTCACCTGAGTCCCCATGAGGTTCAGGTCAGTCTCTGCCCCATGTAGTGCACTTCTGAAGCACAAGACAGTGATGGCAGCTGGAGGGACCGCTGCGGTGCTGGGTCCTTGGGCAGAAACTCCCAGGTCCCTAGTCTGGGGGATATGGAAGCAACAAAGTGGGTGGGGAAAGCTTTCAGCTGAGGCTGGCTGGGGCAACTCCCCCCTGCCCAAGGAAGATCCAGGGCAAGGCGGGAAGGAGACCAGCTCTACTACTTAATGGCTAAGTGGTAGGGGAAACTGAGCTGACTTCTCCCTAAAATGGGATTGTGTCCCCATACCGTGCAGTGAGGACTGGAGAAAAGGGTTGTAGAGTGCCCAGCACAAGGCCAGACACACAGATGGAGCTCAATAAAACGTATCCATACACAAGGGAGAATGTCCAATTTGTGATCAACCAATGAGTCTTAAGTTTTTTTTTTAAGTTTACTTATTTGGGGAGAGAGAGCACAAGCAGGGGATGGGCAGAGAGAGAGGGAGAGAGAGAATCCCAAGCAGGTTCCACACTGTCAGCACACAGCCCAATGTGGGGCTCAATCTCACGAATCGTGAGATCATAACCTGTGCCGAAATCAAGAGTTAGACGCTCAACCGACTGAACCACCCAGGGGCCCCCAACCAATAAGTCGTAATAAAGCACACACTCTGTGTCCGGCCCCGTGACAGAAACGTGAGAGAAGGAGATAGGGGCCTTGTCTCAAAGGGAGGCCTCAAAGGTCAGTGAAAACAGGTGGGGGTATCTCCCTCACTCTCACCTAATGTGGGGTTTGGAGGCCCAGGCATGACTGGAGAGATTCCTTGCCCTTCACGCCTACACTCACCCCCCAGGGCATCAGGCCCTGGCATAATTCTCTACCTCTTCCTGCCTGAAAAACCCCCTGGACTTTCTTCCCGGAGATGCCTGGCTGGAGAACCCCCTGTCCCACCCGGTCAGAACTTCTCCATGTTCCTCCTGTGGGCTCTGCAGGCCTCACAAACACACCCATGGGCCAGGGCATAGTGGGTCTTCATCCCTAGGCCCAGAAAGCAGGTTCCCGAGCCAGGGAAACAAGTGGGTTGTGGACAGTTCCCCTACAAACCCAGATCCAGGATTTGATGGGTATGCAAACGTCAGAGCACTGGCTCTCCATCATGACCTTGTTGGCCCTGCTCCCAGCCACCCTCCCGCTAACCCGACTCCAGCAGCAGCAGCAGCAGCAGCAGCAGCGGTGCAGGACAGATTTCTGGGATCAGGCCTCTGCCTCTGGCCGCAGAAGCCCCAGACCCTCACCACTCTTCAAAGCCACAGGCCATACACCAACCAGACACACCACAAACCTGCGTCCTAGATCCTGAGATTTATGGCTCATGTGTGGGTTTGTAGTTTGTTTGTTTGTCTGTTGGTTGCTAGGATCTGACTGGCAGCCGAGGGGGCTTGTTAACCATGTGAAGCCATGGATTCCCTCTCTTCTGTCAATTCCCATGCTTTGTCTATCACTTCCACCAGCCAGTCAAACTTCTAGGAGCCCCCTGGGCCCAGGCATGACAAAGCAAAGAAGCTGGCTAGTGCTCCAAACACATGCCCCAGCCCCATGTCTTGGCACCTGGGAAGCTAAAATCGAGACTGTTCTGGAGATAATCGGTGCTCTCTGCTTTCTCCCCTTGGGTGTTCTTGCTCTGAATAAGGGCTGGCAGAGTGCTCCCGAGGCTGGCTGCTAAGCCTCCTGAGGGTTGTGAGAGTGAAGGCGGCTGGGGTGTGGGACTCAGGTTCTGCTGAGTCACGCTGCCAGGGCTGAGCCCGAGGGAGTCAGCAGGTGACCTTGGCTGCCCTCCCTGCCCTTCAGGGGCAGGGAAATAGAAACAGAGACTTAACTGGTGTCGATAATACAGCAGATGCTGGCCCCTGCCCACAACCCTCTTACTCATCATCCCTCACTGCTGTGGGTGTTCACTGCTGGGGGCTCACAGCTGACCCTTCTCCAGAGTCATGTTCCCTGCCCTCAGCCCTCAGGGGCCACCTTGCCCCGACTCCACCACCTCTCAGGAAGGGAGGCCTCCGGAAAACGGATGACCTACGGGGAGTATAGAAGTAGTCTCCTACACTGGGATAATGCCATGCCATTCACCTTGGGTTTCTTCCCCTGCCCTGTCCTGCTTCTCTCACTGCCTTGGGACGTGCACCTGAGAAGGGCCCTCAAAGTCACCTGTGGAAGCATCCTCATCTCAGGCTCTACTTTTAGGGAACCTGACCTAAGACAGGAAACATTCTGCACTGCCCTCTCTTCCCCTCTCCTCCGGGGTTTGGGGCAGGTTGGGGACCCTCATGTCACATGGCCCTCCCTAGCTTGGTTCCGATTGCATTGGCTTCTTTCTCCTTCCTGTCCAAGTGAAGGAGTAGAGTACGAAAGGGTTAGGTAGTTTCTCATGGGCAGGGGGGAACCAGGCACAGCCCTGGGAGTCCCAGGGTAGGATTCCGCACGGCCGGTGACGCCCATTCCGAAGTCCCGGAAAGCGAGTGAACGAGAGAGAAGCATCGGAGAGGAAAGCCCACTGTGGGCAGAGAGAAAAGCAGCAAAACGGGGAAGACAAGTTCCTTTGGATGCGATGGAGGCCAGTCAACCTCATTCTTCTCTACAATATCACCCACTCTGCGCAGGTCCCATCATGTGGGGGCCCGAAGGGGTCCTCTGCTGGCCTTTTCCAGGAATTGGGGGTGGCCATGGTGGCAGGTGACTTTCTTTATTAACAGCTGCCATTTGCTTAGCACTTACTATGGGACAGGCACCATGCAAAGTGCTGCCCATGAATTCGTTTACCCTCACCACAATCCTTTGAAGAGGAAAATGAAGTTCAGAGAGAGCCTCAGTGCCACAGCGGCTGTGGGTGATCCTCTCCTGGGGTGGCTGATGGGGCCTGAGGTCAGAGATAAGGCTCTGGTGCTGGTTATACCTCCTGCTGTGCGGTCTGTGTGAGTCTATTAGCCTCCCTTGGCCTCAGTTCCCTAGTCAGTAAAATGGGGATAATAACCTCACTGGGAGGAGCAAATGAGACCACACATGTGAGTGTGCTGTGTGAAACGCTAGGTGAGTGTCAGGAATTGGCAATAATAGGGTCCTGCGAGAGGCTAGCCACAGTTCTAAGCCCCTGAAATGTATGAACTCAGTCTATCCTGGCAACAGCCCCATGAAGTAGACACTACTCTCATCCCTATTCTCCAAATGAGAAAGCTGAGGCATATAAAGAAGTTAATGCATTTGACAACTGATAGAGCCAGACTCTGGAGGGGAAGGTCAGGTAGGCAGCGGGATTCCCCAGATGTCGGACTTTGGTAGCGGCAGGACAGAAGTCTTGCACTTCCCCCCACCCTCCAAGCCACCCATCCTTGGAGGTCAGCTCCAGGCCCCCCTCCTTTGGAGGGGCTTTGCTCCTTCCTCACCTGCACAATGACACTCTCCAAACACACTCGGAGCCATGCCACGCGCGAGAGGGTCACCTCCTGCCTGCACTGGTTCCTTGATTAGGGAGCAGACCCTGCCTCTCTCTCTCTTAGTAGCTTGAAGATTCCTTAGATGAAGGCAACACATCTCCATCTTCCCCTGACTCGCCAGGCCATCCCAGCCCCTAGCCCCAGGTACTTATTCCTGGGCCTGGCATAGGCTGAGCCCCTCATAAACACTCGCAGACAAATGATGACGAGGAGGTATTTCCCTGGAGCACTGGCCACCAGTGGGAGAAAAAGCCCATCCTTTGAGGAAACATGCAGCTTTCATGCCCCAAGGCCAAGTCCACCTCCAATACGAGGGCACCGCCCTGGCCTCCTGTTGGCTTTGGGACGCTTGTGTCCACAGCATCCTAGCTGGGCTCCCAGGTCCTTGGTGGGCAGAGCATCTGGACGGTACTGGAGCAACATCCAAGGTCATACAAACCTGGGTGTTGGACATTCCAAATTCCCTCAGGACTCAGTGCAAAGGCAGGTAGAGCATGAAAGTTCCCCCACACCCCATTAACTCCTCAGCCAGTGACAGAGAAGCAGTCCTCGGCCTCCACAGAAGAGGCCTAAGGGTGAGATTCTCTATACCCTACTCAATGGTTCCAGTCTTGCCCAAACCATGAGATGTGGAAGGGCAGTTCTTCCCCAGAGCTAAATCGATTCTTCCCAGTTTTAGCATGATCTGGTATTTTGCTGCTTTAGCAGATGCGGGTGTGTAAGAAGCACCTTTCAGGGAGGACCCACTCTCTGAGGGCGGTGCCCCCGCATGTGTTTTCAAGTCACCGAGCAGGTGCTGAAGACGGGCTGACGGGGTGTCAGACAGTAATGAGACAGACACCCTGCTTATTGCAAAGGTCCCACTGATTGCCATTGCCGGGGCCCAACAGTAATGGGGGCGAAGCCCACTGTAACCCAGCCCTGCTCACTGGCCTGGGGAAAGGCAGAGGATCGATCTAGAGTCAGGTTCAGGGCAAAGAGCCCAGACTGGAGCAGAAGACTCAGCTCTGCCACTTTTATGAGGTGTTACTTAACATCTCTGATCCCTAACATCTACATCCCTCAAGCAGAAATCAGAATATACAACCCCAGTATGGAGATTTGTGTACAGTATCAAAAAAAGCACTTTGTAAGCTATACATTGTATAGCAATTTAAGACATCACAACAATAGCAGATTACAACACATCTGGGAAGCTTCCCTCTAAATTATACATAATCAATTACCTTAAGCACGTTCCCAAATGGTGTAGTGGTTAAGACCAGGGTTCAAATCCTGGCTCTGCCAACTCATAGGCTGTGTTATGCAACCTCTTGGAGCCGCGGCTGGCTAAAGTGCCAGGAGGACTCAAGATCGGACATGCTTAAATTAAAGGTCTCTATGATTACAATGGGATTAGTGAAAAGAGTTCAGCCTGGAGTTCTTCATCCTCTCATTGAAGACGTGATCTGTTTGTGCTTTCTGGAAAGAGGAAAGCAAAGTCCCAGAACCTAAGAAATTCCTTAGAAGTTGCATGGCCTGGAGCCTATAGAGGTGGCCTGGGAACGGTGGGAGACGTCCCTGTAGTCCAGTGGCCTTCACATTCCGGGGCTTCCCATCTTCTGGGGAGTTATTAGTATGAAGATTCCTAGGCTCACCCTGCCCAGAATTTCCGGCTTAGTAGTCAGCTTTTTCTTTTCTTTCTTTTTTTTAAAAATGTTTATTTATTTATTTTGAGAGAGAGACAGAGAGAGAGAGAGAACGAGTGTGTGCATGCGAGCAGGGGAAGGGCAGAGAGAGAAGGAGAGAGACAATCCCAAGCCCTGACTCAGGGCTCAATCTCACAAACCGTGAGATCACAACCTGAGCCCAAATCAAGAGTCGGATGCTTAACCGACTGAGCTACCCAAGTGCTCCGTAGCCAGTCTTTTCTTGGCCTAAGAAATACTTCTCCCCAGGTTGCCTCCCATTCCAGCAGCGGGGCCATCCAAAGCTTACCTGGAAGGAAGGGGATGATTCTCTGCTTGGGGTCCTTCTGGCCACCTTCAATGGGAAACTTATCCAAAAGCTGCATCTGAGAAGCCAAATAGAGGTACAGGATTCAGAAGACTGGAAGAGGCCTCAGAGTCCCTTCCCCACTCCACTCCACCGGCTCCAGGGCCCCCACTGCCCTCGCACGGATGAGTGACACCTCAATCCCTTATTTCACAGACGATTGATAAACCACATGGGGCATGAGAGAGAGGAGGCCAGAGCTCTCTATGCATCAAAGGGGTGTCTGAACAGTCTCAAGGAGGCATTGGGGCATAGAGGGATGTTTCTGGAGATGCCCCCTCATGAGACGAGCATAGAGACCAGCAGGCTTTCTAGGCCAGGCTGCAGGTGGAGTTTCCAGAGCCTTCCTTGGGTCCAGCTTCTTTCATACATTATCTACTGGGTGAGCCCGTTAGCCACTAGCCATCTCAAACCCTCCTGGGCCAGGACAGGGGAAGGCCCCACCTGATACTTCAGACAGACCACCCACCTTCCAGAGCCGCTCACAGAAACAGACTCAGATGTTATTTTAATTATAAAACCAAACCCAGCCCGTCGCCCCCACCGCTGTAAGACCCCCTCCTCCATTTCCTACCTTCCCACCCTGAGATTGCTGCTGTTTTTCCAGGGACAGACCCACCGGAAGAGTTTCCAGCGTTCTGTAGGAACAGCTACTTTTTTCTTCAGCTATTCTGGGCTGAAATTCTGCATAAACTGGAAAAACATACAGGAGACAGGATGGACGAGGCCACAGCCCCTGTGTGTGTGATTAATCTTCCTTCCAAGGCACAGGCTGAAGCAGAAGGACCAGGGCAGGATCTAGCCCTGCTGCCCCAGCTGTGTGACCCTGGGCAAGGCATGGAAGCCTGGTCAGAAGGGCTTCAGGCCCCTCCTTGGTCAAATGAGGAAGATCGGTCACATGATATCCGAAGTCCATTCCTTCCTTCAGATATTTATTGAGCACCTACTTAGAGCATTCAACACCAAAAAAGTGGCCATAAAGGAAAGCAACAAAGTCCCTGCTTTCAGAGAGTTTACATTCTAGTGGAGGGGGACAAACAGTAAACAAATAAATATGCATCGATAAATGCTATGAAGAACAATGAAGCCGGGTAAGGTGTTGGAGCAGAACAGAGGTTGTTCCTCGGTATGGCGTGCTGAGAAAGGTCTTAGGAATCAGATGGCAATTCGGTGGAGACCACAGGAGGTAGGGAAGCAAGCCACAAGGAAGGGAGAGAATGCTCCAGCAGGGGGAACGGGAAGTGCAAAAAGAGCCTGAAAAGGCCAGTGTGGCTGCTGTGGAGTCGAGTGAGTAGGGGCCATATCATGGGCAGGATGGCTTAGTTTCACAGTGGTGAATGGGCCACAGGGGTGGAAGCAAGATACCAGGCAGGAGCCTATGGATGGAGGCTTGGACCAAAGTGCCAGTCCTGAAGGTGGTGAAAAGTAGTCCTGTGCTAGATTTCACACATGTGCATGCACCTGCGCTTATGCCCATCCACCTGCCCCCCAACGCAGCACTAACACATGATTTCAGGATCTCTCTCGCACAATCATTATCCAACACACACAGGCACACAGGCTATTTAGAGCCCACACGTGAAGGGCGGGTCATGGTCGGATTTGATTCAAAACAAGACAGAGACTGCGCCATTATTAACTTTCACTTCCTGAGTACAGACTGAAATTTAACAAAAGCTGGCTCATGAGTTTTCAAACCTTAATGTTGTAAATCCATCTCTCAAACATTTAATAAGTGCCTGCTTCGTGGAAATATACTCGCTGGGACGTAACACTATAAATTTGCACTTAGGATTTTTTTTCTTAATGAATACATTTTCAAACAAATTCAATGCACAAAAGAATTCCCATTTTCTCCTTTCCCCATTTTCCTCACCCATGTTCTGTTTAGTACATTTTATTTCAGTATCACATAAAAATTCATGTTCACCGAAGGGAAAAACCAGCAATTACAGAAGCAGTGAGTGATCAAAAGGAGAATGGAAATCACTCATAATTCCTCCCCTGGAAAAAGTGACATTAATGTTTTGGAGCATATATCCTTTCCAGACATTCTTCCATACATGTAAATAAAATGAGCTCATCAACACTCTGACACTATATAGTGAACATTTTCCCATGTCAATGACTACTTCCATATCAGCACCAACATAACTAACTGCAACCGAGAATTCCAATGTTTGGATGGGCCATAGTTTATTTATCTACCCTCCTAATGTGGATTTGTAGATTGTTTCTAAGTTTACTATATGTAATAGTGCTAGAGTGAACTTCCTTATCCATGCATCTATGCACACTTCCTTAATACTATTCCTATTTCTCTTTCATTTTGTTGGAACCTGTGCATATTTAGAGGTGCCTTAAACCTTTCCTGGAGGAAGACTGCGAATAAATTGATGGATAACCCATATGTAGAGGTCAGGCCTACAGTCTCCGAGCAATGGCTCTATAGAATTTCTGAGGAAGAGCACAGAGATGTCTGAGAAGGAAGCCAGGCCCAGCAACGTGCCCTGGTATGGAGTGGTCAGTCCTCACTGAACTGCTCTTATCCAGAAAGAAGGTGGCCAGCCGTGCCCAACGAGCTGTGGGACTTACCCAAGTTGGGGCTTGAAGAAGTTAGGCTCTAAAAACTTTAATGTCCTGTCAGCTCTGACATACACTTGTTCTCTGATTCCTAAGATTCTAAGACTCACTCACAGTGTTTGGGGAATGTGGGGCCAACAAGAGTGGGTAGGGGGCAGGCAGGATTCGGGCATTCATTCCTTTCCCCCAGAAACATTTGCTCAGTGTGCCTCCTAGATGCCAGGCCCTCTGTTAGATGCTAGAAATAAGTTAAATTACAGTCTTTACACTACGGAGCTCACAATCTAGCTGTAGAACAGGGCTTCACACCTTCAACATGCAGATGAAGAACTCGCCAACATGTGAAAAGGTAGGCTTTGATCCAGTAGGTCCAGGTGGGGGCCTGAGAACCTGCATTTCTACCAAGCTCCTAGGTAATGCTGGACCTGCTGGCCCGTGGACCATACTCACTACACAGCTCTAGAGCTGTTCTGCCTATGTGACAGTCACTAGCCACGTGTGGCTGTTGAGCACCTTAAATTCGGCCCATCCAAACTGAGATGTGTTGTAAATGTAAAATAGACACCAGGTTTCAAAGTCTTAGTACAAAGAAATGTGAAACATCTTATAAATAATTTTTGTGTTGACTATACATTGAAATGATAATATTTTGGATATATCGTGTTAAACAAAACTACTTTTAAAATAATTTCACCTGTTTTCTTTTATGTTTTTAAGTGGCTACTAGAAAACTTAAAATTCCACACGTGGTTCATGTTATGTTTCTTTGGGAGAGGCTGTACTGGGGCAAGATGCTTCTCAAAGTGTAGTCTGAAGTCTGCAGATGCCAGAAACATCTTTGGGGGGGGGGTGTTAGTTAAAAATGCAGTTTCCTGGGCCCCATTCGGAAGTTTGTGAGGTTTTTCTGTGGTGCTAGAAATAGATGAGCAATTTCTGGAATGACAGGAAACGACAAGGATGTATGAAAAGGATCCTGAAGGCTTTGAAGGAGGAGGTCAGGGAAAGCTTCCTGTAGGAGATGAAGCCAACTCTGTCCTGGCAGAGTGACGGTCACATTCCCCGGGCCTTCCCTGCCAGAGAGCAGTCTGAATTGCCTCAATGAGTTCACGTGTCTCCTGGAAGGCAGGGTCATCTAATAGCCCCACAGATTTGAATTTCCCCTCAAAAGGCCTGTTGGAGGATGCTTTGCAGCTGGCCTCTCTCCTACCTCCTTCTCGAACAGATTTTCTTCTTCCTCCACTCTAACTTAGTCTGGGCCCTCCAAAGGCCAAGACAAACCCATCCGGTCAGAGTACTGGGTCCACGCGTCCTCCTGAGTCGTGAGTACCTGGCCAGCCTGCATCGCTCCTCCCCAGCCCTCAGGAGCTGAGTTCAGCCGCGCCCATCACCTAATCCCCCCAGCAGGGCCGAGCCCACAGAGCCTCAGCATCTGCCCTCCCTGTCGTCCCCAAGGCCCAGCGGCCAGGCGAAAAGGAAGCACCACTAACCAGCTGCTGGTGACATTTTCTCTGCCCACAGGTCAGCTTTCAAAGAAAGCAGAGCCCGTGGTTCAGACTCCAGAGCAAACCAAGCAAAGGTGGACCAGCTGAGTTTACTCAGGATTCAGGGCTCGCAAAGCTGCCGGGTTCGGCATCTCCATGCAGGCACAGGATGGCAGAGTGGTGGGCGATGGAATAACTATCTGGGGCCATGTGTGATATATGATCCGAATGTCACCCCCACCGCCACCCCCCAGGAAGCCAGGCAAAGTGGGTCTGTAGCGTGGTCAGCACCCAGGTTGCCCAGCTGACTTTGACAGAGAAAACACTCACATGAAAGGTGAGGGGGCTGCCTCGTGGTGAGGCCTGCCCAGGCCCGGGTGCGTGGGCAACGAGGCAGGAAGGCCCCGCCCAGCCCGGAATTCTGCTGCGGCCACCTTTTCAGGCAGGAAGTGGATTCCCTTGTCACTCCAGCAAGGGCCTGACTCAGCTGGAAGAAAAGCAGGGCCCACTGCCAGGGTCCTTCTTAGAGAGAGAGGTATCTGGCTAACGGAGCCCTTTGCAGCCACATCAGAACTTCGCAGTGCATGGAGGATGCTGGGCTGTTTATCTAAGGGGTGGACAGTGTGAGAGATACAGAGCAGCTCAACTCCAAGAGCTGGCCCAGCCAGACAAGCTGACTCGGCAGCTCTTCTTGGGCCGGGCTGAGCAGCAATAAACACTGAGGAGAGAGAAGGGTGGGCCCGAGCCCAGCTGGGGCACACGTGTAACCCAAGAGGCCGACTCCTCACCCTTCTGAGAGGGTGAAGTTCCCAGCCACTCCCGCTTTGGGGCTCCAAGCCTCAAGCCTTAATCCTTGTCACCGTTTCCAGTTCAGGAACAAAGGGAACACTACTGCAAGAGGTGGTGGGTTCCCTAACCTAGCAATTCCCCTCAAAAGTGGGCAAGGCTACTACCTAGCATCACTGGGGACCATGAGGGATCCAGGGGAACCTCAGAACTGGTTTGTCCGTTGTACTGACTGAGGGCTTACCAGTCCCTGGGTTAGATGCTGGGGACACAGCAGGAGGATCACAGAGACAGAGAGGGACAATAAGTAGCAATATGTGTGGCTTTTCTTAAATTTCCCATCCTCTGTGGCCTGAAATGCACTGCCCCCTTCCCTTCCTTCACTGATGGCTTTACCAAGAGGCTCTGGGACCCCTTCCTTGACTATCCCAGATGAAGGTCACCACCACCTTTCTTTGAATTCTAACAGCATTCCTGGTTTGTATTCCCTATTAGAGTACTTCACACAGACTTTTGTGATTTTTTTGGTGCAAGTTCATCTCATTGTCCAGGAGGAAGCATACTTCCCCTTGAATGGTTTTGGTGCCCTCATAGAAAATCAGTTCACCATAAACATATAGGTTTACTCCTGGACTATTCCTTTGATCTATACATCTATCCTTTCACCTTGCCATCCCACACCATCTGGATTACTATAGCTTTGCATTAAGTTTCCTTTTTAAAAAATTTTTAATGTTTATTTTTTGAGAAAGAGACAGCATGGGTGGGGGAGGGGCAGAGAGAAAGGAACACAGAATCAGAAGCAGGCCCCAGGCTCTGAGCTGTCAGCACAGAGCCCCATGCAGGGCTCAAACTCACAGACCACGAGATCATGACCCAAGCCGAAGTTGGATGCTTAACTGACTGAGCCACCCAAGAGTCTCCCCCCCTTTTTTAAGTTTATTTATTTTGAGAGAGGGAGAGTGTGCCCACAAGTGGGGGAGGAACAGAGAGAGAGAGAGGGAGGGAGGGAGGAAGAGAGAGAATCCCAAGCAGGCTCCGCACTGTAAAGGCAGAGCCTGATGCAGGGCTCAAACTCAAGAACCGTGAGATCATGACCTGAGCTGAAGTCAAGAGTCAGACGCTTAACTGACTGAGCCACCCAGGTGCCCCAAGTTGTTTTCTTTTTAAGGAACTTAATTCTTTGGAACAGATTTAGGTTTCCAGCAAAATTGAACAGCAAGTACATACCGTTCTCATATATCCCTTGACCCCACACACTCCTGGTCTCCCTCACCATCAAAATCCCAGCCCAGAGTGGTCTATTTGTTACAACCGATGACACTGTATTGATACATTACTCTCGCCCCAAGTCCAGAGTGTACAGTAAGGCGTTGCTGTTGTTGTACAGTTGGGTGTTGGTGTTGTACATCCTATGGCTTTGGACACACGTATAACACACGTATCCATTATGATCTATCATATAGAATAGTCTCACTTCCCTAAAAACCCTCTGTGCTCTACCCACTCACCCCCTTCCCCGTAACCTCTGGAAATCACTCATCTTTCTTCTACTGTCTCCGTAGTTCCACTTTTTCCAGAATGTCATATAGTTGGTATCATATAGTATGTAGCCTTTTCAGGTTGGCTTCTTTTACTTCTTTGACCTGCATATAAGGTCCCTCCATGTCTTTTCGTACCTTGATAGTTTGGTTTTTAGTGCTAAATAATATTCCATTGTCTGGATTACTACAGTTTATTTATCTGTTCACCTACAGGACACCTTCGTTGCTTCCAAGTTTTTGTGATTATGAATGATGCTCCTATAAACATCCCTGTGCACGTTTTTGTGTGGACTAAAGTTTTCAACTTATTTGGGTAAATACCAAAGAGGGTAACTGCTGAATTCTATAGTGAGAATATGTTTAATTTTGTAAAAAACTGCCAACTGTCTTCAAAGTGGCTGTACCATTTTGTATTTCCTCCAGCAATGAACGGGAGCATTGCTGCACATCCTCACCAGCATTTGGTATTGTCAGTGTTTTGGATTTTCACTATTCTCATAGGTATCTAATAGTATCTCATTATTAGTTTAATTTGCAATTCCCTAATGATATATAATGTTGAGCACCTTTTCCTATGCTCATTTGTCACCCAAATTCCTTCTTTGGTGAGGTGACTGTTCAGATCTTTGCCTCTCCATTAATCAGGTATTTCATTCTTGTTGTTGAGTTTTAAGAATTCTTTGTATATTTTGTATAACAGTCATTTATCAAATTTTTGCAAATATCTTTTCCCAGTCTGCGGCCTGTCTTGATATGCTCTTGCTATTATTAAGTTTTGAAATCAGGAAACATGAATTCTCTCCTCCAACTTCGTTTTTCTTTTTCAGAAGTGTTTTGGCTATTTGTAGTCCCTTGAATTTCCATACAAATTTTGGGATCAGCTTATCAATTTCTGCAAAGAAGCCAAGTGGGATGTGATAGGAATACACAGGCAGAATCTGCAGATGGATTTGCAGAGTGCTGCCATCTTAGCAATATTAAGTCTTCTAGTCCACGGATATGGGATGTTTTTCCATTTATGCAGTAACATTTTCGTCTTAAAGTCCATTATGTCTGCTATCAGTATAGCCATTACAGCTCTTTTGTTTTCTAGTATAACATTTTAATTCCTTTAATGATTTTTTCACTATATCTTTTAGTTATTTCTTCATAGTTCTCTAGGGCTTATGGTATACATCTTACCTTATCAGAATCTACTTTAGGTTTATAAGTTAATTCCAGTGAGATAAAGAAACATTAATCCTATATAACTATATATTTTTTGTATTATTATTAGTATACATATTACATTTATATATGCTATAAATCCAATAATTATTATGATCACTATAGTAGCCCTAGACTGGGAACCCTGTGTTGAGGGCTACATACAGCAGAAGTAGAGCTTCTGTTAGGCTGAGATTGGGTAGGGGTGGGGAGTGGTTGTGGGTCAAATGCCACAGACGCTTGCCATTCTTACTGAAATTTAGATTTTCTTAAATAAATGTTTCTCCATTTGCCATTTCAATCATCCATTTAGGACAATTTCCAGAGACTTAGATGGAAAAAAAAATGATTTTCACTATTTTTGGTTGTTTCACTGGGGAGAGAGCTCATCATACAGCCATCCTAGAAGTAACCTCCTTTCATGTTTTCTTTCTGTTCCCCCACCCCAAAGTACCAGGCCCCGTGCTGGCTACCCATCTGGGGCAGGGATCATCATACTAGTGTCTAGTGATTCTCAAAACTATGGCACAACCCTATCTTTCACATGAAGATATAAAAACTATAGATTTGAGACTGGACGGCACCTCTAAAACAATTATTAGCAAATCCTTTTTTGGGGGAGGTTCAGCAGGGTTCTCTGTTCAAATAAAATCTAATATCAAACTTTAATACATAATTCTTAGGGTACAGAGAGCCTATCATTCCAGAAAACCTTGTTGAAAAGACTATCTTTCCACCCATTGAATTATATTGATTCCTTTGTCAAAAACCAATTAACTATATATGTGTGGGTCCACTACTTCTGGATTCTCTTTGCTGTTCCATTGACAGATTTATATAGCCTGACATCAACACCAGGCTTTCTTAATTACTACCAGTTTTTAGCTAACTCTTGACATCAAACTTTTTCTTCTTTTTCAAAATTGTTTTGGTCATTCTAGATTCTTTGCATTTTCAAACACATTTTGGAATAAATTGGTTAATTTCTACAAAATACAAAAAGTAAACCCTTCCTGAAATTTTTAATAGAATTGGATGGACTCTATAAGCAACTTAGGGAGAATAGCTATTTAACAATATTGAGACTTCTAATCTATGAACATGGTAAATCCATTTATTTAGATCTTTCTATTCATTCAGCACTGTATTATAGTTTTCAACACAGAGGTCTTACACATCTTTCATTAAATTCATTTCTAAGTTTTAAAATTTCCTTTGTGATTTCTTTTTTTAAATTTTTTAATGTTTATTCACTTTTGAGAGAGAGAGAGAGAGAGAGAGAGCGAATGAGCAGGCAAGGGGCAGAGAGAGGGGGACACAGAATCTGAAGCAGGTTCCAGGCTTTGAGCTAACAGCACAGAGCCCAATGCAGGGCTCGTACTCATGAACTGTGAGATCATGACCTGAGCTGAAGTGGGACACTTAACAGACTGAGCCACCCAGGTGCCCTCTCCTTTGTGATTTCTTGTTTGTACTTAGAGACACTAGAAACTCAACCAACTTCAAACACAAGAAACAAAAGAAACTACACCAATTCACATCATAAAGAGATGACTCAAAATCACTAAAAAAGAGAGAAATCTTAAAAAAACAGCCATAGGAAAAATATACATTACATTCAGAGGAACAAAGATAATGATGGCAGCAGATTTCTCATGGGCAAAAACACAAACAGGAAGACACGGAAAAGTCTTGTGATATCTGCAGGGCTCTGAAGAACCTCTACCTTAACTACAACCATAATTCTGCTCTGCGTTTGGGAAGCTCAGTTGTGAATGCGGTCCAGCAGGTCCCAACATCCGCATTACACAGATCTCTTCATCTATAAGTTGGTGACCAAATCACTGATAGTCCAAATTGGGAAATTTTGAGACCAAAAGAGAATACTAGAAATAATTATGTCAGGATAACAGGTGTAAAACAGGACTTCCAGGACCATACTAGTTAATGGGGTCACGTGATTATCCTATGTGGTCCCAGCACCTAGCATAGGTCCTGGTAGAAAACAGGTGCTCAATAAATGCTTGAGAGTAAAAATAACATTTATTGAGAACTCTGTATTAAGCACTGTGCTAAGAATTTTCACATGGCTTATCTCATTTGCATATCAACTCTTTAATGTGTTATTATTTTCCAGAGAAAGAAACCAACACACAGAGATTAAATAACTTGCCCATACTAGCAAGGTATGAAACTGGGATTCAAACCCAGGTTTCTGGGTTCAAAACAGGGGCTCTTGACTACCACAGTCTGAATGAATAAATTCAGTGGAAGAAAGAAAAAAAGAATTCAGAAATTCCACCATGAAGGTTACATTCTTATTAACATTCATCATGGTGTAAGAATGGCACATCACTAGAAGATCTATTAAGGTAATTTACCCATCATCAAATAAAGAATAAAAACTAAATGATTATTCTCATATAGGTAGATGAAGTATTTGATAAAACTCAACATCCATTTATGATTTGTTTTTTTAGCAAGTAAGAAATAGGAGTAAACTTTCTTAATCTGAAAATGTTTATCTACCCAAGAGAAGAGTAATCTCTAGGGAAGAAACTCTGAGACAAACAAGGATGTTGCCACTATCTCTACGTCTATCCATTATTGTACTAATGATCCTTGTCATGGCATTAACACAAGAGAAAGAAATGAGCAACTCAGAAGGAAAAAATAAAACCATTAATATCCATGACCAACATGATGATATATACAAAATCAAAGAGAACCTTCAAGAGATCCACACCTTTGGACTTTGAAAGGTTCTAACACCCTTATTAAAAAGAAATTAACCCCAAAAACGTATAAAAAACTAAGCCTTAAAAGAGAAAAAAGGATGAAAGAGCTCTGGAAAGGATGGTGGCAACAGTTGCATACGAGTGTGGTTGCACCTAATGCCAGTAAACTGTACACTTAAAAAGGTTAAAATGGTGGGGTGCCTGGGTGGCTCAGTCAATTAAGCATCTGACTCTGGGTTTTGGCTCAGGTTTGTGGGTTCAAGCCCTGAGCTGGGCTACGCTCTGGCAGCGCAGAGCCGGCTTGGGATTCTCTGAATCCCTCTCTCTCTCTACCCATCCCCCATTCTCTCGCTCAAAATAAATAAACATTTTTTTAAATGTTTAAAAAAGAAGTTAAAATGGTAAATTTCATGTTATATATATTTTACCACAATTTTAAAAATGGTAAGTTTTATATTATGGATTTCTGACCATAATAAAAAGAGAGAGAGAATAAGATCTCATGGCTTTATGGCATGGAAAACCAGGACAATACAGACATGTACAAGAGAGGAATCGCTGACATTCTCTCCTTGTCACCCCAGAAGCAGCCACGCAAACAGCACTGAGCAGAGCACTTGAATCTGGAGTCTGGGCTCCAAACTGCACCAGCTGACCGAGTAACCCTTTGCAAGGCACTTATCCTTGTCTATGCAATGGGGGAAGATGATGTAACTCAGGAGGCAGATATGAGAGCCCAGACGAGATGCTGGGGCAGGCGCATTCTATAAACAGAAAGGGGTAGTGCAGGCATGTGGCCGCATGACAGTTGCTCAGAATGTTCCCAGGATGAGGTCAGCTTGAGGGTGGGTAGACAGGAGGGATCAAAACCACTCTTATCAAAACCACTACAGCCTTCAGGGAACAGACACCTCACACGTCCCTGAAGCACCAGCCAGGGAGAGAGACAGGATGCAGAGAGGAGTCATCCATCCTCGTAAGGAGCTGCCTGGCCTCAGAGCATTTAGTTGCTGAGATGGGACCAGGCCATGCAGAAGCCAAGACACAGGACACTGGAGCACACCCCAACTTTGAGAGTGGGCCCAACCCTGCTTCCAAAGTCCTTGACAAGTCAAGGACTTGACCATTTTTGGGAAAATATGCAAACCTTCACTATTTCAAATCCTTCCCAGTCAAGCCTTTACCTTATGACATCCCATGCACTGCATGAGTATATTTCAGAAAGGCTGTAAGTGATGGTCCCTGATCTGTGTGTGTGCTGGGAGAGACACATGGGCACAGGGGATTTACTTAGGAGTGTTAGATGAGCATCACGCGGCTGAGATGTAGAAAGCCACAAAATGGGAGTTCGGGGCAGGATGAGATCAGTGTGGCTGGGTGAGCAAAGCAGACTTCTCAGAGGAGGACACGGTATAGCCAAGCCTTGCAGAAAGGATGGAGAGAAAGGCCTTCAAAGGCAGGAATGGCAAATACTAAGGGTTGGCATTGGGAGTGTCAGGATTGCCCGATGAGGCAGTCAGATTGGAGTCAACTGTCTTGTTCATGAATCCCAGGAAATGCTGCCATGAAATCTCAGAGCAAGTGGTGGGATCCAGGGTGGAGGCCCCTGATCATTTATTCTAGTGATTTGGGGATGACCACGCAGTTGGCACCGGAGCAGCATAAGGGCAGATGCCTGATGTGCCACTCCACAGGGCAGTTAGGGCATCCTCCAAGGTCACTGGAAATGGGACATGATGGAGAGACAGTGTCATTTCCAGAGCTCGAGGAGGGTGCCACATGTAGTGGGAGGCTCTGGGGTGGGGATGGGCAAGTGAGATGCCCCAAATGCCTGCTCGAGAAATAATACTCACTAAACTGCTGTCTACAGCGGCTGGGTCTGGTAACTTCTTGGCTTTGCTGTGAGCTGAGATGAAAAACCCAGGACAAGGAATGAGGCTGGGAGGGGAGGGGGAGCACCAGGGTCCTTCACCCTCCTCAGTCAGCTTCCCATAGATACTGAAGACATTCTGAACATGTATTTAAAGACCACCAGTCTGAAGGCAACAGCAAATCATCAGCCTCTCCAGGGAGCCCACAAATGTCAATGTGGCCTTGCCTGTTCCAAGGTAGCCTCTCAAGAAGGCGCCAGCATCCTGTGTACAAAGGCCACTGGAGCACACTCTCAAGAGAAGTTTCCTTGACTCCAAATCTGACGCTGCAAACTCTGCACTGGGAGCACTCCTGCCCTTCCCAGAGCTGAGATCTCAAGATTAAGGAGCCCTGGGGTTTCACAAGTGCCCCAGCCTCCACACCCACCATGACCAACCACACAGGGCAAGTGACAGCAGGAACTGTGTGCTCAAAAAAGTCCAGTGAATCGATCCTGCCTGCCTCTCCAGGCTGTTGTGAGAGTCAAAAATAATTTCAAATATTGAGCAATTAGTATGTGCCACCCACAGGGTAGGTATGATTAGCCCTGTGTTTTATAGATGAGGAGACAGGCACACAGACAAGTTAGGTAACTTGCTCAACAGCACACAGCAAGGGAGTGACTGAGGCAAGAGTGAGGGCAAGAGTGAGGCCCAGGTCATGGGGCTTCCCAAAGTTATACATTTCCCCCTTGGAGGCTGGGCAGCACAGACAGGGTTGCCCAAGTGTGCACACAGGATCCATACCACCATTTCTATGATTGATTGATTGTTTCTCTTTGGGTTCCTTTCTGGAAAAACTTGAATGCTTATTTAAGTTGGATATTAGTTTCCTATCACTGCCATAACAAATTACCACAATTTAGTGGCTTAAAACAACACACATTTGGGGTATCTGGGTGGCTCAATCAGTTAAGTGTCCGACTCTTGATTTCGGTTCAGGTCATGATCTCAGAGTTCCTGAGATTGAGCCCTGCATCGGACTTGGTGTTGACAGTACAGAGCCTGCTTGGGATTCTCTCTCTCCCTTTCTCTGTCCCTGCTCTGCTTGTGCTCTGTCTCTCTCAGAGTAAATAAATAAACAACAACAAACAACACAAATTTATTTTCTTAGTATTCTGGAGGTCAGAAGGTCCGAAATGGGTCTCCAGGGGCTAAAATCAAAGTGTCAGCAGCACCATTTTCTTCCCAAAGTCCCAGGGGATAATCCATTTCCTTGCCTTCTGTAGCTACTAGAGGCCACCTATGTTCCTCAGCTGGTGGCCCCTTCCTTCGTCTTCAAAGCACATCACTGCAAACTCTGCTTCTGTGGTCACAGCTCCTTCTCGGACACTCCTGCCTCCCTCTTACAAGGACCCCTGTGATTACACTGCCCCCCCCCCCGGATGATCTAGAATATTCTCCCTTTCTGAAGATCCTTACTCATATCTGCAAAGTCCCTTTCACCATTTAAGGTAACAGCCACGGGTTCTGGGGATTCGGATGTGGCTATCTTTGGGGGCCATTATTCAGCCTATCATAAGTCCCAGCCAAAGCAAGAAGAGCTATAAAATCATAAGCGTGGTGTGTGTGTGTGTGTGTGTGTGTGTGTGTGTGTATTCTAAAGTATTAGCCTAGGGCTACTGTGACAAAGGATCACAGACTGAGTAGCTTAAAACAACAAAATGTCCTGTCTCAGTTCTGGAGGCCAGAAGTTTGAGATCAAGATGTCGGCCAGGGGACCTGGGTGGCTCTGTTGGTTAAGCGTCCGACTTCGGCTCAGATCATGATCTCATGTTTCATGGGTTTGAGCCCTGCATCGGGCTCTGTGTTGGCCGCTCAGAGCCTGGAGCCTGCTTCAGATTCTGTGTCTCCCTCTCTCTCTCTGCTCCTCCCCTGATCACACTGTCTCTCTCTGTCTCTCAAAAATTAATAAAATGTTAAAAAAAATTTTTTTAATAAAAAAAATAAAAATAAAAAAAAGATGTCGGCCAGGTCAGCTCCTTCTGAAGGCTTCTGAAGTCCATGCTTCTCTCCTGGTTTCTGATGCCAATTTGCTGGCAATGTTTGGTGTTCGGAATTTGCAGAAGTATCAGCTCAATCTCTGCCTTCATCTTGACACAGTATCCTCCTTGTGTGCGTGTCTAGGTCCAAATTTCTTTCTTTTTTTTTTTTTTTTTTTTTTACAAGGACACGAGTCATTGGATTAGGGGCCCACCCTACCACAATATGACCTCATCTTAACTAATTACATTTGCAACAACCCTATTTTTAAATAAGGTCACATTTGAGGCACTGGAGTTTAGGACTACAACATCCAAATCTGAGGGGGACACATAAGACTTCAACCCCTAACACCAACACACACTGAAACAATATATAATCATTGAAAGATTAAAGCCTTTGCCCACACACCACCGAAGGTCTCTTCCTGAATTCAGAGCGGGTCCTCATGACATTTTGGAAAATGTGAATAATAGTAACCAATGGTGCATGGCCAATCAGATCTAGATTCAAATCAATTCCTCGTCTATAAAATGAGGACAGCAACAGAACCTGCCTGATGTGACAGGCTAGAGGAGACAACGTGTGTAAAGCACTGAACACAGAGTCTGGCACAGACTAAGAGCTCCAAACACATTATCATTACTGTTTTCATCATCTCTCTTATCATGACACCAGCCTGGGTCTCTGGTGCCAGGGAAAGCTCGCTCTAGCCCTGAGGTCAGGGAGGCAACAGGGAGAGCATGGGGACAGACAGGCCTGGCTATGAGCATCTGGGGCCCCCGGGGAGCTGTCCAGCTGGTGTGCGTGGGCTGGGCTTGGGGAGGAAGCCCAGCTTTTCCAGCAGCTCATCAGGTGCGTGGGCGCTGCCTCGGACATGTTTGACATTAACGTGGTGGGGTCTGGGCTGACAGCCCAACCCCCGCAGCAGGACGCACACAGAGCAGAGAGAGCAAAGGCATATGGGATGGCGCTATCCTGGGGAAACCTCCTTAAGTCTAGAAGGTGTCTAAACTGGTGGCTACATCTGTCTCCCTGAAACTATCCTGTGGCCTCATCCCACGTACCACCCCCTACAACGCTGATCCACAACCTTGGGAGAAAGAGCACTGGATGGGAGTCAAGAGAGGAGGGCTCCAGTCCCAGCCTGCTGAGGCTTGTGGGTGACTACAGAAGTGGAGCAGAAATACCTGTCCTGTCCCCAAAGGTGTTGTGAAGATTCAAACAGAAGACACATGAGAAAGTGCTGCCAAATCCAAACACAATTATTCCTACTTAACTTCTCTGAGTCTCAGTCTACTCATCAATGAAATGGGATCAAGCCTCATTTTTTTCTCCTCCTCATCAGCAGAAGCAAAGTTGAATAGGGAAAATATATCTGCAAAGCACTTTAACAGGCGCAGAGGGAAACCATCAGAAGCAGTCGTCTCTCTCAGTACTGTTTTACCATTACTAATACTCCAGCTAGTGATGGAATGCTTGAGCTCCGAAGTCAGAATTCCAAATTATTCCTTCCTTAACTAGGTGACCTTGGCCAAGCCACTTAACCTCTCTGGGACCCACCCCAACCTCTGGGGGTGACTAAAAATAGGTGCCCATGGTGGTGTGTGAATCCAATGTGATAACAAAGGTGAGTGTGGTGCCTGGCTTACTGTAGGTGCCTGATAAACGGGGTCCCTTTTTTTTTTTTCCAGGTGAAGAGACTCCAGTGCTACTTTCCTATCTCTTTTTTTAAATATATATTTTTTAAGTTTATGTGTTTATTTTCTGAGAGAGAGAGAATGAGCGAGCGAGCAAGCAGGAGCAGGGGAGAAACAGGGAGAGGGAGAGAGAGAATCTGAAGCAAGCTCTGTGCTGTCAGCACAGAGCCCAACTTGGGGCTTGATCTCATGAACCCATGAGATCATAACCTAAACCAAAACCAAGAGTCAGACATTTAGCCGACTGAGGCAGCCAGACACCTCTACCGTCCTATCTCTTACACCCCTTTCTGCTTCTGGGAAGCTGCTCAGGGCAATCAACCAGGCTACTCCACCCTGACAATGGCTGAAAGGACTTCAGTGTCTTTTACCTATAACTTCATAGGCTTCACTTCTTAAAGTTCTTGTGCTTTGTCCCAACATGAGATTGCTCATGCTCCCCTCGGCCAAGAGGGAAGAGCGTGATGGTAGGGCAGCTGACCACCTGGAAAGCTGGTGGCCAATAGGGCAGGGTCAAAGGGCAGGATGCAGTCAGCTCTGAGCCTGGCTTCAGGTAGAGGGGTGGAGCTGCCCCTGGGATCGAGCCTGAGGCGCGGTTTCCTACTGTGGAACCCGAGCTTACCCCAGCCCCTCCCAACACCCCAGTGTTTCAGTCCCCCTCTCCTTGTCACCTTGCTTTCCTCTTCTCCTCAGAAAAGTGTGGGGCTGGAGGGGCAGGGTGCTAGGGCTGGGACAGAGAGCTCTGGGCAGTGTGAGGGGCAGGGCTGGAGGGGTCATCTGAGACCAAGAGGAAGAACTTGGAGTTCCTCTTCTGGGCAACAGGGAACCCTGGAAGGCGCTGAGCAGAAGTGGAAGTGGGAATCTAGAAAGATAAATCTGGCCAGTACATGGGAGGGAGCTGTGGTGAAAGAGACATCTGTGTGTGGGACAGACTGCCAAAGAAATCCACCTCCCCACAGAGGATGAGGCCAGCCTAAGATGAGCCTGCCCACTCGGGTATGTGTGTTTTCCAGCAGGGTCCTGGCTGAGGTTACCCTGTTCCCTCTGGGGGTAGGGGTGGGGTCTCTATCTATCCCTTGGCCTCACCAGAGACCTTCCCAAGATTTCTAACCCCCTTGGGCACCCTGAAGCTGACCGACACTCCCCTCTCCCACACCTACCTCTGAGAACCATCAACAAAGAGCGAGAGGACCTGAAAAAGGTGAAGAGGGAAGGAAAAAGAATGGACTTCCACCTTCTAAGTAACCTTTCTCTGGCAGAACCACATGCTCAATTCTTTTCATCCTGATCATCCCTCTAAATGGCCCAGAACTGTGGTCTCCAAAGTGTCCTAGCCATGGGATCAAATTCTGGCCAAAGTTTGGAACAAAGACAACATATTCTTGGAAGAGATGAGACCAAGGCAGATTTTTGGTGCTGCCTTGGCTACTGTTCAAGGCAGCGAGAGCCCAGAGCTAGTCCCCAACACACTCCCTTGACATGGCTCTCTCTTGGACAGAAGCCAAGTGGGATGTTTCTAATAAAAAATCCAATGTCCTTCCCTTCCTTCATCCCCTTTTCTGAGCTTCCCCTTCCCCTGTTTTGTTAGACTATAAATGGGTCAGGGTACTTTCAGGTGTAACTTCATCTTTCTCTACGCCCACAAAATCTCGTGTAAATGGAAAAAACAAAAGAATGGGCTAAAGAAGGAGGCTGGAGTCACCAGACAGAGTCCAGCTCTTTCCTGTGGCTTTACCCTGGTCAATATGGAACACTGGCTCCCAATATGGAACTCCTGTGCTTGGGAGTGTTGTTGGTCAGCACCAATATTGGCTGGGCCATCCTAAAACTCAGGGAGGGTGCTGAAAGCTTCTTCAAAGATGCTGGAAGTCCCAGAAAGACCCTGGGCTGTCAGGTGGACCCAGCAAAAGCCAGGCAGACCCAAGTAGTTTTGGCCAGGTGCACCACTACACCTGGTGACTTGGGTAGGTCACCTGCCCACACCCCCCAATTTCCTCCTCTATTAGAAACTTCACAGCTTAAGAGACCAAGCACATGAAACCTCTTTGAGGGTCCCAGGAAAGAGAGTGCTAAGTTGCACTATCTCCCAACACTGCTATCATCTGCTCCCTTCCCATAGTTTTATCTCTGGCTTCATGCCATTTTTTGGCTCTCTGCCTCCCAGGGACACACACCTATTCATAACTTCTGCTCCAACTGACCTCTGGAATTATATGCCCTGCTACCACTGTGCATCCTCACACACTGCACATGACCTGCCTGCAATCTTCCCTGGACATAAGATGCCATTCCACATTCGTGCTATTCTGTGCCTTTGCACAGAATGCCTCACCCCAGGTGATCTCTTGCTGTCAACATCTCTGAGGTCTTTGCACGGTCTTCTCCTTCATTTACTCCCTCCTCTAGATTGCTTCTGTAGTTCGGTCATACTTCTAGAACTGTACTTACCACTATATTGTGCGTATTTGTTGATATACCTGCCTCCTTTCAAAAGCTTATATGCTTCTTGTAAAAAAACTGTTCCTTGATATGCTCACTTTCCATCACAGTAACTAATAGCTGGGCACACAACTAGACTACATTTCCCAGCCTCCCTTGCTGATAGGTAGAGTCATGTGACTGAATTCTGACCAATGGAATATGAGTAGGGATGATGTGCGTCCCCTCCAGACAACACTTAAAATACCCCTACAATTCTCCACATTGTCTCTTCCCTCCCCTGCTGACTGGATACAGAGGTCCATGGTGGGTAGAGTCCCTGGATGCAGAGTCTGGGTCCCTGAATGACCACCTGGAGCACAGCCATTCAGGAACCTATTTGGGTCTATGACATGAGCAGGAAAAAACCCTCTAATTTAACGAGTCACTGAGAGCTTGTTATACAGCATTAGTCTATCCTAACTAATACAAAGGAGCTCAGTCATGGTCCAGTGAACCAAACTGAAAGAGGGAATACTTAATACAAAATGCAGACCCGCCCCTCCCCGCCACCCATCCAATCAAGTCAAGCATCACATACCCTACATGAATGAACTATTCCCAAACCAAGCCATCACCCCCATTTTCCCCTACCCTATCCACCAAATCACACACACAGTATTTAGAATGCCAAGCACTAAGGAAGAGTGGCCTAACAAGGGTGGAGACTGAGGACTTGCCAGATGACCTATAAAAAGTCACCACAGGTGAATGAGCCCCAACTTGAGATCCTAGTTCCACAAGTTTATAGAAGGCACACAGAGACACAAAGTTAAATTGTAGGGAGGGGCCTCCTCCTCCCCATACAGGCATCTATACTCCTGACACATGACCTTTAAGCTCACAGGAACATCTCCAGTGATGGGAACACACCACCTCTGAGGCAGCCCACACCACCCTTGGCAGCTTCTGGAAAGTGCTGGAACAGCGTTCCTCATACAGAGCCCCAATGTCCCAGGCCAAATTCCCACGTGGTCACAAAGGCTGAGACCAAATGGGACAAAGATCACAGTTGGACAGAAAGGAAGAAAAAGAAAGAGAAGGACTTCAAATGCATCCTTCCAACACTCTGTGCCCTCACTACTCAGGGTGTGATCTGGAGACTAATGCTATTGTCACCTGAAAGCTCGGGGCAAATGCAAAATCTCAAGCCCCAGGCAGACCTACTGAATCAGAGTCTGCAATGTAACAACATCTGAGTAATTTGTGTGCCGGTTAAAATTCGAAAGCCCTCACTGTTCTTTGCTGTAAGGAGTCCAGCCAATCTTTAGCAGTGTTCCCACAGCAAGCCCAGCCTATACACAAAGATAGAAACACAAGAGAAGGAATGGGAGCTAAACTGTAGAGCTGGCCTTTAGAAGTGGGGTGCAGGCTTGGCATCCCATTCTCAAAACAGCACCAGCTCACCATACATTCTGTATTTATTCAACAACAATTTCTTGAACACCTGCTATGTGTCAGGCACTGTCGTGGGCCCAAGGAAAACAAGCTAATGAGGTGGCAAGGTCCTGCTCTCCCAAAGCACACACTCTAGTGGGGAAGAGATAGTAAATGAGTAGACAAAGAGTCAAACAAGATAATGACAGATTGTGATAATTGTCCTGAAGGTAACATGACAATGTGACAGCACTGGCAGGCTATCTGAGGAAGTGGTCAAGGAAGGCCTTTCTGGAGGTATCATGTGAGTTGAAGCCAGATTGCTCAGGAGTCAGCTGCTTGAAGATCTGGGGGAAGAGTTTCCAGGCAGAAGGAACAGCAATGGCAAAGACCCCAAGGCAACGCTGTGCTTGGTGTCCCAGGAGCAAGTGGGTGAGCAGTGAGCTAGAGCCAACAAAGGAGGGTGCAGGGGACAAGTCCGGAAGAACAGATGGGGGCCCACCACCCAGGGCCTGGGGGCAGGGGTAAGGAGTTGGGAGCTAATTCCCAAAAGAAAGGGAGACTTTCAGAAGGTTATAAACAGAGGTGTGATGTGATCTGATTTATGTTTTAAAAGGCTCACTCAATTGGCAGGAAGACAAGAGAGTGGGGAGACCTCTGAGGAAGCCAGCTCAGTTGTCCACGTGTCCTGGGCAGGGGGTGACAGGCTGGACCAGGATGGGGACAGAACAGAGAGGAAGGAGGCAGAGCCCAGCTGCATTTTGAGGGAGGTCACACGGGACACACCGACTGACTGTTGGGTTGGATATGGGACATGTCTGGCCAGGTGTGGGGTGATCCCAACTGGGTATGAATCCCTTTGGTAGCTCAGGCGCTCCTAATAGCTGACCTGGGCAGTCCAAGTTCCCCAACCCAGCCTGATGGCCTCAAGGGCTGACACAGCATCCCCTGCCCTGACGGCTTCCTCCCTGGTCACTGGGGTTGGCCATGCAGCCCATAGCAGACTTTTCTTGTAACTTCTCCTTAGGCCAACAGCATCCTGATGTCCCTTCACATTGCGGAAGGGGAGGACAAGGTGGAGCCCAGATGGAAAAGGAGAAAAATCCCTATAGCAAAAATGAACACTCAGGCAGAGCTGCTAGGGGGAGTTGCAGGGCCGGCCTCAGGCTCCCCAGGCTCTGCAGCCAGCTGTTTCACAAAGCTTTCATGCGGGGAGAGCTCCACCCCATCCAGGGAACCAGGAAATGCAGGAGAAAAAGTCCCCACAGAGCAGGGTGTTCTCCAGCCCACCCTGGTGCCCGGCTGTAGGTTCCTTGTCCAGGCAGCTGTTGCCCAGGTGATGACTTCCTCCCGGAGACCTCATAAACGTGGCAGGTGCCCACCCAGCACAAGGTGCAGAGAGAAGCGCAAGGAGAGGAGGGGCCGGCCGCATGAGGACGGCCAGGTGCCTGCGCGCAGGCCCTCCCTTCCTGCTAGGCTCTCCCTCCACAGAAGTGGGAATCTCCCTGACCTTCACCTGAGCCCGAGCAGTCCTGCCTCCACACCTATGCTCATGCCCATCTCCCTGCCTGAACCACCTTCTCAGCCTGCCTGAAGCCAGCCTGTCTCCTGGACCCACCTCAGCAGAACCCAAGACAGGACAAAAGGAACCTAGCATTTATCAGGTACCTCCTCTGTCAGCACCATTATCTTTCTTTTTGAAAGGATCTGATGTTAATTATACCTCAATTAAAAAAAAGAAAAGTATCAAGCAAATGTGGCAAAACTCAAACATTTGTTAAATCTGGGAGGTAGGTCCTCTGCTATGTTATCTTATTTTCTGTAGGATTAAACAATTTCATAACTGAAAATAAACAACAGGACAGAAAAGCTGACGGGATGCAGTGCAGAGAACCAGTTGGAAGGGCCAGACTGGAGCGCTGGGAGTCCTGGTAAGAACACCGTGGATGTAGGTGAGGAATCAAGAGGGCTTCGTGGAGGCCCAAGAGATGGTACAGGGGGGAAGGTAAGGCAGAGAAAGAGAGGAGGAAGAAGGAAGGAGTGGGGTGTGGGGGCAGAATGTGGGGAGGGGGGCTTGACAGGAGCTGGGCTTGCTACATGCTGAGGGTGGAGCATATGTGTGACTTACAAGTGGAGCTGTCCCACAGGGCAGCCTATGGGCTGGCTCATAGACAGCCCCACCCCCATCAGTGACTTGCCCATAACAGGTGCTCACCCCCCACCCACCCGTAGGTGATGAGAGAGACTTGGACCAGAGGACAGCCCCTCACGGAGAAAAGATGCTCAAGGGAGAGCAGAGCCCTGGCCCAAGCCTATGTCAAGGCTCTACCTTATGCAGATCACTGACAGCTGGTGAGGTATTTTGGGGACCAGCTTGACTGTACAAGGGCTCTCCCCATCCTGCCCAGCTATTTCTAGTGGAGACAGCATCGGGGCAGGCGTGGGCTTAGAGGAACAGCTAGCATGGGATGGGGAGAGATTAGGTGATGGCACAGACAGATGAGACCCAAAAGGCCCTCTGTCCAGCCAGAGAAGGGGAAGAGCCAGCCTAAGGTTCCTTCCTCCATGTCCCCAGCCCTACCCACAGGAACCCAAGGCCCTACTCTCTAGGGAAGCTTGGGTGAGGGCTGACACCCTGCCAGCCCCCTGTAACCATGGGGTCCGGGCACAGCAGGCCCAGGGAAAGGAGACTGCAGTCACGTCTCTTCCAGGAGTGAGGAATGCTGATGGCTAGCATGAAGGGTGTCCTCTGGAGGCAGGGCAGCCTCCCACCAGGGTACCAACACTGTCACCTGATTCCAAAGGGAATGCCAGGGAAAAGGTCAATTATGAGGCCCCACACTCCCTTGAAAAGGGGAAGTAGCCATATACACACCCCACTCCCACCACCGGCTTTTGCCTTCAAGGGTGCAGATTCGTCAAGCCCCTGGCTCATTGCAGTCAGTGACCCCCATACAGACCAGGGTCAGGTCCCCCCCTCCCCCCCTCCCAGACTCTTGTTCAGGATGTGACAGCAACGTGGAGGGGAACGTAACAACCAGAGAGACCGTGAGACTGACAAAGACATACCAGAGCAAGAGAAAATGCTTCCAGAAAAGAGTCTTGGGAAAGGCCACAGGGACGAACAGAGACATGCCAAGAGACAGGCAGACTGAGAGACCCTTGGGGAGATACAGATAAACAGAGAAACTGGAGAAAGAGAGAGATGGAGAAAGAACACCACAGGAAGAAACCAGGACTCAAGAGCAGAGAAAAGGAAATGAAAAACTGCACAGAAACTGATACCCCACCAGTGGCCAGCCCAACCCCACCTGCTCTGTAGCCGAAGTCTTCCTGACAAGGTGGGAAAGGACCCCCTCTCCTCTCCAAGGTGCCAGGGTCCCCTAGGCCAGCTCTGCGGTGCTCTGGCCCATGTAGGGGCCACATCAAAGTCACAAGTGGCAATGGACAGAAGGGATTCAGCATGTGGGTTCTAGGGCCAGACTGCCCAGTCTGTGACCCAGCTCCCCACCTGCAGAGGGGGTGGTTCTGAGGCTCTACCTCCCCCCACCTTAGCTGTCAACCACACAGCCAAGAAACCTAGGTGTTCCAAACTGGCCTGAAGGGTCCCAGCGGCACCAAAAATACATAAATCGATGGACAGAATCTTGGTTCTGAGTCCTCCTACATTGGGCAGACCTTGTGGTCTGTCTCCCCTGTCCTGGCCCCATTCCCTGTAGGATGGAAGCAGGAGCATGCATGGCCCAGCACCCCAAGGGGCACACACAGAGGAGTTTCCCTGGGGTTCCTCCTCATAAGGTTCCATGACAAAGAGTGGAGCCCATCTCCTTGAGGAGCCAGACAGGCTGGCCTTCACCAGAGACTCTCTCAGGAAACCAGCCAGCACTGTCTCAGTGGCAAGAACGGCCGCTCGTCATGTGCCAGAACCACCCTCTCTGCAAGTGTCTCAACCTCAGCCCATATGGCAGCCTCCCGTTTCCTGTTTGGGTTTTTTTCCCTTAAGGTATATCTGAATGTGGTCCATTTAGCCCTCGGGACACCCCCCACCCCGCACCAACCCCAGTCCTAGCATCCTCCCCAGCCCACTACCAGCACTGAGCTCAGACTCCAGCATGGCTGAACTAGCCAGTGTGTTCTGCTTGGGCACCAGAGAAATGCTCCCTAAGTGGCAGATGGAGCCAAACGCTGGCTGGCATTTGGGGCCGTCGGCTGGCCAGCCCTACAGCATGAATTTGCCGCAGCTTGGGGGTGCCCAAGACCCTTCTGTGGCTGGGAGGATGTCCCCCTAGTCCAGGTTGGACAGACACGGTGTCCATGGAGCTCCTGCCCTCCTCCACAGGGGCCAGAGACAACATCAGGAAGGACCGCCATCCCAACAATTCTCTGCAGTTGCTTCAGACTCAGCGGGGAATGCTTCCTGGGCCTGATCTTCTGGAAACTTCATGACTCTGAGGCAGCTTCTGTACTAAGAGCCATTCTGCAGATAGGAAGGCTGAGTCTTGGAGGCTAGGTAATTGTTCGGGGTCACCCAGCTGGTGAGAGGTGGGGCACATGTGCACACTCACATTAAGCCTGTCTGATAACAAAGCTTGAGCTTTCCATCACCATAAGAAATGGTCTCACTGAGAGAGCGAGGAATTTGCCATTAAGAATCCCACGCGCAGGGGGCCTGGGGGATTCAGTCGGTTGAGCGTCTGATGACTTTGGCTCGGGTCATAATCTCACGGTTGTGTGAGTTCAAGTCCTGCATTGGCTCGCTGCTGTCAGCACTGAGCCTGTCCCCTCTCTCTCTGCCCCTCCCCTGCTCGCACGCTCTCGGTCTCAAAAATAAACAAACATTAAAAAAAAAAAAAAAAGAATCCCACAAGCTCTTTTGGAGAGCCTGATGTCACCCAACCATGGAGGTCTCTGAAGAATTTAAAACCCTTTGCCTTAGCTCCAGCTAGAGTATACAAAGCAAACAGTGTCGATTCTCCAACAGCTTCTACAATGGCCTGGCCTGAGGGAACACGCCTGAGATGCAGGGATCACAGCCCCTAAAATCACTTGGGGGCTGAAGTCCAGCCAGGGTGGCAGGGAGCTGATGGAAGGTGTCACTGCCGCTGACACCCCTGGGTCACCCAGCTGAAGGAGAAAAACAGTCGTCCCCCAAACAAGCCCATAAGTCAGGCTCCCACAGCTCGCCCTGGCTGTCCCATATGCCTAGCTCCACACCAGTCAAGTACAAAACCAACTGCTGCCATGGGGCAAGGGGGTGTGAGTATGCCAAGGCCTCAGCTCTGGGAGCCCAGCTCTGGGAGCCACCTTGACCAGTCAGCCAGGGTGCCTACAGGGGGCAGGCCTGAAGGCAATGCTCTATAACGTTGAGGTGTTCATTTGTTCTGTGCCTTCTGCCCTGCTCTGATTCTCCCACGGGCTGGCGGCTTCTAATTAGGCCAAAGCTGGGGGCCTGGCTTTTCTGCCCAGGATGACCCTGACTTTTCCTCATGGGGGTCCCCCCGTACCAAGCCCGGTGCCAGGAATGTAGCTGGCACTCTGCCAAAGGTGCCAGGATTAACTTGACTTTCTCTCCTGAGGGAAGGGAGAGGGTGGGTCACAGCTGAAGGCTTCAGAGAACACGCACACATCCACATTCACAGGACACTCACCTGGCCACCACCAAAGATCTTCCTTCCCTTCATTCTCCAGTTTGGAGGGGGACACTGTCCCCCACCCACTTTTCAGCCAACTTTCCTCCTGCTTATCCAAAGGGGGTAGAGGGGGCTCTGGTGGGGACAGAGCCGAGTTTTCTAGGTCAGACCTTCAGGCCTGAGGCCAGAGGAGGAAGGAGGTGACACAGGCAGCATCTGCACTGCAGGGCCTCCCTGAAGTACCGCCCGAACACACCCTGACATGACACCTTCTGCTGGGAAAACAGGGTGCACAGCTCCAAGCGGTCATGCAGGCGGTGTGGCCTGACTCAGACGCTGCCTCTGGCAGAACTGGGGTGTGTTATCCGACAGAGGTAGGCGGAGGTGGGCGGGACATGTCGGCTGAGCTCCAGGAAGCAGCCGACCCTGTGAAGGACCTGCTGTCTGACCTTTCTGGGAGCTCAAGAGAAGTCTTCTGCACAGGCATCCCGTCCCCGGGGAGGTTGAATGACCCCTCTCGCACTGGGAGATTTCTTGGTAATGCAACAGGGCATTCCTGTCCTCCTCAGCCAAAAACTGAAAGAGGACTTCTGGATGGGAGGCTAGAATGACCTAGAAGCTAGGGTACCTGAGTGCTAGTCCTGTCACTTAATGGCCTTGTAATTTGGACAAGTCACTTCCCTTGCTGGGGCCTCTTTCCCCATCTGTCAAATAAAGGAAAAGGACTACATCGGAGGGTAGCCAATAATTTTCACTCAAGATGCCTTTGCCAATGACAGGTAGCCTCTTCCTGAAGGTATTTGGCTTTGGCTTTTTTTAGAAGGATTCTGAGACCATGTCTGGGCTCATGGTCGATGAGCAATGTCTGCCATGGGCAAAGGATGGGAGCATGCCATGATCAATGAATGATGTCTGCTGTGGGCATGAGGCTGGAAAATGGCGGCATAAGTGCCAGACATGTATCATCCTGGTAGGTGATCTCTAAGGGCCTTCTAGTTATAAAATACAATTCTACCCCTAATTCACCAGCAGACATGGTTAACACTGGTTGGCAAGCAGGTACCTCCCATATTCTGACATTTGCACACAGCTGATTTCTCCCCTTGAAAGAGACATTCTCATCAATCCTGCAGGACAGTTACTGGGGGAGCGGGCAGCCTCCTAAACTCTGCATCCACCCACGCTCACAAGACTTCACCCAGAAAGTTAGAGACACGGAAACAATGCCAAGATTTAACACCCAGAAGACATTCCAGCTTTTCTTACAATTTTCCCCGTGTCTACAAAGGAGCTTCTCCACTGTGTGTAAATCCCACCAGGGCACAGGGGGAGTATGAATGATCAGCAAAGGGCAGACCGAGATGGCTCCAGGCTTCGTGGTGCAGTCACAAGAGAGGGTCTCATCTGAGAGGACCTGTGTCCACTGAGCATCCTGGGAGGCATGTGCCTGGATCACTTACAGATCATTTGCTAGGAGCACCTTTGCAAATGCATGCACATACCAAAAAAGGTGCTCACGGATGGAGTACTCATCTGTACAGGAAAAGATTAGTTTTCCAAGCACACCTATAGCATGGTGAGTATCCTGCGACTCCGGGCTGTTTGAGAGAGTCCGACAAGCTCCCCTCCTCTCTTTGTATCCAGCTGGAAAGTTCTCCTGATGGCAGTTTCCAGCAGAGCCCAGGCCCTCTCCTCTTATTTCCCTTTACACACAGATGTGTGAGGCAGCTCCCACCTTCCCCCACCCACCATGACTCTGGCCCAAGGCCACCTCCTCTCCCCCTCCCCCTCTCTCCATCTGTTCTAGACCTGTGAGGCCTCCATGTACATGGTTATTCCTAAAACCACAGGGTTAGGGAAACTGCACAAGAAGTGGCCACTGGCAGGTACCAAGTAACCCCAGGATTCCGACCCAGTGGTAAACAGATTTCCAACCTGAGCTGGCCTCCAGGTAACATTTCCCCAGGCCCTCCCGTCTCTCCCAACATTCCCCAGGGAACAGATACCCCAGAACTCCCCTAACCCCACTCCTGCAAACAACAGAGCCTTCCAGAGGAGAAATCCGGAGAGAGGAAGCTGGAGTTCACCCTCAGGCCACAGGGGCAAGATGAAAGGCAGTAGTTAAAGCAGGAGCCAACTCCCTGAGGGAAGGGAAGTCAGCCATAGAATTCTCGAGAGCTACTGGAATCCCCACAGGGTTCCCCTGGAATCCTCCACTGCTCCATCAGGGATCCAAAAGATGCCTCCTTCCAAGAGCAAGGAAAAACAGCGGCCAATAATGACTTGTTTTCCTAATAGTATTGCTGGGAGGGAAAGAGCCTTGGTAATCACTCTTTGGAGGTGAAAAGCCTTATCTAGGAAACCCTTAACACTGCCACCTGGCTCTCCTGCGCCACATGGTGAGAGTGAAGCCTGCATCAGTGAGGCACACGAAGAGACATCTGCCTGCAGACAGAGTGGCATCTGCAGCTATTTTCTCTTGGAGTTATGTTTCTAAGAATCTAACTAGTGTGCTTTCTGCTTCCCCATCCGGAGTCTCAATGCCAGTCACTAGTCTACGGGCGTTCTTTACATGGATTGTCTCATTTCATTCTTAGTATTACCCCATGAGGCTGGGATTTTTGTTATCCCCATTATACAGATGAGAAAACCAAGGTGCAGAGGTTAAAGAACTCACCAAAGGTTATATACTGTTCATGAGGACTGGAGCTGGTCTTGGACCCCAGTCACCCCGGCTCTGGAGCACCTGCCCATAATCCTTGCACTCACAACCATGCAGCCCTTGGTGTGTCTGGTCACGTGGCAAGAGGACGCCACCCCCACAGTGCTTCTTACCCCAATACACAGTTCATGTGTTTTGAGCAATGTTTGAATACAAGATTCTGGTTTGATAAGATAATTTGGACAGATCCCTGGGGTTTGATGTAACGGGTTCTAACCAGTTACATTCCATAGGGATGATTTAGAATGATGGTTCAGGAAATATGACATAATGTGATTCTAATAATTACTATCATCTTCTTTCTCTTGGTAGATATGCTCTTAATGTCTATTTTTTTTTAACCTGTGTGTTTTCTATCCCATTATACTATAAAGACCATGAGAGACATATTTTATTGTAGACCTCCCACTTTTCCCACATCCTCCCATAGGTATCTTTTTAATTATTAAATATTAACATTATAAATAATACATGAATATATTCTCCTTTTTTAAAAAAAGTAAAACACTACAAATAAGGCTAAGTTTCCTCTTTGACTAAGATCATCTTCTCATTGATGTCCCCAACCCTCCTCCAGAGATAACTTTATTACCAATTTGGAATACATCCTTCCAGATCTTTAAAAAATATTTATATACTTATTCTGTACATGTACTTGCAAAAGATAGGTCTTGCTGTTGGTTTTGCATAATTGCTATCACATTACACTGTGTGAAATCTGCGGTGGTCATTCATTAACATTTCTTGGAGATCCGTCCATGGAATTGAGATCAATCTCATTTTTTGACTGTTGTACTAAGTGGTTTGAGAATACCACCGTTTACTTAGCAACCCTCTGCGGATGGTCACCATGTTTCCCACTGTCACACATGGCAAACAATGTGAGGCTCTTTGTGCCTCCCTGGGACTGGGGACTGACAACAGTCATGGCCAATGTTCTCCTCTGTCCAGGGTGTGTGAGCAATCACAATGACCCACAGCTCACCGCACGGCTGGAACTTGTACTGCCATGCCAGGCACTGGAACTCTATAATCCTTGGAATGAAACTGTTCTTCGAACTTGGCATGTTATCTCCCCAGGCTTGGGCCCCCTTGCCTTTACTGTAAGGTCAGTGATTTCAAACACTGAGCTTGCCTTGATGATTAAAAGACAGAGCCCATGGAAGACACACTTCCTCCCTCCCCTTTCCTATTCTCAGGTTAGTTCCTGGCACATATCAGGACCACCTTAGTTTGACCTCAGCTGAGGCCTGTTCTGAACATCAAACCAAACTAAAGCAAAACTATAAGCTACACTAAACTAAGCTGAACTGAACAAAAACTAAACCAAACTATAAATCTAATAAATAGAAAGATGAACACAGATGTTTACCTGCCAAGTGAGGGACCTGAAATAGAATTCTCATTCTAAAAATGCAGTGATCCCATAACACACCACAGAGGACTTCAGAATATGCACCCCCCACCACCACACGCACACATACACACATGTTCCAAGGCCAGTAATAAATGATTCGGGGATTATAGTTTTGTTCACTCAACATTAGCCTGGCTATTTGAAAGCTAGAAAGTGAGTGTGACCCTGGGTGGGGTAGGTGAGTGGAAAGCCTAGAGAGATGAATAAGGAAGAGAGATTAAAGCTCTTCAAAACACGTTAAATCCACTAGAGCAAATGAGCATACCTAAACAACCTTCTTACCTCCATCTTCCAAGCAGTGTGGGGGAAGCCTAAGAGTCTCTCCCGGCTCTCATCAAATATTGACCCTCTGCACTCACTGGCCGGAGTTCAGACTAAAGGGCCAGCAGCAGCACAGAGCTAATGTTTGCAGAGCAATTACTGTTGCCCACCACCTTGTAGGTCAGATTGTGAAACAACCTTCGGTGGAGCCGGGGCTTCAGAGAGCCTTCCGGTCCTTCCTAGGTGGGGGGATACTTAACAGTGAAGGAGTTGTGCAACGAAATTTACAGAGGCTGGAAATGTGGTCCAGTGCCAATGAGAAGGCAACTTAAGAGCATCTGCGGCCCTTTATCGTCCTCCTCCTCCCCTTAGCTGCACCTCCAGGTAATCCAAGCCCTTTATAGCCAAACAGGGCTCAACATCAGGCCTTGTCCCAGATAGCTCCCTCTGGGACAGGTCCCCTTCCTGGTCAGATAGGCTGAGTGGTGGATTATTTTTAGAAGAAATCAATTTCTACTTGGAGACCAAGAGCCTCTCTTCTCCCTACTCCCAACTTAACATCTGAAATGCCCTTAGAAGCCCTCTCTAGCAACTGACGTGGTTTCCAGAAGAAGTGTTTGGAATAGCTGTTGAATTGAATTGCTCTATTGATCAGGCAAATCATGGTAGAACATAGTCTCTTTCTTCCTGCTGGGACCCTGAAGATTTTAGAGGGTAACTAAGGAGTGGCTGGGAGGGTGGCCGAGCCCTCTGGGGTAGGCAGAGAGCCCAATCAAGCCTGTTGCATGTCCCAGATGGTCTAAGCACAGTCCAAAAGACACTTCTGTCATGACAGAAATGTTGTGTATCTGCTCAATATGTAGCCACTAGCCACTGTGGCTATTGAGCACCTAGAATATAGCAAGTATGGGGCGCCTGGGTGGCTCGGTTGGTTAAGCATGTGACTCTTGATTTCTGCCCAGGTCACAATCTCACAAGGCGGGCCCTGTGGTCACACAGGGAGCCTGCTTGAGATTCATTTTCACTCTCTCTCTCTCTCTCTGCCCCTTGGTCTCTCGAACATTCATGCTTGCTCTCTCTCAAAATTAAATAAACTTAAAAAAAAAAGAATATAGCAAGTATGACCAATAAAGTAAATCTAATTTGATTCTTAAAAATTAATTAAACAAGGGACGCTTGGATGGCTCAGTCGGTTGAGTATCCGACTTTGGCTCAGGTCATGACCTCACGGTTCATGAGTTTGAGCCCCAGGTCAGGCTCTGTGCTGACAGAACCCGCTTCAGATTCTGTCTCCCTCTCTCTCTGCCCCTCCCCTACTTGCAACCTGTCTCTCTCTCTCTTAAAAATAAATAAATGTTAAAAATTTTTAAAAATATTAATTAAACTTAATTTAATTTCAAACTTTTTAATTAATTTAGACAAGATCGGGCACATTCAGGGTGGTATGGCTGTAGACAAACTTTTTAATTAATTTAAATGTAAATTTAAATAGCCACACGTGGCTAGAGGCTACCACAGTGAACAGCACAGGTGTAAAGCCTCCATACCCGGTGCTTCCCAGTGGGCAGTAGAAGGGGTTATGTTCAGTGCACAGCCCCTGGCATGTGGAGGAGGCAGAACCACTGGGCCTGAAGGCTGAAGGCAGAAGATATGAGGAGAGGAGGGGAGAGGGTTTGGGGTAGAGTAGAAGGTCTTATCCTGGAAGGATATCAGGGGGGTAGGAATGACCAAAAAAGTCATTAGAATTAATATGTACATTCATGCCTTTGTCTGGGGAGAGAGTCTTTTGCTTTCATTAGAAGCAGAAAAAATCTCTCATCTCAAAAATAAGATAAAATAACTCCTTGATCTGTCAGATACCACTTACTTCTCCAGGGATGCCTGCTTTGATCCCAGAGTATAAGGTTTCCCTGTAGTACCTCTACGGTACTTTTCTTTGTGGCAATTGAAATAGTATAAGATTATATATATATATATATATATATATATATATATATATATATATATAATTTGTTATATGTAATATACACAAAATATGATAAAGTCAGGTATTTGAGGGCAAACATATATAACTTTATAAATACTAAAACCCATCTTATCTCACTAAAGGATAAGTTCCATAAATTAAGCAGTAACCAGATCTGCTTTTGCTCATCAATAAATCCCCAGAGCCCAGCATACTACCCGGGACATAGAAGATAGGCACTTAGATTGGATAGATTGGATGGAGGGATGGAGGGATGGAGGGATGGACGATGGACGGATGGATAGGAGGCAGGCATGCAAGGATAAATGAATAAACAACAAACAAATTAGGGACATATTTTACCCCAATAACTTTAATTCTCAAAAAACCAAATACCCCAAATTGTTGTAGGCTGTGGAGCTATATCACTTGAGGCTGCTGTCCCAATCAAACCATATAGGCTCTGTTCCCTCCTCCCAAAAGAAGTGCTCTTTCCTTTCTCTCCAACCATAACATGTTGCTTGCCCCTCAATCTAGTGTTTATTTCATCTCCAGTAGACTTCACTGCCTAAAAGTCTACTTTCCCCACCAGACTTCTGGAAGGAAGGGACCTTGTTCTTCTCAACTTAGCATTCCACAGCCTGTGCCACTTCCGTCCTACAGAAGCACAAATATGTTGGTGGACGTAGAATAGGCCTGTCCACTCTTACCCTGAGCCAGCTTGGCTTATTCACCTTTATTCTTCCATCCTCACCACTCTCAGTCAGGGTAAGGCTGTTGGATTAAGCAAGTGAAAATACAGGACACACAATAACATGTGAATTTCAGATAAACAATGAATCACTTTTTTAGTATAAGTATATCCCATGCAATATTTGGGACACACTCAAAAAGTTCATCTGAAGTTCAAAATTAACTGGACATCTCATATTTTATCTGGTGACCCCACTCCAGGGCCTCAAAGGTAGCAGATAGCCTGTAAGTAAGGCATGTGGGTGGTGTGGGGGAGAGAGGGGAATGTGGAGATAAATGACCAGCCGTGTATCGTCCTAAGGCTGCAAATAAGTGTAGAATGGGCAGTTACCGGGTTATCCGCAGACTCTCACCCACCAATGCCATGAATGAGCTGACTTCCCCACGCTCCACCAGAGGACTCCTCATTAATGCCACAGGTCACATCAAAGAGACACTGTCTCTCCTCCAAGCACAAGTCCTTCGGCTCCTGTGTTCCTCCCCCGACTCCCTCCTCCCCACCCCCGCCTGCCACCCTCTCAGGGCTGCTTGCCCTGGTGTGTGCCTGAGATTGTCCATTCCCAAGGATCTCGCATAGATTCACTCATTTAAGCCTCACAACAACCCTAATGGGTGGGTACTATTCAAATCTTCATTCCACAGATGGGAAAACAGAACCTAGAGAAGTTAAGAAGCGTTTCCAGAGCTACGAGGTGGTGGAGCCAGAAACCAGTCCTAGGCAATGCATACCCAGTGCCCAAGCTTCAAGCCACTCTCTCACTAGAAAGCCCAGTTGTGGGGGCACCAGTGACCAGAGACAGAGTTAGCACTGCCATTTGTTCTTCCTCTACAGGAGTCGTCATATTAAAATCAGTGACCCTGATAAATAAGAAAGCCTTTCTAAAATGAACGCCACTAAAAGTCATCGTGTCATGAGTTCTGTAAAATGGGTTCACAAAGATGTTATGCTTGGCTCAAAGGTTAAATTCCGAAGAACTCTTTCCAAACTGTACCTACAGGGTAGTGATGACCCACGTGGACAGGCCTGGCCACTCTCAGGTCTAGAGCCAGTGCATCTCACAAGCTGCTCCGTGCTGTGTGTCCCCTCCCGACACACAGGAAATAAGCCCTCCAGGCAAGGAAGAAGTAGGGGGAGCAGCATTCCTTTCTTGTGAGGTTCTGTAACTAGGGAGGGGATGGAGGAACAGAACAGAAGGGTAGCGAAAGAAAAGCTCTGATCTGAGAGTTTCCGCTGGCTCTCAGACTCCCTCTGGCTCATCAATGAGTCCTTTCAGGGTTCCCTCTCCCCAATTAACTTATCATTTCCTGTCCAGCACACTACACCCATTGATGGGGTATCAGCAAATCCCACCAGTTTATACCAGAAGGACCCAAGGAGACTGGACAGCAATGGGGGAGGTGAGAAGAAGAGGCAGGAAGGTAAGGAGTGGCTTTCCATCCCATATTATTGGGTTAAGACAGGATTTACTGTAATACAGGAAGCTGGCTCACCTTTGACTCATCTCATTGGTAGAGTGATAAGGACAATGGGATAAAGTCAGGTACTTAAGGGCAAACATGCAGGCCTGGCCTCTCCAAGGGTACTCATCACCAAAGCCTGCAAATGAAGCAGTGGACCTTGGTTATGAGGGCGAGAAGTAGGTGTCTCTTCTTTGTGTTTTTATTGACCTACACCAGGCTTATAGCCCTAAGGAAGAATCCAGAACCTCTCGGTTTTCCCTTTCTGGTATTGGAAGAGTTGCTGTCCAACTCACACTGATTCTGCCTTGTCTAGTGCCTGACTCTGATACAGAGGCATAGGCCCCCTAGTGGTCACATCGGTGTTACGTGACCCTCTATTCTGGGCCACCCTGACTGGTTCAAGAGAGGACATGTGACCAAAATCAGGCCAATCCAAGCCTTCCCTGGGATTTTTCAAATTGAAACAGTCAGAGACAGTCTCTCTAGTGTCGGGAACTACAAGATATGAAATTCGGGATGGGTTGACAGCCCAGTTCCTCAGGAATCTGAGGACAGTGCCCAGAGAGAAGCAGAGAGCAGACAGAGAAAGAGCAGCGGTGGTTTCGGGTGTTCTTGGAGCCCACTGCCTCACTCCCCTTTTCACCACTTGGCCAACTACACAACCTTCTGTGGTATACCCTTCCAACCAAATCTCCTTTTTGTCTGAGCTAGTAGGAGTGTAAAACTATCACTTATAATCCAAAAAGACCTAACCAAATTAGTTAGCATCAAGGGAGGTGTCTGCAGTGGAGCTGTGGAATCCACAGCACTATCCCCCTGCACGGACATGCCTGTGTATATTAGAGAGTCACATGCGTTATACACATGTACAAACAGGGCGGCAAGAGCCTTATTCGGCCAGCCAGACACAGAGGCATGCCCAGTTTGTGTCTATAGTTCAAGAAACTGCTTATTTTCTGTTTCTGTCTATCCTGTGTGTTTGCTTTTCTTTGCCTGCAATGATGTGGTGGCTTGTGTCTCACCTTGGATGTTTATAGATACGTGTCTGCTCATGCACACAGTACCACGGCCATCCTCCCGCCTCTCCACCCTGGTTTCCTAACCCCCAGACAAAGGAGGGTGACAAAGCCTGACAGTTAAGACCATCAGAGGAAGCCAACAAAGCCCTGTGTCTGCCTGCAACATTCAAGACTGAGCCGAGCCCAGCTAGACAGGCGAGGTTGCCTCATTTGTCCTCCTGCTCTGACCTGGATGCTGACCCTGAGAGCTGTGACAGGGGTTCTCTGGATGAGTAAGGACATGACAGAGGCCAGCCCACCAGAGACTCAGGCCATGGTGGGTGGAACTGGGTACCACCTGAACTCAGACCAACTCACCTGCAGGTCAAAGAACTTGCTGTACCTCCGGTAGATGGTCTGGGATGTGGAGTCGGACCAGGTCACGTTGATGATGTATACCTGTGGGGAAAAGGTAAGAGCAAGTGAGTGGGTGACTAAGGCTGACCTTCAAGTTGTACCAGGCATCGTTTAACATGACTGTGGGTGCACCATGGCCAGGACCATTCTTCTCATCTTTGTCCCCAGGGCCCAGCACAGTGTCAGGTACCACACAGATGCTATACATACGTTTATTTAAATACACACACACACACACACACACACACACACACACACACCTAGAAAGATATCCAAAAACTGCTAAGGATGATTATCTTAGGAGAGAAGGATTATGAGTGGTTTTAATTTCCTTCATTTGTATGTATTTTGTACAAGAAATACAAAATTGGGGTTGTCAAAAATGTCCACTGGTTCTTAAACTTTACAGTGAATCAGATTCTATAAGAGGCCTTCCCAAACTGCAGATGTTGGGGCCCCACTCTGAAATTCTGCATTAGACCAGGGTTTCATTTTTTTTAAGGCTTTATTTTTATAGAGCAGTTTTAGGTTCACAGCAAAATTGAGCAGAAAGTACAGAGAGTTCCCATACACCCCCCGCCCTCTCCCACCACTTGAGCGGTACGTTAGTTAAAACTGGGCTTATATATTTTTTCCCCCAAGATTTCATTTAAATTCAAGTTAGTTAACATACAGGGTAATAATGGTTTCAGGAGTAGAATTTAGTGATTCATCACTTACATATAACACCCTGTGCTCATCCCAACAAGTGCCGTCCTTAATGCCCATCACTTATTTAGCCCCTCCTCCCAACCACCTCCCCTCCAACAACCCTTGTTCGTCAAGTTTGTTCATTATCGTTAAGAATCTTTCATGGTTTGCCTCTTTTTATCTTATTTTATTTTTCTGTCCCTTCCCCTATGTACATCTGTTCTGTTTCTTAAATTCCACATGAATAAAATCATATGATATTTTCCTTTCTCTGACTTATTTCACTTAGCATGATACACTCTAGTTCCATCCACATTGTTGCAAATGGCAAGATTTCATTCTTTTTGATGGCTAAGTAGCATTCCATTGTAGATATATATATATCTGGTAATTTGGGCTCTTTCCATAACTTGGCTATTGGCGATAGTGCTGCTATAAACATAAACATAAACATGGGGTGCATGTGCCCCATCGAATCAGCACTCCTGTATCCTTTGATAAATACCTAGTAGTACAATTACTGGGTCATAGGGTAGTTCTATTTTTAACTTTTTGAGGAACCTCCCCACCATTTTCCGGAGTGGCTGCACCAGTTTGCATTCCCACCAGCAGAGCAAAAGGGTTTCCCTTTCTCTGCATCCTTGCCAACATCTGTTGTTTCCTGAATTAATTTTAGCCATTCTGACAGGCGTGAGGTGCTATCTCATTGTGGTTTTGATTTGTATTCCTCTGATTATGAGTGATGTTGAGCATTTTTCCACGTGTCTGTTGGCCATCTGGATGTCTTCTTTGGAGAAATGTTTGTTCATGACTTCTGCCCATTTCTTCACTGGATTATTTATTTTGGGGGTGTTGAGTTTGCTAAATTCTTTATAGATTTTGGATACTAGCCCTTAATCCAGTATGTCATTTGCAAATACCTTCTCCCATTCGGTAGGGTGCCTTTTAGTTCTGCTCATTGTTTCCTTCGCTGTGCAGAAGCTTTTTATCTTGATGAGGTCCCTATAGTTCATGTTTGCTTTTGTCTCCTGGTACCTATACTTTTTAACAAACCACCTCTGCTGTAGTTGATCCTCAGAACCCACCATGAAAAGCACTTCAGGCGACCATAAGCAATTCTGAGGTGTGCAATTCACCCCCCGTATCCCTACACCTTAGCTCAGGGCCAGGCACATGGCAGAGCGAGTGCTCAGAAAACATTTTGCTGCACTGAACAATCAAACTGGCCCTCTGGGTGGGAGGCAGATTTGCAGGAGAGATGTCAGCGCATGTAAGATTTTTAAACTTATCTGAAATGAAAGCATTTCAGGACCCTATTCCTAATGTCTCCTCCACTTCCCAATGCTCAATTAGGCTCTCCAAGGCTGCTGCCTCAGGCGACTCTAGAAGGCTCACTGGCCCAGAATGTGGGCAGGCCTGCTGGCTGGAGAAGGAGAAATTCCCCTGCCACATAATCTGGCCTATTGTCCCCACCATTTCTGTCCCTTTTACCGAACCCACACCAGAGACACACCCTCCTGGGGGAGGCCTCAGTGAGAGGCAGGGGTCCCTTCACCCCTTCAGGACTATTCTGCTGAACTTCCCCTCTAGTGTCTGTTATGACCTCTCCTGGGTTAAGGGACAGCACAGAGACAGAGTGAGACCCCTACTTTGCTTCCTCCCTCAGAGGAGACTCAGCGGCTGTGTCCACAGCTGTGGTTCCCTTGCCAGGGTCCCATTCAGAATCTCCTGGCAAACTTCATAAAAACTCAGATTCTGGGCACCTGCCTAGTGATTCTCATTCAGCAGGTCTGAGGGAATGCCACCAGTGAAAACAAAATGGCCAGAGAAGCCAGGGGGTCTTAGCCACTATGAGATGGGAAGAATGTTAGCAAAGAGAAGTACATTTAGATCCCTTGGCATCAGGGTAGATGGATTCACCAGATGCCTGGAGCAGGGCTGTCTTAGTCTGTTTGGGGGTGCTGTAAGAAAATACCATGGACTGAGTGGCTTAAACTTATTTCTCACAGTTCTGGAGGCTGGAAGTCCAAGATCAAGGTTCCTGGTGAGATCCCTTCCTGACTTGCACATGGTCAATTTGTTGATATATCCTTACGTGGTGGAGAGAGGGGGCTCTAGTCTCTTACTCTTCTTACAAAGGCCCTAATCCCACCCCTGGGGCTCCATCTTCATATCCTCATCTAAACCTTATCACCTCCCAAAGGCCCCACCTCAAATATCACACTGTGGGGATTAGAGTTTCAACACACAAATTTGGGGAAACACAAATGTTTGGTCCACAGCAAGGGTTTTGCACACAAGGATATGGGTATTCAGTTAATATCCAAGCCAATGAACCCTGAATCCTCAATCCCTTCTCCCCCGAAAGGAGGTCTGTCACAGAGGTAGCCTTGTTCAGAGCAGTGTTCATTTCAAAATGAAACTGCGCAGAGGGCCATAAAGCAAAGCAAATAGTGAGTGTTGCCCCCATGACATGGGGCTATTTATGACATGTTTTATGTGATCCTGGTAAGAACGAACATAAAGTGAAAGGCCATACCTATCTTCACAAACCCAAAATAAACTATTGTTTATTATTATAATAAACAGATATGGTTGTGCTTTGCTTTATATCAAATAATAACATACATCTCATACGATAAATGGTAGAAACCATTTAGGTAATGGTTCAAGCCAGCATAGCATAAATCGTTGATATGCATTAGCTCATTTAATCTATGAGGTAGCTACCATTGTTATCTCCAGTTTGTACAGGAGGAAGCCAAGGTTCAGAGAAGCTACATAACTTGCCCAAGGTCATACAGAGCAAAGGATTTGACTCAGGTCCAGCTGAGTCCAATCACCATGCTCTTTACCAAAATGGACTATCTTCCTATATGCAAATTCAGGAGAGTGTGGGTTTTTTTTAATGTTTATTTATTTTTGATAGAGAAGGGGGGCAGAAAGAGAGAGAGAGACAGAGAATCCGAAGCAGACTCCACAGAGTCAGCACAGAGCCCAACACGGGGCTCAAACCCATGAACTGTGAGATCATGACCCGAGCTGAAGTCGGATACTCAATTGACTGAGCCACCTAGGCGCCCTGGGAGTGTGGATATTTAAATCAAACTACTTAATCAGGATTGAATGACATCTTTCTTAATAAATTTCTGAGTGGCCTGGAAAGTCTGTGGACCCCTTGCATAATGGATGACCCTAGAGGATCATAGGGGAGTCATGTCAGTTCTGAGAGCCTGAGAGCAAGAAGAGACAGAACTTGGGGCCCAGACAGAAGTCAGTGGTTAGGAATGCTACAAAACCAGATGAATGCAGAGGAAACCCTCATACACAACTGGCTTCATTGACAGTAGCCGGATGCTCTGGGGTTTTCACTGGGGTTATAACCCACCCCATCCCCCCTGCTGTCTCCCAGCTCCTTGACCGCCAAGTCCTGCCAGCTACATCTCCCCTCCCGCAGGTCCTGGGCAGGGAGCAGATGCCCTATGTGGCCAGGTCTGACTTACTGTCCTCTGCCTGGGCAAAGGCACTGTAAGGAGGCCCCAAGTGGCGGTGCCCTCCCAGGAGAGAGCCTACAGGCCATTAGACAACAGTCTTTCTCCCCAGCCAACTAAGCAGGGTCCGGAGGAAGGGCTTAACTGGGGCTTAACATGACCCACGCTCCATCCTCTCCAGTAATTAGGGGCTTCCCTTCACCGCCCAAGAAGAATTAATTATAGGCTTACAGCCTCTGGTGGCTGGGAGGCCTCTCCTTCTACAGAGGAGGAAACTCAGACCCAGGAGGGTGATTTGCCAAGGAAGAGGCACACACTCTGGAGTCAGCCACACCTGGGTTTCACTCTCAGGACCTTCCTTATTGGCTGTGAGACCTCAGCCCAGCCTCTCAGGCCCTCAGGTTTCTCTTCTACTCAATGGATCCAGGCTTTGGGGTCACTGGGCCTGACCCACTAGGCTCGATACCATGGCAGGTGTGCTCAACCTATTAGTGCCAGAGCTGGGACAGGAGCCCAGACCTCCCAGTTCCCAGGCCAGGGCTAACCAGCACATGCGAACATACTCCCCCCACAAGCTCCCCCACCCCTTGCAAAAGTCCTTTCACAGGGAGCCGTCTCTGTCTAACCCCTGACCTGAACCCACACCCAAGACAAGCCCCCTGGAGAAAATGCAAGAGGGCAGGGTGGCAGAAGTTGTCCATGCGACCCTTGCCAGCCACAGCCACCAGGCTGCAACCCAGCCATGCTTCCCCTCAAAACACATTTCTTTCCTTGTTGGGCAAAGGATTGCTCCTGCTAACATCTTGCCTACCACTTCCCATGCTCTGAGCAAGCACTGGGTGACTCGGGTGCAGGGGTGCAGAAATGAGCCCCCACCCCAGGTCCTCCCAAACTTTCAGGACTTACCGGAGGCCCCCAGCCTCCGTCCTGGACAAATGCTCTAAATCCTGAGTTAGGGAAATGGTCAGAGACTCCCCTGGAAATATAAACCCAGAGATCCAAGGACAGTCTCCAGACCACTTTCTTTCATCTGGGCAGCCTCTTTCAAAGGCTCGTCTGCTTTCTTCCAAACCTTGAACCTCTTAGATTATCATTCCAGATGAGCAATGGATATGCAAAATTCCAGCCCAACCCATACATCCCCCTCCCCAACCTCCACCCCCACATTAGAGTTTCTTAAGCCTCCCTGAGCTGGCTCTAGCAGCACTGGAAACCCTAGAGATAAACCCCAGAGAAAGAGCAGGTGGAGGGGAAGGGGGACAGGGCAGAGGTCATCTGGGAAAGCCAGCTCTGTTTACCGGGCCTGCGTCAGGGGCCCAGATAAACTCTCCTCTGCTGCGGGAGCAGACGAGATAACATTACCCAGCAGCTGGTTCTCAAGAAAGGTTTGCAATTAAACATCCTGCTTCCACACACTTTACTTGGGGTTATGTTTCCCGGGTGGAGTTTCCCTTCCTTCTGGATTAAAAAAAAAACACCCATGGATTCTGTTTCCCCCATTTCTGGCCGTTTCAGGCAGATGGTCGACATCTTGGAAGGCCTTGCTGTCGACCAGCAACCGCATCCAGCTTTTCTCGGAGAGGAAGCTCCTGAGTCCCATGTTCACCTGCCTCCCTTACCGTCCACAGAGGAGGATCATCTCCACCACAGACACAACTACAGAAACTCTCAGCAGACACCCAGCACGACGCCTCGGTCCAACCGGCCCACCCACTCTGGACCACCTTCCGTCTGCTCATCAGGCCCAGAAATGTCTGAGACTGCTCCAAGTCTTGCTCCTTTCAACAAGAAAACAGCCATGATGCAAATGACACTCACAGCTCAACTCCAGAGCATGGAGAATGAAGCCCAGCCCAGTTCCTGTGGAGGACTATAGGCTGCGACCCATGAATGATGCGCAAATAGACGGTCCAACCGTTCTTAGAAAGCCTAGGACTTGCCCCATGTTTAATTAGAAAGTGCCAGTAAGGGGCGCCTGGGGTGGCTCGGTCAGTTAAACGTCCGACTTCGGCTCAGATCATGATCTCCAGGTTCGTGGGTTTGAGCCTCATGTTGGGCTCTGTGCTGACAGCTCGGAGCCTGGAGCCTGCTTTGGATTCTGCGTCTGCCTCTCTCTCTGCCCCTCCCCCACTCAAGCTCCATCTCTCTTTCTCTCTCTCTCAAAAATAAATAAACACTAGAAAAAAATTTTTAAGAGCCAGTAAATACCTAGTGCTCCCTGTGCTGACAAAAAGTACAGTTTTTTTTAATTTTTCTTAATGTTTATTTATTTTTGTGTGAGAGAGAGAGAGACAGAGACAGAGCACAAGTGGGGGAGGGGCAGAGAGACAGGGGGACAGAATTTGAAGCAGGCTCCAGGATCTGAGCTGTCAGCACAGAGCCCCATGCAGGGCTCGAACCCATGAACTGCAAGATCATGACCTGAGCTGAAGTTGGAACCTAAACCGACTGAGCCACCCAGGTGCCCCCAAAAAGTACAGTTAGAAGCAAGGAGTTAGGAACTATGGAGGAAATCGTATATCTTTGTGGCACTGTGGCTCAGTTTACTAAGGAAGGCCTTATTTTCCCTGGACCCTTGCCAGCTGCCCTGCCCCCAGGCCAAATGGAAACTCAGTGACAATCTTCCTTCACAGGCTCACACTATAGTCCATCAGTTGGCTAAGACTAGGGCTGTTGCATACAGCTGTACAAGTTGTTCACTGTCCAAAGATGCCAAGGGGACGAGTAGGGGCTGAAATATAACCCATATGGTGCACTTCAAACTGTGTTGGCTGGAAGCTGTAGGGAAAGGGGTGCCTTATTCTAATGCATACACAGTGGTTCTGGCCAGGACACAGCACCCTGTTCCCCTGGGTGGGTTGTCACTGTTCTTTAGGACGCTTGAGGTCACAATATCTCCTCAGGACCCAGTTCTTCAACTCCCTCCAAATCTTCTAGATGGAGGGATGCTTAACGTTTGGAACTGACTGCAAAAGGATTTGGCCCCCAAAGTCTGAAAGAACATAGCCAGTAAAGGGGAGTTTACATTTGGGGACACGATGGTTGTTCCAGCTTCTGGCTGGAGCAGTTCATCATGCCAAGTTCCCCGAGAAGATGGCACCAGCCTGTCTAAGGTACCAATCCACTCTCACCTTCTATTCAAAGGGCCCCACGTACGACGTTCTACCCCAGGGCGGAGAGGAGTGGAACATAAGTCCCAAACTAGGCCAGACTGATCCTTGAGGTCCAGACCACTTGGCAAGGCAGAGGACCCCAGGGCTTTGCCCCCAATGCAAGTGGCTACAGCAAACGCTGGGCTGATGCCCCTTTTCCTCCCTGCTGGGGCCCACAGAAACCCACAGTAAACAGTGAAGGCTGTGATGTCAAAGGCACACCTTGATGGCACTCAGACAGAAAGAAAGCCTTCAGAATCCAGCATCTGACCTGGATCCACTGGCCTTGAACATCTGTGTCCATCTCTTGGGCTCACAGTCTGTTTTTCACAATTAACCCGTTCTTATATCTGCCTTTGTTTGCTAATTGTTGGCTCAGAACCACCCAGCACTGGACTCATGCTGTGTCCCTGTCTATTTAACATGCTGAGTATGTCCCTCCCAGCAGCAAGGGCAGCAAACATCTTCCCCAGCAACACTGGAGTCCCCAGACCTGCCAGTCTGCAGGACACACTGAAATAATGACTGACCGGTAGATCTACTGAGTGAAAATGCAGGGGGGTTGAAGCACCAAAGAGGTCACTAGCAGCAAGTTTTGCCCCAACCCCAGAAGCAAATCCCCAGTGGCCAAGGCTAGAATACAAATACATCTGGCTCAGCGCAAACATCTTTGCCAACCTAAAACCCAGTCGACAAAATCAAGTTCAACAGCCTGTGGCCACTTGGCTAAAGTTTCTGAGCACTCTCAGGGTCTGGACCTATTATGATTCCAACCCCTCCCCTAGGGTAGGTGCTTGTTCTTGGGGTAGAGAGGATGGTGATGCTGCAGATTTGGGGAACAACCACAACCTGGACGCCTGGACTGGGAGGGTGACCCCCGTCCTAGTATGCCCATGCACACATGGACCACAGGGTTCATGACCAGATGGTAGAACCTTTCTGGTCCTCAGGCCACCCTACTCCAGGCTCCCTCTGGACCTCATGTTTATGCACCAGTCACAGTAAACGAAGCTGAAGCCACCCCAGGAAGGCTCTGGGAGGGGCGGGGCATGTGCAGGGAGGATGCTCATCCCAGAACTACCCATCCACAAGTCCCCAAAACATAGCCACTGCCACTGCAGGGCCTGCACTAAATGGCTCTCATCTTGGATAAAGGGCTTTTTAAAGGAGTTTGGCGAGGGGACAGTCAGCAGGCTCTTGTACCATATCAAACAACTTCAAGAGTGTTTTGTGGGTCCCCATCACACTCAGTGCGGGTGCCTGCCCCCGTTGTTGGCATGGATCATGGACCTTGATTGTATTTAGCTTGGAGGGCAGTGGGTAGGCAAGAAGGTCTGGGAAAAACCTCCACATTGCTTGCGCCTCCACTTACTACTCTGTGAGATGGGGATAACAGTAGTTACCTCACTTTTGGGCAGTGGTAAGGATTCAGTGAACTAACCTCGTATCTCCCCATTAGAATGGAAGCTCCTTGAAGGCAGATTATGGTATCCTAATGCTCAGCATGATACTGTACACCAAAGAGGTGCTCACTTAAGGTCCTTTAAGTAAGTCAAGGAAGAAAACAATCAGCAAATGTTGATACGGTGCTTACCTAGTACCTAGTTTTGTGCCAAGTTAAAATGAGGCAAAGTCCCTGACCCAGGCTCTTACAGCTCAGCCAGACAAACCAAGTAGGGAAACAGTACACAACGGAGTCATGGGCCAAAAAGTGAGGCTCAGCAAGGACCAAAGGCTGGCACCATGGAAAGGAAGACAGCCTTGAAAGCATTTGATGGAAATAAATTTTAGCTCCAACATTTCTCTGCTGTGTGGGCCTGGGCAAGTGTCTTAGCTTCTCTGAGTCACGGTTTCCTTAGCAGCAAAGTATGGTTTATAATGGGAGCTTCTCATTAAATGTAAGGATGGACATGAGGCACTCAGCACAGGACCTGGCACATGGCAAGCACCCAATCAACATTAGCCATTTAGACACCCAGGAAGAGAGAAGGCATAAACCAACTTCTTTCCCTTTGCCATGAGACATGGATCATGACACCAGGAATTGGAAAAGGAAGTGGGAAACAGGGACGCAGATGGATGAGGATGCACACACACACACACAAACACACACACACACACACACACGCAGTGGCGGAACCAGGACTAGCCTGGGAAAGAGAAAGCACAAACATTAACTGCTGCCTGGAGCCAGGAAAACAATGGCTATCCTCAGGGGCACCCCACTGAAAGGATGGGCGAGCTGCAGCAGGCTTCTCTGGGTTGGAGGCTTTTTTTCTTCTTTATTTCATATTTCCTGCAGGGGAAATGAGTGTCTAAAGTTGGAGCTCCCAGGATTTACAAACCCTACATGGACCTTAAAAAAAAAAAAAAGGTTAAGCTATCCAAGCTCTGTCTATATAAAAGAAGGGTCTGTTTTTACGACCCATTTTCTTCGATTGGTTTCACTGAGAAGAACAATAATCTCCACGCTCACTTTATAGAGCACTTAGTACATTCTAGGCCTTGCTGAGCACTCTGTTCAGATGATCTCACTGAATCCTTAGGATTCTATGAGGCAAGTATTGTTATCATCTTCAGCCCACAAATGAAAACACCTAGAGAGATAACTGGTCTACCTAGTCATACTGGCGGCAGGTGATAAAGCTCAGTTTCCAATGAGGCACTGACTACACAGTCAGACCACGTCATCCTCTTTCATAACTACACCAGACTGCCTGGAACAAGGCAGAGTCCCTGCCGCAAGGGTTTGTCCTCATGGTTCAATGTGCTGCCCTGTCAAGGGGTTGCTTCATCTGTGGGTGATCCATTAGTCAGTACTGAGGACACCACGAGGGAGACTGGTAAGGAGGCCTGCGTGGGGACCAGCACTCTATCTTGCATGATCTGAGTTACTCTCAGTAACTAAGATGAAAAGTGCTTACTCTCTCTGAGCCTCACTCCCCATCCATACAATAGGGGTACTAATAACTGCTTCCCTGTGAAGATTAATGAGAACATAAGAACCACTACCAGTGGCTGGGACACTGCTCAGTAAATGTGACCTCCCTTTTCCATCTACCCCTTCAGAATGCCTGGCCTGGTCTTTTGCACTTGGAATTTCAGCCTCTTCCCTGGAAGTTTCTGGAGGCACCAATTAGCCCTGGGTCTTGAAAGGAACCCACTCTGGACTTCCAGAGCTCTGGGCGTGTGGTCCCCACTGCATGCCTTCCAGAGTCCCTGAGGGCCCACGTCGAACCTTTGTACCTTCCTCCCTCCAACTGTGCCACCACCCTCTGGTCCCAAGCCAGCTTATCCAAGCAGACAGGTCTGACCACCTTACAACAGTAGGTGCTCCAATGGAGAGGCAGCAATAGGCAGTGGACATCTTGGCTAATGCCCAGGAGCCCCGAGAGGTGGCAGTGTGCCCAGACTAGGGGAAGGAGGTTCACCCTACTATAAAAATCGAGAAAACCTCTAGATGCACATTGACACTCAGAAGCTAGAGTCCTGGAAACCTTAAACAAACGTTTCCCCTCCTGAACCAAAAAAAGGGTCATGCTCCTGGGCTTTCACGGGTTCGGATGTAGCCCAGTGGGTCCAGGAAAGGGTTAGAAATGAGGATTCTCACTCCACACACTCTCAAGTCAATGACTGACCTGGGCCCGCTGACCTGGACACACACATCCTGCGAACGTGTCCCACTCCCTTGTCACACCCTGGAGAGCAAGGCAAAGGTTAACACACACAGCTTGGTTTCCCCTTCCTGGGAAACAGAGCAGCTGGGCAAGGCCAGAGGCCAGCGGCCTCCTCCACACACAGCATGCAGGGGAAATGACCCCAGGGTTTCCTCCCCACCATCTGACACACTCACACCTTCCTCTCTGCTGTGCTCAGCAAAGCTCAACTTTTGACACAGGGCAAATAGCTGTCATTAGGAATTTTGTTAAAAGGGACAGAGTGGAACAGGGTGGAACAACGGTTTTGGAAAGCATTCTAGTGATCTCTATCCCAAACTTACAGTGCCCTTGACTGAGTAATTTCATCTCTAAGAATTTATCCACACAAGTGTGTGTATTTGTGGGTGTGCATATGTATGTGAGCGTGTCTGTGTGTTGTGTTTATATACATAAAGATGTCTATGGCAGCATTGGTTGTAAAAATAAAGAAAAAATAAGGCATACTGAATGTCTAGTGATTTTAAAAATGGTCAAATAAATTATGATTCACACACCCATTAAAGAGAAGGTGGAGCTGTGTCATTTTGGTAAAAATGTCCACAGTATGCTGAGAAAAGAAAATAAGAGAGATTACAAAACAGTATATATACAATATGATTAGATTTATTTGGGGAGATGGGTGGGGGGGTTTTGTGCGAGTGCACACACATGGACATTTGAAAAGTCTGGAAAAAAAAATCCAACAAATTGAGAAGTAGTTATTTGGGTTAAGAAAAGGAGAAATAAAATAATTTCACTTTATATGTTTCTATCTTGTTTTATTTCTTCTGAACATGTATGCCTTTTATAATTTAAAGCAATATTTCCATCTTACAAAATAATTGTGTCTTAGCTCACGTCGGCTCCTAAATATTCTGCTAACATCCAAATTTTGCTCCTTCTTGGGGAGCTGCAGGGGGTTTCAGTTCAATGTTGAGCCCTTGAAGCCAAGGTCTGCAGCCCTGTGTACACAATCACCTCTGAGTGCTTTAAAAACCCTGCCTCCCCGGCCTCGTCCCACATCATTTAAATCAGAATCTTAGAAGGAGGGATGGACACTGGTAGTTTTGAGAGCGCCCCAGGTGAATCTACTGGTTGTTACAGGTTGAGACAAAAGTGAACCAGTACCAAAACCACTAAAGTGAACCTGTACCAAAAATACCAATGAACTAGCTGAAAGAAATACTCATCAAATAGAAAGCAACATGATAGTATAATTTGTACTATGAACAGTCAGCTCTGCCTTCAAGAGGACTAGCCAGAGAGTTTGTAGTCAGGGATTTTTCTGAAAGTTCCACTGACAATTTTGGAATTCACCAACTTAAATGGGGAAAAGAAAACAAGGGGTTCATTTGTTCTGAGCTATAGCTGTGTTTCGCTTTCTTTGGCAGCCTGTGATCATCCTCCCCTCTGCGGAACCTACAGCAGTGCCTGAGGGGTCAGAGCCCAGCCCTTCTTGGCTCAAGGAGCAACAGCTGACAGAATGAGAGATGCTGAACCCAAAAAAGGTATTTAAGAGACATATGACAGATGATTTCATAAACGACTACGACTACAGGAGGTTCAACTCCTTAAAGAAGGTGGCGGGTGACAAGTGCAAATCATAGGAAAGCAGGTCTTTGCCTAACGTCAGGAAGACCCTTCCAGCCAGAGTGGCCCAAGGATGGAAGGGGCTGTCTTATGAAGGAATGGGATGGTCAGGGCAGGACATGAGTGACCTCCTATCCGTGACATTGCTGGAAAATCCCTTCCCGTTCAGCCCTCCAACCTCCCACTGTATGAGGCCAGAAACGCAAAGTCTTAGCAAAATACACTGGGAATGCAGCTCTTTTAATAGAAAGTTTTCCGCTCTCAACAGATGTGGCCTGAACACCAGCTGAGTGCCAGGCTCTGCACTAGGTGCTGGACATACAAGCAGTGAGCCAGACAGTCTGTTTTCATGGAACTTGCATGCAGAACATCAGGCACACATATAATCATTTCTGATGGTCCGATAAAATGGAGTATAGTCACAGGAGGGGAAATGGCTACTTTAGACACATGGTCAGGGAAGGCCTTTCTCGGGAGTGGATGTTTGTGTTGAGACCTAAATGCAAAGGCCAAAGCCCTGCTCACCAACTGGAGAGGTGGGTGAGACCTCAGTGTGATGCAATCCAAACTTGGAAGGGAACCCACCCTCATATCCTATACAAAAGTTAACTCAAAATGAATCAAACACCTCCATGTGAGTGATAAAACTATAAAAGTCTTAGAAGAAAATATAGGTGCAAATCTTCATGACCTTGGACTAGTCAATGGTTTCTAATATATGACACCAAAACAGCAATCAAATAAATTGGACTTCATCAAGATTTCAAAGTTTTATGCTTCAAAGGACACCAGCAACAAAGTGAGAAGACAATCTAGAGAACAGGATACAATATGTGCAAATCATATATCTGATAAGGGACTTGTATCTGGAACATATAAAGAACTCTTACAACTCAATAACCCAACTTAAAAGTGGGCAAAGGATCTGAGAAGACTTTTCTCCAAAGAAGATATACAAATGGCCAATAAAAACAGGAAGAGATGCCCAACATCATCGGCCATCAGGAAACTGCAAATCAAAACAACAGTGAATTACCGACTCCCATCTACTTAGGATGGCGATCATCAGACAGACAGAGAATAGTAAGTGTTGACGAGGGTATAGAGGAATTGTAACCACCACACACTGCTGGTGGGAATGTAAAATAGTGCAGCTGCTCTGGAAAACACTCTGGCAGTTCCTCAAACAGTTAAACATAGAGTCACCATATGACCCAGCAATTCTATGTCAAGGTGTCTGCCCAGGGGAAATGAAACTCACATCCACATAAAAACTTACACGCAAATGTTCACAGTGGCATTGTATTATAAATATTATATATGAGGGGTGCCTGGGTCGGTTACATGTCCGACTTTGGCTCAGATCATGACCACACGCTTCGTGGGTTCGAGCCCCACATCAGGCTCTGTGCTGACAGCTCAGAGCCTGGAGCCTGCTTTGGATTCTGTCTCCCTCTCTCTCTGCCCCTCCCCTGCTCATGCTCTGTCTCTCTCTCTGTCTCTCAAAAATAAATTAAAAAAATATATTATATCGTATATAATAACCAGAAAGTGAAAACAACCCAAACATCTGTGAACTGATGAATAGGTAAATAAAATGATGTGTTACAGTCATACAATGGAATATTATTCAGTTACAAAAAGGAAGTACTGACATAGGCTATGACATGGCTGAACCTTGAAAACATTATGCTAAGTGAAAGAAGCAGACACGGAAGGCCACATTTTATATGATTCCATTTAAATGAAATGCCCAGAAGAGGCAAATCTATAGAGACAGTAAGAGAATAGTGGTTGCCCAAGGCTGTGAGTGGTGGCATTAGGGAAAATAGGAAGTGACTGCTAATAAATAGGGTTACTTTTTAAGACGATGAAAATGTCTAAAGTTGACAGTGGTGATGGCTGCACATTATTTGTGGATATACTAAAAACCATTGAACTGTATGCTTTAAATTGGTGAATTACATTGTATATGATTATGTCTCAATAGAGCTACTTTTAAAAATAGCAGAGGGGCACCCAGGTGCCTCAGTTGGTTAAGACTCCAACTCTTGGTTTTAGCTCAGGTCATAATCTCACAGCTGTGAGATCGAGCTCCATGTCAGGTTCCACTCAGGGTGGGGAGCCTGCTTGAGATTCTCTCTCTCCCTCTCTCTCTGCCCCTCCCCCACTGTCACACACTCTCTCTCAAGAAAAAATTAAAAACGAAATAATAAAACACACAAAAAACCCACAATGCTGTTAAGGAAAAGATGTCACTCTTGGTTAAGAAGTTCTGGTCAGATGAGCTCCATCTCTCCATCCTCTCAGCATGTCTAATTCCTTCAAGGACTAATTGGGACCCATTGCCTCCTAGAAGCCTCCCTGGACTGCCTCAGCCCTGATGCTCCCTCTGCCTCTTCATCTGGTACACAGCAAGCTTGTGTAGGTGGGGGTGATGTCACATCCTTCAGTCTTGGAGAAAACTAATCCTGGGCCTCTGATCTCCACGTCACAGATCACCAACACTGGCACATAGTAGGTGTGCCTGGCTTAAAATGTACCTCATTCCCAGGCTCAGTAAGAAGAAACAGGTTCTCTTTCACAGATGACTGGAAAGAACTGATGCCAGAAACATCCTGCTCTCTTTGCCTAGAGAGCTCGCTGGCCCCAGCAGAGCCTGGCGTGCGGTAAAACTTTCCCAATCAAGCAGCAAAAACTGGGAATACCGTCAGCTCCTGTTTGGCTTCCACGATAGAGAAACCGCACTTAAAATCTGCTAACCTTGCTCTGACGTTGGAAGCATCCACAGGACAGTAAGTGCAGAGCTCGGTGAAATCTTCTCTAGAAACATGTTTCCCTGTCTATTCACAGTCCTGACCCTGGAGTTTGGTCCAGCCTCCTTCCGTCTGGTCCCACCCACCCCTCCAGGTCTGTTAGCCTCTCTGCCCAGGCAGGGTCTTCTCCCCCTTTCCCCAAACCCTTAGGGGCACATAATAGCTGCAGCACCCACTTTAGTACCAAAGACCCAGGTTGCCAATTACACATGTATCCATTCCTCCACGCCATTCCCAGAACTGTCCTCAACTGGGTCGTAACCCCCTGGAAAGTAAGTACTTTATCCTAACCTCCCTGGTTTTCCCTAAATATCTAAGGATACTGGGCACGTGGTAGATCCTCAATAAAGACTTGTCACTTTCATCTAATAAACTTCAATTCCATCCAGTAAAGAAGTATTGAGAGCTTACCATGTGCTGGGCTCTGCACTGGACACTGGCGACCCAAAGTCAAATACAATGTAGTCCTGGCCTCAGGGGAGCTCCCAGACTGGTGAGAAAAAGCGGCACTGGTAGGCAATTTGCTACAGAAGTTAGACTGAAAGATGTGCATGATCGTGGGGGAACCTGGCTGAGATGGTTTCCTGAAGGAGGTGGTGCTGGAGGTGAGGTGAAGGGTGAAAGATGAGAAAGGTAAGCTGGGTGACAAGGTGAGGATGGTGGAGGTGGGAGGGTGTGGTAAAGCAGAAGAATGGGCATAGACAAAGGCTGGTGAGGGAGGGGGGCAGGCAAGAGCCTGACCTCAGTGTAGAGCCAGGAGTAGCTGGGGTGGCTGGTGCCTGAAGCCTAAGGCAGTGAGCACCAGGAGGGGAGCCAAGAGTCTGTGGCCTGAGGCTTGAGGGAATGAAGGCTGCGGAGAGCAGGAAGGAGGAAGGCAGAGAAGCAGAGGTGACAGCCGAAGTGTTTCTCAGGTGGAAACCTGGAATGGTTTGGGACTGGAGAGGAAGGGAAGAAGGGGCCTGGGGGAGATCTAAGGAGGAAGAGATGAGGATGAAGGAGCCTGGAGGGAGCGGATGGGGCATGAAGGTGAGGTCAGGCTGGCCATGAGAGAATGAGGATAGGGAAATGCATGGGGTCCAGTGAGGGGAGAGGGCACATTTGGAGACTGAGGAATCTCCAGACATCTCCGGCAGACCCCAGATGGACCACAGTCAGGATGCACTGGAATGACTGAAACAGATCTCAGGACTGAGAGTGGGGGGACCCCAGCAGTACATGGGGTGCTGTGCTGCTCACTGCTGGGCAGTGCAAAGAATGACTGACATGTAGAGACATTGAATGCAGACGAGGTGTAAACAACTTTTGGAAAAGGAGAGGGACCAAGCACTAGAAGTCCGAGGCTTTGTTTTATGCTCAAATCACTCCCCGGGTCCAGATCTGAGAGCAAACCTTATAAACCACCCGTCCCTCCCCCAGACTTGGCTCAGAATCCAGTCATTTGAAGTGAGGGAAGGGAGCACCAGGTCACATCTTCTGGGCCCCCGACCTGCTTCTCCCCGCCCCTTCCTGCTGCAAAGCCAGAGGAGACCCTCTTCCCAGCCAATTCCAGGATGTCATTTGCTCTTGGGTCCCCTCGGGGAGGAGGAGGAGGGACCTGCCAAGCTGCTGGAGAAGAGCCATGCACGGCGCCCAGGGAAGCCTGCCAGAGGCTGCATCTGGCCCAGGCTTGGAGGTGAGGCGAGAAACACTCGGCCGGCCTCCTCCCCCTGCGCCCCCCAAAGTCACGTCATCCAGGCATTTCCCGGGGGAGGGTGGCCCCCTCCCTCTGACCTCAGCCTGTTTCACTTGGCCAGAGCCCACCTCCAGGGAGCAGGCCCCCTCCCCACATCTTCACTCACACCCAGGCCCCTGCAGGGAGAGGCGTGAGCTATAGATTCCAGCCCTCCCAGGCCGCACACCAGAGCCCCAGATCAGGGCCCGCCCCTCTTAGCCCTGTCTTCTGAGATGCCAACTGGGCTGCAGAAGGGGGTCGGGAGGTTGGGGTGTTCAGCCAGACACCACAGCCCCCATCTTCCACCCTGTGCGTGGATTCTCCCCCCAGCTTTAACCAGGGGTCAGGGCTGGGGAGAAGAGACAGGGAAGCCCAGTGTGTGGTGCCCAACAGCTACCAGTATTAGATGTCTGATTTGCCTCTTATCTGGTGTAAGACGTTGCATAAATTATCTAATTTCTCTGAGCTTCCATTTCCTCGCCTATAAACTGAGCAAACTGCTTTGGACAGTTTGAGTGAGGATTAAAAGGGAAGATGCATGCAAAGTGCTCAGCACAGGCCTGGCCTGCAGCAAACACCCGACGTGTGGCAGTTCATGCCTTTAATTTGCTGGCTTCCCCTACCTGTGGTAGTGCCAAAGGCTGCAGTCCCACCTCCACAACTGCCCTTGGCCAGCTCCGAGTATAAGTGGTAAATCTATTATTATTTTATTACTGATTCCATCCTTCTTATTTATTTCTATAGTTATTTATTCTGGGAAGTAGACAACTGAACTTTTCTGTGATTATATCTATATGCACAAAAGCAACTTCAGTGAATTTGTTATTTTGAATATACTCTCTAAAGGGGTTCTTCCCATGCAGATGTAACTAACCCCCAGTGGCCCAAGCCCCCCACAGAAATTCTGGAGTTCTCATACATCTGCATACACATACATATTCCTCCCTGGCATCCTGCCAGGCACTCCACTCCCCTAAACACAGAAGAAGCAGGTCCAACACCAAACCCCCCGCCCAGCGATACGATCACATGCTCTCTGCCCTGACGCACTGCCCAGCATTGGGATGGAGGTGGGCGGGGCCCTGTCACAGGCACTATCACACCTGTTAACAGTGAGGACGCCAGGATGCACAGAGCAAACCCAGGGCAGTCCCTTGGTGGGGGGCAAAGAGGCTCACTTCCAACTCACAACACTGGAAGAAACTGATCTAAATGCCAAGCCTTCTTAGAGACCATCCCACCTGCCCAGGGAATGATCTTCTAAACCCAAAGTCATGAGTTGAACCGCCCAACAGAAACATTTTAAATGGGCATTTAACAGAAAAGAAATACAAATGGCCAATCCATCCATGAACATATACTCAACCCCATCTGTAAATGAAAAAAGAAATCAGAGCTACAAGACATTTTTTTTTTAGCTGAATGGCAAAACATTCAAGTTTGGTGAGTCCCAGTGCTGATGCAACTATGAGGAACAGATATGTCTCATACGCTGTAGGAGGAACTTGAATTCTTCTAGGAGGGCCACTTGCCAACATGTGTTGAAATGAGAAATGCAAACTCTGTGACCCACCAACTCCCCTGCCAGAAATGTATCCTGGGGATAAACTCACAAAAGTATGTCAAGTTGTATGTTCAGGGCCATTTTTGGCAGTATCCATCAAATTGTTCCAGGATATGCTCAGAATTAAATTCTTTGCAACTACCCCAAGAGTAAGAGCATCTAGGTTTGCCCATAGGAACTTAGTTAAATCAAGGGAGAAGAACAAGGTGCAGAAGAATCAATCCTTTTTGCATAAATACTCTTAAGGCAGTGCTGGTTTTGTCTGAGAAGGTGCCATTCCCTTACCCTGCCCTTTATCCATCTGGCTTTAACCCCTTCCCTTAAAGGGCTGGGATCCTGGTGCTGGTCACCCAACTCACAGAGCTCCGCAAGTTTCATGGCACCTGAGGAAAGGACAGAGCCATCCTAGCAAGTTCCAAGCAGGCTCTACGCTGGAGGTGCCACACATACACGAGCTCGGGGAAAACACTGACACAAACCCTGTGCACAGGCATGAGAAGTGCCTCCATTTTATAGAAGATGCTAAGGTTCTGAGAGGGTAAGTGACTCACCCAAGGTCACACAGCCAGGATGTAGTAGGCTTGGATTCCAACCTCTGTGTTCTCTCCAGCTTGTGGCATAGCCTTGGGCCTTATAGTATGCCTCACTGACTCCCAGAAAACTGACGGAGCCTGGGGAGCCCAGAGGAAAGGGAGGCAGGGAGGAGCCCGCAGGGGAGGGAGGCTGAGCTAAGGGAAGGAGGGCAAGCAGGTAGTGGTGGCAGGTCTCAGCTGGGACAGCCAAGCAGGCCGGTCAGCTTGCCAAGGCCTCACTCATAACTGAAGTGATGAGAAAACACATGTCAGTACCCACACCCCAACACCCTCCACCCAAGAGTGCTCCCTCATGCTGTCCTCTGCCAGCTGGTGGCCACTCCCCAGCCCCTCTGAAGAAACTCACAGGCTTGTTGGGCTATTCTGAAAGCTTGAAGCCTTGTGGAATATGCCCGATATGGCACTCTCCTGGGTGACCTCTCACCCACTGACCCTCCAGGACCACATGCCCTGGTCCTTCGACAGACTCCTACAAAGGACAGAGGAAACGTCCAGTGGGTCCTGAGAGGAGAGGGGGCAGCCATGGAGTCTGGTTCTGTCAGTGGCTGCGGCCAACTTCTCTCACCCCTTTGGGCCTCAGTTTCTTTGTCTTTAAAATGTGAAGACAAGTTAAAGGGCAGGGCTGGGATATGGCCACAGGTGTCTCCCTCAACTTTTAACATTTTCTGTTTTCTGGGCTTTCCCATGGCTCGGGGAGGTTTAATAGAGCAGCACTGTGGCAGGCCAGAGCTCAGCCCCCGCTGCCTGCAACCCCAGTTTCCTACACAGAAGCTGGTCATCTGGGAGACAGAGGGGGGTTTAAAGCCGGAGACCAGGCTTTGTGTCCAGCTCGGTCACCATGGGCTCTGTGACCTTGGGCCCACAAGTGCTCAGGTTCTAGAGGAGGTCTGGGGTATCAAGCAAACATTCAGCAAGGCTGAGAACAGGCTGCTAGTATGGGAGACTGCCACCCACCCTGTCCCCACCCCCAGGCCCTGATTATCCCCCTGATGTGAATGGGAGTCTCAACAGAGGAACTGAGGAAACAGGAGCAATGTTCTCTGAATTTCAACCACAACTGGAAGGCACCAGTATTGGCCAATCAGAGAACAAGAGAACCAGGCTCTCACGACCAAAAAGGAACCTAAAAGGTCACTGAGCCCTGCCCCCACACTTGCATATATCCAGTGGTGATGGGGAGGTTGTGGGTAAGGCAATTCGGTCAGTCTCTGGGCACCTGACCATCAGAACATTCTTCCTTATATTGATCTGAACCTACTTCCTGCGCACCCCTGCCCGTACCCACTAGTTCTGCCCCTGGGCCACAGAGAACAGAGCAAACTCTCCCAAAGGAGGGCATTTCACGCCCTCCCCCAGGGCCTCCTCTGCTCCAGGCTAGCCTCCTACTTCCCCCTGTTGCTCCCCATGACCAGTACCCTCCCGCTGCCCTCCCGGTACCCTGCTCTGACAGTGTGCACCGGAGCCCGCTTTGTCCTTCCAGGTGCAGACAGCCTGACAGCATAGAGGGAAGCAGGCTCTGTCCACCTCCCTCCCTCTACACTCCCTAAGCCCTGCACTTCCGTGAGTGCATTCTAGGAAATGTGAACTCGGTGGATGCGTGCCCATGGTGTGTGGAGAGTCACTCGTACTGCTGACTTCCACTCAACTCCCAGGCAACCCAAACCCGGCCACCTCACACTCCTGCTCCCACGGAAACCCACCTCCTGCTGCCGGAACTTGGATCACTGATTTCTTGAATAAAAATCCATTATACTGATGCCTATTCAAGCTCAATCTTTGAGGTGGTTGTGGAAGCTGGCTTGTTGTCTGAAGCACCCTCTCGCCTTCCTCCCTGTGTCACCTATAAATGTGAGCAGGATGACATAAAAAACCCCAAGTCACTGACAAACATTTTTGGTCAGAGTCAGAGAACGGCACCCTGTGTCACATCCCTAGAGAATTTCCTTCAGGTTACCATTGACACACTTAGCTTACTTCTGTATGAGGCGGAGAACAGGAGTGCTCCTGGGTAAATCACAGTTGCATATAACAATTTTATTTTTCAAACTCTAAGAGGAGCTCTCAACGCAAGAGAATTGTTAAGTTTTTTCACAACACAAGAAATCCTCTTGTCAACTAAACAAATCATAAATTGACCTGTTTCACACACCTAGAGTTTCATGAAATCTAGCTAGTCAAGAGGCCTACATTTGCTCAGGGCTCGCCACATGCTGGACTCCTGGCTGAGCATTTCAGACATAAAGGCACATCAGTGATATTGTCACTCCCATTTGGCAAGCAAGGGCATCTTGGGTCTGAGAGGCCACGTGACTTGCCTAAGGTCACAGATGGAAACCCAGATGCAAGGCCAGGTGTGTCAGACTCCAAAACTTCTGTTCTTTCTACTGTGTCATGCTGCCTCTCAGGTGCTCTTAAAAAAGGCTCTACTTGGTGATATACTTTCTGGGGGCGGAGCCTAGAGCAGGATCCCAGGCCGCAGGTGGGCTCCCAAGCTTCTTCCTGTTATCAGACCAGGGACACGGCTGGCCTTGGGAAACAGAGAGGAGCCCAGGATTTTGGTGGAATTGGCCCCCAATGCCAGGATCTCTTCCTCTAGTGAGCACAACTCCTGCTGGGCCCAAGGCACTTTTTGGAACCTGGCAGCAACTCAGGCCCACTTCTGTTCAGGGTCTACCAACAAAGCAGGCAAAGCAGACCCTGTCCGAAGTCCAGGAGAAAGGAGCTTTCCTAGGCCCCACCCTAACTGCCTATGGTGAGTACCACAATAAGAATAAGGGAGTTGCCTTCACGGGATTGTGGCGAAGATCCCGAAACACCTCGCTCCCTCCCACCACTGAGCCTTTGCCAAATGCTGCTCCTTCTGCCTGGAACACCCTTCTCACTACTTCCAAATCTGCAGATTTCCAGTCGGTTCCTGATTTCAGGCAGAGAGCTGCATGTCACCCTTGTCAATGCCGGTCATCCCAGCGAGTCTGTGAGCATCTCCTCTCCTGGGAGAGACTTGTTTTGATTCACTCAGGAACCTGCAGCACCGGACATGGAGCTTGGCACACAGTGGGCCCTTCTCGTTGCATGAATGAAAAAAGATGACATGAGAAAAGGGACTGCAGCAGGCTTTTCACAAAGCCAGCATGGCTGGCCCAGGGCAAGGGGCTTGCATGGTCACCATTAGGTAACTAGGAGATGCTGTTCGGAGGAGGCTGGGCAGCAGGAGGTACGGAGAAGCAGAGAGTGCAGAAGTGACCCAGGGATGAATTCTGTTCCTTCCAGACAAGGGTGTCCCGTGGTTAATCTATCATCCTGACAGGTCCACACTCGTCACAGATGACCACATCTAATGAATTACCCAGGGGACTGGGGGTGGAGGAGGGGCAGGAGGGGGGCGTCACCTCCTGGAACCAAGGAAACTTGGCCCTCAGCAGCCACTACATGTCATCAGCTATAACACGGAAGTGATGGATTTGGGGCGGTGGCAAAGGAAGCCTGGGCCACTCACTCACTCATGGGAGGAGCTGCCGAATGCCTGCAGCTCCTCGGGCCCTCCTCACCTTCTGCTTCCCCCAGCCCAGAACGCTCACTGCTTCCTATCTCCCTTCTCACCTCTTACCCCCCTTCAAGGCCCTTCCCTTCTGACTACTCTACTAAAATGGAGCCTCTATCATGGGATCGGGCAAAGAGAATGTGCTTTGGAATTAGACACGTGAGTTCAAGCTCAGCTTCGCCACCTATACGTAAGCTATGTGGTGTTGGGCAAGCAACATAACCAATCTGAACTTCAGTCCTGTATTTGTAAAATGAACATCATAGAGTTGCTATGAAAATTGAAAGGAATCATAGATACAAAGCCTGTAGCATACAGCCTGGCACATAGTGCGCTCAAGGCATCACGAATTCCTTCCAGCCTTCCCTAGAACTCCATGGATTTTCTGGTACCCAACTCTGCAGGACCTAAGAATTATCTTTCCACATGAGGAAGTATTCTCTTTAACCCTAAACTGTGAAGTTTTTGAGGGCAGAGCTGTGTCCTGGCCACCTCTGCATAGTCCTTCGAGAGAGAGGACAGTGTTGAAAAGCATGGGCCCAGGATTGAATTCCAGGTCTAGGTCTGTCACCTAGGTCTGCCTAGGTCTGCCAATATTGTCACATGGGCAATATTTCCATGTGCCTGCCGGAGCCTCTGTTTCCTCGTCTGTAAAATGCGGATAACAAGAGTGGACGGTAATAGTCCTGCATTGTAGAGGGGCTGGTGTGAGGCTTAAGTGAAGGCCTATGTGTACAGAGTTTTTGCACAGTCCTGGGCATAGAATTCAACATGCTAGAGGCCATGGTCACCACCCTGGAAGGGCCCGGAAGAGTGCACAAGGGCACTGGCACATCTTTAGGGAGTGAGGAAAGGCAGTCCTCCTAAGAAGATGCTACGGTCCTCTGTTTCTCCATTTTGAGTAAGACAGGGGCAGCCAGGCTGATACCTCCTCACCTAGGTAGTTGCAGCCAGTAGGGAGGGGAGGCTCATGCTAAGGACAGAGAGCTACCAAGGGAGGGAGAGTGCCAGGTCCCAAGTCAGCTGAAGGACAAGAGGCCATTCTCCACACCTGGGAGTTCTTCCTGATGATTCATGGACAACGCTCTCAGGTCGAAGTACAACATTCTCACGTTTCAAGTCCAGTGAGCGATTTTACTGTCACTCCTCAAATGAGCTTCCCCCCCGCTCATTAAAGCGGGCAGGCCAGCAGCTCAGAACTTGGTCAGCTTTGAAGCATCGCCCTCCCTGGGGGCGGCCCTGAGATAACCCAGCCTAACATTTTAATAAAAGCAAGATGATTCCTGGTCTCCTTCCAATTAAAGTCAGGCCGCTTGGCCTTCCAGCTTTCCCAGCTTCAAGGGCTCAACCTGGCAAAGAGAGGTAGGTTGGAGAAGCCAGAATGCATCTCATCACTCAGATATTCCGCTTCAGGGGCAGGGGGCCCCTCCCGGGCTGAGAGGCTGCCCGAAGCCCAAGGGCAGGGCCACTGCTGCAGCCACTGGGCTATTCACTCCAAGTGTCTATCTTCATTTAAGACGGAGGATGAGGTGTCTCTTCCTGCAACTCTGCCTGTTGGGTTCTTTGTGAGAACAAAGAGTGTTTCTGCCCTGCACTTCCTCGCCCGCCGCCAGCTCCCCCACACCCCAGCCCAAGTCACAGTTGGACCATTGCTTGGGTGAGCCATGATACATATATCCATGCATTAATTTACTTCCCAGGTGAAGGGCGCTGTCACAGCATCTGCAGCTGCATATGGAATACACACGCACTTTCTTTCCTCAGCGATGCAGTCACCCGTTACAGCTCATGCTGTCTAGATAGTTCTTCCTCCTTTTGAAGTCTCCACTACATCTTTTGCCCACTGAGTGGGAAGTTCCATGCTGCCGGGTTCTTATTTTCTTAACACAGTGGAAATATTTGGCCTTTTCCATAATATTTAGCTCTCTTGATACAATACATAGACAGTACTTTTTTTTTACGTTGTGTTTTCAAGGGACTGTTTATTTAATGGAGATCTGTAGGATACCACACACGGCTATAGGCGGCCAGCCCTGTAGGTGGGGGTAGGGGGCGAGCAGAGGAACCATCTAGAATATTGTGCTCCCAACCCACTTCTGGGACACACACAGGCATCCAGTCTTCTCTAAAGGGCATAATTTATTATGTCTCTTTTAAGTTAAAGAGGCTCTCCGGGTCACTCCCCCAAGAACCCCCATCCCGAAGAGCAATAAATGAGACTAAAATGAACACATGTGAGGGTAAGAAGGTAATGCCACTTTTAAAAGGAAGGATTGTTTGTTTTTTCAAATAGGTCTGGTTCTAGCCTTTGAAGATGATGGATTAACATGTAATCCTGTGTCAGCCCCCCAACAAGTATTTACTGAGCACCTGCTAAGTGCAAAGCTCTGCGGAGGAAGGCAGGGGAGGGCGGGGAGGGGGGACAAGACCCACAAAGAAGAAAGGTAAGGAAGGCCCTCATTGCTGCCCTCCAAGAGCTCACAATGGAAATGGAGAAGTCAGGCAAACAGACAACATGAATCTAACACAGGACCTCAAGCCACGTTTATGCTTTGCTGGAACGAGGCAAGGTGCAAGACTTCAGTAACAGTCCATCCCACAACATAAGGTGTCATGGAACAGTTATGATTCATTAGCAGTTGAACAGTTCAAGCCAAAATTTGGATAGTATTACATAGGATACTTTTTCCTATAATTATCCCCAGCAAATAAGCAAAACTTATTTCCGTCTGCCAACAAGGCTACAGGCCACAATTTAAACAGAGCTAAATCCCAAACCTGGCTTCTGTGATGGGCGTAACATCCGGGGAAGGTCTGCAGCCCCAGCCCCACCTGTAGATGCAGGTGAAGTAATGCCTTTCAGGGGCCATTCCTGGAGTAAAACCCAAGAACGCCCAGTGAGGCTTCGAGGCTTGAGCAAAGGGGGAAAACAAGATAAGAGGGGCTTATTTCAGATTAAGGTGAAAAACAAAGGAGGTTTAGTTTTGAAAAGCGAGCTGAGTTCTTAAGATAATGAAGGAAGGTTTTAGGTTTCCGGTCCCATTAGTGAGAACCGGGTAGGGGATTATAGAAAGAACTTTCATTCCAGACAAGGAAGTCAGGCCAGGAAGGAATAATACCAAGACATTAAAATTCGCTGTCTTCCAACTTAGGTTACATTGGTCCTTGGAGAGAAGCATCAACAGCCTCGAAGATCCTCTCTGGAAGGGAGAGAGGGAAATGACTAAGTCTTCTGGATAATACCAAGTGTTGATGACAGTGGTAGGAGCATGAGAACTCTGGTTCATTGCTGGTAGGTGTATCAACGATACAGCCGTTCTGGAAGCAATAGGGTAGGATTTGCTTAAACTCAGGCTGTATATGCCCATCCTGTGCCCTAGCAATCCCACTCCCAGGGACACATACCGGGGAAGCCTTTGCCGTTTGTAGGGGCTGCAGTACCGAGATGTTTGCTGCAGCAACGCCTGCACTGGGGAGTGTCAGAGGCAACCTCAGTGTCCATTAAGAGGGGAAGCAAATAAGTAACATGTGGTAGAGGCAAGCATGGAACACTAGGCAGCAGTCAGAAGCAATAAAGCAGATGCGTGGAACAATGTAAATAGATCTCATAATCATAGTATTGAGTAAAAAGGGAATTTACCAAATAAAATCGACAGCACAATACGAATGTAGATCACAAGCCACAGACACAAACAGCACAGCCTACTTTCTGAGGAAACACGGGTTTATATTAAACAGACTGGATGGATGTAGAAGGAGAAAAAAGATAGAAGTGGGGATTAGGGGTGAAGGAGAAAAATAAAAATAAAACAGGAGATGGGCTTTGCAATACTGATAACACATAGCAAATGGCAAAATATGATGAAATTAACTTGCTACACCTGAGGTCTGAAAAACTAGCATAGGATAAACTCTTTCGGGGAGTGAAAGGACACAGACAGGGCAAGATCAGCAAGTACGGATGCAGTGTTACACTCAAGGTCCACCAGAGCCCTGGTCTGAAGGAGCTCGACATCTAGTAAGTAGCCTAGAACTCAAGAAGAGGACTCTGGCTGTCCTCTCTTCATCCCACATGTCTGGGAAGGTGCCTCACACACACCTGCTCAATTAACCTTGCCATGGAAACAAACATATACACCAATAATTATTACAAGGTAGGCAGGGAGGAAACCTGTCTGCCTCGGTTGGATCTGGAAGGCCCTTTATAAGACACATCTGGGATAAGCCGTGAGGGGTTTTGAACAGGTGAGGAGCACGTCCCCGGTAGTGAAAACTGCTAGGGCAAAGGTGCAGAGAGAGATGATGAGTGACCCAAAGGTGATTGCTCTGGTCCAGGCTGTCTGCAGTGCCCTGCAGAAGCCCATCTAGGTTGCCACGTGGCCTGGGGTTGTTGTGATGGGGAGAGGGGTGCAAGGTGGAAACAACCTTGGGCCCTGGGCACTCACCCCAGCAGCACTGGGCTCATCTTCAGAAGCTCTTGGAACGCTTTGAAAAAGACTTGAACTTTGGGTCCCACCCCCATGCCAAGCTCACTGACTATGGAATCAGCCTCCAGGCTTAGGGCAGGTGAGCCCTAAGGAAGGATTTCATCACCAGTTTCCCAGCAGGTCTGGAAACCACCCATCAACAGAACACACAATACAAATGAACATCAGGGGAAGTGAAGTCAAAAGTCACTCCTGGGTTTTGACTCTAGGGACTTGAAAAAATGGTAGAGCTATTAATTTAAATACTAGGGATTCAGGGAGTAGAGTAAGGTGGGAAGGGAGGGAGGAACTGACCTTAGTGAGAAGGTGCTAGCTGGCTGGGGAAAGAAGTTCCTGCTAGAGACACAAGTCTGTCCAGTGGTCATAGATAAGTGGAAAAGAAGGTCCAGAACCAGAGTTCAGAGAGGAGAAATGGAAGCACAAAGATGGGTTATTGGACCAGAGCTTAGGAAAACATCTTTGTTTAGGAAGTAGGAAAGAGCTATCAAAGGAAGTAAGAGAGATGATGAGAAGGAGGGAAAACCAGCATAGAGAAATGCCATGAAGCCAAATTTCTCCCTGCAGCTGCAGTGGAGTCACATCCCTCTGGTGCTAACGTCACTCTCTGGGTCTATCCTCCCGACTACAAATCCCCTACTGAGATCACAGGTTACAGAGGCTTAATCTTGAGCAGTACGGAGTCAGCCTTGAAGGCAGCCGCCACCAGCACCCCACCCTCCCCTGTTACACTGCAGGTGGATTGGTCTGGACGCTGGACACCGATACTGACTTGCCTTTTGTTTCTCTTTTATGCCATTTTGGTGGTTCTCATGCTGCACAGAATCGCATGCAAGGTGCCCTCGACACTGAGCTGGATGGGCAATTTCAGGGACGTTCAAAGGTAATTTTGACCCTCCCTGCTGACTTGAGAACCTGAGCCACACGTCAGACGAGCTGCACGGCACTGCCATCACCTCCCAACTGGTCTTCCAGGTTTCTCCCATCTCTGGAGTCCAATCGATCCGTCACACCTCGTGTGGGGCTGCATCTTTAAACACACACTGGGTCGTGTCAAGCAACACCTCCAGAGCCTCCACGTGCTTGCGGGGAAGTCTGAACTTGCAGCAGGACATTCCAGCCCTGTACCTCAGCCCAGCTTTACTCATACCCCGGTCTCCCCCCACGCCCCCAAGTTCCCACACTGGGGCTCCTCTCTGCTCCCCATCAGCTGTCGCCTGCTCTATCGCTGCCTCCCTAGGGAGAACTTGTCCTTCCCTCCTTCCTCCTTTAGTGACCCAAGGATTAAGAACACAAGCCCGGGAGACCAGGGTGCCTGGGTCTGACTCCCAGCCCCACCAATCAGTGGCTCCAACATCCTGGCTAAGTCTCTTCCTTCTTTGGTTTGATGGGGATGAGTTAATACCTACTTCACATGGTTGTTGTGAGGACTAAATGCGACAATACCCAAAAAGCACTCAACAGTGCCAGGCACATAGTAAGCCATCAATTAAAACAGACAAACACATGCCCACGGGTGCATACACATGCACATTCACTCATGCGCACATCTGCTTTTGTATCTCCGCAGAGAATTCATATCATACTACTCAGCCGCCCATGTGGGGGCCTCTCTCTTACCCTGTGGTTCTACAAGGACAAGGACTCAGTCTTGATGTCATCCGCCACTCCCCCATCCAGTCCTTCCATCCTACTGAAGCCCTAATTTGCTAGCAGAGGCTAATTTGTCAAGCAATATGAATCCACTGAGGGTTTTTGAACAAGAAAGCAGTACCACGAGAAGCTAACCGTGGCACGGGTCTGCCAGGATGATCAGGAGTCAGGACTATAAGCCATTGGGGAGCTCCTAGGGTCCAGGGCTGAAGGCCTGGGCTGGAATGGTGGCTGGAGTAGTGTGAAGAGAGGGGGATACGGCAGCAGCGAGGTCCACTCCAAAGGAAGCAACCACAGCCCTCCTGACAAGACACTCTTCCTAGTGTACAATAAACTCCAGCCAGGCAATGAACAGGTAAGTTCCGTTCCCAGGCGGGCTCACTCAGAGGGCGAATTTGCATCTGATTACCACCTCTGTTATTTCAAGAGTCACTCAATCAAATTCTGTGCTGGAATCAAACCTATGCGCAGAGGCTCCTGCCTTTTTTGAAACCTTTTCAAATTCAGAATTAGGCCAGATTTCTGTACCAGCGAACCACGGCACCTGACCCTGAGCTTTCTTTTTATATTTTTAATTCTTATTAACTTAATTTTGAAGTTGTATTATTGTTTTTTCACTTTGAAAATTTTAGTGGGGGGGGCGCCTGGGTGGCTTAGTCAGCTAAGCGTCGGACTTCAGTTCAGGTCATGATGTCATTGTTCGTTGAGTTTGAGACCCTCGTGGGGCTCTGTGCTGACAGCTCAGAGCCTAGAGCCTGCTTCAGTTTCTGTGTCTCCCTCTCTCTCTGACCCTCCCCCGCTTGCCCTCTGTCTCTTTTCTCTCTCTTTCAAAAATAAACATTAAAAGCTGGACTTCTTGGGGCACCTGGGTGGCTCAGTTAAACTGGCTGAGTCAGTTTGGCTCAGGTCATGTTCTCGCAGTTCATGGGTTCAAGCCCTGCATCGGGCTCTATGCTGACAGCTCAGAGCCTGAGCCTGCTTTAGATTCTGTGTCTCCCTCTTTCTCTCTGCCCCTCCCCAACTCACACTCTGTCTCTCAAAAATAAATATTTTTTTAAAAAAGTTTTAAAACACTTTTTTAAAAGATGCACTTCTTTAAAAAAAATAAGAAAGGAAAGAGAAATATTAATAATAAAGTTCAAATTCCTTTGTCCTCTGATCAATTCCATATCTGTCTCCCCCATTCTGAAGTGGCCAGCACCATGAATTTTTTGTGTATCCTTCCAGTTCGTGTTTTTATACTTTTACCACAAACATATGTAAACATATATAATACACTATTGATTTGTTGATCATTTTTAATTTACAGAAATGGTATATTTAGGTGGTAAATGGTAGGGGATCTTTCCATGTTGACACTTATGAACCTTATTCATGATAATTGTACAGAATTGCATCACATGAATACAGCAGTTCCCCCTTATTTGAGCAGGATACATTCCAAGGCCCCCCCATTGGATACCTGAAACCACAGACAGCAGCAGACCCTATCTATACCATATTCTTTCCTACACATATATAACAACGATAAAGTTTAACTTATACATCAGCCACAGTAAGAGGTTAACAACAATAATAAAATATAACAATTATAATATATGTAATTGTTATATTACATATATTATGTATTACATAAACCCCATTTTATTGTGCTTCATTTTATTGTGCTTCGCAGATACTGCAGTTTTTACAAATTAAAGTTTTGTAGCAACCCATGTCCAACAAGTCAATTGACACCATTTTCCAATAGCATTTGCTCACTTCGTGTCTCCATGTTACATTTTGGTAATTCTCGCAATATTTCAAACTTTTCATTATTATTATTATTATTATATTTGTTATGTGATATTATCTGCGATCAGTGATTACAACTCGCTGAAAGCTTAGATGATGTTTAGTATTTTTTAGCAATATTTTTAAATTAAGGTATATACATTGTTTTTTTTAAGACGTAATGCTACTGCACACTTAATAGACTACAGTGTGGTGTAAATGGAACTTTTATACACCCTGGGAAACCCAGACATTCATCTGACTCACTTTATATTGAGATCTTTGCTTTATTGCCACGGACTGGAAACAAACCGGCATGAAAGTTATGTGAATGTGGTCTCTCTCTTTCTCTGAAAATATCTTACTGTACTATACTCCCCCTTCTTCTTGCGATGACGTGAGAGGAGAAAATGCCTACATGGTGAGATGAAGTGAGGTGAATGAGGTGCTCGTTGTGACGTAATGTGAGAATATTTACGGACCTTCTGATCTTATGTCAGAAGGAGGATTATCTCCATCTTCTATAGTTATTCTCAGGTAACTGAACCCGCAGCAAGTGAAACTCCGGATGAGGAAACACTCCCGAACACCATACTTCTTTATACATCCTCTACTCTTAGGTATTTGTATATTCCAAGTGGCAGCCGAAAGTCACAGAATATGCCAGCTCTCTGGGATATCTCATCCCAGGCACATAGTAGGATGGTGTTTCCTCTCAACAACTTGAAGCTGGGTGTGACCAGATGATTTCTTTGGCCAGTAAAGTGTGTTGCTTGCAGATGGATGTGTTTTTTTTTAATTGGGGTATATAAATCATATGCCATTAAATTCACCATATCAAAGTGTGTAATTCAGTATTTTTACTACATTCACAGAGTTATGCGACCATCACCACTATCTAATTGCAGAATACTTTCATCATCCCAAAAAGAAACTGCATAACCATTAGGAGTCACTCCGCATTCCCCTTTACCCCCGACCCTTGAAAACTACTGATCTACCTTCTGTTTCTCTGGGTTTGCCTATTCTGGGCATTTCATATTAGTGGAATCACACACTATGTGGTCTCTTGTGTCTGGCTTCTTTCAATTAGCATACTATTTTCAGGTTCATCCACCCTGAAGTATGAATTAGTGCTTCATTCCTTTTTATGGCTTAATAATGTTCCATGGAGAGAAATATTCAATTGCCACTGGGGTGCCTGGGTGGCTCAGTCATTAAGTGTCCAGCTCTTGGTTTCGGCTCAGGTCATGAACTCATGGCTTGTGGGTTCAAGCCCTGCATTGGGCTCTGCATTGACGATGCAGAGCCTGCTTGAGATTCTCTCTCCGTCTCTCTCTGCCCCTCCCCCGCATTCACTCTCTCTCTCAAAATAAAAATAAGCTTAATAATAATAGCCACTGCCAGACACTGCTGCACTCCCTTTCCTTGCCAGAGGGACTGTGGAAACACCCTGGAGCCTTTGTCAGCCTCAGATCCTAACTGCCTACAACGAGCAGAGATCCCTACTCCTTCCAAAGGACAGGGAATATGATCAAGAAATAAAACTTCAGGACTGTTTGTTCTTGTAGTATAACCCATCCCGTCCTGACTGATATGCCAATTTTTCACTCTTATAAATACACAGCAATAAAAACCCTTGTCCCTGTCTTTCCATGTGCATTTGGGAGAGTTTCTCTAGACCCTGAGTCTAGTGTATCCACCTAGAAGTGGAACTGCTAGGTCACAGCATACGCACACTTTCAAATTTAGTAGATAGTGCTAAATTCTTTTCCAAAGTGGTTGAACCAAGTAAAAATTCGACCAGCAGCATGACATGTTCCCACTTCCCCACAGTCTAACCAACACTTGGTATTGTTAAGACTTTTCATCCTGCACTTTCCAATAGGGAAGCACATAATCTCTCAAGTGTATAGAATATACCAAATAGTATGGTTTGAAAGTCCTTTATGTTGCATCTTTTGTTTTCAAACATTATTTTAGCCTGATACCCAACCACAGGTTGCAAAAAATTGCAAGATAATAACAACGTTCTTGAATTGATTCCACAAACATCAGGAATCCACAAGGGCCTTCATTGTAAACATCAGTTCTCAACGTAATGATTTAGATACAGATGGAATAGGAGAATGGATTAAATTTGGACTGACCTACCTGACATGAATCCCATGTTCTCTTACCTATCAATGTCTTTTCTATAATTTATCCTACAAAAGTAGCCCCAATTCCCAAATACACACACACACACACAAATATATGCACACACACACATATACATGTTTTTATATATATACATGTTTTTATATATGTATACACACACACATATATATGCATGTTTAGGGAAGCACTGTTTACGATAGCAAAAAAGAAAAAAAAGTTGGACATAATCCAAATGTTCATTAATGGGGGATAGTTTTTAGAAATTATAATTTCTTGCTAATTACGTCTGAACTGCATTGAAGGTAAGATGATACATTTCCATATGGTTTAGGAGAGTTTCAGCTGGGATTTCATTCCTTGCAGCTCAACACCCCCTCACAGACTCACCAGTTGTGCAGTGGACCAGCTCTAGCTAAAGGACACAAACGCAGTCTGGCTCCACATGCTGAGTCCTCCAGAGCACTCTGGCAACTTCCCCGTCAGCTGCCCCCAAGAGAGAAGTCCCATGACCCTGCTTCTCGAGGGAAGAAGCGGACCAGGAACCCGGCAACTTTCACCAGAACTTGGTAAGGGGGCTGGGGAGTTAGTCAACATTAAAAACAAATAAAGATGCTTTTATCCTCTCTCCCCACCCCCTCCCGGAAAGAGAGTCTCTGGGGGACAGATCAGTAAAGGCTTTGCATGGTTTCCACCCTTCCCCCAAGTCACTGACCAGGCCAGAGGAAGTAACGGGAATAAACCACAAGCAAGTTCAACATTTTCCTACAAGACCCAGCCTCAGCCAGTTTCAAGGTGCGGCAGCAGGGAGAAAGTCCACATGCTACACAGGTTAGGGAGAAGAAATAGTCCAGTGGGAGCTGCAGTCAGGACCATGGGCTAGCCCTGCCAAGGCCACAGTGAGGGTTTATGCCCAGGTCTCCTCAACCACCACAGGGAATGAACCAAGCTCACCCTACAAGCCATCGAAAGGGCTGATGGTGGATGAACCTTGAAACCATTATGCTAGTGAAAGAGGCCCATCACAAAAGACCACAAGGAACAGGCAAAGCCACAAGGACAGAAAATAAATCTGTGGTTTCTAAGGGCTGGGGACCAACTGGAGGAGGGGGGTTTGTAAGTGATGGCTAAAGCGTTCTTGCTTTTGGGGGTAACGAGAATGTTCTGAAATTGACTGTGGTGGTGGTTGCACAATCCTATGAATATGCTAAAAGCCACTAAATTACACTTTTTTTTAAATGGGTCAGTTGTATGGTATGAGAATTTTATCTCAATAAAGCTGTTCCCAAAAGGGAGGGCGGCTAACAGCACCAATGTGGGCTGTCTGCTGCCATCACCCAGGGAGCTCAGCCAAGACACCAAGCTCCCACTCTTGCCTGTGATGTTACCATTAATACCTTTTCCATAACTGTCCCCAAATCTAGGAATTTGTGCTACTTTTATTATCCTCATTTTACAGATGAGGACACTGAGGCTTAGGGAGATTAAATAATTTTCCCCAGTCACGTGGCTTGTAGGGGGCTCTGCTCACCCGTAACTACTGCAGTATTCCATATCCTAATCCAAGTCAGCAGAGAGCCAAATACATCCACAAGGGTCAACACTGTATGAGGTAATACCTCATGCCAGTAGCATTGGGGCTGGGAAGTTATCAGACAATGGTTTTTGAAAATTTATGCTGCTCAGGGTGCCTTGCACAAGTCCACCTGCTTCCCGGGGTCCACCCTGGCTAATGTTGGGGATATGTGGGTGGGACAGAGGTGGCCCTTTAAGGTTCTCAGGGACACTGCCTGCAACTATCTGGTTCCAAAGAACTGATTAGAGTCATGGAGCTGGGTGGGTACAAGGGGGCCCTCTCCCATCAGCTCAGGGAACCAAAGAGTATGGAGTCCTGTGAGTAAATCCCAAATGCCCCACAGAGACTCACATCCGGGACTGCAGATTCCATGGGATTTCCCATTGTTCTGACGTGAGCTCTCGTGGACGAGAACAGCCAGGCCATCCCAGTGGCCCCGCTGCCTCTGTCTGCCAAGAACTCACACTGACGAAATCTCTATCCTCTATTCCTTCCAGGAATCCACCCCTGTTAGAGGGTAAATCACGTAACAGATAACACTGACAGACCTGCAATGCCCTGTGTCCGCACATCTGGACATGTAACCTCCTTACCACAAACAGGAGGGAGATTGGCTCTTGGGGGATTAAATGTAGGTGTAAGTTTCCTTATCCGACTAAACTTTCCACAGTACCCTCTCGCTGAAGCCCAGGGGAGTGACCTCAGAGACTTCTCTCGCTTCCTCCCTTCTTCCCTGTTTTGTTTTGTTTTGTTTTTTTTGCAGAACCTCCTCCATCTTCACCCTACTACAATCACAACAACTTGTTCCCAGAGCCGGGGGTGGGGGGGTGGGCCCCCGGCAACCAGCCATGCGGCCCTGCGGTCAGCCTGCCTGCTCCCGCACTTCTTCCTCCCCAGCCTCCAATGAAGCTGGAAGGGAGGTTTCCAGACCAAGTTTCCCAAAGGGATAGAAAGACCCTTCCTGCACAGCCAGAGCCACAGCACAATCCCACCTCCCAGCTCACCCTTCTCAGGTCAAAGAGGCAGGAGAAGGTGGGAGTTAAGAAGCTGGTCAAATCCCAGCTCTGCCACTGACTTGTATCACCTTTGAGTAAGTGACTTATCCTGATTCCCAGTCTCCTTACCTATAACATGGGAGTAACACCATCTTTCTTTTGCGAGAGAAGAGGGGTGCAGGAACCTGTCTGACACAAGAGGCACTGGAGAAAAGGATGAAAGGTAGTTACAGGAAGGTATACGTGATGATCTAGAGGACGATTTTATACTAAGTATTCTTGGCTCCCCTAACCTGACCGTAAGGAGCTCTCAAGGATAAAAGATGGCCCAGGAGTATGCCTGATGGACAAAGATCCAACAGCTTGTACAACACACAAAACATACCACACCCAAACACACACGTAAACACACACACACATACACCTACATACACAAACATCTGCCAACACACACACACACTACATATCTCCAAATACACATGCACTCCACACTGAAACACACACACGTGCGTGCGCGCACACACACACACACACACACACACTCCTTTTCTCCCTTTATTTTTCTGAAAGATGCTTTTACCACCCATAAGGACACCCAGGCTTGCCGAAACTTTGAACACTGTCACAAAAAGCTTTAATGTTCATAATGTCCAAATCCCTGCCAAGCAGCCAGATTACAACAGATCCAACTAGCCAGATACAGACAGGAATCTGCCAACAATCCCCAGCGTGTCCTGCTCACATATGTCCCCTTACACCTGACACAAAGGCCAGCAGCTTCCGACCTTGTTTCCTCAGACACTTACACTGCCCCTCCCAGCCTGGCCTGTATGGATAAAGATATTTGATTTCCATTTATCCCTAAGTCCCTTGTTGGTTTCTTTCTTTCCTGGGGCCAGTCCGTATAAGGTCAGATTCCCACGTTTCCAAGGCCAAGCTTCTCTCCCCGGTGTTTGTACTGACTGAGCTCCCTCTCTGATGAGTCCCTCTAGAAGTTGTTGTATTGATAAGTATTCTTCAGCCCTGTCCACTCTCACTCCAGAAACTGCCCTCTTATTAGCTAAAAAGGCCTGCATCCAAACAAGGACCTTTTCTGACTCCTCAGAAAAGGAGGAGTAACAAGAAGCCCAGAAACCTCCAGAAAGACAGCATGGCCTGGGGGACTGAGTCACAGACAGAGGTGTCCAGTCCTACCTCCACCACTTGCAAGCAGGAGAAGTTTGCTGCCATGGTTTCGGTTCAAAGCAGACTCTAAGACAAGGCCGTGAGTGCAGCCTGCCTGTTAGGGAGACGATTCCCGAAGCCCCAGGAAAGGACAAAGGCCAGTAAAAGGGTGTGTTAATTAGCAGGTTACTGCTGTGGGCATCTGAGGCTCTGTCTGCTGTTCCAGCTGGAACTCACCTCAGAATTCTCCCAGGGAAGGGCAGGCAGTGGAGACATCAACTGCTGTCCCCGAAGCTTGAGGGCAGCCCCCTGGGATGATAACTTCCCCCACCTCTCCCCCTGGCCTTCTTCAAGTGCACCTGCTTGGGCCAAGCAAGCTTGCCAGCTGGAGAAAACCCTCACACAAAGAGGTGAGGTGGGGACAGGGATGAGGTGGGGAGCTATCAGGTCCTGGAAACTGCAGGAATCAGTGGCAGGTGAACGCAGGTGAGCCCAGGGGGTACAAGGTGGGGTGTCCACAGAAGCCATGCGCCTCTCTGAGCTTCTCCTCATCTGTGGAACAGGCAGGGGACCCATATTGCTTCCTCGAGGGTCCCTCAGCGGCAGAGATTAAGGTTGTGAGCTCAGCAACCTGGGACGATGCTGGTACCAGCAGCAAGTACGCTGCACGGGCAGCCGTGCTGCCGTAAACACCCAGAGGCTGCTCATCATGGGGGAGATGCAGCAAAGAGGGCAATATAAGGTTCCCAGCCAGAAAACTCAGCCTGAACTGCCCATCCTCCCAGTCCCCTTGCCAAGCCTTGAGGCAGTATAAGTGGCCACCATGGGGAGTGACTACTGGATACCTTACGCTGTGTCAAGTTCTCATTAGTGACCCTACAGGGAGGGCATGGACACTGTTGGCAGAGGAAACTGACCTGAGGGGTGGAGCTACTCATTCACAGACACTCAGCTAGGAAATTCGGGAGTCGGGATTCAATCATCTGCTGAGCTGAATCTTCACACTCCCCTTTCTCTAGAACACACCACAAGCTCCATCCAAGATGCCTCTGTCACAAACACCATGGGCCTCTCACAGGCTCTAAACATTATCTCCAGCAGGCCCCAGAGGTTCCGGGCGATGGGGCAGACTCCACCTGCTGTGCCAGCTCAGATAACAACAGTGACACTCTCTCCAGCGCTAACTCTCTCCAGGGCATGGTTCTAAGTGCCTTCATCATCATTGTCTCATGGAATCCTCCCAGCAATGAGGAAGGCACTGTTACTATCCCCCTATCACAGAACAGGGAACTGAAGCAGAGGAGTTAAGTGACTTGACCAAGGTGTCACAGAAATGGCAGAGCTAGGGGCACCCGGGTGGCTCAGTCAGTTAAGTGTCCGACTTCAGCCCAGGTCATGATCTCACAGTTTGTGAGTTCGAGCCCCACATCGGGCTCTGTACTGACAGCTCAGAGCCTGGAGCCTGCTTAAGATTCTGTGTCTCCCTCTGTCTCTGCCCCTCCCCTACTTGCACTCTATCTCTCTCTCAGAAATAAATAAACATTTAAAAACTAAAAAAAAAAGAAAGAAAGAAATGGCAGAGCTAAAATTTGAACTTAGGCGATCCGGTTCTGAAGCTCTTGCTCTAAATGACTTTCTACTTTCCTCTCAATGGTGCAGACTCATTCTCTTCACTGTCTGTTAGAAGGTGACATCCCCAGATGTTGGCAATGAAACTACAGCTGACCTCTCTCCTTAGACAAGAATTGACAAAGGCAGCATGGAGCAGACAAGACCCCACGCCCAGGCAGGGCACCTCTCTTAAAGGACCAGGCTCCTGGGGAGACAGTGAAAATGCTCCATCCTGAGTGGCAGGTCTCTTAAAGGGGGGTTGGTGTGCCCACTGTGGCGCCTGGCACTGCAGCCCAACACAATTGGGATCGAGTGCTTCTTTCTTTTGGAGAATGACGACTTTGTGGTCTAGATGTTCTAATGGGGGTTCCCAGCATAGTCTTTCCAAAAGGGAGGATAAATTCAAAAGAAGGCCAAAGATAACAAGAGTTTCCCAGAGTATAGAGCTAGGGGGAAGCCAAAGCAAGCTGGCCCATGGGGAGGTTGTAGAGATCATATGGAAGAATATCTTGGGGCTCGCACACAAACAGAGATAACTAGTCAACCCCAGAGAGGGATCTGCCCCCAGCTGAAGGCAGGCCTTGGCCAGAGACATGGTCTTTCCATTTCTTACATTACATCAGCAGAACCACTGCCAAACAGAATAGAAATCCCAGCTCTCTGTTTTCATGCCCCCATCCTGCTTTATAACCAGTTCCACCACCACTCCCAGCCCCTCAAGTGTAAGTTCTGAATGCAGCTGGAAACAAAGCCAAGCAAATTAGCACAGCCACATAGAAGTCAGGTTAGGAGGAGAGTAATTCTGTCAGCTCTCGGACATGCACATGTGAATGATTCTTTTAGGGGATGTCCTGCTTTATCTGCCAATGGAAGCACACGATACTCCATTCATCAAGCTCTTACTCTGTGCCTGGTACCCTTTTGAGAGCTTTACATGTATTAACCTACTGAATCCTCACCACCAGCCTGGGAGATGCTTTTCTTACTGTACAGATGAGAAAACTGAGATGTGGAGAGCTTCAGTGCCTCCCCCAAGGTCACAAAGCTCCTGAGTGCCAAAGGTGGGATTCAAATCTGGCAGTCTGGCTTAGTGAGTCCACTCTAGGTGCCTGCCTAGCACTGGTCAGAATCCTCTACTGTGAGAGACATACTATTACCTGATTTACAGAGAAGAAAACAGAGGCTCAGAGTTACCCAAGGTCACCAGCTGAGTGGCAGAGCCAGGAGCTGAACTGACGTCAGACCTGAGCTTGAGTCTATGGCCACCATGAGGATCCACCTCACTGCAGGGCAAGAGGGGACAGTGCCAGTGGGTGGCCAACAGGCCAGAGCAGGGGAAGAGGCCATGTCAGGGCACACCAGCTGGCTAGCAAGGCAGGCTCTGTAGGGCAAAGCCAATGGTCCCCCAATGCCCCATGTCATTATACCCAGAAGGGGCAGGGCCAAGAGAGAGCCAGGCACTGTTGACAGACTGGTAGCTGACAGAGGTAATGTAGCCAACAGCTGCTGTTTATTTTGGGGCCTGGGAGAAGGGAACAGACTGGTTAGGACCCACCTCCTTCCAACAATAAACTCAACAGGGCAGGGTGGGGAGGTGCCTCCCCTCCTAGCTAAAGCAATAGCCCAGCCACCTGCTGGGCTTTGCAATGAGCTGAATGGTCTAGGTGTCAGAAACATCTTGCCAGACACTCTAATCTGGTCTCCACCAACACACACAGTGTTCCCCACCACCCCTCACTCCCCAGCCCCTTGTGCTGGACTTGCAAATGTCCCAGGAAGATAACCACACCCCCTGCAAACACACCCCCTGCAGTGTCAGGTTCCAGGAACAAATGGTTTTTCCTGTCTTGGGAACAAAGAAGGGCCACTCCTGCTGGGCACCCCCAACTTTGGTTCCCTGACTCTGACACTTGTTAACTCCATTCTTACACCTAATTACAAAGTCATAAGGTCTTCTACAGATGGCCAACCAGGGCTGTGGCAAGGCTGGCTGGCAGCATTCCCTGAAAGGCCAGGAAGTAAGGGGTCCCAAAGGATTCTGGAGCCCTGCTCTGCCTCTCCCTAGCCTATGACCTTTGGCCTCCATTTTCTTATCAATAATGTAAGAAATATAATAGTGCTCTTCTCCTCAGGTTGCTGTAAGGATTAAATGAGTAAAGTGCCTAGAAAACTGGCTGGCACCTAATTGGTGCTGCCATTGTTATTATCATCATTGTCATCATTGTCATTGTCATCATCGTGGTCATCATCCCCATTTAGCCTGTGAACTCTGACCCCTGGAAGACATCTTCCATTGACTCCGCGAATGAGAAAGGTTTTGGCGGACTAGCCTGAGAATTTTAACACCATTTACAATATTATATCAATAGGAATACATCTTTTGAATTTCAAACAAGCAATTTCTATACTTGTAAGTTAAACGCTGCGGTTCTTTAAAAAAATAGGAGTAGGGTAGGAGGAAGGGGCTTTAGCAGAATGAAGCCTTTGTCCATGTATTTATCCCATTGATCAAAGATCTACTGTGACCCAGACCTCCGCTAGCATGGGGAGGAGGTGTTAAGGAGGAAAAGACGTGCTGCTTGCTGCCTTAGCAGGAGCCCTCACCCGCTGACTTCCAGCCCAAGGAATTGCTTTCAGCTCAGTGCCTTGTGCACAGTAGGTACAAAACTAATGTTTAGTCAGTGAAATGCCCTAACAAGCGCACTGACTTTGGGGTCTTGGAGTTCCTCTCCATGACACTGCTGAGTTTCCCAGAGAGTCCTTTTAGAGGGTCAGGGTCCAACCCCAAACGCAGTCCCAGAGCAACCTCTCTGCAGTTTGGGGGCCAGTTTCAGTCTTCAGTAAGTCCTGAGCAAGCACTGTGCTCGTTGCCGGGAGGGATGCAAGGCCCTCCTTGGCCCCTTTACCTGTCTGACCTCACTGCCCCTTACCTCTTCCACCTGGCCCACCCAGCCTTTTCTCTGGAAAGGCCAGGTAGAGTCCTACCTCAGGGCCTTAGCACAGGCTGTTGCCTCTCCCTTAACAACTCTCCCCCAAGTATTTGCATGCCTTATTGCCTCACCTCCCACAGACCTTACTCAAAAGTCACTGTGTGCTGGGCACGTCCTTGGGCACCCTCTATGAAATGACACAACAACTACCACCACCATCTCCTGTCCCCTCCCCCTCTGGGTTTCTGTAACACATTTATTCCCCATCTGACACACTGTGTATTTTACCTAAAATAGGCCCCTGTCAGAATGTCAGCCCCAGAATGGCAGCGATTTTTATCTGCCCTCCTGTGTCCCCAGCGTCTGGGACACAATCAACACTGAAATGTTGACGAATGGCTGACTGAATGACCGCGTAGGTATCACATGGAGGTCCAGCCCTGGAGGGGCTTTTCCATCAATCGGGTACACCAGACATGGGCCTGCCGAAAGCTGACCAACCAAGGCCATTCTTGGTAAGTGCTACATGAACGGTAAAAACGATAAACGTCGTAAAAATTCACAGCCAGGAAATGTTATAAGAGGTGGCATCAGGAAAGAAAGTGGCAGAAACAGAGTAAAACCATGAAGAAAGACCATGATAATAATGGTAACAATAACTGCCATTTACAGAACAGCTACCTTATGTCAGGTGCAGTGAAGAGTAACATCCCATTTTACAGATTAGAAAACTGAGGTCCACAGATGTGAAGAAACTTGATGAAGTGAGAAAAGCTAGTAAGAGGCTTCCAAGCAGGAGTTCATGCTGCCAAAGCCATCAGTGCCCTGCCCCCACCCTCTTGCTCTCAAATTCCAGCTGCTGGCCTCCGAGGCCCTCTTAGGGCTGCCAGGGCCTAGTCTAGCCTGAGCAAGCAGCAGGTGGCAAGTGCCCAGAATTAAATGTCCCCCTGCTCCAAAACACAGTGCCGTGGCCACAAACCCACCATCCCCAAGGACAGGATACAGAGCCCCCATCAGCTGGAGCATCTGGAAGTCCAGCCCTTCAAAAGTGGCTCTGGACAAGACTTCAAGGGGAATAAAAATTTGAATCTCAAAATAGAAGCCAGACCCTGCCAGGGGTTCAATCTCAATAGTGAGAGGTTTGTTATCTTATCCCAACCATATCATGTGTTGATGGAGGGGCTCAGTGGGGAGGTCAGTGAGGGCAGAGGACCCAAGGGTTTCATCCTGACTCTTTGAGTTTTATCCCACATGATACGCTCCCTAAACTCCCAGCCTCAAAGTCCTCAGGAGACAAAGCCATGTACAAAGCCACAGGTCCTCAGCCTCCCAAGGGAACCCACACTGTGCACACTCCCTCTGGGTCTGCTCTCCTTCTTAAGCCTCAGGGCCAGGCTGCAGCGTTCCATACCCCAGCAGAGCTCAAATCACGGCCATGGCCCTTATGGGTGCATACAGCAGAGAGCGAAATACAGACACAGACAAGGCAAGGAAAACCAAATGCACCCAGTTTTGACATGGACCGGAATTAAAAGAGAACTCCCAATTAGACACCCAACCACCAATCCATCCAATCTCCAGGGAGCACAGTGGACCCATAATAGGCTTTGTTGCTGGAGAGGCCGCTCTTGCCATTTACTGCCATGCGTTAGAGGGCAAGATGGGGCATCTCTCCGAGCCTTGATTCCTCGTCTACAAAACAGGGCCAGTGCTCAGGGTTTGTGGGGATTAAAGGGCACAGGGGACGGACGAGAAGCCCCAGCCAGGTGACTGCATCTAGAAGGGGCTCCATTCACACACTCTCTCACTCAACTCCCCTACTTCCCCTGCCTAGGAGCTGCTACGTCCAGAAATCATGGGGAAATGAGGCTGCCCTTCTCCAGCTGCCCATGAGTGATGACTAACGTAAATAATTAATCTTGGCTTGAACCAAAGTTCAGACATTGTCCTATTATAGACCTGAACTCTGAGAGAAGGACCAGCTTGCCAATCCACTGGGGCTCGGAGCAGCAGAAATCTCTGGGCACTCACCTCCAGAACCCCTGCCCCCACTGACGAGTGACTGTGTCCCTTCCAGGTACCAGGCCCCTAGCTGAGAGCTCGATGAATCAACTCCAGCCCAGGAGGCAGAATTCAGGGAAGGGTTTCACTCTCTCGGAGCCCGCCTGCCAGCACCATGCCAGGCCAGCTAGGCTGCCTCGTCTGTTGTTACAAAGAGAAATTCTCCCACACAGGCAAGTCCCTTAAAATAGCCCTTTGGGTCTGGGCCATCAGGAAACAGAACAAAGCTGGGTCAGAATGGGGCCTACCATGAAAGACTTTGCAAAGCAGCCACTTCAAACAACAGGGACAATCCCTTCACGCTCAGAACCCTTAGGTGGGCAAAAGCGGCAAGGCGGGCTTTCTCAACAAAGAACGCTGTTCCGCAGGAGGACGGCATGCTCCCGCTACCCACGGGGCCAACCCTGGAGAGGGCCCAAGTGTGTAAAGCACGGTGACAGTGTGAAACAGGCACAGGCTGCAGGCAAGGGGTCAAACACGCCTGGCTTTGTGAGAGGATAATGACGCAACCTATCCTTTCTGCACGGTAGTTTCCATAGGAGTAATATGGGGTTAAAAATGCATGCCTGCAGGGCTGGGTGGGGACCAGAGATTATAAACAAAAGGCCTGGCTGTGCCTGGCATAAAACAGGAATTCAATGCGAGGTAGCTATATGATGATGATGATGTCTACGTAATACAGGTCAAGGTCTCCTTTATTACCAAGAGAGAATATTCCCAGAAAAAAAAGGCAAACAGTGCGGGCTCTCTACCCGGGACCACTAGCGAAAGGCACAAGTACAGACTGGCCCACACTCACTCAATCCCTTACCCTACCTGGTACACCCTGCTAGTTCATGATTTCCTACCCCTCACTCCCCAGAGTTAGCAGTGATCCATTTCCGCAAGGGTCCAGGAATCCTAGAGACACATTGGAGGCCACTGCATAATTTATGCTGCACTGACACACACACAGGAAGGGACTCTGTCCCCACCCCACATGTCCCTCCACCCAGGCTTGGGGAGGGTGGCTTCCTCACCAGCCAAAGGGAAATGACAGCAAAGGGCCAGAGAAAGAGCCAAGCGGAGGGGCAGAACAGCCAGCTGTTTCCCCTTTGCTAACTCAGCGCCGATGTCACTTCCTCCCCTCAGGTAACAGCAGGGAGATATGACTGGAAATAGCTCTGTCTCTTCCCATTCACAAAAACGACAGGCATGGAAAGAGCAAAGTGTAGTTCCCAGAGGCGCTTTTCTAGATGTCTTCATTGAGGGCCTAAGGTGACCCTGAGTCCACCCTGGTTGCAAGGCTTCTCAGGGGACAGAGCAGGGCCAGGAAACCTTGGATGAAAATTTCCTGGAGGTCAGGAACAGCTCCCCTTTGTAAAGCATCCCTAGCCCCACACGATTGAGAAGGCAGACTGAGGGACCGGGAAACCCTTCAGAGGGTTATTTTCTCTGGGCTCAGCCCCTCCCCAAGCAGCTTTCACACCCACCCTCTCCTCTAGGACGCAAAGGCCAAAAAGGAAGCAATCACCCCATTTTCTAGAAGGGCAAGTGGAGATCTAGAAAGGGATGGTGACCTGTGGAAGACAGCTGGAGAAGCCACCCAGCCAGGCCTCAGGCGGAATGTCGGGCCTGGTCTCCCCAGGCGGAACATGTGACTGGGGGGCTGGGGACTGGGAGACAGGGCGGTTCGGGAGCCAGCAGGCCCCTCTCCATATGCAGCTTATTAGCCGCGTGGTGTTTGGCAATTTATTTAAGCTCCCTGGGCCTCGGCGTCCTCACCTGCACGATGTGGATGCCGGAAGTAACTACACACTTTGGGGGGCTGTTTTGAGAGTTTCCGCGTAAAACTCTTAGCACATAGAACACTCAGAAATGTCAGCTGTTATTTTTATTATTCCATTTTCCCTAAAGAATCAAGCTTACTGGAATATCTGGCAGTGTGGCGGGGGTTTAAATAAACGAAGGGGTAATTTGAAGCATTGTATTTAAAACTAAAACCAGTTCAGAGACATGTTGAAGTAGAATGCAACATTAGTGTGAATGTTTGGGGTGACCACCCAGGCTCCCAGTAAGCTGTTTAGGACTAGCCCCCAGGCCCTAAAAGGATAGGGGTTTCCTGGGGGTTTTGAGTTCGAGCCCCACATTAGCGGTAGAGTTTACTTTAAAAAGAATAAGTAAAAATACGGGCCACCTGGGTGGATCAGTTGGTTAAGCGTCCGATTTTGGCTCAGGTCATGATCTCGCGGTTTGTGGGTTCGAGCCCCACATCAGGCTCTCTGCTGACAGCTCGGAGCCTGGAACCTGCTTCAGATTCTGTGTCTCCCTCTCTCTCTCTCTGCCCCTCCCCTGTGTGTGTTCTCTCAATCTCTCTCTCTCTCTCAAAAATAAATAAACATAAAAAATATTTACAAAAAAATAAGTAAAAATAAAAGAAAAAAGCTAAATATTATTTTTTAATGTTTATTTTTTTTTTTGAGAGAGAGAATGTGAGCAGAGGAGGGGCAGAGAGAGACAGGGACACAGAATCTGAAGCAGGCTCCAGGCTCTGAGCTGTCAGCACAGAGCCTGACATGGGGCTCGAACTCACGAGCTAGGAGATCATGACCTGAGCTGGAGCTGAAGTCGGCAGCCCAAAAGACTGAGCCGCCCAGGTGCTCCAGTATTATTTTAAAAACCAAAAGGATAGGAGTTTCCTTTCTCTTGCTACTGGGGTGCTGGGGAATGTAAATGGAAATCACCTCACCAAGCATGCTGCTGCTACACCAGGCCCAGGCCCTGCCCGCCAGGGCCCTCCACTGATGAGGCCCAAAGCAGCCCATGCCTTACTCCCAGCTGTATCCTCTCCTCCACCTCCCACCCCACCCAAGACCTCTGGGGTGCAATCAACTTTTATGAGGCAGCCTGACCCCTCCGAGTAAGAGCTATAAACAGAGAGGGGTGGGCTCTGGCCTGCCAACTAAAGAGTCCCCAACGCAGAACCAGAAAAAGAGCTGAGGCTCTTACCTCCGTCCCAGCCATGGCTGCCAGAAACAACCCCAGGTCTGGCAGAAGGGACCCCATAGTGACAGTTGGCCTGCCCCTCCCCCAGCGGTCCTAAGAAGCAGAGAATTCTCCCAAGGAATACTGCGTGGAGGTGTCTACACAATAAACTGTGGCATTTGAGGCTCTCAGAAGGTGGCCCAGACCTTTCTCCTCACCCTTCTCCCCCATATGGGTTTTGCCCTCATTTCCCTTGCATATTCCACCTCCAGGAACTTTGCTTTTCCCTTTCTTGGGATGCCCTTCCCCTCTTTTCCCACCTAGACCCTACTCCTTCCCATCCAAATCCTAATTACTCCTCAAAGCCCATGATGAGCCTGCCTGTTCCAGCCAGTCTTCCCTGAAAACTCCAGTTCACAGAGCACTCCCTCTCCTGGGTGAAAAGCTTTAGAACTTCATCATTATTAAAGCAAATACCTACGTTGTGCTTAACACAAGCCAGGGACTGTTCTAAGCTCTTTACATTTATTAACCTATTGAATCTTCACCATCAGCCAATAAGCTAGGTCCTATTTCCTCCACATCTTTTGTTTTTTACAGATGAGGAAACTGAAGTTCAGAGAAAGAAGTAGCTTCTACTAGGTCCCATGGGAGCCAGTGGTAGAGACAGGCTTCCAGTCTGGGGACAGCAGAGCCCAGGTGCCTTCCCATAACGCAGCCTTCCAGATGCATATGACCTGAACTCCGTCGTCATTTTCATAGCCCTCTCTCACTGACCCAGCTCTGAAGGGGAAGACAGAGACAAGCTCCCAGACTTCAGTGTCAGAGACCAGGGTAAGAGTCCCAGTCTTGCCACTCAACCACTCTGAGTCACAAAAACACTCCGAGCCTCAATTTCTACATCTGCAAAGTGGGGATAAGAAACACCTCCCTACCTCATATGGTTGTCACGTAGTTCAAACAAAAGGCCCTCTAAAAAGTACCTTCTGCACTGCCTGGCACATAGTCAGCACTCACATATTGATTCTTCCCTTTATCTCCTCACTGTGCATCTTGACACCCTCACTGGACTCAGCTCAGCACTTGTTGCCAACGTGGTGCCTTGTCTAGAGGTTACTCGAGGGCACAAAAGGGGCCTTCCTGTGGTTTGCCCTCCGGCCCTCCTGTGCGCACGTCCAGACCCCTGACCCCTCCATTCACCTGCTTTCCTGTGGCTGACTGCACTCCAGGCAGCAGCAGCCTGATCCAGGCAAGAAGTCGCATGCAGCTCTGGGAATCACCTCTTGAAATGCTGATTGCCCTACTGGACGCCTCCATTATTTTTGGCAATTGCCATGGCAGAGAACAGCCCTGGACCTGGCTCAGAACCTATTTCCAAAGCCAGAGCTCCACCTCATTTCCCACACACACCCCTTGTCCTTCCTGTTCCCTGGATCCCTGTCCTAACCCATTATCCTCTTCCTGGATTCTCAGAACTCAAGAGGAGTAAGTGTGACTACCATATGTATAACTCTATTATTTGATTTTCATTTTGTTAATTAAGAGGCAAAAACGAACAGAGTTGCCTGTTAGACTTTTTCTGGCCAAGAACTAGTCTGGTCAGTGACTCAGGCTGAGGAAATTAGAAGGCAATTTCCAGGGGATTGCCGTGCAATCCCGGAGTTCTAGGTCCTAACACTCCTCTAATTCATGGCCGCCACTGGCCATTAAATCATGCTGGCCCCAGAATATCTCTTTGGAAAATGCAGCAGCTTCCACTTATATTTCTGAAGCTGGAATCAGTCTCCTATGACATCAAATAGGTTTATTTTTCCCTTCCCTTCACCTCCCCTATGCCTGCCACCACACACAGTGATTCCAATCCTGATCTGTCCCCACCCCCCATCAAACCTTCACCTGGGTCCCAAAAGGGCCATGATAAATGGCTGGTTGTGCTGCCCTGTTCCAAAGGCCAGTAGGATGTGGTTGGTTGTTCCATGAGCAGGAAGCTTTGTCAGACCTGTGAATCACCCCTGGATCACTCACTAGCCTCCTTGGAAAAGGAGAAAAAGCTGTTCTTGTATGTGTGCATGTTTGTGTAAGAAGAAAAGACAGAGAGAGACAAAAAGAGAAAAAGAAAGCAGGCAAGAGCAACCTATGTATAGTACTGACCTTGGGGCTAGGATCCTGTTTGACTTTGCCATTACTGGATGACCTCTCTACTCCTCTTCCTCAACCCATGTCCCTTCCCTTCTGCTTCCCAACTTACGGCAGCCATTACTAGATCAGCTCCAGGAAGCCCTCCAGGTCTGAACAGCTGCACCTTGTTTATCTGTTTCTGTTGTGTGTTGGGTGTTTTCCATGGGGCATGGGGCCCAATTTCCCATCACACTATGAGCAGCTGGTCTTTCCTTTTTTTTTTTTTTTTTTTTTGCCTCAGCCTTTCCTTTTCTCTCAGCTTCACCTACCAGGTCCTAAATGTACTCTAGTGTTTTGGTGATCATCAGACGGAAGAAACACCAGATGGAAACTAGAATAGGTTGAATGCGCATGGTAGGGGCCAGGTACTAAGTAGAATGCTTTACCCAGAATTATCTCAAATCAATTTCCCATAAGTCCTGGGAGGTTATAAGCTAGGAAACTGAGGTGCAGAGTGGCACAGCTAGGAAGGGCCAGAAGTGGGATTCACCTGATCTACCCAACAACACTCATTTGGTAATGGACCTGGCCCTCAGAAGACCCTTCCTACATCTGCACATCCTTCCTCCTGTAACACTGCATCCACACTCTAAGGGCTTGGAGAAAAAATGAAAGCCAGAGAAATGAATGGGTCTGGAGCCAATTCCTAAAAATGTACTCCCAGGACCAAGACCAAATTCTGTGATGATCTAAACACACAAGAGGAAGTGCTATTTCCACAGTGTTGATCCTTAATTCATCACCTCCCACATCGGTGGGGACCCAATATCATCCTGGATCTGCTCCATTGTCCCTGCCTCACATGCTCGCCCTCCGTTGCTTTCACGAACTCTGTGGCATGAGGTGAATGGCCCATGGGACACACAGTGAAGCAGTCCTCAAGACCACCATGCACTGCTCTCTCGCTGACATGCAAGCCCGAGCCTGGTGTCCCCACCCCACCTTTGATGAAAGGGCCCCATTTTAGGTTCATATCCTCCTTGGCAGGTAAGCTAACCTGTTTACCTAGGTCTGCCTTGTTCTAACTGGGAGACCCTGGGCAATCTCTAACCTTTCCAAGTCCACCCACCTGTCTAAGGAAATCAAAGAATGTACCCAGGTTAGGGTGCATTAGGGTACATTTGATGAACTGTAGGAATCACATGAAATCATGAACATTAAGTGTTTGGCACCGCTGATGCAACTAACATTGGCTATTATTTGCATTCCCTAAAGAGTTCTGTAGAGGATCAGAACATTCATGACTGATATTTGCCTGAAATAAACAATCAGGAAAGGAAACCACTGTAAAAGCACAACGCCTCCCAAATCCAAACAAATACTTTGTTTGTTCTAGATAAACGAGCGTCTCTCCACTACCATATGACTGGACATACACCTACACATGTATGTGAGTGCAAAGAATTATGGTAAACCTGAACTAGAATTCTTATGGAAAATGTTTATATGAAGGTATCTACAGGTTGCAGCCAGCATCATCAGGACCATTTGAAAGACACGTGGTCTGAGGCCAAAGCCACTTTATCTAAGGTCTCCCCAGGGGCAACTCATAAAAGCTAAGAGAGGAGCCCAACTCCATGGCAGGGAGCCTGGTCTAAGCGGCAGGTGCCCACTTTCCCTGAACCCCCTCCCCCCCAAGCAGGGGCTTGGCAGAGAGGAAGGAAGCAAGGGCTGACAGCACCATCCAAACAATAGAAGCCACTCGCCTGTCTTTTCATAAACAGACTAAAAGCACAAAACCCTCCGTGTTGAGGCAGCTCCCCCTTGTCCTGGAGACAAGCACACCCTTCGCTGGATGTCCTGAGGAAAACTTTGCACTGTGTTCCCAGTGTTCTGCAGCCAGCAGAGCCCCTCCTGCTTGGGCCCCAGGCCTCTCATCGGCCAGCTCCAGCTAACGTGCACATCCCATAAAACCTCTCTGCTCTGCAATTTGCCAAACCACAGACTAAGAATTCACCATCAGTGAAGGAGAGGCGGGAAGGGGGCATGCTTCTCCAGTGCAGAGGGCTTCCAGAACATCTGTGACTTGGGCCCAGCGCGTCCTGCCAGCTACCCACACCAGAGTACCTTACCCAGGACACTTGACCTTCTGGTGTGTGGTGTCCACCGTGCAAGTGCCACCACAAGAGGAAGAGATCCTAAGCTTCAGAGGCACAAGTTCCCCCAACCTGCTCCTCCCACCCCTATGAGCCCTGCTGACACTTTCTATTATTGGGTCCCCTCCCTTTATATTGTGCCCCATCAATGCCCCAAATATGTAGGAACCTCTTACCATCACCAGATATTTGTCTTCCTTGTCAGCTCCAACCAGACTTAGGGTGCTTTGATGAACAAAACCCATACCGTGGGCAAAATGCCAGTTAAACGCAGGTGTTGTGAGTGGTTGTGTTGCAAGTGACTTTACTCCATTTCAGTTTCCTCATCTGTAAAATGGGGGTGGGGGTGGGCTGAGCCTGAGGAGTCCTACCGGCTCCACAGTTCCACAACATAGAACACCTTCTCCTTTAATTGTTTTCCACAACCTTAGTTTAGAGCTCTGCATGGCCACAGCTGTTCAGTGACATCACTCCCTGCCCCCAAACATAATGTCGATTCTTACTTGGGAAGCAGAGATGTCCTGGGAAACACTGTCCACAAAAAGAGAGGAAATGATCATTTCAAGGGAATCAGACAGGACTTCTTTTGTGTTTTTCACATAGAACAAGTTATTACCAACCTTAAAACCCAAACTCTTTCTTTTTTTTCCAGACCATTAAATAGCTGCCTTTCAAAAGTGCTTTCTTAGTCAGAATCTCACCAATAATAAGCTATAATTTAGTGAGCACACATTTGCTGTGTGCCAGGAACTGTGCTAAGTGCTTTTCAGGGATGATCTCATTTAGTTCTCCAGACGACCCTACAAAATAGGTACTATTATTACCCTCACTTTAAAAATGAAGAACCCTGAGTGCCATGGAGGTTAAATAACTTGCCCGAAGTCACATAGCTAGTTAGTGGCTAAGCCAAGCTTTGAAAAGGACCTTCCGCCAGCCCCAGCACTAACCACCTTTCAGTGCTGTCTGCGGTGGGTCCCCAGTTGTTTCAGCAACCTTTCTCGCTTGTTGCCAGTACATCGAACATCTATAATCTTGGACATCATTGGTCAGAGCTAAGATCTGATGTTTTGCCTAAAATCAAGAGCAGGGAAAAAGCACCTGCCTGCGTCTCAGAGCAGAGAGTGCCATCTGTTGAAAGCAGAGCCAGCCTTAACTGAGGACTAGAAAAGAGAACCCCTAAATCTTGGCCTGCAACGTCTGAGAAAAATGGTTAGGAAGGCCAACTTGATACTAAGGGCTGGGATGTGCAAATGGACATCTGTACCTGGAGCAGCGTGACCACATAATGACCCAGTCCTCCAAACGAGCTTTCTTGACAAGGCAGCTTTCTTGAAGACACTTGCTGAGCCAGATAATACAAAAAGAACAACTCTCCCTCGGGCACCCACCTCTCTGTCTGATCAGGCACCAGACTCCTTAGTTTACCTCCTCTCCACTCTGAGCCCAGGCCCATTTATTCGACTCTAAAAACAAAACAAAACAAACAAAACAAAACAAAACCAAAACCCAAAGTTCAGAGCTATTGGTGATAAAGACAGAAAGAGTAGCCTAAGGCTCATGTTGGCACAAACCCTAGTGCTCTTCCGGAGACAGAAATAAAAGCCATTTCTCAGAGAGCAATGTGCAGTCTAGGGCAGCAACCTACAGCCTGTTTTAATTGTTAAAATTAATGCCTTTGAGCATTCTAAATACTTCTTTAAGTGCCTCATTTGCAAATAAGATGCAGCCCTTCTGCTCTGCTTGCCTGGCTGTCTCTTCTCTCTCAAGTACAGAGCAAAGCGGTTCAGAGGGGCGTCCTCAGCCGTCAAGGACACCATGTTTACTTCCTAAGGTGCGAAGGATGGCAAGACAGGACCGGCTGAGATGAAAGGGGGACGTGTCACACAGACCCCGGGCTCAGCTCGGCTCAATCAACCTTAGCCCCTTCTCATTAATTGTGGGGAAGGAAGGGGCAGGGGCAGCCAGCCGTTCCTTGGAGACCACAGCAAACATTTGCCTCCGCGTGTGTGGAGACGGAGCATCACTTAAGAGGAAATGAACCCGGTTAAGGGTCACGTCCAGAGAAGGGATAAAAGGAAAAGCCACAATTCTCCTCACACCGACGGACACAATGACTTTAAGAAGGAAATCAAAGCCCAGGGCTGAGGGTGGAGGTGGGGCAGGGGGCGCGGCGGCTTCCCTCTGCCCCCAGGCCCAGGCCCAGGGAGGCAGAGACCAGAGCAAACGTGGGAGGACGGCGGGAGGCTTCCTTCCCCAGGACAAGCCTCGGAAAGGCTCACGGGCTGCGTGAGCGTGACCGACCCAAAAGCCCCCAGGGAGGGCCAGGGAGATGCTCTTTCCCAACGGAGCTTCTCGGCCAGGGCTTGGCGAAAGCTCCCCCCACAATCCATCAAAGCTCAGGCGGACAGATGACTTCACCGTTGTAACAGACAAGGGCAGCCACTTGCCAATTCCAATGCCAAAAAAAGAAAACGGGGGGCGGGGGGAGTGGAGAAAGGACAGAGAAGGCTTCCCTGGAGATCACAGCCCTGCGAAGAAACTCCACAGCCGAGGGCTGCCCTGTGGGCACTTAGCTCCGGGACTTAGCGGGTGGGGGCGAGGGGGCTCCCTCGGCGGTCCTCCGGGGGGGACTCTGGCCAACCCCCCGCAGGGGTCGGTAGGGGCAGTACTCACGTAGTGCTTGGAGGGGTTCCTCCGCTTCTCCACATCCACCACCGTGGCGTCCTGCACGCAGTAGGCCAGCATCTTCCCCCCAACAAAGCGAGTGGCGCCCTCCAGCGGCGTCACCTTCTCATCCCGGTCCGGCTCCCGCTTCTCCCGCTTCCCGGGTCCCGGGGCCACCCAACACTCCGGCCCCCGCGTCGCTGCCCGGGGCTCCTGGCGCCCACAGGCAGGGGATGGTCCGGGAGGGCAAGCGGGCTCCGTGCGCCCCGGGCGGCTCCCCGTGGGCCTGCCGCGCGCCCCTTCCCTCCCGGGCCGCAGCTGCTGCCGCCGCAGCTCTCTGCCTCGCCCGCCCGCTCTCTCCGCCGTCTGCCGCCCGGTGGGTCCGGCGGGAACTGGCGGAGCGGAGGAGGGGCGGGGGTGTGTCCCGCCGGCGAGGGGACAGGGCGGGGGCCCCGGAGCCTGCTGTCAGAGCGCTGGGGAGGGGCTAGCGGCGCCCCCTTCGCCGCGCTCGGGCTCCGGGGGGCTCGGCGCTGGCTGAGGCTGTGGGCGCAGGAGGCGGAGGCAGGGCCGGGTCGGCAGGGAAGGGAAGAGAGGGGAGGGGAGAGAGGGGAAGAGCGCGGGGAGGGGCTCCGGGCCCGGGGGAGGGGCTCGGGGAGACTGGGAGGGGGCTGCAGCCTGGCCCAAGAGGCCAGGGAGCGCCGGCGCGCCCCCACGGAGCCTGAGCGCAGCCAGCGGCCTGGCACGCCACTGGGCTACTTCGCCAGGCACAGAAACTCGAGGTGGCTTCGGAGGGAGGAGGAGCGGGAGAAGTGAACCCAGCGCGCCCCCATCCTAGCTTTCCGTCTTGGAGCGGATTTGTGCCTTTTCGTCCCCACCTTTACGTCCCCCTCCCACTCATATCCCCAGATCCTTGTAATGAAAAGTAGTTTATTACCCCGCTGTTACTGCCCAGGCTCCCCGAGGAGGAGACGGGAATGGGGAAAAGGCAGGCATTAAATCCTTGAAGCCAGAGCCTCTTTTGATAAACCACCTGCCCCCCCTGCGGGTCACAAAGGGTGAATTCTCCCCGGAAATGTGATCGATCCATCGATCTGGGCCCGCGTAACTAACCTGTGACATCATTTACCCGTGAGCTTACAAGACTCTGCATAACATCCCTGCCTTAAGCCCGGGGCTCCCCTGGGACCCTCCCCAGGCGGGCCAGGAGGGAAGGGAGAACACAGGAGGGAAAATGCACTAGGTTGGCCCCCCACCCTACAACCCTGCTCATCATTGGCCCCAAGCTCTGGCTTTCTCACCACTTCTCTGACTTGCTCACTTGTCCTTCCCTGGACAATATACCCCCCTCCCCCTATCTATTTCAATATTCTTTTTCATTCTAGTTTCAAATATTTAAAGAGGTGGTGTTTTCACAATTAATTCTATTGTTTCACAAACACAATAAAGCTTTGTGAGCATAGACCATCAGAAACGTCTGAAATGAGGGCAAAGAGTTTTATGACCTTATTGTATTAACAGTTTCTTCCCTGCACTGTCAGAACCCATGTGCCAATCTAAGATTATTCACACATTTGCTTGGTAAGTACCCCACATTCCTCTATCCTTCTTGGTGAAAAATGCTAGAACACCAAGGGATGCCACGATCTAAATACTTTGAGCAAATCACTTAATGCTGCAGGTATTAGGATCACCTTAATGTTCTCATTTGTTAAACGTGGGTGCTGAACTAAATGGTCTTTTAGGATTCCTTCCTGCATAGACTCCAAATTTTAAGCAGTAGTTACTCCTGTGAACTGTTTTGAGTTCTTTGTTTTTCATAATTAACTGGTATGGATTTTGATACTTAAAAAAATAATAAATTGACTATGCACTTATTCTATACTCATTTATAAGACATTAAGAGACAGAAGAGAGTGTGAGAGAATTCAGTTAATGCTTGTGGAACTGAAAACTGAATCTAATTGAAAAATGCTTATCCGTGCTCTCTCCCGGGGCCGATTGAGAGAAAGAAACCAATAGTGCACCTGTTTTGATACTGAAAATTGACAAGTGTCTTTTTGAAATAAAGAACCAGTCCCTCCAAAAAAAAAAAAAAAAAAAAAAAATGCTTATCCTTTCCCTCAAAGAGTTGAGAAAGAGGGCTATCATTAAGCCTGTATATAATAAGTTGTGCATTAGGACACCAGAGAATGGAGATGTAGAGCAGTCAAGGGGAGCTTCAAGGAGGAGGCTGTCCCGAGGAGCTCTGGAGGGTGGGCAGAGTTTGGAATACCTTGGAATATGCTGCCTCCTCTGAACTCCTCTTGGCCAGCAGCACTTGCCCCGAGCTGTCTTGACATGTGTGTATTTGTCCACAACATGCTTTATTTCCTCTGAAAGTACCCCGTGCACAGGGACTGGCTGCAAGCCATCTTATACTCCTGTGCACTCCTCAGATAGCCAAGCACAGTGCCTTGTACATAGTAGTTGTCACTACAAGGATCTGTAGAATGAATGATCAGGGGAAGAAGAAAAGATAGAGTGAGTAGAAGTAACAAGTGTAACCTAAAGGCTGAACCAGCTGGAGACAGGCATAAGACTAGAAGGACAGTGTCCACCACTGTCCTTCAGTGTCCACTGAAGGAAGGGGGCGAGGCACAGGAGAAGGATATTGAGAGAAGGATGGGTGTGGGACGTCCAGACTGTGAGTAGTCTTGACACTAGGCACAGGACTTCTCTATCAGAAATGCTGAAAGCCTTGTGGATGCTAGAGCAGGTGTCCTGGCAGTGATGCTCAGTGATATGAAAAAGAGGAGGCAAGGTGTCACTGCTCTTAGCCAGACTTGTTCCCCATAGGGATGGGGGGTACACCTGGGATAGGCCCTCAGCTCTGAGCTCCCCCTCAAGGGAAGGAATGGGATCTGGGAACCTGGGAGGGCCTCTGATGATGAATCAAGACAGCCTGTGGGTTCACCGTAAAATGATTCATAATGACACCCAGCCACTCTTCCTCTGTGGACCTCAAGGCATTCTGGAAGTGCTAATTAAGCCTGAGAAGCCCCTGGTGAGGAGAGCTGGTGTTCAGCTGTTGGAGGGGAAGAAGAGAAGGGCAGTTGGCTTGCCCTAGGTCCCCTTTTGAATCAGAGCAGTCAGCTCACCAAAGAGGCACTAATGGCTTCCCACTCATCTTCTTTTTTCTGGACTAAGATCCACACTGAACAAGACTCCAAGCACAAGCGATTGTAGGACAAGAGAGAAGGTTCCATGCTTCTCCACTATCCTAGTGACTCTGTTTTCCTACAAGGCAGTGGCCTTTTGCCAGCCTAAGAAACCCCGACCTGTGGTCTTAAATTCAAGGTCTTGGCACACAACCTGAGTACTCCCAACTTCCCCTTGTGCTCCTGAAATACCTCAATGAAAGGGAGCAACTGAGTGGCAGCACCCACCCCAACTCCATGGTGCCGAGATCTCTGGTAATTATTAGTTGGGCAGAAGTGATTTACACCTGCAGGGGGAAATCTCTTTTCCCTCCTGGGGCTGTATGTTCAAGAGGCTGTGAGTGTAAAATGGTACAACTCTCTCTTCTTGCCAGGATAATTTCAAACTCACACAGATCTCTTTCCCAACAATGAAAGAGCCCAAAAATGCTCTAGGCATTTCTTTCTGTTCAGCACACTTTTTCTGAGTGCCTGGAACGCCCCCAGAAATGACTGAGACTGGACAAAGCTGCCTTGGAGAAGGGACTGTGTCTCACCTCTTCAATACCCCAGCATGCCTGGCACATAGTAGATACGTTGGCTGGTCTGTGTTGACAACATCTGCTTGAGGAGCTAGTCGTGCTGGAGAAGATTAGGTAAACCCCTATTTTGCCACTTCCATCTATGAGCTGGGGATGACACCAATCCAAGGACACTGTGTGAGTTCATATGATACCATAAAATCGTAAAAATACCAAATGAAAGTTTATGATAAATAAGGGAAAATAAAGATGTAAATAAAATAAAGATGTAAACTGACTGATACCTGAAAGTCTGATTTTTCCAAAAACAGATCATTGTAAGAATTTGAGAACAAAGAATCTTCCAATTGGGAGGAATCCAAGCTCTTTATTCCTCTAATTTTACAGAGGAGCAAGCTAAGGCAGAGAAAAACTAAACAAGTCGCCCCTTGCCACAAAGGTAGGTAGTCCCAGGCCAGCAGCCTTCCTCCTTCCCCATGCTTAGGACCCTGTACACAGGCAAGAACACTTCGTTGAAAGAACACACTCAGTGCTCTGACAAATACATGCAGATCCAGAATGTTCCTCTCCCTTAAACCCCGAGTCCCTTATTCCAATGCTCCATTCACACAAGCATTACACTGGCTGCCTGGACCCCCCATTGAGGCAGGATGCCACTCAAGGGCAGGGAGCGTGTATGTCTCCCTGGAAATCCAATCACAGAGCCCACCCTGCTTCCTCTCCCATGTAGTCTTCATGACCACCCCAAAGGAGACAAACACCGGAAAGCACTGAAAACAGTTAAATGCTAAACAAAGGCACAGTACCACCCTCTTTCCTTTTCAGAAAGTTTATGGCAGTTGCTAACCACTCATTTGGCTACTAATCATACATTGCCCTATGACAGCTCCACTGCTACAGTATTGAATGCCGCTCAACATCTTTTATTGCTCTTTAACTTAGCTGTGCTTAGGCGGGGCCTCCTAAACCAGTAAGAAGCCTGTGAGGGTCTGGAGGGCTGTGAACATAGACTCTGGTACCACTGGTTCCCTCCCCACCCCCACCAGTGCACCCTGGCCACTTGCCATACACACCCCATCCACCACAAGGCTATATACATTCCAGGCACTCAAGAAATAGTTGTCTTTTTACATTTCTGAGCTCTTAACAGATAACTGTAGGTGCTGCTGATAAAAGTGATGTCTAAAAAGAGCTGAACAGAGTTCTGGAGCAGGACTTACACAAGCTGGTTTCTAGTCCTGCTCAACCACAACCCATCCAGCCTTGTGACACTGACATCACTGCCCACCTCTGCATCTCTGATGATCTTTCTCGTCCCTTCCATGCCATAGGATGGTGGAAAACTACTATAGTAAAGTGAGGTGTAAGTGGACTCTTTGAGTGAAATTTGGGGCCCCCTCCTGGCCAAAGTGGTTTTAGCACCTTTAACTCCAGCAGCTGGTCCTAAGGTATCCCTTTCAGTCCTCAGCTGACCTCTTGCCAGGCATGAATGACCTGCCAATATATAGTCTATACACATCCAGCGCATTCATGCTTCTCTATTTCTTTTCTTGCCTTTTTCTTTCTCGTTCTCTCTTTCATATCAGCCCTAATAGTGTTATGTTTGGGGAGTATCTTAAAGCTGGTCTCTCCTGAATTTGGAGTAGACAGTGAGGCCAACTTCTATATTCTCCAGAGAAAGGTAAATTGCTGGCCAGACTTCTCCTTTCTTTGGTTGCTGTGGAATGGGACCGGATGAGGTGCCAGAATTACCCTACCTGTTCAGTCCCACTGCTCAATAATAACAGGACAAACCATCAGGTAGGGGAAGCCACCTCTCTCTGCCTCCCAACACAGTAAGTATATCAGTGAAATCTCAACAGGCTTCTTTACATGGTGTCATTGAGAGTCTCAGCCTCCTGTCTTAGCCTTGACTCTGGTGAGTTCTGGTTCTTATGCAGCAGAATGTTTTGATGGAAACACTTTCAAGTGCCAACCTTAGCCAATGATCATGTCCATGGAATACCAGAGGGAAATCGATAACTTGCATGGCCAAAGAGCACAAGAATATAATTTGATTCACAGAGGGAAAAAAGTATTATTCTATAATCTCAGATATCTGGTCTGCAAACCAGTGCATTTTGTTTTAAGGCCCTCGGTTTGAGAGTATGGATGATTTCATACATCTGTCTCAACTAGTGAGCATGCCTTCAAGTGTATTCCTGCCTGGCTGGAGGTTATCAGCATCATCTTGTATAAAAGATCAGTCTGGATAGTTCCATTTAACCATAAGCCACCAAAGATTTTCTTTTTCAAAATCCCCTGAATTTTCCAGAAGCTGGCAAACCCTTAGTTGGTCCCTGGATGACCAAAAGAACAGAAAAAAAAGTCCCTTGGAAAATTCGAAGGCAGTTTTCCTTAAATAGCCTGAAGCCACAAATACCAAAAAAATAGGAGTCTGGTTTTGGTTTGACCCTCATTTTTTTTTCAGTTTTGTATTCAGAAATGTCATAAAATACTGTTCTTCATCCTTTTTGAACTCCTATGTCTATTTCAGGTGAAAGATTCAAGACTCACACTCAGGTCTGGCTCCTGCTTATGTCCTGCCTTCTCTGTCTGAAGCAGAAGATATGCCTATTGTTGATTCATTGCTTACCCAGTAGGCTAGGGCAGGCAGAGGAAGTTTTATTTAGTAGGCTGGGTTTTCCCACCTAGGTGAATCTGGCTAGGATTTGGACTGTCAACAAGGTGTTGCCCTAGTCAGATTACTATGATCACTTTGATTAATCTTACTGCCTAATATACGAATAGTGCATATCTTAGTTAAGACTGGTTTAGAAGAACTAGAAGTTGAACTAGTTCAGCTAAAAAAAGAAAAGGGGGCTTTATTTCCAATATACAGTGGTTTCTCCTTATCCACAAACATGGGGGCTTCTCAGAACCAGGAAGTAGCAAATCTTTGAGAACACGCTAATTTTCTCCGTCTCTTATCTCTGCTTAGTACTTTGTGTTCTATTTTATTCTTCTCTCTCTGCAGACCGTGTACCTCTGCTTCTTCACCCACATAGCAAGACCCCCCCTCCCGCCCCCCCGCCACGCACCGAGCGCCCAAGCGTCTACCAGTCCCTCAATTCCAGACACACCTGAGACTCACTGGATGCCTCTGGAGTCCAGATCCCAGTTCCCAGGAAAAAACAATCTCATTGGCCTAGCTTGAGTCACGTGTCCATCCTGGCCCAATCAATTATCATGGGGTGGAGTCATCTATTACAAACAGCTCTTTAGAACTAACCCGCTGTCTAAGAAAAAAGGCTGATGTGAGTGGTCCATACACCCCAGAATATGCCTACTAAGTTATTGTTTACCTTTAAAAGGACTTCATTTGCTTATTTATTCACTCAATGAATATTGAAGTTACCAACATGTTCACCCGCTCTGCTAGGAACTGGGGCTGTATACACGTGGGGCAAACCAGACCAGAGTCCTTGTCCCCAGAAAATCTTATCACCTTTAGGGAAGATATACACTGTTTTAAAAATCCTGGGGCTCCTGGGTGACTTAGTCGGTTAAGTGGCTGACTCTTGATCTCAGCTCAGGTCATGATCTCCCGGTTTGTGAGACTGAGGCCTACACTGGGCTCCTTGCTGACAGCCGGGAGTCTACTTGGGATTGTCTCCCTCCTTCTCTCTCTGCCCCTCCCTGCTTGCTCTCTCTCCCAAAATGAATAAACATTTTTTTAAAAACTTACAAATAAATGTAAAATTATAATTCTGACAAATGTTATCAAGGTGAAGCAAACATACACTAAAGTATGAATGGTGGTAATCTCAGGATGGAAATTTAAAGTCTTAAATTTTCAAGATGGGCTCGAGCTCACGAACTGTGAGATTATGACGTCAGTCAAAGTCAGATACTTACCGGAGGGAGCCTTCCAGGTGCCCCTCAGATCTCTATTTTTTTTTAATGTTTGTTCAGCATTTATTTAATGAGGGCAGGGAGAAATAAATTTTCTATTAAATGTGCACTTTTTCTCCACATTCAAAATAAGGCATTTATTACAATGATTGAAAGCAATGTTTTCTTTCTTTTTTTAAAAAAAATGTTTTTAATGTTTATTTGTGAGAGAGACAGAGCATGAGAGGGGGAGGGGCAGAGAGAGAGGGACACACAGAATCCAAAGCAGGCTCCAGGCTCTGGGCTGTCAGCATAGAGCCCAATGCATGGGGCTCAAACTCTCGAACTGTGAGATCATGACCTGAACCGAAGTTGGACGCTTGACCAACTGAGCCACCCAGGCACCCCGAAAACATTTTCTGAATCAACTTTTATTTCATGTTTTCCATACTTGGATAATGTCACTCACACACTTCCTATGAGTAAAAGTAACTTACATAGATATAGCTTCAAACTCTTAAAAGATACTTTAAGACTTTTTTTTTTCTTTAACTTTCATGAAGATCAGATGTTTGCTATTTTTTGAAGTTCTTTTTTTTAATTTTGGGGGAGGGGAGAGGAGAAGGAAGTTTTCTGAATAGTTAACTTCTTGGGAGGCATATTAAAAGTTTGAACTTACTTAAAACCAATCATTCCCTCCAAGGAAATAGCTCTAGGTCATGGATTACTGCACGTTGACCTTGCAGCTGGGGGTGACCACTGCTGACTTGCAAAGCTGTCTGCTGGCTGGGGTCAGAGCTGGTCCAGCCCAGACTACAAGTGCAAAGCATCCTGTACAGGAATGCTGCAAGACAAGAATACACCACAGAGATGGGAGGTGCTGGTGAGGAGGGATTTGTAATTTCCCCTTGGGGATGCTGTTTAATGTGACAGGAACTGGACCTTTTGTGCCAGGAGATCCTTGGAAAACCCCACCCTTTCAGGCCAAAACTTAGCTATTTGTCTACCCTGCTTACCACATGACAGATTGCCACTGCTCAGATTTTCAGAAACAAAATAGAAAACTCTCACCAATGGATAGCCAGGAAACCATGTAGATAATGTCTGATTATTAATTCATGATATTATTAAAATATAAGAATGCCAGCTCGATGAGCACAGGATGTTGGTCTGTTTTCTTATCCATGACACACCCCCATATTGCTGAGAACAATGTCTGACACATGACAAGTTTTCATTAACTAAATGATACTGAATATTTTTTACTTTTTTGGGCCATATGATCTCTGCTACAACTATTCAACTCTGAATAGCATGCCCTGGAATTTCACTCCTAGTATAGATCCAAGAGAAATTAGTGAATATGTCCAACCAAAAAGGAAATGTACAAAAGTATTTGTAGCAGCATTATTCATAATTACTCAAAACTGAAAGTCATTCCTGATGACCACCAAAGCTGAGTGGACCAATAAATGGTTTTACATTCATACAATAGAATATTATATACCAGCGATAAGGAACAAACAACTGTTATATACAACAAACTGAATGACTGCAGACACAGTGTTGAGCAAAAAAGACTCAAAGGCACCTACTGTATGATTCATTTATAAAGTTCAAAACAGTCAAAATTAATTTATGGTGGTAGAGGTCATATTAGCGGCTGCCTCTAAGAAGCATAAACTGGGAGGGGGCGCCAAGAACACAGGTGCTCCATTTCGATCTGGATAGAAGTGTTAGGCCACGCACTAGAGTTGAGCATGGCAGTGTTATGTAATACCTTGCTATGGACTGAATGTTTGTGTAACCTCCCTCTCTCCCCCCCAAAAAATTCTTACGTTGAAACCCTAATCCTCAGTGTGATGGTATTTGGAGATGGGGACTTTCGGGAGGGTGGAACATAATGGGATTAGTGCCCTTATAGAAACACAAGATGGCTTGCTTCTTCCCTCTCTCTCTTTCTCTCTCTCTCTCTTTCCTCCCCAGCCCCACCCCCCCACCTGTGTGAAGAAACCAAGAGGAGAGTCCTCAGTAGAACCCACCCATGCTCGCACTCTGATCTCAGACTTACCAGACTCCAGAGCTATGAAAAATAAATATCTGTTGTTTAAGCCACGTGGTCTACGAAATTCTTGTCATAGTAGCCAGAACTAAGACAGACCTCAATTTTTTTTAACATTTTTTTTTTAAGTAGGCTCCATGCACAGGGCTCGAAATCATGACCCTGAGATTAAGAGCTGAGCTGAGATCAAGAGTCAGATGCTTAACCAACTGAGCCACCCAGGTACCCCAGACCTCAATTTTTTTTTTTAATGAGTGAAATAAAATTAAATAAGTCAGCCTCGACAGATCTCCATAAGATTCTGGTGAGTAAAAACAATGCATGTTGTAGAAGGATATGTATAGTATACCATTTATGTAACTGCTAAAAATAAAAAACAATACTATATGTAATATATGTTTAGGGATATATACATCTGTGGTTAAAATATTCAAATGGACAGAAGGAATACATACCGACTTCAGGATAGTGGTTACCTCTGGCGAGAGAGGGGAACCAGAAGATTCTGTAATTGTAGTAATACATGTCTTTAAAAAAAGAATTGAATGTAGTGAAATGCTAATATTTGCTAAACTTGGGTGGTGAGAACTTATTTTTCATATTGATCTCTGTACTGTGAAGTATGCTTGAAATAGTCATAATTTTTAAATTATTAAAAATGAAAATATAAAATCAATACATAGGGACAATGAATGTGCTTTGACAGGCATAGAATTCAGATGTTGGTGGTTAGGGATGTCGATTCCAGGTTTCTATTAGCTTCAGCACCTGTTTCTGGATTTTGTTATTGTTGCACAGCATCAGGTGGCCTCCATTCACACAGAGACAGTCCTCGCAAATAGTAACAGTCTTTTTTTTTTTTTTTTTTTAATTTATTTTTTGAGAGACAGAGACAGCGCGAGCAGGGGGAGGGTCAGAGAGAGAGGGAGATACAGAATCTGAAGCAGGCTCCAGGCTCTGAGCTGGCTGTCAGCACAGAGCCCGACGCGGGGCTCAAACCCACGAACCGTGAGATCATGACCTGAGCCGAAGCCGGACGCTCAACCGACGAGCCACCCAGGCGCCCCAACAGTCTTTAAGCAACTTGTCTGGCAGTCTTCTGACAGTTCAATGAAACTGTTCCAGAAGCTTGCAAGAAGAGTAACCAGAATTTTCTGTTTCAGTTACATAACTAATAATAACTAACAACTGCTCACATTCTTCAGTTGATTCCATTTCAAGGGGGTCCATAGGGCACCTGGGTGGTTCAGTCGGTTGGGGGTCTGACTTCAGCTCGGGTCATGACCTCAGGTCGGGCTCTGTGCTGACAGCTCAGAGCCTGGAGCCTGCTTCTGATTCTGTCTCCCACGCTCTCTGCCCCTCCCCCACTCACACTCTGTCTCTCTCACTCTCAACAATGAATAAATATTTAAAAAATGAAATAAATCAAGGGGGTCAATGAAGGGTTCCTCTGCTAGATTTTACCTTCAATGCTCAGCAAAAAAAATACTTTTCAGATATACTTTGTAACTCTAAATTGTTCAATGGTGCTTTAAAAAATTTGACCTCTTAGAATCTTAATGTGTCATATATCTTGCAAAATTTCAAATAAGAAGTATTACTTTTTAATATAGAGCTGTGACTTAAGTTTTGATGTCATTACTAACACTTTATTTTGTTGTTGTTGTTGTTAATACTTTACCTTAAGATAAAGCACTCAATACTCTAAATTCTCAATATAGGGTGCCTGGGTGGCTCATTCGGTTAAGGATCCAACTCTTGATTTTGACCCAAGTCATGATCTTACTGTTCCTGAGATTGAGCCCTGCATCAGGCTCTGTGCTGACAATGTGGAGCCTGCTTGGGATTCTCTCTCTCCCCCTCCCCTGCTTGTGTTCTCTCTCTCTCTCAAAATAAATAAATAAACATTTACTTATTTATTTATTTTACATTTATTTATTTTTGATAGAGTGAGACAGAGCATGAGTGGGGGAGGGGCAGAGAGAGAAGGAGATACAGAATCTGAAGCAGGCGCCAGGCTTTGAGCTGTCTGCACAGAGCCCAACGCGGGGCTTGAACCCACGAACTGTGAGATCATGACCTGAGCTAAAGTTGGACACTTAACCAACTGAGCCACCCAGGCGCCCCAATAAATAAACATTTAAATAAATAAATTCTCAAAATGAAATATAATCTCAATATTGCAATGCAGCTTCAGCCTGCTCAGGTTTTAGTACCAGCTAAAGCATTAAATTTAAATTTAATTCATTTAAATAAAAGACGTATTTACGTAATAATAGTTTTTCTTTAACTGGATAGAGAGTAGTTTACTTCCACCCTTGAAATGGTCACATCAGCATCTTGCTCTGTCCTGAAAAGGAAAAAGTTAATTCTAGATCTCACTGCCCATATAAATGCAGTAATCCAAAAAAGTCTAATGAGGTTTCAGTGTGAGGACTGCACCTCAGCATCATTGAGACGATAGACACAATGCATTTTAAGATGCTGTCTTCTTGATAATGGCTAATGTTTGATGGGTGTATCATATTGTAACCAAACTGAATCTGCTCCTTGGTGAGTCACAACTAGAAACTACACCAGGTGGAGTTGTCACACAAAGGAAACTTTATTTGCAGAGATCACAGGGAGTAACTTCCAAAATTGTGACTCCCAGAGCAAGAGTGAACGGCTTCCTTTAATTTAGGGTTAGGATAAATATTTAGAAAGGGAAACTTTGTCATCGAATGTAGAGGTGGGCCTAAAGTTGCTCATATGCTTAAGGAAACCTGCCTATACATACATTGTACGTTGTGTAAATGAGTTTTACGCTCCCTTTGTGGGGGGTGGGGCAGAGATTTTAGTATAACAATGAGGTAAAGGCAACTATTGGTCTCTCCGACTCCATGGGTCACCACCCCATGGTCCATCTGTGCAGGCATGAGTTGGGGTTTAAGTTCAAATTGGTCTGAGCCTGCCGGAGTTCTTCATCCGGGCAGTTGTTATTGCTTGAGGGGTAGTTTTGGTTTCCGTTGTGGGATGCTATGCCTGTGGGTCTTTTGTCTGAGTTAAGAGTTAAACTGTAAAGAAGAGCTTAAGGGGAAATGTGGGACAAAGTTTGATGGGTACAAATAAGTGAGCAGCAAAGGTCAGGTCTTGGGGATCTAGCTGGTGACAATGTGACACCGAACCCTGACACAGAAACAACTTGACGGAAGCCACTACTTCCTCACTCCCCCCACCCCAGTCATTATTTTCTTACCATTTTCATACTTCTATATTTTTGCCAGTATTTCATGGTGTGTGTGTGTGTGTGTGTGTGTGTGTGTGTGTGTGTGTGTGAATATTCCTTCTAATAGCTACTCTGACTGCAAATATTGTCAGAGAAGCATGGTACAGAAAAAGCATGGGTCTGGGTTTGGATTCCTGCTCTGCCATTATTCTTCATGCAACCTTTTAACCTTTTTAGGCTTTGTGTGAGTCATTCAAACCTCTTGAAGCTTCAGTTTCTTGCCTATAAAATGGAGATAATAATAAAACTTATTCAGGGGGTCACTGTCAGGTGAACATGGAACAATTCATGGAAAATGGTCAGCCCAGTGTTGGCACATGGTAAATCTTCAGCAAGTGTTAGTTTAGCCACCACCACCACCGTCATCATCATTATTATTTACTATAAAATGAGCATGTTTGTTCTCTGGTCCTGCTGGTTTGTAGAGATCCTACATAACCTTAATCTTCAAACAGTAAGCAACTTGGATTCATTCATTCATTCAATAATATTGAGGACTTACTCTGTGAATAAGCTAGACCAGAGCTTTGCCCTTAAGGAACTTGCATTTTTAGTGTGCATTGTGCATTTGCAAATTTCTCTCTGGGTGGAATGATCAGGCAGTGGTGTCTGTTGCCCTTTCGCAGAGGCTTGCTCTTTCAAAATGCCCATTGCTTGTTGCTCCATTACTGATGCATCTTACTAATAATGGCTTGAGGTTTTCAAAGCTTTTCCTTAATAGTATGTTCTTCTCCTTCATGTGCGATGGGGCAGCACTGGAAGTACATTTTCATCACCAGACTTCTTTGCATATGTTTTTACACAAACATTAAGCTGTTCATTTTTCATGGAATGAAATGGGAAGCCTTGTTTTCATGCTCCACTGTGTTTTGTCTCAAAATGGCATTGCAGCTTGGCAGGGTCTATAAAACTAATTTGCAAAATTTACCACACAACACATATTTAGGACTCGGGTAATTTTTATTGCCATAAAAGGTGATTTCCCAAACCAACTAAATATCATCCTCCTCTCTTTTTAAAAAAAAAAAAATTTTTTTTAATGTTAATTTATTTTTGAGTGATAGAGACAAAGCGTGAGTTGGGGAGGGGCAGAAAGAGAGAGGGAGACACAATCTTAAATAAGCTCCAAGCTCTAAGCTGTCAGTACAGAGCCCGACTCGGGGCTTGAACTCAGGAACAGTGAGATCATGACCTAGGCCGAAGTCAGACACTTAACGACTGAGCCGCCCAGGCGCCCCTCATCCTCTGCTCTTGCCTTGGAGTGGCTTTGCATGAGCGTTTTTAGTATATTGCTTTTGTCAGTCAGTGAGGCTGATGCTTTGAAAAATTGGTCTAAGATGGGATATTTGATATGTTGGTCCTGATCAAACTCATCCCACTCAGATTTTCTTTTTAAATATTTTGTTTTTAACCAGTGAAATCCATGTTTAGTTTTAAGGGTAATTTTTTTTAATTTTTAAAAATGTTTATTACTTTTTGAGAGAGAGAAAGACAGAGCACAAGCAGGGGAGGGGCAGAGAGAGAGAAGGAGGCATAAAATTCAAAGCAGGATCCAGGCTCTGAGCTGTCAGCACAGAGCCCAATGCAAGGGCTCGAACTCACGAACTGCAAGATCATGACCTGAGCCAAAGTCTGATACTTAACTGACTGAGCCACCCAGGCATCCCTGGTTTTAAGGGTAATTTTTAAAGCCTACTTGAAGACAATATTACATGAATACGCATTAGCTATTAAGGCACTCAGGTCTAATAACTATAGTAGGACAGTGCCTTGATGGGAAATATAACATAGAAACTAGTTATTGTAGGACTGACTGTGAGCTATAATGAAGGCAGTAGCCCTGTGGTCACCAATATGCTCCTATTTGGAATTATAGCACATTTGGATGTGGACGTTGTTGTCTGAGTTTTACATATAGTTAAAACATAGTTTTGAAATTTTAATTTTTACAGAGTAATGCGAAGCCAAATTCTGTTTATGTAGAGACTTACAGATGTGTATCAGGCATGCGCAGTGTGCTGACCATTTCCCTCTCAGCCCATTCCAGAGATCTGCAGCTTCAGTGAATGGTCCTTACACAATGGCAGCTGCTCCCCTCAAGCACCTGCATTTCTCTATTTGAGAACTTTCTCTGGCTGTCCTCTCCAGAAGCAACAGCCCCCATGAGTAACATAGAACCAGCGAGGAGCTAGAGGTGGTGAATAAATCCCCCAACTTGTTCCTTGGACAATTCTGAGGTGTGCCCACACAGTCACTCGAGGGGCACAGTGGGATTGATCATCAATCGCAAAAGGGGTAACCCGTTCATTAACACACCTTCACTGAGTTTCTCCCTTTCCCGTCTCACTTTTCCACACCCCCACCATGCTTCTTTGGCACGTCCCTTCAAAATTGCCTGCACCCAAATCATTGACATGGGACTGCTTTGAGGGGAGCCAACAGCTAGACACTGCGTAGTACATATAAGTGATGTAGAGGGATTCACACCTAACTGATAAGGGTGTGGTAGGCACAAAATGAAGGGGCTGTCCAGCTCACAGTAGTTCTCCCACTTACCACACCTATGCTACCTCTTTCCTTCTGAAGAACTCTTCTCCTCCCAAAAAGATCTACCTCCCTGGCCATAGTGATGAGTTGGAATTGAGGATCTGATCCAAGTCATGAAGAATACCCAGCACCACTGCAATTGTCATTGTCCATGGAGAGAATGTAATCCACATTGGAAGAACCAGAAAACTTCCTGGGATTTTTCTAACTGATGCTATGGGAAGAGCATAGCTCCTATCAGAGCTATGAAGTTATGAGTCCAGAGCTGACCTCTGATCAGAGCTCTCTCACCACACAGAGAAGCCTGCTCACAATGCAAGAGTACACAGTGATTTCTCGGAGAGAGGCAAGAGACGGGCTTCAGGATTATCTTCATGGCACTTAAGTCCCTAGGACAGCTGATCCTAAACCAGCTCCACTCCATCCCTCCCCACAGCTTGGTTATGTGGACTTCTCTACACATCACTATGTTGGCAGAAGCTAATTAAAGACTTATCATTTATAAACGAAGAACCTTACTACAGATGTTTACCTCTGGGGCAGAAAGTTGGATTGGGAGTGAGAATGTAGACCAGAGGACCACTTTTTAGATATTGTTTTTCTGTCCTACAGTTTCCATGTGATTCTTTGTTTCCAGCTCTCTGCTGAATTTCTCATCTCTTCACCCAGTATAAGCGTCTTCTACTGTAGACTCTTTGACATATTTATCAAAGTTATTTTAAATTCCTTGTCTGCTAAGTCTAGCATCTGGGTTGTTTGAGCCTGTTTCTGTTGACCGATTTATGTCTTGATTATAGGTTAGTCATATTTTTTCTTCATATATCCAGTAATTTTTGTATAGTGAACATTGTGAATATGTTCTAGAGACTGGACTGTGTTATCTTCCTCTGATGAACTTTTTCTTGCAGTAGTCAGGGAAATTACTGGTTGGATTAGGACTCTTCAAATTTGCTGTTAGATTTTGTTAGGGTGGGTCTATTTTAGTTCTAACTTTAGTGCTAGGGTGAATGCCTTAGTCGGAGAGATGGTCTTTAGTCAAAGTGCAGCCCTTACATGGTTTCAACTGAAAACTTGAGCTATTTACCAAACTGCTATAGCTTGGTAAGACTTTCAATTCCAAATTCTGTCTTCCCTGTGATGGACAATTGCAGAAATCTCTGCTCAGTCTCTTTCAGCCATGAGCTGTTGTTTCCCCCTTGGAATCTTTGGAGTCTCACCTTGACATGTACAGTTCAAGGGTCAGCCAAGAAGTGAGAATAATTTTTACACATATTTGGGGGCTTCCCACTCTGTCAACTCTCTCCTTTCCAGAATTTTCTCAACTTTCAGCCACTTTTGTTGCAAACTCCTTCTCAGAATCATTAGTCCCTCAGTGACCCCTACCCTGTGCCAGCTGACTGTGGTTCTCTAAGTGTGGTCCTCAGACCAGTAGCATTAGCATCACATGGGAACTGGTCAGAAATAGAAAATGTAGGGCTCCACCCCAGGCCTAGTGAATCAGAAACTCTGGGGCTGGAGCCCAGCAAACCATTTTCTAACAAGGTCTCCAGAGATACCAATAAACACTGAAGTTTTAGAATGACTGCCTTAGGGGAAAAGCTACATATATGTGGATCTCATCCAGAGTGTTTCCCTTCCTTTACTGTCTGGATGCTCTCTAGTGCCATTAAATAGGTTGGTGGAATTTTTTTTTTTTTTTGGAAGGGGCAGGGTGTCCAGAATTCATAATCATTATTTGTAGAAGGATTAGCCTTAAACGACCTACTCTGCCAAATGGGAATTCAGACATTCACTTTTCAGTATATATTCTATACTATACACTGCTTTTATTTTTTCTCCTAAGAACATATATTCTTTGTCATTTGAAAGATGACTCTAAAATACTTAAAAAATTGTTTTAATGTTTACTTATTTTATTTTTGAGAGAGTGAGAGACAGCGTGTGTGTGCGCGCGCACACACACACACACACACACACACACACACAGTGTGAGTGGGGGAGGGGCAGAGAGAGAGGGACTCCCAAGCAGGCTCCCTGCTGTCAGGGCAGAGCCTAACTTGGGGCTCCCTCTCATGAACCGTGAGATCATGACCTGAGCCAAAAATCAAGAGTGGTATCCTCAACTGACTGACCCACCCAGCTGCTCCTAAAATACCTTTAATTGAGATTTGAATAAAATGTTTGTAAAACCATAGAAGTACCTTATAGTTTTATGAAACACAACCTGAAAATCTCTAGTTTAAACCATATGATTGACAGTATGGGTCAGGATTACTTCAGTGCATAGGAGTATCTCCATGGCAACTGTCACCATAGCATCCGGGCCTATGACAAAGGTGGTAAATGAGCTTGTACAGAGTGGGGAGGAACTCCTGGTCCCCATTCCAGGAAATCTCAGACACATGCCTTGCACCTTGATAGAGGAAGCCTATAGGTAGTAACCGGATGAAAATGAACTCTTTGCTAAGAGCAGCCATATTACTAGCACTCCAGCCTGTTTTCAGAAGGAGGTTCTTTTCCATTCCTGTGGGTCATATTCATATCAGCTTTGGTTCATCAGGCCTCACATGTTAACCTCAACTGTTCATTTTCCACAAAGTGCAGAGGGTTGCTGCTCCTCAATGAGAACAGGGGCTCCCCTTCGAGAAGGGGAGTATTCTCAGTATTCCCACCCTACCAGACCTGTGGAATGGTGCATCTAAAAAATCACCCCCACCTTTTCGTCTGCCCCCTTCCCCAGGCAGACCCACTGGTGTTTTATCCACTACGGAGAAGGCACTGGGCAGTGCTCCTTCAACTTTAATGTGTACATGAGTCCCCTGCGGATCTTGACAAAATGTAAATCTTGATTTAGTAGGTGTTATGGGCTGAACAGTGTTCCTTCAAAATTCTTATGTTGAAGTCCTAACTCCTACTACCTTAGAATGTGACTGCATTTGGAGACAAGGTCTTTAAAGAAGTAATTAAGGCTAAATTAGTTCATTGAGATGGGTTCTAATCCATCTAATATGACCAGTCTCTTATAAGAAGAGGGGAACACAGACGCAGAAGGAAGACCATGTGAAGACATGGGGAGAAGATGGCCATCTACAAGCCAAGTCGAGAGACTCAGGAGGTAACCAACCCTGCAGACACCTTGACCTTGAACTTTAAGCCTCCAGAACTATAAGAAACTGAATGTCTGTTAAGTCACCCAGTGTATGCTACGTTGTCGTAGCAGCCCTATAGATTAATACAGTAGGTCTGGGGAGGGAACTGAGAGCTTGCATTTCTAACAAACTCCTGGAGATGCTGATGCTGCCAGTCCAAGGACCACACCTTGAGTAGCCAAGACCTGGAAATTCAGGTCCCTTTTTGTTTTAAAGTGTTTTTTTTTTAATGTTTTATTTATTTTTGAGAGAGAGAGAGAGACAGCGTGAGCAGGGGAGGGTCAGAGAGGGAGGGAGACACAGAATCTGAAGACAGGCTCCAGGCTCTGAGCTAGCTGTCAGCACAGAGCCTGATGCAGGGCTCGAACCCACGAACAGCGAGATCATGACCTGAGCTGAAGCCAGACGCTCAACCGACTGAGCCACCCAGGCGCCCCAGGTCCCTTTTTGTTTTATGGCATTGTTGGCAGCTTCCCAAATCACTGAGCAGGTTGGGGAGAAAAGCACTTTTCCTCAGAATCTGCCTTCTTAAGACGGTGAAGGCAATTGTTGGCAGTCTTTTTATATTTGCATTACTTTTGAAATATTATAAACGTGAGGCACCTTTCAGGGGATGAAGTTAGATTAAGTAAAATGGACTGTAGATAAACTGGGGAACTCAGGCCTCGTCTAATGTGAGCAGCTGCCACTCAGTCTCAGGGCCAGAATGTACGTTTAGTGTGGTCATATTTTCCAAAGTTTCGAGAGAAGCTAGAAATTTGGATTTTTACATTAAGTCTTTAAATATAAACTTTTAAATGTTGGCAACTCCTTTTGAAATGTGAGGCAAATGAGCCCCCCTGAGGTCATGGGCATGTTCTTGATCTATATCCTGTTTTGATATATACATACGTAAAAATTCGTTAAGCTGTATGATTAAGATGTGTACAATTTACTACTTGTAACTTATGCCACAATAAAAAATCTGCATGGGAATGATGCATATCAACCTCAAGGTCACCTATGGGTGGGGAGGCAGGGGAGGAATGGGGGTGGTTTTACCTGTGTCTCTACCATTATGTTTCGTTAAAGAGATAGAACTGAAGCACATATGGGAAATTATGAAGAGCTGTCTCATCTCAGTGTTGTCTAGGTTTTCTGCCTTATTCTTTTCTGTATGAAATATTTCATAATTAAACATTTTTAATATAAAAAAGCCTGATAATACCAAACCAATGGTTTGGTATGGGCCAAACTAAACCCTTTTGGAGGTTACAGAACCATTCCTTGGGTCTCCCTCTGGGGCTGTATTGCTGTTTAGATAAGAATGTTTGCTGGCCTGACCCAACTCTCCTACGTGTGTCAGTAAATATCTGCTCCACCCATGTCATAACGTGTGATGCGATGTCATCCCACCCACTCAGCCCAGCATCCTATAGGACTTTATCACTGGAAGTGACGTTCTTGGTGAGCCTCAGATGTAGTGGAAACACAGTTTGTACATCAACTCAAATGCGAAGACACTGTGTTGCATTCACAGTTGAGAGCCACCAGACGATAGGTTTCTCAGATCTTGAAAGTGATGCAGCCAAGTAGTTAATCTCATTGGGTACAAACCTGGCTCTTCCACTTACTAGCTACATACCCTTAGGCAAGTTAGTCTCAGCCTCAATTTCCTCATCTGTAACATGGGAATGATAATAGTTATCTACCTATTAATCTTAAATGTGAAGATTTAAATTGGCTGAGTGATGGGTGCATAACTTTCAAGAATCATTAGTACTTAACATTAGTGTGATTTCACTTTAAATATCTTTGTTACATCATGGATTAAATCTGAAGTCACAGCATTAAAGACTTGATATGTGACCACTAAGCCCCAAAGGGAAAGTATTTTCAACTCTGATTCAAGTAGTAAATGTGATCAAACACTGTCATGATGCCACTGCAGAAGCCGGGGCGGGTGACACTCACTTCCTGCCTTTAAGGAACTGACCTGTGTGCATCCTTTGTGAAAGACCCCAAAGTGCTAAATCGGAACTCAAGGGAAAAGAGAAGCATGGAAGCTCCAGGCTGGTTCATTTCCTGGCTGCCTGGAACCTCAGGGCACCTGCCCCTCCCTTTGGGTGGTGGTGTTGCCAGGGCAGCCTGGTGCTTCGACTCGCAGGGTTGCTGTTTGGAGCTTGTTGCTCAAGGTAATTATATCCCTTCCAGCACCCTGCTGGCGGCTTTGCGACCCAAAAAGGGCTTTAGCAATGACTAATAAAGCTGTAAACGATGCACCCAGATCCAAGAAAATCCATTCCCTGAAGAAATATGATTTCAACGACATCTCAGTTGGTGCTTCTTTGCCTTTTAAGCCACAAGCATTAAGTTTGTCTGAAATTCCAGTTATCCCATGCTGCGTCCTCCAGAGGCCGTAAATCACTGACTAAATCACTGGGACACCATTGGTGCCTGGAACGGAGGAAAGGAGCTAATTACCCCCAAGAGTGCATTTCTTTCCGATGTCGGCCATTCCTTGCATCTCAGGAGATGCATTCTTTGAGCATTTCTGCTGTCTCCAGTTCCAAAGGGCCACAGGTCTGCTGGGCTGTCTTTCCCTTCCATTGGTCTAAAACTCCTGTGGCACATATCGTGGTCTGGCAGAACCTTGGAGTTGCCCTGCTCATTTCCACTCTCCTTTACCCCTAAATTGGTTACCCACCTCAGCTCTACTTCATTAATGTCTCTGACATCTGTCCACCTGCCACTGTCCCAGTCGGGGCCTCACTATCCTTCCTCAGAGGCCTGGCACACACAAGGCTCTCTGGCCTACCTGCCCTTGAGCTTGTCCTCATGCAAAGCTCCCCATTCTGCTACCAAAATATTCTTTCCAAAATGTAAATCTGATGCCAGCTCGCAGCTTAAAATCCTTGAATGCTGCCCCTTCCCCCCACCCACACACTGTTTTCAGACTAAATGTTCCCAGTATTGCCAGAAATTCTGAGTTGTCAAGAAAAGCCAGAAATCTGGATTTTTATGTAAATTCCCCCATCCATTTTGTTTATTTTTAGAGTTATTACATTTTCATATTAAAAAAATTATTAAACACTGCAGTAATTCTCCCGCCCTCTCCTGGCCCCAATTCCCTAACTGAAGAGGCACCTCTGTTACCCAGTTGCTTCTGTAGCCTTTCAGATACACACACACACACACACACGCATTCACACACACACACAACCCTTTTGTTTTTAATACAGATGGCAGCCAATTTTTTTATGTTGGTAAAAAATATTAAAACTCTGAGGGTCAAACAAGACACATTTGCATCCATGGGTTATAAATTATGTAGGCATGTGCTTATGACCCCCTTGATCAAAAGTTCTCTAAAGACAGGGGTGGAGCTGCGTCTTGGCACCCCCCTCTATACCTGGCATGATGCCTTGCACACAGCTGGCATTCAATAAGTGCCCCCCAATTTGTGCATTTATTAAGCATCACTCTGGGCCTACTGCTGGGTCTGCTCCAGGTATCTGGGATGTGGGCACCCTCTGAGGAAACACATGACAACAATTAAGTCTAGGGAAGTCTCCGGCCCTATGGAAACAGAACCAGAACTCAGCTGGCTGTAGGTTCACAAGCTGCCCACCTCCCATTTACCCTGCTTGCCTGAGTCTACAACAAATGGACAGAAAGAGCAGATCCCATCCTGCTCTCAGACTTGCCCTGACGGAGTTTCTGCTTGTGCTGACACCAGCATTCCGAAGCCAGCTGTCATTCCCAGGAGTGGTGATTCCATGCGTTGCCCTCTGCTGGGTCAAGGCAAGCCAGGACGGGACCGAAACCACAGGCACAGGCAGTCTGCTGACTCCTCCTGGGGCGCTGGGCTGGGTTGGGCTGGGCTGGGCTGGGCTGGCTGTTCGAATGAGTAAGGCCTTTGCAAGCTTCTTCATGTTGGGAGAAGACTCACTGCTCTGATGGTTGGGGCCCTTCTTCCAAGTTAGATTCTACTTGCTCACTTGCCTGTTGGCCAGGCCATCTCTGGCCGGTTGGCACGTATGATGGCTGCAGGATAGGGTGATATTTTCTGTTCACGACAAGGTGACCCCACTGAGGAAAGGTAACAAACTCTTTTCACAAGTTCTCTCCCCTGTCCTTGGAGAAGGTGATTTCCAATGATTTCTGCAGTGACACAGGACAGGCGGTTTTCACAGGCAGCTAAGCCATTTACCTGGAACTGTGCTATGACGTCCTCTCTTTCCCACTCAAGAGGCCATTCTGAACTGTAAGTGGGTAGGAACATGAACTTGTCCCAAGATTGACCTTGAATATATTCTAATTGTAGTAGCTATATGAATCTTACTCCCCAAACTCATGTAAGTGAGACTTGTCCTATTCCTTTCTTTATTTCAAGTTACCTTGGGCTTGGAGACCTCATCCTCCGGGCTGGCAGGAAAATAATACTGGTGGCAGCAGGTGGCACAGGCTCTCTCCTTCCCTGGGGATGCGTCCAAATCCAGGAGGTTATGAAGGTCTGAAAAATGGAGACGAGTCTATTCTTCTCCTGAGACCAAGTCTTCTGCTGATGTCCCCAGGCTGTCTCTGCAGAGGAGGCTTTCACAGCTTCCGTTCCAAGCTTGGGAATCTTGGCTAAAGCTGGGAACCCTAGGCCAAGACTCTAAGCCTCCGAGAGACACCGCAAAACCTCTCCATAGAAGTCCTGCCATCCTGCCCACCTGCCTTAGGCACTGTGGGGAGCACATTTTGGCCCGCAATGCCTGGAGTCCACTAATCTCCATCCCTCCCAGGCTCCAAGCTTCCAGAAAACATAAGCCAGGTTGTCTGCACAAACAACTTCTGCTTTTGGCCCTCAAACCAAACCTGCCCGAGGCAAGGATGGCTTCCTGCACGGAAAGAAGAACTAAAATACAGGGAAAACAAACCACTGTGGTAAGAGCTCAATATATTACCCTGCCACCTAACTTATATTAGAATAAACTAATCACTCAAAAATTTCTGTACATTGTGAAATTCAGTGTTTATCACAAGTCAGTTGTGCCACACATCACAGCTTATGCAACACCATCATTGCTTGGCTTTAAAGTAGAACAAAAAAAAAAAAAAAAAAAAAAGGAAGGATAGTCTGTCCTCACTCCTGATTTATTCCTGATTTATTTCCCCCATTCACTGACCGTCCTCAGAACAAAAAAATAAAAACCCTTCCCCCTGAGGAAGCACTTTCTAGGCAACAAAAATATCAAAAGGGTTGTTGTCCAGTGCCCCAATTAATTGTAGCCAACCCAAAGATAAAAATGCAAGCATCACCTTATCACGATAATGATGCAATGTTGGTTAAAGCAGAAGTGGCATTAAAACCATTCCTATTCCTAAAGCTGTCTTCTCCACTTAATTAACACTTTCTTAAAAACAACCTTAGTTTTCAAATTAATCTGGGGACAGTGTCAGTGAGCCAGAACTGAATGGCATCTGGTCTATGAGAAACCTGCATCAATAATTTGGGGACTGGTTTCAAAAAGATTGCTGCCTTCATGTATTAGTATATATTGTATTTGGGCAGGCATGGGACCAAGCACTTGAACTAGCAAAATGGGAGCGTTGAGGTTTGAATTCTTCTGGATGTTTATTCCAGTCGTGCATTAACTAGGACCTCAGCAGCAGACCTTGGGGCTGGTTCTGTAGCTGATACCACTGTAGAACATATGACCAGGGCCATCCTCAGCCATGGCTACTGTCCAGGGCAGAACTGCATCTGTCGTCAGGTTGCCCATAGTGACAAATGCTCACCAACATTCATGCCTAAAAAAATATAAATGCAAACACAATTCAGAAATTATTTTTACCTATCAGATGCTGGGTGATTAAAACCATGGACAGTACTGGAGCGCCTGGGTGGCTTAGTCAGTTAAGCATCCAGCTCTTGATTTCAGCTCAGGTCATGACCTCACGGGCTGTGAATTCGAGCCCCACATTGGGCTCCGTGTGCTGACAGTGCAGAGCCTGCTTGGAATTCTCTCTCTTTCTTTCTTTCTCTCAAAACTAAATAAATAAACTTAAAAAAAAAAAGAAAAAAACATGGATAGTACAAATTATGGATGAGCTGGTAGGCAAACAGTAGACTCCAAAATCATTAATAGATCAGTCTTTCCAGTGGGTAATTTGTCATTGCCTATTCAAATTCTTAAATGCTCATGCCCTATTTCCTGGCAGTTGCATTGCTAAAAACTTACCATACAAATATACTTACAAATGTTTGGCAAGAAAGGAAAAATGTAAAAGGATGTCCCCTACAGAAATGGTGGCAAGAGACACAAACTGGAAACCAGTTAAATGATCCTCAATAGAGTATGTTTAAACACATTAAGGGACAGCTACACAATGGAATTTTGTGACCATTTTAAAGAATGTGGTCTGGGGTGCTTGGCTGACTCAGTCGGTTGAGCATCTGACTTCAGCTCAGGCCATGGATCTCACAGTTTGTGAGTTCGAGCCCAGCATCAGGCTCACTGCTGTCAGCTCTGAGCCTGCTTCAGATCCTCTGTCCTACTCTCTCTCTGCCCCTCCCCTGCTCGCTCTCTGGAGTACTCTCTCTTCTCTCTCTCAAAAACAAATAAACGTTAAAAAAAAAAGAACACTTATAAAAAATAAAATAAATAAAAGATAAAAGAATGTGGTCAATCGTGCATGCTTACCTGTTTGGGTTTATTTAATAAAAGTTCAATAAAAATAGGCTGTATTTAAAAATAAATTCTGTACCATATAAAAACTCACTTCTGTGGGAGTTTGGGCTTGCCTTTAGAGTAGACTGTCATGCAAATAAGAATTTGATTACAAATTTCTTCATCCAGGAGCACCATTTCCCTTTGGGATGGTCCCACTCTCCTCCCAGCGCCCACTGCTGGCCTCATCTGGTCTTTCTGAGTCTGTCCGTATGCCTCACATTAATCTAGTAAGGAAACAATGAGGTGCTTCTTTGGGGAACTGCTGTCGAGGCCACTTGTAGAGAAGAAACCACACGAATAAGAAACTGTGGATGCTTTCTCCAGTGGAAAATTACAACTTTGCTTGTTTCAATCTTTGGCACACAGTCTCGGGTTCCCCGTCACTGAATAGACTTCTTTCCACTTGGCTTTCTCGGCCAGTGTCCTGGCACACTATCAGAGGGGAAAATAATTAGAAAGAAGTGTCTTTTAAGGATGAGAAGCACTGGTAGCTTACCAGATGGAGAGAATCACGGAGCTTCAAACAAACCCTTGACCAGACAGTAGCACTGTTTGTCTTCTTGCTTATATAAACTATATGCAGCGTTCGTGCCTCCTGGATCGTGCACACTGAGAGAGCCAGGATGCTTGCCCAGTTTCCCTCTTCTTCAGGCGATCCCTCTGGTGTCTCTTCAGTGCAGGAGCAGTGACCCAACTGTAGTTAGCCCCAGGGAACCTTCCAAGGGCTTCCCTCATCCTCTCAGAGTTCTTTTGTTGCTGTAGGATATAAGGTCTATCTGATTCTGGGTTCACTCGTGATTCAGGTGAGTGCAGGGTGGAGAGTGAGAAACAGCTTTATTATTTTTGTAGAAATGACACTTGCTAATTGTAAAATTGATATGTGGTTAAAAAGCATCTACTATCTCACCCTTTTGGAGGTTAACAAGTGGGTCACTTTGGTTTTTCCAGTAATCTGTGCTTGATACGTATAATTATTCATACAGCATTTCTCAAATATACTTGAGAACATGATGTTAATTTGTATTTAACGAGAAGCTGACTGTGAGATGAGTACTGGAGAGGAAGCAATTCACTTGGGAGGCCCAGCAAACAGTAATGGGGGTGGGGGTGGGGAAGACAGGGAGGGTCAGGCAGGCAATTAAAGGTGGCTATCAAGTTAGCTGCTACTGTGGGTGGATGGAGATTAATCCCATAGAGAAACTCTAGAAAATGGCATAGAACACGTGCCTCAGAGATCTCATTTGAAGAGCAAGGGAGCTGGAGTATTTATATCCCAGGTCCCGCTGGACGAGGCTGCTCCCAGTGGGTTTAATTCTGAACACTTCCAGCCTGAACAGCCTCCCAAGACATTGGAGAAAGCCCCCCTTCCCCGCCCCAGGAAAGAAAGGAAAATATTTGTGGGTGGAGGGCAGCCAGACACTACACAGAAGTGGGATTGCCAGGCACTCTGCTCTAGGTGCAGAGGACAGATCAGGAAACAAAACAGGCAAAGAGTCCTGCCCTCGTGGAGCATTCCTGCTGTTAGGGGGACCGATCATAAACAAAGCAAGTAAGAAATATATGGCACGTGTTACACAGTGACAAGTACTGTGGAGAAGTACTGAAGAGTCCTGGGAGGGAGGGAGAAGGGGCTGGTTGCCATTAGGGATCAGGGCAGGCCCCAGAGAGGACACCCAGGCAAAGACCCAAAGGAGAGGAGGCACCACATGGTTATCTGGGTGCGGAACATTCCAGGCAGAAGAAACAAGCACAAAGACCCTCAGGCAGGAATGTCCCTGGTGCGTGAGGAACAGCGAGGCCTATGAAGCTGAGGCGGGGTGGGGGCAGCGGTAGGTGGGGAGGGAGGGATTCGCAGAGAGGAGGCCAGGCAGAGCCGCACCTTGTTAATACTGGGATGCCCTGAGGCCCTACCTGGAGTGAGAGCAATAGAGAGCTGGAGCAGAGGACGACAGAATCTGGCTTCAGTTTTAACAGATGGCTCTGGCTGCTGTGTGGAAAGTGAACTGAAGAGGGGCCGGGGCGGATGCAGGGAGTCCCAGTCAGGAGGCAGCTGCAATACTCCTAGTGGTAGCAGTGGAGCCGTGAGGAGCAGTTAGATTCTAGAAATATCTTGAAGGTAAAGCCAAGGTAACTGGGAGGCAGGTTGGATGTGGAATGTGAGAGAAAGAGAAAAAGTCCCCGGGTTTGGCCTGAGCAACTGGAAAGGTGGAGCTGCCTTTTTCTGAAATCAGGCAAAACTTCAGAAGGAGCAAGTCTTCAGTGAAGGGTGATTAGGCGCCTGGCTTTGGGCATGAGTTTGTGGCAGCTGTTAGCCACCTCAGTGGGGATGTCAGCCGGAAGCTGAATGCAGGGGTCTGGAGTTCAGAAGAGCAAGCTGCACAGAAATGAGCTCTGAGACTGAACCCTGAGCCCCCAGGGGGATGGAACACCATGAAAAGGAGGTTGAGAAAGAGCACCCAGAGTGTGGTGTCCTGACAGCCAAGTGCAGAAAGTATTTCTAGGAAGGGGAGAGTGATCAACTATATGCATGTGCATACAGGTGCCACATTTACGCAGATGTACATGCAGAAACACTCTCTATACAGATATTCACGTACAGATCATTGTAACTCAGTTTTCTTGGAAGAGTGCTCCACGGCAACAGGATCGGTCTGCGCCATCATTTAATGGCTGCACAGCGTTTATGGGAATCGTACTCCTTTCACACCTGTGTGATCATCTCTTTGGGATAAATCCTGGCAGTGGGGCTGCTGGTTCAAGACTCCTTCCTGGGGAGCCCCGATAATCCGAGATGTATTCAATACGGAACATCTGCTGCTATCAGGAAGAACCGCTGGGATGTTCTTCCAGGGAGACCCCATTCTATGGGAGGCTTCTGAACGCACAGAGGACACAGGGCACCCGCCTGGGTAAATGGCTGTGAGAAATAGGGCAGATGTTTGGGTCAAGTCAGAAAGCCCACGACAGGAAGCAGTCTGTTGGTACTAGCCCTGTGCCTGACATGAAACTGCAGCCAACTTTTGAGTATAAAAACCACTGCGTTTCCACATAGAGCAGAACAACTCTCGAGGCCTGTGGGCTCTCCCGCAGAGCCACTAAGTGCTTATTATATCAAGAGCAAAGGCAGCAGACAAAGGCAGATGTGCCTCGTTGAAATGACTGTAATTAACTCCAAATCTTTCCTGACACTTCCATTTTTTGCTGACTCTGTTTGTTGACGTGTCGTTTAGCTGTTAGAACAAGCCTACTACATACCTCAGAGTTTTTCCCTTTATCTTGCCATTCCTAGCAAAAGCATGACTCTACCACTTGTCTGGGCACATACAGAGTGTGTGTTTCGTGGATAGTGTCTAGATGCCCTGTGCATTCAACAGTAACCTTGAGAGTAGTATCTACCAGCCAGGCAACTGGCTGGAAGCCTCTAAGGACTTCAGGGTGTTAAAGGACAATGTATTTAGTCACACGTGTTCACAAGTGTAAGGAAATGTACTGAGACATCTTTTGATTCAGAAGGAAAATAAGGTAAATGACCAACACAGAGCCATGCCTTAGATCTATTTATTACCATCTCTGGCTGGGTCTGCAAACAGCATTCATCTCAGGACTCAGGACCCACCACTGGAACCTGACCCTTGGAAATCATAGGTGAGCGATACTCATCCAGGAATGAATCCCCTACATTAGCTTCTTAATCAATGAGAGAGGCCTACAGGAATGTAGCTGATGGTGTGAAGTCTGAAATGGTTTTAGATCTGTGCTCTGGCTATAAGCTCTTCAGTTCACTTTACCATACGACATCCCTTTACACTGATAGGACCTCGAGTCACATGCACCCTGATTCAGCCACCAACAGTTTCCTCCCCTTCTGCTCCAACAGCAATGTCCGGTCCAGTCAGGAGGTCAACAGGAAGGGTTTCCTTCTACGTCATGGCTGAGATAAAAGTGACTTGATCCCAAGGATACAGCACCTAGAGGGCAGCCTATGGAATTTATGCCAAATTACATTCCTTAAATGACCATATTTCATAGTTTCTTATGAGATAATTGCCACCAGACCTATAAGCCTCTGCGTGATGTTTAAAATCAGAGCCTGGGAGTGACAGCCGCCTGGTCTTCCTCCTCCTTGGCCTGGCTCCACCCATGCCATCTGCTGGCAGCTCCTCAGAACGCTGTGTAGTAGTGCTCCATGGTGCTGATGATGTCACTCTGGTCCTCCAGGAACTCCAGCACCTGCTGCAGCACAGTTTCACTGAGGCCCGGGCTGACGCTCAGGCGAGCACAGGCCAAGATGTGCTGGAAGTGGCAGCCCTTCTCTATGTCTGCAGGAAAAAGGCAGTGGGCTAAGCTTGGCGCACCTGTCAGACCCTCCTTCTAGTCCTCCATCCTCCCCCTCTGAGAAGTCCTTCTCCACAGCCCCTGAGTCAGAACCTTCATTTTAACAAGATCCGCAAGCACACACATTAGAGTTGAAGACACACTGGTTTAGATTATCGGCAAAAACAAAACAAAAACCCTGTTCCTGGGCCCCTAATTTCACGACAGTGACATGGACGCACTGCTCAGGAACTCAGGCCTTCAACCTTCAAGGATTCCTAATCAGTAATTTTTTGTCCAGAACCTAATGGATTTTTAGTGTTTGCTAATCTTTTTTCTCTAGTGCAATTACATGCTGCCCCCTAGCTTGCCAGGTGGGAGCACTACTGAGACCAACAGCACAGCTGGCTTACAGCAGCCTCCATATCCTTTTCCTGCCTGCTGTAGGTCACAGGGGAGCGATAGTCATCCTAACTGATGTGACACCACGGAAAAGAACACCACGGTCTGTTCTCTTTCTTCTCTGCCTAGGCTTCCAAGCAGTCCTGTCTATGATGCTTGTGTTCTAGTAATCCCTTACCCTCCACCCCCCAAAAATCCAAGGCAATTTTTGTACAGGGTTAGGAGCCTCTTTCCTATGTGAAACCAATGATTTAGAGTAGTGGAATGCACAGTGAAGTGACCATTAGAGGGTTATGAAATCAACTTAATGGGCTGTGATTAAGATAGATGGGTATAGGAAATTATAAAATGCATTGCATTATAGCATATGTATTATATATATATATATATATATATATATATATATATAGTGTGTGTGTGTGTGTGTATGTGTGTATATACATAATGTACTGGGTCATGATGTAAAATGCTTTGTAATTCTGGGTCCAAGTCAAACCTCATCACTGAAAACAAACCTTCCCCAGATTCCCTTAATGCCCCGTGCAGGGCCAGGCTTGGCCTCTCACTGTTGTGTCCCCAGCATCTGGCACACAAGCTGCTCCACACAGTCGCTGAATGTTTTCAGAGAACAAAATGCTTTAGGCTCCAGGAAGGTGATTAAAGAGGTATCGTAGTGTTGGGCAAAGCATGGTTTGGGAGTTGGCGTACCTCTATGGCCTTGGGCAACTCATAGTACCTCTAAGCCCATTTTCTCACCAACAGGGAGGGGAACTAAGAAGGGGCAAGAGCACCTCTGAGGTCCTTTCTAGCTCTATGGGTCAGAGAATTTCACAAGCAGTGCCCCTGAGCTAACAAAGACTTGATAAATTCTGACCTCTAGTGGCTCCGTCAACTCATTACTCCTCCCAGTTGGGGTTACTGTTGAAAAACTTGCCACCTTTCACTGCTTTCCAGGGTGTTTCTTCTATATTCATTTGCTAAAGATTTCCTGAACATCTACTATATGTGTGTAGCACTGAGCAAGGAGGAGCAAGTGGTAGATGGAAAGCGGACTCGAGAGTCCAACAGGCTTGAATTCAAGTCCTGGCACTATCTGGGGCAGAGTGGTTCATGTCTCTGGGTCTGTCTCCTCACCTGTAAGATGGGAAGAAAAATCACCTACTTTCCCAGTGGTTGTGGGAATGAAAGGAGACCTGTGGCAGGTGCTTCTTACACAGGAATTACTAGGATTCAGTCATCTCCATAACCTATGATGATGCACATACCCTAGTCCCTGCTCTAAACCTGCTGCTTCAGCTCTTCCTGAGAAGGGTGATGATGGAGGGTGGGAAGTGGGCCTGCACGCAGCAGAGAGGGAGCACTAGGAATTTCACCACTTCTTGGATTTTAATCTATCTTTGCAGCACCTGGATGCCCAAGCTCAGGGCTCAAGAGGACTTACAGACACATGTGGGGCCGTAAGCAGTGATGCTGACTGCCCTGAAGGCCTTAAACTATTTCTTCAGAATCGCCATGCTGCTGTCTGGGTGTTGTCTGGGCAGACTGCTCACAAAGTGACCTTCAAGTCTCATAGGGAAGGACTGGTATTAGTTTTTCTTTAAGTGTCCGGCAGAGTTCACCAGTAAAGTCATCAGGTCCAGAGCTTTTCTATGTTGGTAGACTTTTAGTTACTGATTTAATATTTTTACTAGTTATGAGTCTACTCCAATTTCCTATTTCTGTGTGATTTTAGTCTTGGTAGGTTTTGTGTTTCTAAAAACCTGTCCATTTCATCTGGTTATTTAGTTTGGTGGCATGCAATTGTTCACGATACTCTCTCACAATCCTTTTTATTTCTGTAAAACCAGTACTAATGTCATTTCATTTTCTGATTTTAATAATTTGAGTCTTTTCGCTTTCTTCTTAGTCCCTCCAGGCAAAGGTTTGGTAATTTTGTTGACTTTTTTAAACAACCAACTTTTAGTTTCACTATTACTTTTTTATTCTCTATTTCATTTATCTTTGTTCTAATTGTTATTATTTCCTTTCTTCTGCTAGCTTCCAGTTTAGTCCGTACTTTTTCTAGTTCCTTAAATTGTTAGAAGTTGGGTTTTAACTTGAGATCCCTCTTGTTTTTTTAATATGTGTTTGTAGCTATAAGGTTCCCCTTAGCACTGCATCCCCTAAGTTTTGGTATGTTGTGTTTTCATTTTCATTTCTAGCAATTTTCTAATTTCCCTGTGATTTCTTCTTTGATCTACTAGTTAAGAGTGTTGTTTAATCTCCACAAATCTGTTAAATTTTCCAGTTTTGTCATTGACTTCTAACTTCATCCCACTTTGCTCAGAGAAGATACTTTGTATGGTATCTTTTTAAATCTGAGATTTAACTAGTGGGTAACATATGGTTTATTGTGGAAAATACCCCATGTACACCTGAGAAGAATGTGTATTCTACTGTTAGATAGGGTGCTTTGTTTATGTCTATTAGATCTATTTGGTTTCTTGTGGTGTTTAGGTCCTCTATTTCCTTACTTATCTTCTGTCTGCTTATTCTATCCATTATTGAGAGGAGGGTACTAAAGTCTCCAACAATTATTGTAGAACTGTTTATTTCTCCTTTCAATTTAATCAATTTTTGCTCCATATAATTTGATGGCCTGTTATTAGATCCATAAATGTTTAAAACTGCTGTATCTTCTTGCTGTACTGAACCTTTTAATAATATATAATGTCCTTTTCTGGCTCTTGTAAACTTTTTGGTTTTAAAGTTGGTTTTGTCTGATGTTAGGACAGCCATCCCTGCTCTCTGTAGGTTACTTTTATTTGCATAGGATATCTTTTTCCATCCTTTCACTTTCTTTTAAATTTTTACGTTTTTTTTAACATTTATTTATTTTTGAAAGACAGAAAGAGACAGAGCATGAGTTGGGGAGAGAGAGAGAGAGGGAGACACAGAATCCAAAGCAGGCTCCAGGCTCTGAGTTGTCAACACAGAGCCTGATGTGGGACTCAAACCCACAAACTGTGAGATCATGACCTGAGCCAAAGTCAGACCAGGCGCCCTGCAGCCTTTTCAATCCATTTGTGCCTTTGGATCTAAAGTGAGTCTCCTGTAGAGAGCATACAATTGGATCATATGTTTGTTTTTTTTAATCCATTTTTCCAATCTGTCTTTTGAGTGGAAAGTTAAATCCATTTAGGTTTAAACTAATGTACTTCTGGTGGGTGGGGTGAGGACTTACTTTTGTCATTTTGCTATTTGTTTTCTAAATGCCTTATAGCATTTTGTCATTTCCTGCATTACTGAATTCTTTTGTATTTAGCTGAGTTTTTTAAAAAATTTAATGTTTATTTATTTTGAGAGAGAGAGAGAGAGAGAGAGAGAGAGAGGAGAATGAGCAGGGGAAGGGTAGAGAGAGAGGGAGAGTCAGAATCCCAAGCAGGCTCTGCATCATCAGCACAGAGCTCAATGTGGGGCTTGAATTCACCAACTGCGAGATCATGACCTGAGCCTAAACTAAGGGTCGGATGCTTAATCGTCTGAGCTACCCAGGCACCCCTAGCTGATTTTTTTGAACAAAAAGTTTAAATTCCTTTCTCATTGCCTTTTGTGCATATTCTATAGCAATTTTCTTTGCGGTTTCCATGGGGATTACATTTTGCATCCTAATATGAATTTATTCCAGTTTAACTTCAACACAGAAAAATTCTGCTCCTTTGCAGCTCTATCCTTGCCTCTGTTTCAGTTGTCACAAAATCACAACTTTATGTACTGTGTGCCCAAACACATAAACAAAGTATTCTTTTAAATTCATTAGTCTCTTAAATTATATAGAAAACAAAATGTGGACTTACAAACCGAAGTTACAGTAATGTAAGTAGACTAATAATTGTTTTTAACAATGTATTAGCCTCTTAAATCATACAGAAACCAAAAAGTGAAGTTACAAACCACTGCTACCATAATACTAGCTTTTATAATTGCCCAAATATTTAGCTTTATTAAAATACTTCTCCATATGGCTTTGAGTTACTGTCTAGTGTCCTTTCATTTCTTGCAGGGCAGGTCTAGTGGTAACAGACTTTTGTTTATCTTAGAATGCCTTAATTTCTCCCTCACTTTTGAAGGACACTTTTGCTTGGTTGACTTTTTTTTTTCCCTTCTGTTTAGCACTTTGAATATATCAGCCCACTGCCTTCTGGCCTCCAAAGTTTCTTCTGAGAAATCTGCAAATCTTACTGATGGGCCCTGTATGTGATAAGCTGCTTCTCTTTTGCTGCTTTCAAGATTCTCTATTTGGCTTTGCCTTTCAAAAGTTTGATTATGATATGTTGTAGTGTGGGTCTCTCTGAGTTCATCTTACTTGGGAGTTCACTGAGCTTCTTGGATGTTTGTATTCATGTCTTTCATCACATTAAGGCTGTTTTCAGCCACTATTTCTTCAAATATTCTCTCTCTTCTCTCTCTGGGACTCCAACCATACATGTTGGCCTACTCGATGGTGTCCCACAGGTCTCTTAAGCTCTGCTCACTTAATTCTTTAACTCCAAGTCTGTTGACTCTTTCTTCTGCCTTTGAATCTCTATTGTGAAGTCTTCATTTTAGTTATTAATACTTTCCAGCTCCAGAATTTCCTTCTAGTTTCTTCTTAGGTTTTCTTTCCTTCTTTTTTAAATTTTAAAAATTTTTTAATGTTTATTTATTTTTGAGGGAGAGCAGAGAAAGAGAGAGAGGGAGACAGAGAATCTGAAGCAGGCTCCAGGCTGTGAACTGTCAGCACAGAGTCTGACAAGCCTGAAGCAGGCTCGAACTCACAAACTGTGAGAACACAGCCTGAGTCGAGGTCGTATGCTCAACCCACTGAGCCACCCAGGCGACCTTTCTTAGCTTTTCTATTTCCTTACTTATATTTCCATTTTGTTCATTCATTATTTTCTTGACCTTCTCCATATCTTTCTTTAGTTCTTTGAGCCTCTTTAAGCCAGTTGTTCTAAATTCTTTGTCTAGGAGATCTGCCATCTAGGCTTTTTCAGGGACAGTTTCTGTTGATTACTTTTTCTTTTGAATGGGCTATATTTTCCTATTTTTTTGTGTGTGTGCCTTGTAATTTTTAGTTAAAAACTGGACATCTGAATTCAATAATGTGGTAACTCTGGAGGGCAGATTCTCCCTCTTTTCCTAGGATTTCCTGGGTTTTGTTATTTATTTTTAATTTTTTTAAAGATTTTATTTTTAGGGGTGCCTGGGTGGCTCAGTTGGTTAAGTGTCCGATTTCGGCTCAAGTCATGATCTCACGGTTCGTGGGTTTGAGCTCTGCATCAGGCTCTGTGCCGACAGCTCAGAGCCTGGAGCCTGCTTCAGATTCTGTGTCTCCTTCTCTCTCTCTGCCCCTTCCCCTCTCATGCTCTGTCTCTGTCTCTTAAAAAAAATTAAAAAAAAAAAGATTTTGTTTTTAAATAATCTCTACACCTAATGTGGGGCTCAAACCCACAACCCGAGATTAAGAGTTGCACTCTCCTCTGACTGAGCCAGGCAAGCACCCCAAATTTTTGTTACTTTAAAAAAATTATAGGCTGTCTCTGTGCCAAGGATTAGCCTCAGGTATAAACTTAAGATCTTCTCAGGTCTTTTTCTGAGCCTGTATCTTTCCCTGGGCATGTATAATCGCTTTCTAATTTTTCCCATATATACAGTTGCTTTTTAATGCCCTAGTCTTTCTTTTCAGGCTCCCAAAAGGGGAAAAAAGAAAAGTGAAGAGGGAGAGGGGAAAATACCAGTCCTTTAAATCCATCAGAAGTCACTTTAGCTTTTGGGGGAGGAGCTTGCGACAATGGGAGGAAGCCCAACAATGCAACAAATTGCATTTGTCTGAAACTCTGTGATCAGAGCAGCAATCGGCAAACAAAGCACAGATCCCTGACATTTGGAGGACCTGTTCCTTTTTGTCTGCCTAGGCTCCCGCAAACTCTGTGCAAGCTACTCCAAGAACATGCACACAGGTGCCTGCCATGTGCTGGGGGAAATGGTACCAACTACTAAGAGCTGAAAATTGACTGAAATTATCCCCAATTTACTCTCCAGGCCTTCCCCTGGAAGTTGTAAGCCTTCAATAGACTCCAGTCCAAAACAGTTACATTAGACAGGTGCAATTGTTGTCTAAGTGGAGAGACAGATTGCTGGAGCTTCCTACTCCACCATCTTCCTAACAGTTTCAGAAAACACTAATTTACATAACCCTCAAAACAACCCATCATGAGAGTATTATTATTATCCCCATTTTGCATATACAGAGACAAACTTTCGTCAACATAGTACTGGAAGCCACAGCAATCAGGAAAGAAAATGAAATAAAAGACATCGAAAATGGTAAGAAAGAGATAAAACTGTCACCGTTTGCAGATGACATGATACTGTATACAGAAAACCCTAAAGGCTCACCCCAAAACCATTAGAACTAATAAATGAATTCAGTAAAGTTGCAAGACACAAAATTAACACACAGTTTGGTTGCATTTCTACACACTAAAAATGAACTATCAGAAAGAGAAATCAAGAAAACGATCCCACGTGTAATTGCATCAAAAATAATTAAATACCTAAGAATAAACTTAACTGAAGAGGTGAAAGACCTGTACTCTAAAAACTAAGACACTGATGAAACAAACTGAAGGTAACACAAACAAGATGGAAAGATATTCTATGCTCGTGGATTGGAAGAATTAATATTGCTAAAATGTCTATACTATCCAAAGCAAAATACAGAGTCAATGCAATCCTTATCAAAATATCAATAGCATTTTTCGAAGAACTAGAACAGGTAATACTAAAATCTATACAGAACCACAAAAGACCCCCAAAATAGTCAAAGCAATCTTGAGAAAGAACAAAGCCAGAGAGACTATGCCCTCAGATTTCAAACTATAGTACCAGGCTGTAGTCATCAAAACAGTACGGTACTAGTACAAAAACAGATATATATTAATGGAACAGAATAGACTGCTCAGAAATAAGCCCATATGTAGACAGTCACTTATCACAGCCCGTATGATAGAAAAGGCAAGAATATACAATGGAGAAATGACAGTCTCTTCAACAAATGGTGCTGGGAAAACTGGACAGTTACATGCAAAAGAATGAAACTGGGCTACTTCCTTACACTACACACAAAAGTAAACTCATAATGGACTAAAGACCCAAATCTAAGTCCTTGAAGCCATAAAACTTCTAAAAGAAAACACAGGCCATAAACTCGTGTATATCAGCCTTAGCAATATATATATATATATATATTGGATCTGTCTCCTCAGGTAAGGGAAACAAAAGCAAAAATAAACAGGACTACAGTGAACTTTTAAAAAGCCTTTGCACAGAGAAGGAACCATCAACAAAACAAAAAGGCAATCTGCTGAATGGGAAACAGTATTTGCAAATGATAGATCTATAAGGGGTTAATATTAAAAATAAAGAATTCATACAATTCAAAATAAAAAAGGAAATAATATGATTTAAAAAGAAGACCTGAATAGACATTTTTACAAAGAAGACACATGGATGGCCAACAGACCATGAAAAGATGCTCGACGTCACTAATCATCAGGAAATGCAAATCAAACCCACAATGAGCTATCATTAGAATGGCCAGAATCAAAAAGTCAAGAAATAACAAGTATTGGTGAGGATGTGGAGAAAAGGGAACCCTAATGTACTGTTTGTGGGAATGTAAATTGGTGCAGCCACTGTGGAAAACAGTATGGGGGTTCCTCAAAAAATTAAAAATAGAAATACCATATGATCCAGCAATTCCATTTCTGGGTAGTTATCTGAGGAAAATGAAAATATGATATATGTACCCCCATATTCATTGCAGCATTATTTATTTTATTTTATTAATTTTTTTTCATGTTCATTTATTTTTAAGAGAGGGAGACAGAGAGAGTGTGAGCCAGGGAAGGCAGAGACAGAGGGAGTCACAGAATCTGAAGCAGGCTCCAGGCTCCGAGCTGTCAGCACAGAGTACCAATGCAGGGCTTGAACTCACAAACCATGAGATCATGACATGAACCAAATTCGTACACTTAACCAACTGAGCCACCCAGGCGCCCCTGCAGCATTATTTCCAAGAGCCAAGATATGGAAGAAACCTAAATGTCCACTGACAGATGAATGGATAAGGAAGATGTGGTGTATACATACAATGCAACATGACTCAGCTATAAAAAAGAATGAGATCTTGCCATTTGCGCCAACATGGATAGACTTAGGGGGTACTACGCTAAGTGAAGTAAGTCAAATAGAGAAAGACAAATACCATATGGTTTCACTTACATATGGAATCTAAAAACCAAAATAAATGAACAAACGGCACAAAACAGAAACAGACTCATAAATACAGAGAACAAATTGGTGATTGCCAGAGAGGAGGCGAGTGAGGGGATGGATGAAATAGGTGAAGGGGATTAAGAGGTACAAACTTCCAGTTATAAAATAAATAATAAATAATAAATTAGGACTACAGTCAATAATATTTTAATAACTTCTCATGGTGACAGGTGGTAACCAGACATCATGGTGATCATTTCGTAATGTGTATAAATGTCAAATCACTATGTTGTACACATGAAAATAATATATTAGTTTAGTAGCTGTATTTAATTAAAAAAAAAAAAAAAAAGAGAGACTGAGGCACAGATTTACCCAAGGTCACACAGCTACAAAGTGGCAGAGCTGGGATTCAAACCCAGGCAGGGAAGCTCCAGAGCCCAGCTTTTCACAACTTTGCTGCCGGTCTTTGGACAAGCCCAGTATCAGTGCTTTAGGGAGCAAAAACAGGTTTCATGTTTATAGTCCTTTATATTGTAAGTTTATCCATTACTGAAATATTCATAAATGACTAAAGATTTTATATCCTACCAACCATCGTGATAAGGAAAAACTCAATGCTGTATTTTGTACAAAAGCTAAGAAACACTGAAGGCCCAGTAGGAATGATTAAGTGGTTGAAGATCTATCCATATGTATAATGGGATACTGTGCAGCTATTTAAAAGACTGAGGCACTGTTAAATGTGCTGCTGCTGAATGAACTCTAGAAGCTGAGGTTAGATTTAAGATACAGGGTATGGAACACGCAGTATCATATGCTAACCTTTACTTGTGCTTTTTTTTAAATTTTTTTTTTACATTTATTTATTTTTTGAGAGAGAGAGTGAGACAGAGCATAAGTGGGGAGGGTCAGAGAAAGAAGGAGACACAGAATCGGAAGCAGGCTCCAGGCTCTGAGATGTCAGCACAGAGCCCAATGCGGGGCTCGAACCCACGAACCATGAGTTCATGATCTGATCGGACGCTTAACTGACTGAGCCACTCAGGCACCCCATACTTGTGCTTTTTTAAAAAAGAAACTGTACAAATATGTCTGTCAGTGTATACAACATCTCTAGAACAATATGACTGAAACTAGTAACAACCACTGCGTTTGGACTTGGGAACGTAAAGCCTAGGGCTCAGTGTTTGGAGGGAGTCTGACTTTTCTGTGTGTACTTTGCACTGTTTGACTTTTTACCATGTCCATACATTATTATTCAGAATCTATATGTATTTTAACGTCATATTTTCTATGAAAAGGAGTAATCACAGCACACTGCAAGACAGTCCCCACGAGGTATTTTTGCTGGCATTCTCAGCTACTCATGCTCCAGAGTTCAGCTCCTGGGAGTTTCCTAGTTCTGGGGACTGGCTTATAGCTTTGCGGCTTCCATATGCAGACTGAGTGGCACAGGCTGTCCACCTTGACGCACACACTCACCAAGGCAGGAGCTGGTCTGTGGGTGAGAAGGGGATGTAAAACCTGCCACTTTTACAGAGTCTCAGGTCACCAGGCGGTTTGGTTCTCCTAAGAAATGAAGTGTGAATTCCTGTCATTTGCTTCACGAGGCGCTGGGATTATTTCAATCCATCCTGTTCCTAACACAGACCAAAACAGGAATCTGGCCAGGTGGCCTAGGATGGGGACGAGTGCAGGAAGGTTATTTGGGGAGCAGCCTCTCATCTCTTCATGGCTGAGGAACTCCGCATTTCATTGCTCTTTAAAGCTCCCTAAATTGTGGACAGACAAGTTTTCCCTCAACTCAAAGATACTCATCCTTGTTGCTCTGAATGATATAAGCATCGGCCAGAAACCTTGCATTAAAATAATAGACTGCTTTCAGTTTATTTTAAGATCTGTTGTCACACCATTCTGGGATCTGACATCATAGGTTCTTAAAGCCTAAATAGGGCTGCATACCACAAACACCAGGGCTGGAGACCTGGTCCAGCTCCACCCGCTGACGCAGCCTGGAGCAGGGCCAGGCTCTGGAGATTTAGGGCTGAAAGGGCTGGGAGTGGGTTTCTTTGGACAGAAAGCAAGCAGGCTGAGGAGACCTGTGGTCATTAACAAGTTTTTCCCCTTCTCTGCCAGCCTCATTTGTTGACAGATGCCAACATTCATTATTAGTGTATGTTTGCAAAAGACAGACTTTGAAAAGTCATCATGAAGTCTGATCAGTTTACACAGGATTTAAAGGTAGGACTAATGCTTTTTTCTTTCTAACTAGTGTGAAAATGGTGATGTCTGTTGTCAGACTATCTACAGTTTGAGTTTCTAACCACTAGGGGTTGACCTAACTCCACTAAAACCAACTTTATTCTAAGCCATTTTCTTGTGCAAATGATCAGGTTCCAAGATGACTGAATTACAGTGTTCATAAACTGTGATGTCTAGAACCATGCTCCTAAAACTGAAAGGCTTGGTGTTAGAAGAGAGGAAACTGTCTCATTCCAAAGACAAGGGGAAAGAGTAGGATAAGAAATAAGACAAATTAGAGAGAACATGAGAAACAGAAGGTCAAAAAGTCCTAGCCCAGTGGCTTACCTCATTGTACTGCGGTCACCTGAGACGCTCACCTGTCCAGCTCCTGCCCCATCTCCTAATGAATCAGAATCCCAGGGCTGGGAGCTGAGCACTACATGTTTAAAAAAGCTTCATGGTTGGGGTGCCTGGGTGGCTCAGTCGGTTAAGTGTCCAACTCTTGATTTTGGCTCAGGTCATGATCTTGAGGTTTGTGGGATGGAGCCACAAGTCAGGTTTTGCACTGACAGAGTGGAGCCTGCTTGAGATTCTCTCCCTCCCTCTCTCTCTGCCCCTCTCCCACTTGTGTGCATGATCTCTCTCTCACTCTCTCTCTCAAAATAAATAAATAAATAAATTTGAAAAAAAAGTATAAAAGGAATCTTTTAAATATAATAATAATAATAAAATTAAAATAAAAAAACTCCATGCTTGAGTCTTATGAGCAGCTAAGGTCAGAACAACTTTGAGAGTCTGACACTCACTATATAAACGAAGAGACTGAGGTTCAGAGAGGGCAGGTGTCTTAACCAGTCATATTTCGAAGTCACTACTGGGGAAAGCTCCATCCTGTGCTCTCTGGGAGGGAACAACCCCTCCAGGGCATCAGGGCACCACAAACATGTATATTACATCACTTACGATTTGGTTTCTGACAGTCTTCTTGAATGATATGGTGTATCCTTCTGTGCAGTTCTTTGTCTTCTCTGGTTACCTAAATAGGAAAAACAGGAAGAGAAGGCATTCTTAAGTAATAAAGTGGTTGTGTCATCTAGACTCACAGATTAGTTTTTAGGACAGTTTCTAAAAATTTCATAATAATCACATAAAAATCTCATCCCTACACCAAAACCAACAATGTGGTTTTTGATACTGGGCCTATTATCAAACCAGCTCTGTCCCTAAGCAGCTCATGGCTCTGTAGTTGGTGTAGAGGCAGACTCCCTTGGAAGGTGGTTTACTGGGGCCATGATGTCAAGAAAAACTGAAATCCTACACTTTTTTTTTTAATGTTTATTTTTGAGAGAGAGAAAGAGAGCATGAGCGGGGGAGGGGCAGAGAGAAAGGGAGACACAGAATCTGAAGCAGGCTCCAGGCTCCAAGCTGTCATCAAAGAGCCCAACATGGGGTTCAAACCCACAAACTGTGATGAGATGATGAGATCATGACCTAAGCCGAAGTCAGACACTAAACTGACTGACCCAGGCGTCCCTGAAATTCTACACTTTTAAGAAGCCATTTTCTTTCCAAATATTCATAACACACTCTTAATGTTTCTCTTACTTGTTTTTATATTCAAAGGGAAACACAGTGATCAAAGTCTCTGATCTCCAACCAGGACTCCTTCCTCTGGGAAGGACACCTATCTCATGTCTCATTAGTTTTCTTCTTTCTTCTTTCTTTCAACCACAAAGAAATACAAATGAAATTAAAACTGTAAGGAAAGGCTAGCAAGAGAGTAAACCTAGCCCATCCCTTGAAACACTTTGTCTTAAAGGCAAAAATAACGAAGCTCCTTTCTCAACCAGCTCAAGTAAGAGGGAAGCAGTAACCGAATGGGTTTCATGTTCATGTTCCATAGTAAATCTAAAAACCAAAAAGAAAATAAAAAGAGAAAAAGGAAGGAAAGAAAAGAGGAAGAAAGGAATAAACAAAAAACAAAAACAAAAACAAAAAGAAAACAGGCAAACACACACATGTATGAGGAACTGTCAGACCGGACTTACAGAATGACCAGATTTTAGAAGGACGATTTTAGAATGAATGGGGATACTGACAATGCCTGCCTTCTCTTGACTCACAAGGTTATTGTGAAGAGCAAATAAGGTAATGTGGGTGAGAGCTGTTGCAAGCAGGAAACTACCATACAAACAGAAATATCTACATCACTGGGATAACTATTTCCCTGAGGCAAGGCCCTTGGGAAAACAGAAACCTCTAGGACCAGCGAGGAGGTGGAAGGGGAGGAGTGAAGTCAGAGAAGGGGAGTGGTTCTCCTGGGGGCAAGAGCTATTATTGCTTGATCACCCCATTCCAGTTCACACTGATTCACAGGAGGAAGTGCCCTAGCCCTGCCACACCTCAGCCCTGGCCTGCTGCCCGTGGTCCTGTAGCTGCTCAGGAAGACCTGCTTTCTGCAGACACAGAAGGCCAACTCTGGAGCCTCCCAGGAGGAATGGGAAGTGGAGGGGGAGGCATGTTGAGGTGAGCTGCCCAGCATGGGCTTCTTCAACCCTACCGGGCTTTTCCATGCCAGGAGGAGGTGGTCTGCACCCACCTTACAATGATCAGAACACCCTTTTCAAAGGTTACTCAGGGGTACCTGACTGGCTCAGTGGGTAGAGCATGTGACTCTCGATCTCAGGGTTGTGAGTTCCAGCCCCACCTGGGTGTAGAAATTACTTAAAAAATTTTTTTGAAGTTGCTCAAATAGTATTTAAAACATATCTTAATTGGGGTGCCTGGGTGGCTCAGTCGGTTAAGCTTCTGACACTTGATTTCAGCTCAGGTCACAATTTCATGGTTTGTGTGAGATCAAGCCCCTCATTGGGCTCTGCGCTGACAGTGTGAACCTGCTTGGGATTCTCTTTCTCCCTCTCTCTGCCCTTCCTCCTTGCTTGCATTCTTTATCTCTTTCCCTCTCCCTCTGGAAATAAATGAATAAACTTAAAAGAAGTTAAAAAAATAAAACATATCTTAATTTAAAAAAACCTCTCTAAAGTAGGGAATTACTGAGTAAATCAACATCATGAAAATGTCCTGTTAAGGGAAGCTTCCCCTCAAGAATCATGTCTGTAAATAGGGAGACTTCTAGAAGTCCTCATAATTTTGATCTGCCTCTAGAGTTGCTTGTGACTGAAGCCACATCTACACTACTAATAACGGTCATGAGGAAACCTGTTTTCACCAAAAGCTTGGCTCCTTCAGTTATTAAAGGTAGGCAGTGAGAGGTGAGCCTTTAACTCTGAAGGTATGGGGCAAGCAAGCGCTTGTACCCCTGGTGGGAATGTCCATTAGCAGAGCCTTTGACAGGCTAATTAGACTGTGTTGACCAAATGCTTAAGGTACTTGCCCTTTGCTCCGGGCAATTCCTCTTTAAGAGCCAATCTTACAAAAATGCTTACATGAATTCACAAAGAGAGCTATGAAAAACAGCGATAGCAACACTATCTGTGAGGGCAAAAGTTAGAATCAACATAAATGTCCATCAGAAAGAAGTGGCTAAAAGAGTATGGCAAGTACCCATAATACAGAATACCATGCAAAGTCAAAAAGACTGAGGGAGATTTAGAAGTACTCACATGGAAAGATGCCTGTGGTGTGCTATTTCGGTATTCCCAAAACTTGCCAGGCATTATTTATTTAAAGTTTTTATTTATTTATTTTGAGAGAGACAGTGCAAGTGGCGAAGGGGCAGAGAGAGAGAGAGAGAGAATGAATCTCCAGCAGGCATTAGGCTCTCTAATGTGGGGCTTGAACTCACGAAACTGTGAGATTGTGACCTGAGCTGAAACCAAGAGTCAGATGTATAACTAACTAAGTGAGTCACCCAGGCACACTGCCAGGCATTATTTAGAGCAGTGGTTCTCAACTGTCCCAGGGACCCCTGGCGATGTCCTGCAATGTTTTAAGTTGTCACAACTGGTGGTGGTGAAGGGGAGTGGGCTGCTACTGCTGTCTAGGAAATGAAGGCCAGGGATGCTGTTAAACGTCCTATAATGTAAAGGACAGCCACATAGAGCAAAGAACCATCTGGCCCAAACATTGTTAATGCTGAGAAGTCCTGATCCATAGGATCATCACAAAAAAAGCCACGGAAGCATCTATAGATGTACACGTGTAAATGTACAGACAAGTGTCTAGAAGGATATACTGTTAAAAATGGCACCTTGGGGAAAGATGAGGGCTGACTTTCAGTCCTTATTTTATGTACGTCCTTAATGATTTTTAAGAACAGTAAATAGGAATTCTAGGTATTCTTTTTTTAAAAATTTTTTATGGTTTATTTTTGAGACAGAGAAAACCGAGCACGAGTGGGGGAGGGGCAGAGAGAAAGGGAGACACAGAATCCGAAACAGGCTCCAGGCTCTGAGCTGTCAGCACAGAACTTGACGCGGGGCTTGAACCCACGAACCGTGAGATCATGACCTGAGCCGAAGTCGGATGCTTAACCGACTGAGCCACCCAGGTGCCCTGAAATTCTAGGTATTCTTAAGGAATGAATACAGTTGTGATTGAAGCTATAAAGGAAAAAAAAAATAAAGTTGCAGGTCTCTTACGTAGTATAGGTTATCAAAACCACCATCTTTCTGGAAAACAAATCCTTTTTCCTGCAGCAGCTGTATAGCATTCTTAAATATGCTATGAATTGCCTTGGAAGTGGTTTCATTCTTAACATCCCCCTGCAGGAAGAAGAAAAAGAAGAAAAGAAGTCAGTCCCATCTTACGGCATCTAAGAGTAACTCCCTGGACCAACTGGTTTATGAATTCACCCAACAGGCTTTTAATGTGCTGAGTCAAGAGGATCTATGTATGTGGCCTAGCTGGACGATGACATTTAAGGAGGGCTGGGAAGTTTGGTCAGGTAGGATCATGCTTCATAACTGTTCCATATCTTGGTTGTGGGGCTTTTTGTTGTTGTTGTTGAATTCTACAATATGAAATGGAAAATCAAAAAGATACTACTTAAATTTAAGTATGTGGTTTTTATGTCTTGAACATTTAAAATTACTTCTATTCCCATGTGCTTTTTGGTACAGTTCTTTCCTAAACAAAAAGATAATCTTTGATTTTATTTTTTTTTTTATTCAGAGCCAAAGCATTAGATACATATTAGCTCAGTTATTTCATTAAAATTATGGCTATATGTAATCTCTTCCTAAGGACTTCCAAGAATTTTACATATGTTGAAATAAGTTGGGGATTCCAGGATAAAGAAAGAATTAAGTAGCCTCCTACTTAATTTTTATTAATTTTAATTTTATTTTTGAGAGAGTGCAAGCAGGGCAGGGGCAGAGAGGGAAGACAGAGGATCCAAAGCAGGTTCTGTGCCAACAGCAGCAAGCCCCATGTGGGGTTTGAACTCAGGAATCCTGAGATCATGATCTGAGCCTAAGTCGGATGCTCAACCAACTGAGCCACCCAGGTGCCCCTCCTACTTAATTTTAAATGGGAAATAGAGGCAAATAGCCATGTGGAGGCCTGGCTGTCGAAGGTAGGTCCGTGGGGCTGAAGGCAGAGGGGGTCCTAGAGCACATGGAAGGAACCTCTGCTGTTGACAGGTTTCTATCTCCTCGATTTCAATATTTCCCCTCTTCTCTAAGATGTGGGTTTACCCAGACAGATTACCAGGTTCATCCTATTTTTTATTTCCAAGGAAGCTAGGCCTTTAGCCGTGTCCCACCATGGCTAATATGGCCACCTCCTCCCAGGCACACAGCAGGTAACTAATAAGATATCTGTGTAATGAATTGGAAATAAATACCCCATTATAGAGGCTGTATCCCTTCTATTATTCCATTGGGGATTTTCAGTCTATTCCTAAAACAAAGCTAAGTGGTGAACAACTGTCCTTCAAGGTACAGATCCATTTTTAACATGACAGAAATCTGTCAAGATATTTAAAAGATGAGACCACCAAAGAAACAAAGCAAAGCTTCTAAAAAAGTATTTAAAGGTAAAGTTCTACCTCTTAAGAAGAATGCTCAGGAAGGCTATCTGGAGCAGTTCCAACAGATACTAAAGAGAGAGCGTGCTTATGATTTGCTGATGACATTTCCTCCAAGTACAGGAAAGGAAAGAAATCCCAAATGGCCTTGAGCATTCATAACTGCATCCCTAAAGAAACACTCTCTTTCTAGAAAAGGTCTTTCAAAGAGGCACTGTTTTAATCTAAAGGATCCTAGTGATGGTTCACAAGTATACTCCCCTGGGCTGAAGAGGACAGTCTAACATTCTTAATTAATAGCCAACAAGCTGGAGCACCTGGTCATTAGAACATTAGGGCCTAAAAAGTGAACAAACGTTCTAGGTTATGACAGCACCCATTCTCTGAAGGCAGAATAAGGCCAAGAACTATGTGATGACTCCCATGGGCAGAAAATCAATCTGAGTATGTTTGGAATAAACATCTCACCTAGCAATTCTTGGCCATACATCTTTTTATTCAGGGGGGCTTCAGGCAAAGCTGAGTGCCCTTACTTAGGGGGAGCACCGTCGACCCCAAATGACTCATCCACAAAACTTTTGTAACTGTTTAATCTTCATAATTCTAAGGAAATTCATCTCCTTCAGTCAATTTAATATAAGGATCCTAAGGGTCGAGTTTATTACATCTCTTACCAAGATAGAAATGAATTGGAAACTAAAAATGATTGTTACATGGTTATTGCCACCATTAAGAAGGACTCCTGGTTATCCCCAGCCCACACAAAAAGCTCAGTTCCTCCTCCCAGATTTCAGTAAGCTCAGGTAGCAGGAAGACAGTGTGCTAGTGCTGTGATATTAAAAGCACAGTTTCAGCTATGAAGGAAAAGGACCCAACAGAAAAGGCTCTCTGTAAATATAAACAATATGTGAAGCTTCCTTTCCAAAAACATTTGCCTCGGCTGACCTCAAGACATATCTCCCCACTGGTTATAAAGTCACAGTCTCAAGGGTAAGGCCTCCAATCATCTCTTCTGGCCAGCAGCTTTGCCGGGCCTGGGATTTGTGTCTCTCTTGTCTTTTTCTACAGAGCAATGACAGGGCTCATCTGATTCAGGAAACCCAAACTGCACAGAGACAAAAACAGTGACCGGCTGACCATGCTGAGACTTAGCAGCCTTCTCCTAGCCACAGGTCAGGAACTGGGTGGATCTCTGAAATATATATAGAGTCCTCATTCCCAAACAAACCACATTTATCCAGCTGTCAGAGAAACAATGGTTTTGCAAGGTCTGCTTATCATGTTTCTAGATTTGCTAAGGGCCACTATGGAAAAAAAGAAAGGGGGAAAACACTGAAACCTGCTCTCCCCTTCCCTCTAAACTATAACGCTATCACAATGATTTTTTTGTGAAGCTTTCATCTGTATGACAAGAGAAAGTGCCGAAGGATCTAAGGTTTCACCACCACTGTAACGCATCCTTAGTCTCCCAGGATCTGTTAAACAGAATTCAATTTAATGACACTGACCTCCCCAGAGCCATGTGAAGGAATAATTCATAACTGATGAAAAAATAGTTTCCAAAGACAAAACAAAGTGCCACATTCATTTCTTTTTCAACATACATGACTGGGCAGACACAAGTTTCTGCTCTAAGCACTTTCAAAAAGATACCATGCCCAAAGTTCCCCATGGTCGTTTTGAATGAAGGAGTCCTCGGAGAATTCCCAAGTCTCTCTACAGAAGAGTGGGTTCGCGGGAAGAATGTGGTCTTTGCTAAGCTTCACAATTTCCTTCCGAACATGCCGACCAGAGTGGTCAAAAGCGCTAGGAGGCTGACTTGGCAGGGATGACCAAATGGGGAGAAGGTTAATCTTGCTGATGGCAGACAGCTGGACAGCCCCAACTGCTTGGAAGCAACAGTGGCCCAGAACGAAGAGGCCAGTCCCGACCCTCTCCACCTGGGTGTTTCCTGAAACAATATCCCCCTCATCTCTGCGAATGAAGTTGCGGGTCACCGGGCACACAGCCTAGTGCCAGGAAGAGGTAATTAGGTTCATGAATGAAACTGAGAAGCAGTGTCGTGCCCAGGAGGTCAGGATGAGGACCTGGTATCTGTTCAACCAGAATCCCGAGGAGTAACGTATGTTACTTCTCAGAGCAATTCAAGGCAGCCCTGCTGGGAATGGCAAAAGATCGGAACACTTCCAGTCCAGAAAGGGAGAGACTGGCTAAATAAATTATGGTACATGTAACAAAAGAGTATTATAGTGGCAAATCTAAATGTATGGCTAGGAAAGGATCTGTAAGACGTGAGAGACATGAAAAGCTAGGTACATATTAGTGTTTAGCATGCCACCAGTTATGTAAAAAAAGGGGATAAAACTACTTCTAGTTTATAAACGCACAGACTGTCACTGGAAGGATATTCAGGAGACTAGTAATGATGCCTGTCTCTGGAGAAAGGGGGTAGGAGGGAGGATGGGAAGGAAACTTACTTTTACCTAAATACTTTCAGGGACTATTTACATTTTTTAAAAAATTTTTTAAAAAATTATTGGAGAGAGAGAGAGAGAGAGAGAGAGCCTGAGCAGGGGAGAGAGGGGAAGAAGGAGAGAGAGAGAAAGAATCTTAAGCAGGCTCCATACTCAGCACAGAGCCCGACATTGAACCCACGACCTTGGGATCATGACCTGAGCCAAAATCAAGAGTCAGATGCTCAACTGACTGAGCCACCCAGGCGTACCAGGGGCTATTTAAATTTTTAAAAACTATTCTTTCCTTCAACCAACACATGATTATTAAGAACTTACTTTATAGGGCACCTGGGTGGCTCGGTTGGTTAAGCATCTGACTCTTGTTTTCGGCTCAGGTCATAATCTCATGGTTCATAAGTTTGAGCCCCACATTGGGCTCTGCACTGACAGTGTGGAGCCTGCTTGGGATTCTCTCTCTCCCCTCTCTCTCTGCCCCTACCCTGCTCATGCTCTCTCTCAAAATAAATAAACTTAAAAAAATTAAACAAAAAAAAAGAACTTACTTTATGGCAGCCCTATTCTAGACTATGGTTCTAGAGAGCAAAGAACAAGACAGACAAGACCCCTGCACTTGTAGACTTTAAATTCAGGCTGAGGAATAGGCAGGTACACAGATAAATACCAGTGATATCCTAAGATATGAAAACAGGGTGATAACATGGTAAGGAAGGGGCACCTGGGTGGCTCAGTCGGTTAAGCGTCCAACTTCGGCTCAGGTCATGATCTCGTGGTTTGTGGGTTCGAGCCCCGCGTTGGGCTCTGTGCTGACAGCTAGCTCAGAGCCTGGAGCCTGTCTTCAGATTCTGTGTTTCCCTTTCTCTCTGACCCTCCCCTGCTCACGCTGTCTCTCTCTCTCTCTCAAAAATAATAAAACATTAAAAAAATTGAAAAAAAAAACATAGTAAGGAAGCAGGTGGCTATCAGAGCAAATAGGGAAGACAAGAAGGTGACATTTCCTGGTGGAATAAATAAAATAAATAAATACAACTGTGTTACAACAACAAAAAACCTAAGAATTGCAATGAAAGGGAGCCTAAAACCAAAGCTTCAAGTAATAACAATTCCAAGTGAATAAGTAAACACAAAACAACTTAAGTTCACCTGAAAAATAGGGATAGCTCTTTCCCAGGGGAGTAGGAAATTACTTGAGTGTTTCTAGAAATTTTTACTTATAAACTAGACTGAATACAACTTGGGTCTTTATTCAAACTCAAAACATGACAGGTTAACCTTGTTTTGATGAGGAGAGAACAAGTCATTAAAAACCTTTATTCAGTTCAAGAATCATCTTGCTGATCGATAAATAATCTTGGAAAGATAATTAATTACCTTTTCTCACTTATTTCCCCTTCACTTGGCCCCTGCTGAGATTAAATCCATCTCAGTGAATACAAAGATCTAAGTACTATGAACCTTAGACTTTTTTTTTTTCCTACCCGAAGATTAAGTTGACTGAGATTAAGTGAGGAGGGCAAAAGGGCAGGGGCATAGTCTCATTTCAAGTTCTGTTTTGGCGGAAGGGGAAGGGGGAAAGGTAAAGGGGGAGTGATGGTCATGGTGGAGGTCACTTGTGGGGAAGAGCACTGGGTGTTATATGGAAACCAACCTGACAATAAAGTTAAAAAAAAACAAACACAAGTTCTGTTTTGGAACAGAACATCGAATAGAACCATAACCTCTGTTCCCTGCATCTACCCCATGAATCTTTTTTTTTTTTTTTTTTTTAGTTTACTTATTTATTTTCAGAGAGGGAGAAAGAGAGAGAGAACATGGATGTGTGATTAGAGGAGGGGCAGAGAGAGACTGGGAAAGAGAATCCCACGCAGGCCCCACGTTGTTAGTGCAGAACCTGACCTGGGGCTCAAACCCATCAACCTTGAGATCATGCCCTGAGCCGAAATCAAGAGTTGGACATTCAACCCACTGAGCCATCCAGGGGCCCCCCTACCCTCTTGAGTGTTAATGCCGCAGTCATGTTCACCCACACCCTTTGGCTGCAGACATGGGACAGGAGACTTGCATTCTCACATGGGCTTGCTGCACTTACCTGCTCAGAGCAGGAGCTGTGAGTCACAGGCTGACTGGCCAGGGATAGCAGAGATTCTACAATTTCCAATTCCTGCTGGTAAAAGGTTTGCACTTTGTTCTCCACAAGGAATTCTTTGGCTTTTTCACTCAGCAAACATGTGAGACTGGCAAGGTCCAGGGCACTGGGATTGCTGCTAGGGGAAAGTTTTTAAAAGCCTTGCAGAGAACTATCATCTTTGTTTCTTTTTGGTGTGCATAAAATAGAAACCCAGCTAGGAAATGCAACGTTATACACGGATGTTTGTTTTAGTGACTGAAGTATACCTGACCACAATGTTACATAAATTTAAGGTGGACAACATAGCAATGAACAAGTCTATACTATGCTACATTCACAAGTGTGGCTACCATCTGTCTGCATATAATGCTATTACTATACCATTGACTATACTCCCCATGCTGCATCTTTTATTCTTGTGACTTCTCCCATACTGGAAGCCTGTATCTCTTACTTTTCTTCACCCATTTTGTCCACTCCCCTGTGAAGGACACTTAGGTTGCTTTCATATCTTGGTACTGTAAATAATGCTGCAATAAACATAGGGGTGCTTATAAATTTCTGAATTAGTGTTTTTGTTTTCTTTGGGTAAATATCCAGTAGTGGAATTACTAGATCATATGGTATTTCTATTTTTAATTTTTTGATTTTTTAAAAAGATTTTTAAACTTTTCCCCATTGTTTATTCTTGCCTCCTTTGTTATAAATTGAGCATATAAACATGGCTTTATTCCTGGGCTCTCTATTCTGTTTCATTGATCTATGTGTCTATTTTTGTGTCAGTATCATACTGTTTTGATTACTATAGCTTTGTAGTGTATCTTGGAATCGGGTTGTGATACCTTGAGCTTTGTTCTTCTTTCTCAAGATTGCTTTGGCTATTTGGGGGTCTTTTGTGGTTCAATACAAATTCTAAAATTATGTGTTCTTTGAAAAATGCTGTTAGCATTTTTACAGGGATTGCATTGAATTTGTAGATTGCTTTGGGTAGTAGAGACATTATTAACAACATTAATTCTGCCAATCCATGAGCATGGAGTAACTTTCCATGTTTCATCTTCGATTTCTTTCATCAATGTTTTATGGTTTCCAGAGTATAGGTCTTTCACCTCCTTGGTTAAGTTTATTCCTAGGTCTTTTATTCTTTTTGGTGCAATAGTAAATGGAATTGTTTTCTTAATTCTTCTTTCTGTTACTTTGTTGTTAGTGTATAAAAATACAACTGTGTATTAATTGTGTATCCTGCAACTTTACTGAATTCATTTATTAGTTTTAATAATTTGTTTTGGTGGATTCTTTAAAATTTTCTATGTATCGTATCAGGTCATCTGTAAATAGTGACAGGTTAACTTTTTCCTTACCAATTTGGATGCCTTTATTTATTTTTCTTGTCTGACTGCGGTGGCTAGGACTTTTGATACTATGTTGAATAAGAGTGGCAACAGTGGACATCTTTGTCCTGTTCCTGATCTTAGAGGAGAAGCTCTGTTTTCCAACAAAGAGCAGGATGTTAGCTGGGGGTTTTTCATATATGATCATGTGATTTTTATCCTTTGTTGATGTGGTGGGTCATCTTGATTGATTTGTGAATATTAAACTATCCTTGCATTCCCAGAATAAATCCCACATGATTATGGTCATATGATCCTTTTAATGTACTGCTGAATGTAGTTTGTTAATTTTTTTTAAAGTTTATTTATTTATTTTCGAGAGAGAAAGCAAGTGAGCAGGTGAGGGACAGGGGGAGAGAATCCCAAGCAGACTCCACACTATCAGTGTGGAGCCCAATGTGGGGCTCAAACTCACAAACCGTGAGATCACGACCTGAGCCAAAATCAAGAGTCAGATGCTTGCTTAATTGACTGAACTACTCAAGCGCCTTGAGTTTGCTAATATTTTGTTGAGGATTTTTACATCCATGTTCATCAGAGATATAGGCCCATAGTTTTTTTTAGTGTGTCTGGTTTTGGTGTCAGACTAATGCCGGCCTCATAGAATATATTTGAAAGCGTTCCTTCCTCTTCTATTTTCTGGCACAGTTTGAGGAGAATAGGTATTAACTCTTTCTTAAATGTCTGGTAGAATTCACCTGTGAATCCATCTGGTCCTAGACTTTTGTTTGTTGGGAGTTTTTGATTACTGATTCAAATTTGTTACTGGTAACTGGTCTATTCGATAATAATGCTTGTTTTTGACATAAAGGGCAATTCATGAAGTGAGCACTGTGTGGTTGTTTAAAACCATCAGGCAGGGCTACAGGAACTATGATATTCATGAGATTTTGGAGGGAAAAAAAGGTCAAGCTGCCAAATAGCATATATAATATATGTACAGTCCCATTTTTATAAAAAAGCAAATGAAAACCCATAAAATACATGGGTGAATATTCATGCCTGTATATGTACAGAAGAAAAAAGTCTAAAAGGATACACATCAATCTACGCACAACCTCCGGGGAATGGTACTGAGGCAGGAGACAGGAAACTCTCACTTTTTACTTTTTCAAGGTCTATAGTTTGGGTTTTTTTTTTTTAAGTTTTGTTTTGAGAGAGAGTGAGAGATCACTAGTGGGGGGCGGGGAGAATCCCAGGCGGGCTCCACGCTGCCAGTGCACAACCTGACATGAGAATTGAAAGACTTGAATCCATGAACCATATGATTATGACCCGAGCTGAAACCAAGAGTCAGAGGGACACTCAACCAACTGAGCCACTCAGGTGCCCCAGTTTTTTTTTAATATAAGTTTTTTTAAATGTAATATACACATTAAAAAAAATTAAAGGATACACAGTGAAAAGTCTCCTTTTTATCCTGTTTCAGTTCCCACCCTTAGGCGGCCGCTGTTATTAGTTTTCTGGCTCCCCTCAAGGTTCTCGAGTATGAATGAGTACTAATTCATACTTATGAGTATGAATATATTCTTGCTCCTCCTGGTTCTTTTTCACCCCTGCGCAAAAGAGTAAAAGCATCCCTGGCTGGGAATGACAGGTATCATTTTTTTATAGTTTTTTGTTATAATGTGTCACAGTGTAGTGTTTTGATTGTGATGTTTCATGGCAGCTTTCTTGAGGTTTCTTACCTTGGGGCTCATTGAGCTTTGCAGTTTTCCGCCTACTTGGAAAAACTTCATCCATTATTTCTTCAAATATATTTTCTCTGCTCCCTGCCCTCCTTCTGGAACTCTGATTACATGTACATTTTCCTCACAACAACCTTAGAATATTTGTACTATTATTAGCTTCACTTTGCAGATAAGAAAATTAAGGCATATAGAGAGTGAGTAGACTTGTCCAGAGACCCTCAGTGAAGAAGTAGATGGTTCAGGATTTGAACCCAGGCCACTCCAGCATCTTGGGTCCCACTGCTCGGCCTTATTGCCATTGTCACATCTCTAGCAGTGAAAGGCTACAGCTTACCTTTCTTGCTCTAGGGCTGGGTTCTGGAAAGGCTGGTCATAAACTTTCCTGTAGATACTGGGCAGCTCAAGCATCCTTGCAATTTGAATGTTGCACACTGGGTCATCCACTTTATCTAACAAGCCATGGGGGAAAATGTGCCAGAGAAATTATAATGAGATCAGCTCTTTCCCATGTCCAAATTGCTGCTCGGTGCCAACTGGATCTCCTTCCCCATGTATGCCCAGGGATGATACATTCTAGATGCACTAATGATTCCCAGTTATCTTTCAAGAGGGCATGCAATGCCCTAAGCATCACGGGCTTGGCCAGGTGCAGACGGGAACCAGGGAAAGTACATTTGCTTATTCATTCCTCTGTTACAATGGCAGACAACAGGGGCTAGCCTTGGGATTTCCGAGCCAAAATCAACCAGAGCACTGCAAAGGGTATCACTCAGAGGATGTGGGACTATCGTATTTCTGATTAGCTGTTTTCCTTCAAAGTTAATGGACTCAATGGTGTTTAAGAAATCTCCATCATTTTACAGAATATAAATACTCTGCCCTAAATAGACTGACACTCAGAACTTCAAAGTACTTTATACTCTATCATGTTGCCCAAATAAATTTGCCAGATATATATAATAAATCATTTGTTTTCCTCCCCAATTTGTAGTTACCTCCCTTCAAAATAAAGTTAAGAAATGCTGCTTTTCTAAAGAAAGCATGTTATGAAATATAATTTCCCAGAGTTACATTTTTTAATCTGAACTTTTTAGGAGTTTGACTTTTCGCTAACCCAGAGTTTACTGGACACACACCCAGAATAACAACTCATTTGGTAGAAATTACTTGTGCTTACAGTAAGTAGTGACACGAATTTCTCGTTCGTCTCTGTATGTGTGGATATAACCTCTGATCTGGATAATGTCCCCAATTTCTATCTTTGTTCTCTGCTCAATGGTCTCTTGCAGCTTCTTAAGCTGTGAGGTTAAGTTCAGCTCCCCTATAGTTGGACCACCTGTTGTTCCTAGGGATAGAAAAGACAAATGCATAACACAATCACTCCACATTTGTGAGGTAGTTTTGGGGAAAGACCAACATATCTATTCATTCTACTTTTGATTAGTTGCTCTACTGCACAAAATCTATGTGTTTGGCCACGGAGGCAGGTGTGACCTTCAGGCGCCCAGATAACAAGAAGCTACTCACTACCTCAACACTCCCCCACCAGGAGACCTTCAAGGGAACCATTCATCAAACTTTTCCGCCCTGAACAATGGACATGTCCTCGCCTGGAACAAGAAGCAGCTACCAACAAATCACCTTACATAAACATGTCAATACTTCATACCCCCACCCCCCACCCCAGCCAACGCTATATAAAACGCACTACCCCACTCCCGGGCGCGACTTCCCTGGCCCCTTTCTGTACGGACCAGGGAACCTTGCCTGAGAGCGCTCCCAATAAAGGCTTTTTTACTTCCATATCTGGCCATATCTGGTTTCTGCATCGAGTTCGCTACATTACACTATGTAACCCTTTGAAGTCTCTGCTGAATAGAAGGCCTAAGTTGTAATTATTCAAGAGTAGGGTGAAGGGAAGATAAACTAGAAGGCCTGATAAACCCCAGTGGGTGAGTTCTGGCGTGGCTCTGTTTTCTCTCCTACCCCCGCAACGCCAGTGTAGGCAAAGGGCTCTCTACGTGGTCCTGAGTTGAATTCTGCATGAGTTCAGCTGGGTTTGGTGGCAACAGCTCTAAACAACTCTTTAAAGGGTGCTTGCAGACCGGGGTGGCTCAGTCAGTTAAGCATCTGACTTCGGCTCTGGTCGTGAGGTTCTGTGCTGAGAGTTCAGAGCCTGGAGTCTTCTTTGGATTCTTTGTCTCCCTCTTCTCTCTGTCCCTCCCCCTGCTCACATTCTCTTTCTCTGTCTCTCTCTCTCTCTCAAAAATAAACAAACATTAAAAAAAATTTTAAAGTGTGCTTGCAGGAAGACAGGTCTGGCATAGGAGAAAGAGGGCCCCAGAGTCTTCATTTGCAGTTCTGTTTATGGGGAAGGCAAATGTGCCTCAGGCTGATTTCCCAGGAAAGAGCTCAACATTCCAATCTCTCACTCTCTTACCTCTCATTTTTGTTGGGTAACTGGGGTAATCTCTCCCTCTCTTTCCCTCTCTCTCTCTCTTTCTCATACAACTGCATGGTTAAAAGAACCCAATGCACATTCAATTCTAAATAGTTTCTATCACTTAAGTTTAATTTCAAATTGCAATAGTTAAATAATGATAATAAGCATAGCCACGAGTATTTGGGTACTATAGGTGCTGTTCTAAGGACTTTACGATGGATTAGCACTTCTAATCCTCACAACTACACCTATTTATTATTAGCCCCATTTTATAGATGAGGAAACAGGGTCACTGAGAGATCAAGCAACTTGCCCAAAGTAAAACAACTAGTTAGCAACCAAGCTGGAGTTTTAACCCGAGGAGTCTCTGACTCTAGTACCTTCCTGCTTATTCTTTATTCTCTGCTGCCTTCCCCTAAGCATACTCAGGTTCTCCAGTTACAGCTGGTGTGTGTAAACATTTCTGTGTTCTCATTTTCTGCCTTGCATAAGTTCAAATACACACATATCCAACAGAATCTATACAATTCTAGCATTTTACATTATAACTGAGCATTGTCATGTTAATATGCCACAGTTCATTTAGTCTCATTAAATATTTACTTCTCCCCCCCCCCTTTTTATAATTTTTTATTTTGGTTTTTTATCACTAGCACTGGACGGGTCTTAGAGGTCAGCACTTGGGTAACGGAGTCAGACAGACCTGGCTGAAATCTCAGTTCACCTCTTACTAGCTGTGGGACTTTGGGCAGGTTGCTTAATCTCACTGTGCCTCAGCTTCCTCAACTATGAAATGGGGATAACAATGAGTTCACCTCATACACAAAGTTGTTGTACATGATCTAAGTTAACTCTTACACATCATGAGCTTATCAGCACAATGTCTGAGCCACAGGAAATATTCTATAAATGTCAGCTATTTGTAAAAATGAATACTTAAGTCCTTTAGACAAAATTATTTTGTTTTCTTTGGGGTCTTTTACTGGGAATTACTGGAGAGAAAAATAAAAAACAGGTTTAAGCTCATTACATGTCAGAACGTTTGCCAGAAGAAAAATAATCAAACCATTCTCTTGTGCAAGTGTCATCAGCATGCATGTACGCTTGTAGCTCCTATCCTGGCTTCGCTCATTTGGATATTTAGTACCTTAAAAAATACATGGTTCCACGATGTTTTATTTTGCTTTTATTTTTTTATTTTTAATGTTTTATTTTTATTTTTGAGAGACAGACAGTGTGAACAGGGGAGGGTCAGAGAGAGAGGGAGACACAGAATTCGAAGACAGGTCCGAGGCTCTGAGCTAGCTGTCAGCACAGAGCCTGATGTGGGGCTCAAACCCACAAACCATGAGATCATGACTTGAGCCGAAGTCGGACGCTTAACCCGACTGAGCCACCCAGGCGCCCCTATTTTGCTTTTGAACTGCCAGACAGGCTATGTGTTTTTATATAACATGATCTATTCTCTATATTTCTTTATGTATAAGAAATCATCTTATGCATTCAATGTATTATTCACGTCTTCTGTATACTTTATGTTAACATCTGAAAATTTGGGGGGGAAGCTTTATCAGTTATACTGATTACACCCCCCACCCTCCATGTCCCATTCCATGGCTTTTCTATGGCTTTCTTTCCTTATTTTATTTTATTTTATTTTACTACATAAAAGTGTGAAAAGATCTTCGGTCTATCCCACTGTCAACTGATGATAGTGTTGGTGCTTTAACAGCTAAGGGCTTATGAGACCTTAACATGCATACCCCCATGTTTACACAATAAATACATAACTCCATCTTCTTTACCTGATGCCACATAAGCTGGAAGACAGGGATCACAGTTCCCTCTTTTGAAAATATTTTCTTCTACCTGAACCAACAACATTCGCTAAATGCTGGTTTATTTCCTGCTGTTGTCTTATTTTAGGTTTGTCATATATTAGCATTCCTATAATGAGTGAACAAATCTTTTATTTAGCCTGGTGATCGCATTTTCTGCTTTTTAATCTAATGCAACTTAGAGCGCTGTGGCTTTGTAAAGAGCAAAGACATTACTTTTCTTTTAACACATCTACTCTACCAAAGGAAACGGCAACCTAGGGAGCACGGAGCACTTTGGGTATCCAGTAACCAATACCTAGGAATCTAGACGCAATCAGCATTAATGTTACTCAGCTTACTGGGTTTCTTCAGAAAATACCCCAAGTATTACTTTTTAAAAGGTTATTCCATCTGTGTTCCTATTTCTCAAGCCCTCTTCTACTTCGGCTAAATTTAAAACTCTTGAGAACAAATGCTTCGTGCAGCACTGCTGAAATAATCAGACTGACGGCTGGTCTAAGAATGAGGCCCAGCGTTCACTTAAAGGGTGAGCCGAACGCTGAAAGGGCTCATGCTCTGTAATTTAGTGAATGTAATGAGATGGCTGGAGCCTGACAGAATTTCATTTTAAATAGCCTATTCCACCCTGGAAGATAAACCCCCTCTAAAATTCTAATACTAAAGGCCAAGCTTTCTTAACTTATCTCCAAAGCTAACTCCAAATAGTGTACTCAATAGGACATTGATAGGAGTTAATATCATATTCTTACATACCTTAATGGACTGGAACATGGTTTTGACTCAGGCTAAATTTTGTTTAAAATAAATTAGTCTTCATTGGCCACTTTCCAGGGAAAAGCTTTTAAATTGAGGGTAATTAAATGAAAAGAAGGGAATGGGCTAGTCCGGAACAATTTAAAAATATCTTTCATAGATAACATGACGAGAATAATTTTCCAGCTTTTTCCTTGGACTTTTACCCTCTTGTTTTTATTCTCAAAGCAATTTCCAATTGAGGCTACCTGCTGTGACTGTTCATCTATTCATCTACTTAGAAATATTTTACAAATCTCAGTGTTAATAGCCATTCTATCTTAAAAATTACTATATAGGAGTTATGTAATATTCCTAATATCATTCTTTAAAAAATGAGTTGATTTTGAAAATTAAAACAATGTCTAAAACAGGAGTCTACAAGCTACAGCCCATGAGCCAAATCCATCCACAACCTGTTTTTGTAAATAAAGTTTTATTGGAACCCAACCATGCCCATTCACGTATGTACTGTGTATGGTTGCTTCTGAGTTACAGGGGCAGTATTGAATAGCTGAGGTTCAGAGCATATGGCCCATGAAACAGGAAACATTCACTATCTTATCCTGTACAGAAAAAGTCTGCTGCTCCATGGTCTGAAACAAGTATATATATCGGAATAACACCTTCTGACTGAAGGTTTTGACAACACAAAAACCATAAATCTGCAAATGATTTTAATACCCTAGACATATATGCAAATTCAAATATCTGATCGTCTTAAAGATTTGCTTCTTGCATGTGAGGCAGCTGCATAAACACCTACTGTCTTTTAAAATTTTTTTTTTAATCTACAAAGCTTCTTTTTTTTTTTATTTTTGAGAGAGAGAGAAAGCACAAGAAAGGGAGGGGCAGAGAGAGAAGGGGACAGAGGATCTAAAGTGTGCTCTGCATTGACAACAAACAGCAAGCCTGACACGGGGCTCGAACCCACGAACTACGAGATCACGACCTGAGCCAAAGTCGGAAGCTCAACCGACTGAGCCGCCCAGGAGCCCCATATCTACAAAGCTTCCTGAGCCGATTAGTGCCAATGGTTAAGGTGTTCCCAAATTAGGAAATGGAATACTGAAGTTAGATGAAGCTGATGGCCACATTCTAAACGTAAATATTTACGTCAGAAAGTTAAGCAAAGGAGCATTCCACTGGTCGGGATAGTCAAAGTAGGAAGCTGAGATTCTGACAGGTACTGGCAAAGACGAAAGACACCATGTATCAGTGAAGGAGACAGACTCTGGAGTTAGACGTTACAGCAGGCAATATGTAGCGAATTACCCCGCTGTGTATGGCACCATGCCGTGTATGTTACAAAACAGAAAACAAGGTCCCAGTATCCGTAGCTCCTTTAGAACCAACAACGATCATCAACGTTGTTGATCAACAACAACGATCGATCGCCAGTACTGCCCATGATTTTTTTTTTAATATTATAAACGTAACTTACAAAACGACTTAAGAACTATTAAAATATACTCAAGGAATTCCAAATGCTGTTTCAGTTATAGTCAATGTGTTCTACATACAATTTTAAAGCTTCTTTTCCGTTTATATAATTCAACGGCCAACTTCAAAGGAATTCTATCTTACCTTCTCATCAGTGTGAGAATTCCTGGTATATTTGAGATTTCAGAAAATCTGGATCATGGCAGCACAAAGTTAGTGGCAATCATATACGAGGAAAGGTCTTCAAATCTTCTTGGGTTCAGAGATATGCCTGGAGCAAGGAGATTCTGACCTGACTGGCAAATATGCTAAAACGTCCTGACTTACGTAATAAACGCCACAGTAAAAATGAAATGCGGGAACTCCCAGAAACCACATCACACTCCCGCAGGCTTAGGAAAAAGTGAGCACCAAAGAGAAAGGAGAAACAAACACAACTAGCTCTTCTATGATATCGGTCTGCAGAGTAGCCAGAGCTCTGGGCACAGCGCTTCAAGTGGATCAACAGAATTCACCAGTGATGGGGCGCCTGGGTGGCTCAGCCGGTTAAGTGTCCAACTTCAGCTCAGATCATGATCTCACGGTTCATGGGTTCGAGCCCCACAATGAACCAGCTGCCAGCTCAGAGCCTGGAGCCTGTCTTCGGATTCTGTGTCTCCCTCTCTCTCTGACCCTGCCCAGCTCACGCTGTCTCTCTCAAAAATAAAATAAAACATTAAAAAAATTAAAAAAAAAAAGAATTCACCAGTGGATAAATGTGAAAGTTTAGCCCTATGGCTGTTCTGATGAGCCACGTTGAGTAAAAACCATTGGTTAGCTGAAAAGTAAAAGAGTGTGTCAAATAAAAGTACCTGATGAAGACTCAGTATTGTTCGACTTTTTCCAGCAGATGCAGTTTATAACTCCAGTGCTGTCATCCACTGCAAGAGAAGCATAAGAGGGTAGAGGAGAGATGTGGGCACTGTTAGTGAATTAGGACACTGTCACTGCATTTGGCCATACCAAAAAATGACATTTTTCAATAGCCTAGTTGGGCAAACCCTTATAAAACTCTCTCCTTCCATTAAAACAAATTTTTTTTTAATATTTATTTCTTTTTGAGAGACAGAGCATGAGCAGGGGAGGGGCGGAGAGAGAGGGAAACACAGAATCTGAAGCAGGCTCCAGGCTCTGAGCTAACAGCAAAGAGCCCAATGCGGGGCTGGAACTCACAAACAGCAAGATCATGACTTGAGCTGAAGTCAGATGCTTAACCGACTGAGCCACCCAGGTGCCCTTCCTTCTATTTTTAGAAGTAACCTCTCACGGTATGCCAATGAAAACTGCTTGTCTGCACATGCTGGTGTAAAACACGAGCCTAACAGGATGTAGGCAACATTTCACTTACCCTGCCTCAAGGGTACTGATGATTTTAAGTATTTATTTTGAGAGAGAGAGAGAGAAAGAGAGAGAGAGAGCACGCACACAAGCAGGGGAGGGACAGAAAGGAGCGACAGAATCCCAAGCAGGCTCCGTGCCATCAGCACATAGCCTGATGCAGGGCTTGAACCCAGGAACCATGAGATCATGACCTGAGCTGTAGCTGGATGTTTAACCAACTGAGCCACCCAGGGTCACCAAGGGCACTGATGATTCTTGACCACACCTCTCCTAAAAATAGGGTCCTCAGGAAGTTAAGTACAAAAATCTCAATGAATGCAACATGCAAAAGCGACCTTGCTCTCCCACGCTGAAACAAGGCAGCGCTGACATGGTCCGTGGCGAGAAGCACTTAGAGGGTAGCTTTCTCTCACCATTTGCTCTCTCACAAACCTGATGATTTACCAAGACAGAGCACCCCAAATTTTCCGACCTGCACTTCTCTTTGTGAACAAACTTCTGCCCAGTCCTTAACACTGCAGGTGATGTAAGGGAAGCCAAGTATATGGCAGGGCAAAGTTTTATTTTCATGATGGAAAAGAATTCTATCTTGCTCACATAAATAATTTTGACTTATTTTATCCTTAATGCAACACACACACACACACACACACACACACACACACACACACACAGAATTCCCATTGCACCTGAATTTATAACTGCAGAGGAACTAGAAATGTTTGTTATGGGATGATGGGTGTTTTCTCTTTGTCTAATTTCTGAAAAACTCAGAAAAGACATCAGTGGGCTTAATGATTTTTTAAAAAATCATCAGCAAGGCTGTTATAAAAGCACATGTAATACAGAACATAATGCGAATTTTTTTATTGCTGGTTTAAATCTGTTGAAAGCAGAAGCCAAGAATACTTCTTACACAAAAATAAATTCTAGATGAATTTTATTAAATGTAAAACAGGTGAACTTAAAAAGGTGAGAAGAAAATATGGGTAAATACTTTTGAACCTTGTTCTTATAGTTGGTGGGGGACGGTTCTTTGAGCAGAACTGAAAATCAGAACTCATTTTTAAAGGTCTGATATATATGACCAACTAATAATTAGTCCTGTATAGCAATTTTCCAAATGATAGGGCTAATGTCTTAATATATAAAGAACTCATACAAATTAATAAAGGAAAGAACAAGACCACCAGAGAAAAAATGGCAAAGATAAAGAATATGTAATTCACAGAAGATACAAAAATGCCCAATAAATGTGTCAGTACACTAAATTCATTAGTTACCAGAAAAAGAACAAACTTAAATAATGTTTCAACTACTAGAATAACAAATATTAAAAAATACTGGTACCCTCATATGCTATTAGTGGAAGTGGAAATTCATATCAGATTTCTAAAGAGCAAGTTAGGAAACCTGTTGAATTTTTAAATGTATATATTCTCTGACTTAGTGATTACTTACAGAAATTTATCCCGAGGAGAAAAACAGAGTAAGTACACAGATTTATATACCTTGTATAAAGCTGTCGGTTACAACATTATTTATAATACTGAATTTCGGTGGCTCAGTTGGTTGAATGACTGACTTTGGTTGAGTGACTGACTTGGGCTCAGGTCATGATCTCATGGCTTATGGGTTCAAGCCCCACATCAGGTTCTGTGCTGACAGCTCAGAGCCTAGAGCATGCTTTGGAATCTGTGTCTCCCTCTCTGTCTGCCTCTCTCCCACGTGCTCTCTCTCAAAAATAAATAAACATTAAAAAAAATTTTTTTTAATGAATTACAATGGCATAGCATATGGGGGTAAAAAGTTATAATGAAGATTTAACTGCTGTTAAAAAACATCCATGCCTCATTTTAGAAAAGAAATCTTATATATACACACACACATACACACATATATATATATTTTTTAAGTTTATTGTGTGAGAGACAGAGAGAACACAATCGGCAGAGGGGCAGAGAGGGAGGGAGAATCCCAAAGCAGGTTCTGTGCAGCCAGCATGAGCCCAATGTGGGGCTCAAACTCATGAAACCCTGAGATCATGACCTAAGCAGAAATCAAGAGTTGTGGATGGTCCACTGACTGAGCCACCCAAGAGCCCCAAGAAATCTCATATATAATCTAATTCACATAAAATGTTAAATAGTGTATTTTGACAGCAATGATTTTAAGACATTAAAATGATAATAGCAGTTTCTTTTAGAGCATGGGAAAGGAACTCCACATTGAATGAACATGCTGACCATAAACCTCATTTCAGAAATATTAATAAGAGAAAGAAATATACATAATAGCTCAAGGAAGTAAGACATATATATATATATATATATTTTCCAATATTAGGAACATGTGAAAAATATTAGGAAGGATGTTCACCCAAACACTGACATTACTTTTATCTTACTTGTAGGGTTTCACATGACTTTAATGTACTTCAGTAAAGTTTACTCTGATTTAAAATTTTATTTTATTATGAATATCATCTTAAAGTAAATCAATAGGGAAATTCTGAGTTAAAGAATTGTTTGACACCTCTAGGCACAGGATCTCTGGCCAGTGTCAAATCTTGGTTTATCATGTAAAGTCAAAAAATAGTAGCACATGAGCAATTTGTTCTAGAAAATGTGAGGACACTGACTGCAGCCTCTCCAGGATTCTAGGTCTGAGCTGGAGCTGCTGCCAAGTGCTCTGGGCACTGCCACCAAATTCTATGACTTTCTGGTTTGTAACCTCTCCCAGTGGGTGCTGCGCCCTGGCAGCGTAAGGTCTGGCTCCTGGAATGCCCTGGAAGGGGGGCCCCCTTGCAGTGCTGCACAACGTGCTCCCCCCCATTTGCCTGGGTCGCTGGCCTTTTGTTTCAGCAGTGGAATGAGTCAGTGAAGCAGGAAACACCCCCAATATAGGCCTGTGGTGAGTCAGGTGGGGCAGGACCCAGTTCAGCAAGGAGTGGCTGCCTGGCAGGTGGCCTGAAAGCCAAGCTGGCCCTAGGACAGCAGGGAGGGTGCAGCTCTCCCTTGAACAGGCCTCACGAGAGCTCAAGTCACAAAAGCATGTCTACTCTCTATTACTTCAACCCTCAGATGCTTTTCATTTTCCCAGAGCCCATAGATGGGTCAGGTTCTTGTAACATTCACCCTAAAGAAAATGTTTATTGGGGAAGGGTCAAACAGATCTCCTTCATCTTTTAATCTCCGACTTCTACACAGTTTCCATCCCAGACCCCATGAGAAGGGGAGGGGCTTGGGGAGCCCTACCTATGCTAACAATAAAGTATGCTGTACTTTATTAATAGGAGCCCTATTAATGCTAACAATAAAGCATTTTGTTATAAAAAAATAACAAAAAAAGCAGATGAAGTTGATTTTGGGGGAGAGGATGAGCTAATGGGGGAAAGAAAAATCAAATCTGGTTATATGGAGACTATATGGCATACTAGAGTCAGTAAAAAGATTGCACCTATCAATCTCCACCAGTGAAACCTTGAGCAAATGACTGGGCCTTATTTTTCCCATCTCCAAAACAGAAAGAACATCTGTCCTTACCATTTCAAACGATTAGGGGTAGAATAACACTAAATTATGTATGTAAAGTGCTTTGTAGACTGAAACTATCATTTCATCACTGGTATTTGGAGAGGAACTACTTTACTATATTTGCCCACAGCTAAGTATGCTGTAAGAAATTGGTGAATACTTGTTGAATTGTCTGGAGAAAAACAGAACCAATACCTTTGGTAAAATAAAGCAGAGAAGAGATCCAATATAGGGATGCCTGACATGATCTATTTTAAAGTTTAAAAATATATACAAGCTGGAGAAAAGCAGAAGGCATGAGGAACCTCATCTCTCACATGTTATTTCATAAGCAGGAGACCATCGTCTTTAGGAAAATGAATACATGTTGAAAAAAATGCAATGATATTTTATCTATACATTAGCTATCATACATAGACTGCCAGTGAAATGGTCTCAGTCAACTTGTTCAACTGCCTCTGTCTCCCCACAAGGAGAGCAGGAACACAAATCCAAGGCAACACAACAGAAAGTGACAACGTCAATTACAACAAAGGTTTGGCATCCAAAGTTAAGCTTCCCACTAAATATCTAGGTTGGCCTCTTAGCTGCAGATACTCTGAGAGCTGCACAAGGCAACAGATGAAAATGCTTACATTAAACTCAATGAAGAAAAAAAATGAAGACCCACCATACTAATTGCTGCTGTCCAAATTACAGAAATCTTCATTTGGTTTTCATCACATCAGGGCAGGGAAACTTTCTGATAACGGATATTCATTCACCCCTGAGTACCGAAAGACTTTTTTTTTTTTAAGAAAAGATTTATTTTCAAGTAATTTCCACGCCAACATGGGGCTCGAACCTACGATCCCGAGATCAAGAGTCACATGCTCCACTGACTAAGCCAGCCAGGCGCCCCCCCGCAAAAGGCTTTTTTAAAAATACTGTTCTGGGGGCGCCTGGGTGGCTCAGTCAGTTGAGTGTCCGACTTCAGCCCAGGTCATGATCTCAAGGTTCATGAGTTCGAGCCCCATATTGGGCTAAAACATTTAAAAAAAATACTATTCTGGATATAAATCTTATTTTTATACCTCCCTGTCTTCTTAAAGAGTCTACTTTAACATTAACCTGGCCTTTTTTATTTTTAAAGGTACCGATATAAACATTTGTTACCATCCTTGGCTATTTATAGCTACACTCTCAGGTATCAGGTGTCTGTCCTTGATCATCCAGAGATCCTAGACTGTCATATTTTAATTCTTCTACCTCCAAACTCCCCATCAGCTGTCACATGACAGTATCCATCAGTGTCATTCCTACCTTTTGCCTTACTTTACACTTGGTCCGTGTCAGTGGCTCCAAGGGGCTCCAAATAAAGGACAAGTGCATGGGCTCTGTGAGAGTCCCCAGCTGGTCTGAAAGGCTGGGGTTGCTTTAAATTCAGTGTTCCACTAAGTGGAGTCCTTCCACATAAAGTCAGTGTCAGGCACAATTGTTCTTACCTCCATAACTGTAGAAAGCTTCTTTTTCTCTTCTTCCAATTACAGTTCCCAAGATCTCCACCTGTTTTATTGGATGCCCATTGTAAAAAAATACTCCTGAAATTAAAAAAAAAAATCAGCCCTCGACAAATGGCGAGCCCCAAGAAATTCAAATGTCTTTTCCTTAAGGGTCCTAAGTAGAAAGTTTGGCTTTAGTGAAGCTTGTACTAATGCAGAAAAGAGAATACCAATGTTGCCCAACTAAATCTGGTTAATCTTCTTTCCACTTGTGAAAGTGAAATGTGCCTCCCTGTGGACCTCCCACAATGGGCATGAAAACAGTCAGTATATTATGAGACCAAATCTATTTTGAGGGGCTACAGAAGAAAACAGGAAATCACAAGAACGACTTCTTTGGCTTTTTTACTAGAGCTTTTCTAGGCACCCAGTCATCATTTCTATGAATTAGCAGTTGCTTTTTCTTTTTTAAAATTTTTTAATGTTTATTTATATTTGAGAGAGACAGAGAGAGAGAGAGAGAGAGAGAGAGAGATTGAGTGTGAGCGGGGGAGGGGCAGAGAGAGCAGGAGACAGAATCCAAAGCAGGCTCCAGGCTCTGAGCTGTCAGCAGGCAGCTCAGCGCAGGGCTCAAACTCACCAGCCATGAGATCATGACCTGAGCCAAAGTCTGACATTTAACCGACTGAGCCACCCAGGTGCTGCCCCCCCCCCTTTATTTTTAAAGAGAAAATGATTAAGTTACAAAACGCTGCCCTTTGGGTCCAGATTATAACGCAAAAACTTCTCTTTTTAAAACTGTTTTCAAAACCCAGAGAGCAGATGCCAATGAGCACCTTCCTGGCAGAGGAGAGACCTGAGAGGACAAACCATACACTAACACCTGGTGGCCTTTTGTGGACTCGAAGGGACGCAGAGGGACTCCTGGCTGCGGTGAATCCCTGATTCCCACCCAAGGTCCCAGCACTGGACTGGCTCCTGCAGAGCTTCCTGCCTGCGCACACGCAACACCCTCCCCTCACTCCCTATTCTGGCTTAAGCTACTGGCATGTGCATCTGTCTCCTGCAGCTAATGAATCCAGACTAAAACCTCCAGCCTGTCTTTTTTCCCCCCATGATGGCTGAATTCTTTACTTTTAGAAAGAGGCTATGAACATTTAAGTGGCAATTTCCTTTTAAAATAAAGATATGGGGGCATCTGGGTGGCTCAGTCAGTTAAGCATCCGACTTCAGCTCAGGTCATGATCTCGCGGTTTGTGGGTTTGAGCCCTGCGTCGGGCTCTGTGCTGACAGCTAGCTCAGAACCTGGAGCCTGTCTTCGGATCCTGTGTCTCCCTCTTTCTCTCTGTCCATCCCCTGCTCATGCTGTCTCTCTCTCTCTCTCAAAAATAAATAAAACATAAAAAATTTTTAAAAAATAGATAAAGATATGAATTGTAAACAAAGAAATATTCATCAGAGTAGGCATCCGACCACCTCCTCCCTCCCCACCAAGCTTGGACAGAGCCTCTCTTCTCCACATCCACAGGGCTGGGTGGCGGGATGGACCTGTGGCCCAAACCCTGATGCCCTTCAAAACTCCCAGACTGACCTCTGCTGATGGCTCTCATTTCCCATGTGGATAAAGGGGCCAGGGATGAGTCACTCATGGAGAGTCCCAGAGCATGGACCAGGAGGCTCTAAGCCTCAATCAGCTGGCGATTCTAGAAGGGTGAGATGTGGTTGGAAGGAAAACATGGTGGCAAATTTAGCCAAAAGAAGGGCCCTCTCGCTGGCAGAGCATCTTTCTAAAGATGACTTAGAGTGGATTAGAGACCATGCCCAGGGCAACCATTGGGGACCATGAACTGAAACGGCAGGGCTATACAAGGGAAGGAGCCAGAGTCACTGTGTCATCCCAAAGGACAGTCACCCCCTTCCAGGGACACTTGGGTTGAATGGGGACAAACTGGCTCCACAGAAAATCCAAGAAATTTCAAATGCAGGATAGTTCCAATCAACTTCTCCTGAGTTGTTACAATTGATATCCAGGCGCCTTAGTTACCACCTTTGGTGAGACCTTTGGGGCCTCTACCCCTGACTGCCAGCACTGACCAAATGCAAAGGGCAAGTTCAGAGGAGGGAGAGCCCTGCAGGACCTCTGCAGGCAAGCTCAGACTTCCTGTGACAGAAGGAAGTTTAAACTGGGAGAATGGGGGTGCCTGGGTAACTCAGTCAGTTGAGCATCCGGCTTCGGCTCAGGTCATGATCTCATGTTAGTGGGTTCGAGCCCCGCATCAGGCTCTGTGCTGATAGATAGCTCAGAGCCTGGAACCTGTCTTCAGATTCTGTGTCTCCCTTTCTCTCTCTCTCTCTGACCCTCCCCTGCTCAAGCTGTCTCTCTCTCTCTCTCTCTCTCTCTCTCTCAAAAATAAATAAAACATTAAAAAAATAAAAATAAAAATAAATCGGGAGAATGAGCCTGACCTAGGGATATGGGCATGGGGTCCTCGACTGGAGCGTACCCCACCACTGTGCCCCGACATGCCTGTGTGCGGAGAAGAGCTATGGCATGGCCGGCCCTGCTTTGGTTTGCTGCAGGGCATAAGATGGAGCTTAGAGTGGCCTGAGCTCCAGGCTGCCGCCATCACTTTCTGCTTCCCCACATGCACAGCACAGGTAATAACACTTTCCATCTGTGTACTGAGCAGAGCAAAGTTGGAACTGTTCTCTGAACATGACTGGCCTTCCCCTACCCCAGCTCAAAGATGGTCTGTCCTGGTTGCTAGGCATTGGTTTGCGTTAGAGACAGAACACTCCACAGGATTCCATGTGATCAGCTGTGGCCCCCAGGACTACAACATAGGAGAAGGAGGAACTGTGGAGACCTCTGGACCCTTTGGAGGATCCTGCCCCTGAAATATCTTTCCAGCTGGTCCTGGAGCCACTATGGGGTGCTCTGCTGGTGATGTCTGAAAGCCTGAGACAGTCCCAGGCTTCTGGGGGTTTCCCTGGGACACCCTGGTATGTGCTGCGATGGTGGTCTTTATAGTAAAGAGCAGACACACTTTCTCAAGGGGAAAAGAGCTAATCAAAAGGTGTTCTGCCTACGTTGAAACATACAGAACAAGTGATAAGAAGACTGGACTAATGACACAAGCCAAGGAAGTCCTCAAGTCACCTGTGATGGAGGCCAATCCTCCAGTATTGCAAACTACGTTGGGCTACTCAATAAAAATCTGAACAGGTCTTCACTTGAGGACACAATAGAGTTTCTCAAGAAAGCACAGGAAAGAGAGCCCCCTAAACTTTTATCTGACAATGGTCACCTTCAAGGACAGACCTAGTCACTCCAAGGTGCAAACAATCCTTCCAATCTCAAGTGACTATGTAATAAACATCTTAAAAGGATCACAGAACAATGGGGAACCAATTTAGAAGAAAATAACCCATGGGTTGAATGAAAACACTCAGAAAATCAACTGAGGAGGGAACACGCTGCTTGAAGATAGAGAAGATCCTTCCCAAAGCGTATGGAATCATGAACTACACATATCAGAAGCTCAACCTATAAGAATATGGCCGAAGACATGGAAAAGAATTGGGAGAGAATTTCCTTCTATCAAAACAAGATTCTCTTCTATGACACAAGGGCTCAAAAAAGTTGGATGGCAGCTCTGTTGACTGAAAGAAAGCTCAGTAAACCAAGAAAAGAAAATAACCAAGATGACAGATACTGGCTTATGCGGAGTTTAAGCTCCAACCTTCCCCAAGTGCTTCTGCTCCTGCTGCCTTTGTTCCACCTGCAGCCCACAGAGGCCCAATCACCTGGGGACCATCAGGTCTGCAGGAAGGAGGAGAGTCATGCCAGGAAGGTTCAGGGATCCAGAGTCACACAGGCAGGCTTGATTTGGCTTTCACAGTTGCCAACCCCCAAAGAACCACCACCCCAGCAAGACATTTGCCGGGTTTTTCTCTGTTAAAAAAGCTTTTATTGGTGCGCCTGGGTGGCTCAGTCAGTTAAGCGTCCGACTTCAGCTCAGGTCATGATCTCAAGGTTCATGGGTTCGAGTCCGCATTGGGCTCTGTGCTGACAGCTCAGAGCCTGGAGCCTGTCTTCGGATTCTGTGTCTCCCTCTCTCTCTAAGCCTCCCCTGCTCGTGCTGTTTGTTTGTCTGTCTCTCTCTCTCTCTCAAAAATAAATAAAATATTAAAAAAATTTTTTTAATAAAATAAAAAAGCTTTTATCTCTTTTTAGTCTAACTGCTGTTATTTAATTGATGTCTGAATGCACTCAAATACCTGATACTATTTGTTATTAATTTTTTATTTTACTTTTATTTTAGAGAGAGTAGGGGAGGGAGCACAAGGAGAGGGAGGGAGGGAGGGAGAGGGAGAGAGGGAGAGAGAGAGAAAGAGAGAGAGAGACAGTCTTAAGCTCAGCACGGAGCCTGATGCAGGGCTCGATCTCATGACCCTGGGATCCTGACCTGAGCTGAAATCAAGAATCAGACATTCAACTGACTGAGCCATCCAGGTGCCCCATAAGATACTATTTTTAATATAATTCTTATGAATACACTATTTCCACTTCATTGGACCCTCTAGAATTAGATAATATAAGTATTGTATTTTGATTTAAACATTCACTACATTCCATTACTAAAGACTGACGTGGATATTTAGAAATAATAAAGACCATCTCTGTATGCTATAAACAAAAAAATGAAGCAAAAAAGACCCCAAAACCTATAAACACCACTACGACCACCACCACAGTCAAACTCCGTAATTTTTTTTCATAATATTTTTTATTAGTTTAACCCTAACTTTACAGATTGACTTAGAGGAGTTGACATTTTGCAACCATTTTGCAAGGCAATTCTGATGGCCAGTAAGCAGAAGAAGGTCAAATTTCAAGTCAAGGGCACAGTCTCCCACAAGACTGCTCTTTCTTCAGTCACTGGCCCTAAATTTGGGGGTTCCCAGGCCACCTGCACTTCTGACCAAAGCACCACAAATTTGGGGGTTCTTGTAACTCTCTCAGCTTTGATAATCTGCTAGAATGGCACCCAACTCAGGAAGGCACTACACCTATGACTGTAGTTTTTTAAGAAAGGGTACAAATCAGGACCATCTAAATAAAGACATGCGTAAGACAAGGTCTGGGGAGGTCCAAGCACAAAGCTTCCATATCCACAGAACACATCACCCTCCCGATAAATCAATATAGGATTATCAACCAGGAAAATTCACCTGAACCTCAGTGTCCAGAGTTTTTATTCAAGTTTCATTACGGAGGCAAGACTGAATCCTTCACCACACGACAACTCAATTTTCAGCCTCGCTCCCTTCCCAGGGGGTTGTGCTGATGTCACCTAGCTGGAAATCCCAGCCCTCTCTAATCACACAGTTGTTCTTTCAGGCATGGACAACCCCCATCCTCAAACCAAACCAAAAAAAAACAACACCAGAGTAAAAACTAGACTAGACTAGGGGAATTTCCCACCCCTAGGGCGCTACAGTATAATCTAAAGAGTATTACTCTTGTGAAATTATGATTGGTGTCTGCTTCAACTATGAAGTTTCATTTTAAAAACAAGAGTCAGCAGTTAGTTCAGTTTTTAACAGGATGCCTGGAGGCCAGCAAAGGGGGTGTCCTGGCTAGCAGGAAAGTTAGACACCTGTCCTGGCAACACTCCAAAAGCAAAGCCACCAGAAGATGGATCAAGCCAGACAGACCCCAGACAAAGAAGGCCAGAAACCCTGACCAAGTAAAGGAGAAAAGGCATGAAACCTTGCTTACAAAACTATCCCTCCCAAAGTAATAAATTTTCCATCCCCTAACAACTGTCAATACAAGACACAAATCCAAAACCCTGGGCACAGCTCTCCATTGACTTCACCCACTCTCACATCTAGCTTTAATAAACTTTCCAACTTGCACTGCTCAACCATGTGTCTGGTCTCTCCTGGAATTCTTTCTTGCTAGGAGACCAAGAGCCTCTGGCAACATCCCTGGGAAGGACTAGGTGGAGGCACAGGGCCTGGGGGGCGGGCGTCTCCCCAGTCCACCTGGCAACAAAATCACGTCTAGAACAGTATTACCAGTGACACAGCAAAGACCATCAGGATCAGTTTTTTTTGGTTTGTCGTTAATACATCATAAAGTCCTTCAGCCGCAGGAAGCATTAAGCCCCTAGCATGCCCTGATATGTCCTTGAGCATCTGCAGAAGACCTCTCTTTTCAAATGCCAGCCTTTGGTGTGAAGTTGCTTTCTTCCTGAGATGCGCTATGAAGAATATCAGACTGTTCTGGAAAATGGACAACTATGGGGGAGGACGGCTGCCTTCCAAGAAAAAACAAAAAACAAAAAACAGACGATCTCCAACAATAATTAGGAAACCAAGGTGTGGTGAAAAATCTGCACAAAAGGCTTTAAGGTCATCCAAATATATTTGTACATAGAACTGGAAACACACAAAACATCCTCTCATTAAAACTGTGCATACTTGAGATTCTTGACTACTTCTGATTCACAGCTTGCTATTCATTCAAAACAGCAAAGAGTTTAACCAAATTCTCATATAGCACAATAAACATGTGAAGATCATACACAGCTAAGTGCATTATTCAAATCTACCCCAAATTATATAATGTTTTAGGTATGAAGAACCTATTTTTAGTAACTACCACCTAAAAAAGTGACTTCTTTAACTTTACATTTTTAATGGTTTTTTGCTCCAATTACTATTTCTTTGAGGGACCACTACATGTCTGGCACTGTTTCAAGTACTGTAATTACATAGGTGAATAAAGAAGATAAGGTCTTTCCTCTCAGGGGGTTTATATAACTTGGTTCTGATTAAGGGAAAACAAACAAAACCCCACAAGAAAATCAGGCCTGGTGAATCTCTATTTTTACAAGGAAGATACCTAGCCTTTATAGGTGAGTCACATGCCCAGGCCAGGTAAGAGGCACAGTTGAAAAAGAGGACAAAACCAGAGATGCCTGGTCCAGTGAGATTTCCACCAAGAGCTGTCCCAAAGGAAAACAAGTGAGCATGTTATAATATGAAAGATCTCAACTGCAGACAAAAACATTCCTCAGTACAAAGGTTACTTCCCCAAGCATTTGTTTTAAGAAAGAAAATAAGATTTAGATTTTTTAACTCTCATAGAAATAAACTAATTCGAGAGTCCACGCTAGGTTCTTTTCAGAGCCTGCAGTAGGGAAGGCTCTCCTGAAAGCTGCTAAGTCCCAGCACTGTGCAGCTTTGGAAAAGAAGGGTGGGGTGCAGGTGCCGCACAGGGCATCCCCCAAGCCCACCAGCCACATACCTGGTACCTGGCAGGACTCCTTCAAGTCCAGGATATCCCTGATGTAGAGTTTTGCATAAGCTAGAAACACAGGATCCAAACCCCACAGGACTGAAGGGGTCTCCTCTTCGGATCGGCTGGATTCAGACTCCATCGGGAGGCTGGGCTTTGGCTTGCAGCCAACACTGAAAGGCTCTGCGTCACTGAATCGATCTAGATAGGAGACAGAAAAAACCAGGATGCAAAGCGTTTAAGATGGGTGAAATTGGCATGGCCCCGAGCTGCTCCCGGGCGCGCATCCAGAACTCGGGTTGGGATAAATAAACCCAGGGGTCCAGGGCCTATGCAAGCCAGGGGCCTAGAGGAAAGAGGCGTTTCTCTGGTGAGGGCCTGTGCGTTCTTTATGGTTCTCCCTCTGGAATCTTCTCTGCCCCACGGGAGTGTTTCTCCTTCCCCCGAAGTAGCAACTTCAAAACGGCTAACCGCTAACTTTTCACTTTGGGGAGATGTGTCCTTACAGGCGTACCCTGAAACCGCTTTAATGGGCGGGGTCCAAGAGGAATGGGCGCCCACGTGGCCAAACACCAGGAGGGGTCAGAGGGGGTGGATCTGTGCGTAGCTCTGCCCCTTCACCTTCCGGTTTGGGGATACACTGAGGAAGGAAGGAAAACGGAAACGAAAAGCAGACCCGCTCCAAGCCCCTCCCGCCGCGCTCGCGCCGCCGGCTCCCGGCTCCCGGCCCCCTGCCCCCAGGAGTGCGCAGGCCCGGGCGCCAAGGCCCCACCGAGCGCAGCAGCGCGGGGCCCAGGTCTTCTCTGCAGTCCCGGGGGCAGGGCACAGCTCCCGGCTTTCCACCGACCGACCTTTCCCCGCTCGGGGCCTTCCCTCCCGACTGCCAGAGATTCGCCACGGCTCCGCCCCGCCGCGCGCGCGGCCCCGCCCTATCCCAACGAGGCCCCGCCCCCAATCTCTGCAGGTGGCTAGCCTGCCTAGCGTGTTTGGCTCAGGTAGTCCTCTGGTACCTCCATCCGCGCGGCCCTGCATGGGCTCCTGCTGTAGCGCACAGCCCAAATCTCTGGGGCCTGGGAGCTGGCTCTGCAATTCTTGCTGTCCGAACCCCATCCTCCAAGTCTCCCTTTGAAGGTGTCTCCCGCTAGTTGTAGGAGGATGAGTCAGGACCCCCAAGAGTTTAGGACAGGTTTGGGGGGCAGGGGGTTGCCCCTGATATATTGAATGAACAAATAAAAAACGCAATACCAAGGGCAGGATTACCCTGTGGCATATTTTAAATGTTTATTTGCACTTGGTGAGTTATCTGCTAACACACACACACACTGGGACTCTGCTCACATTGGAGATAATGTCAGTATCTAAATTTGAGGCCTTTTGTGAATGTGAGGTCTTGGCTCTGCCCAAGGCTAGCCTTACAAGATCATGACCGTAAATTTTGTCTCCTTTCCTCTTATTCAGTCTACACTCCGGAATGTTGTACACTTAAGAATTTTGAAATACTGGCATTTGGGTAAATCATGGTTACATGGTGCTTGTCCCCAGTGGTCCTAATTTAAAGTGAGAAAAGATAAAAGGCATCCAGATCAGCAGGGAAAAAGTCAAGCTTTCACTCTTTGCAGAGGACATAATACTGTATATGGAAAACCCAAAAGACTCCACCAAAAAACTGCTAGAACTGATACATGAATTCAGGAAAGTCACAGGATATAAAATCAACATAGAGAAATCAGTTGCATTTCTATACACCAATAATGAAGCAGCAGAAAGAGAAATCAAGGAATCAATCCCATTTACAATTATACTGAAAACCATAAAATACCTAGGAATACACCTAACCAAAGAGGTCAAAGATCTGTACACTCCAAACTATAGAAAGCTTATGAAAGAAATGGAAGAAGATACAAATAAATGGAAAAACCTTCCATGCTCCTGGATTGGAAGAACAAATATTGTTAAAATGTCGATACTACCTAAAGCAATCTACACATTCAATGCAATCCCTATCAAAATAACACCAGCATTCTTCACAAGCTAGAGCAAACAATTCTAAAATTTGTATGGACTATAGAACTATAGAAACTATAGAAAGCTTATGAAAGAAATGGAAGAAGATACAAATAAATGGAAAAACATTCCATGCTCCTGGATTGGAAGAACAAATATTGTTAAAATGTCAATACTACCTAAAGCGATCTACACATTCAATGCAATCCCTATCAAAATAACACCAGCATTCTTCACAAGCTAGAGCAAACAATTCTAAAATTTGTATGGAACCAGAAAAGACCCTGAATAGCCAAAGTAATGTTGAAAAAGAAAACCAAAGCTGAAGGCATCACAATTCCAGACCTCAAGCTGTATTACAAAGCTGTAACCATCAACGCCATGTGGTACTGGGACAAAAACAGACACATAGATCAATGGAACAGGTTAGAGAACCCAGAAATGGACCCACAAATGTACGGCCAACTAATCTTCAGCAAAGCAGGAAAGACTATCCAATGGAAAAAAGACAATCTCTTCAGCAAATGGTGTTGGAAAAACTGGACAGGGACATGCAGAAGAATGAACCTGGACTACATTCTTACTACATAAAAGTGAAATGGATGAAAGACCTAAATGTAAGGCAAGAAACCATCAAAATCCTAGAGGAGAAAACAGGCAACAATCTGTTTGACCTTGGATGCAGCAACTTCTTACTAAAAATGTCTCTGGAGGCAAGGGAAACAAGCAAAAATGAACTATTGGGACCTCATCAAGATAAAAGACTTCTGCATAGTGAAGGAAACAATCAACAAAACTAAAAGGTAACAGATGGAATAGGAGAAGATATTTGCAAATGACATTGGATAAAGGGTTAATATCCAAAATCTATAAAGAACTTACCAAATTCAACATCCAAAAACCAAATAATCCAGTGAAGAAATGCGCAAAAGATATGAATAGGCACTTTTCCAAAGAAAACATCCAGATGGCTAACAGACACATGAAAAGATGCTCAACATCACTCATCATCAGGGAAATACAACTCAAAACCACAATGAGATACCACCTCACACCCATCAGAATGGATCAAATTAACAATTCAGGCAACAATAGTTGTTGACGAGGATGTGGAGAAAGGGGAACCCTTTTGCACTGCTGGTGGGAATGCAAGCTGTGCAGCCACTCTGGAAAACAGTATGGAGGTTCCTCAAAAAATTAAAAATAGAGCTACCCTATGGCTCAGCAATTGCACTACTAGGTATTTATCCAAAGGGTACAAAAAGCTGATTCAAAGGGGCACATGCACCCCAATGTTTATAGCAGCATTATTAACAATAGCCAAATGATGGAAAGAGCCCAGATGTCCATCGGCTGATGAATGGGTTAAGAAGATGTGGGGTGTGTGTGTGTGTGTGTGTGTGTTACTCAGTGATCAAAAAGAATGAAATCTTGCCATTTGCAACAACATGAATGGAACTAGAATGTATTATGCTAAGTGAAATAAATCACTGAGAGAGAAACAAATACCATATGATTTCACTCGTATGTGGAATTTAAGAAACAAAACAAATGAACATAGGGGAAGGGAAGGAAAAGATAAGACAAAAAGAGACTCTTAAATACAAAGAACAAACTTAGGTTTGCTGGAGGGGTGCTGGGTGGGGGGATGAGCTAAATGGGTGATGGGCATTAAGGACAACACTTGTTGGGATGAGCACTGGGTGTTATATGTAAGTGATGAATCACTAAAGTCTATTCTGAAAACCAACTAACTTGGATTTAAATAAAATCTTTTTAAAAAGATCAATTTATTCAGCGGAAATATACAGGTCATTCCTTTTGGAAAAAAAAAGAAGAAAAGATAGCCACATTGCACTCCCAAAAATAAATAGAAAAGCTACATCATAACCTTACTCAAGATGGCAAGAGTTCTTCCTAATTTATAGGGACTCTGTAAAATAGGAGGGAGTAAAGTTCATTTTGGCAGGCCATTCCTGGGGGAGGCAGGTAGTGGCCAAAGAGATAATTACTAAACTATTTAGCAGAGAAGGAACTTCAAGCAGCTGGAATGGAAAATGTGTGTCATTAGAATGATGGCATTTAATTACATCCCTGACCACTGAAGAAGCTGAAAAACAGAATCCTTGGCAAAGTATAGCATTGCCCGTATTCTACTGTGATGAACAGTTGCTTCCGTGGAGTTTAAGATTCAATTAAGAGGGACACCTGGGTGGCTCAGTTGGCTAAGCATCTAACGTTGGCTGAGGTCATGATCTCACAGTATGTGGGTTTAAGCTCCATGTCAGGCTCTGTGCTGACAGCTCAGAGCCTGGAGCCTGCTTCAGATTCTGTGTCTCCATCTCTCTCTGCCCCTCCCCCACCCACACTCTGTCTCTCTCAAAAATAAATAAACATTTAAAAAATTGTAAGATTTAATTAAGAGAAAATACGCTTTTAATAGGAGGGAGGTTCTCTTCAAGGAAGCACACCCAGTAGGATACCCAGAAGGATGGGTGCTTCTGACTGACCTATCAGATGAGGAGAGACAGGTCGGGTGACATTTTCCTGGTTGCACACATCCACTCCAGGGTGGAACCCAAGAAGAAAATCACTATTGTGACTGAGATTTTAGGAGTGACTCTTGTGGTTCACCCAGGGGTAGAGTGCTAGAGCCCTTGAGAACTCCAAGCTTACTACCAACCGGAGAGGGCCACACCAGGTGGGAGGAACAGAGCAGATCTCCTCTAACGTCATCTTTTACAATGAAAGGAGGATTCCTTGGAGACCAGGGATGCTTCTTTTTATCTGAGCTTAAAACTTGAAGTAGCAGATTGCAACTGAAACCCAAGGTGTGATGTGGAACAGAATTTCCAGACTGCAGAAATATCTAGGGGGTTGGGAGGACATTCCTCCTGCCATCTTCAGGATAGACTCCAGGTTCCCCAATCCACCACCTGGAGATGTGCAAAGGACTCCTGAAATCATGAGCACTGGAAGGCTCTTTCAGCTTGGGACTCCACAACACGGCCAACCAGATATTTCAAAAACCAACAGTCAACTCTTAATGCTGGGAACCTTACTTATGGAACTAGCCATTGCACTTCTCAATGTGAAATAATGCTTGGTTTTGCAAGCACTTTTGACAAGCTAGACAATTTTTTTCTAGAAAGTTAAGATTTTAGCAAATTCTTTTGGAAATTAAGGGAAATAAACCGCATATCTCCTACTTCGATGTGCAGACTATCTTGTCTTAACCATTTTGACATTTTACTAGTAGAATAGAGTTTGTCCACTTGTATATTGGGTTAGATTTTCTGGCTGAAGTTTATAATAAAGATAACATATCAACATTTTTATTATGTTAACTTTATAACCCTGGGGGGATATCTTTAGTAACTCAGCGTACCTTGAACACTCTGTATGCTATGGGGGAGCACTAACAAATTTATTTCATTGAAGCAAGAAGAGTGATGCATGTCTTATATTAAATAACAAAGCAAGAGGCTAAATTTCATGTAAATACAGGATGTGTAGCCTGGATAGCAACTACTGTATGGGTTAGAGGAAGTAAATGGGGAAGGGGGCTCATTAAGTAAGATAACATGTAGCTGCTGAAACAAAGTAAGCACTCAATACATGTAAGCTATTATTCTTAACTATGGAGTTGGTATTTAAGCTAGAATTTGAGACTGTGGAAGAGCTGTTCATTTATTTGTGAAACATTTTCATAAAGTACTTGTCCAGCACTATACCAGACACTGAAGGTAAGAAGGAGACAGGACAGACTGGGAAGAGCCCTCATGGAGCTTCCATTCTGTTGGGGGAAGGAGGGAAGGACAATAAACCAAATAAGTAGAGATAGTCCTCAGTGCTTTAAAGGAAATAAAAAATGTATTATGACTGGGCACCTGGGTGGCTCATTCCATTGAGTGTCTGACTTCAGCTTGGGTCATGATCTCATGGTTCGTGAGTTGGAGCCCCACATGGGGCTCGCTGCTGTCGGAGTGGTGCCTGATTCAGATCCTCTGTCCCCTTTTCTCTGCCCCTCCCCTGCTTGGGCTCTCTCAAAAAAAAAAAACTTTAAACATTTTTTTAAATATAAAATAAAATAATGTATTATGATTGCTCATGATGGGGTGTGAATTGTCCTCTGTATAGATCTACTTTCATCAGATGAGATAAAGCAACATTCAGGCTGAGACCTGAAAGATAAGAAGGAGCTAGCCACAAAAAATGCTAAAGAAAGAGCATTCCGACACCAGAGTAATGGGGGATGTCTGGAGGCAGGGAAGTACTTTCTGGTTGGAGGAGCAAAGAAAGCGTGGGGGAGAGTGGTTTCAAATGCAATTGGAGAGATAGGCAGATGGCAGATTCCTAAGGGTCTTGTAGGCCATGACAGGTCAGGATTGTATTCTCAGTCTCCCTATATGCACAAAGGGGGCTAATATTGTGATAGGGTGGGAGCAGGGCAAAGGATGCAGGATGAGCCAGGCACACTTGTGGGCAAGCCAACATAGGAGCCTGACTTAGAGGGCGGCTGCAGGAGAAACGGGCTGCAGAACAAGATTGTAGCTAGAAGCTGGAGAGCGTGAATTGATTTCTACTTTATTCCCTGTGAGCGATAGACTGTTGTTGATTACAGATCAGAGGAAGGATTTAATAAATTTTTTTAAATTGCAGGCAGGGGTTGTGGGAGGGGGGATGGGCTAAATGGGTAAGAGGCATTAAGGAATATACTCCTGAAATCATTGTTGCACTATATGGTAACTAATTTGGATGCAAATTTAAAAATTAACTAATTAATTTAAAAATAAATAAAATAAAAAATAAAATTCCAGGCATACCTGCCCCATCTCACATACTATGATAGGGAATACAAAAATAACTAAGAGTTCTGTGCCTAATTTACTGAATCGATCCTAAAAATTTTGTGGGATTTTCAATGTTTATTGACTTATTTGTTTGTTTATTTATTTAGAGAGAGAGAGAACACATGCATGCAGGGTAGGGGGTGTTGCAGAAGAGCAGAAGAGAGAGAGAATCCCAAGCAGGCTCCACTGTGCTATCAGTGCTTTGTCTCACAAACCGTGAGATCATGACCTGAGCTGAATCAAGAATCAGATGCTTAACTGACTGAGCCACTCTCGGGCACCCCTAAAAATTCTGTTTTAAAGATATTTACCAAATGATGGTGAAGCAACTAGAGTAAGAAAACATTGCTGGGCCTATTATCATGGGCCTCACCTGTATCACTTCTCCTCCTCAGCAGCCTTGCTTAGTCCCTTGTAATGTCGCCCACCCCCTCTCCCTGGCTTTTCTCTGCCATATAAGCATGCTCTTTTCCTCTCTTTCAGTGTCACCCAGCTTTAAGAAAACAGCCTCTCTGAGGACCTCAGCCCATCAAGCCCCTCTAGCTCTCGATCTCCTTTCAAAGCTACATTTCTTGGAAGAGTAATATGTGTCCCCTATTCACACTTGTTTCTCATTCAACCTACCACAATCTGGCTCACCTTAACTTTCAACTAACCCCACCCCAGTCCTCCACTCCACTGAACCTTTTCTCCTAAGGTTGGCAATTGTATTTAAATTCTCAAAGACAGTGACTACTTTCCTTCTCGTTCATCATCATTTTTTCTGACTTTCTAGCACTTGATGTTGATCCGATCATATTTTCTCCCTATCCCACCTTGGCTTCCTGACATCCTTTTGTGGCTTCCCTTCCACCACTCCATTTCTTCCTTCTCAGTGTCCTCTTCCTCTGTTTATCTCTTACATTGATGTTTCCCAAGGTTAAGTCTCTTGCCTACTTCCTTCTCACCCCATGTGATCCCTCTGAGTCGCCTCCTCCAAACCCATGTCTTCAACTGAACCATTATTCCCATGACTCTCATCTCTTCACATCCACCCCAGAACTTCCTCTGGAGCTTCGTATCTGAATTTCCAAATGGACTCCCCTAAGTATCTCAAACTAAACCTCTGTTCCCACAGTTCTGCCCCTCTCTTCTCTGTCAATGGATGTCACCAACACCCACTGATCATCTAAGTCAGAAAACTAGGTTTCATGGACACCTCCCTGTCTCTCACCTTTAGATGAAATTAATCACAAAGACCTATCAATTCTGCTTCCTAAATATGTCTTCTTAATTTAGTCCCTCCTCCCTACTCCTGTTGCCATAGCCTTAATCTAGGCTTTCAACATGGATTGTCTGGATTGCTGCCAACACTTTCCCAACCAGTTCTTCTACCTCTAGCCTGGCCTTTTTCCAATTCATCATCTATGCTGCTGCCAAGATGATCCTTATGAAATGCAAATTGCACAATGCTACTCCTTTGTCTAAATAAAATCTTTCAATGACTTTATGTAGTCTGTAAAATAAAGTTCAGATTTCTTAGCATTTCAGGGGCACCTGGGTGACTCAGTCGGTTAAGCATCTGACTTTGGCCTAAGTCCTGATTCATGGTTCATGGGTTCAAATCCCACATCAGACTCTGTGCTGACAGTGTGGAGACTGCTTGGGATTCTCTGTCTCCCTCTCTCTCTCTCTCTGTCTGTCCCTCTCCCTCTCAAAATAAACTCAAAAAATGCTTTAAAAAATTTCATAGCATTTCATACCAGGTTCTTCATGGCTTGGCTACTGCCTGCTTCTCAGCGCATCTCCTACCAACCCCTCAGAGATATCCTACTCTCTAGGTTAGTATCTCCTCAGCGCTGTTCCGAGGAGCACTTCCTCAAGATACTGATAAAAGTCTGGTTAGATGAGAGAAAGGATGAAAACAAATTTCAACACAGTCATGGGCATTGAGAATATCCAAGAATCAAGTTTGAGCACTAAACTCTATTAACATCTCAAGGAATTCAGTTTGGGAAATGCTACTGCAGGAATCTGAGACAACTTAGCATTCCTAGAATATGCCATGTTCCCTTTTGCTTTTCCCCCTCTGCCTGGAATGGCATTCAGTTACTAATTAATTTTTAAAATACACTGCACTTTTTTTTCCCACGTTCACGTGGCGCGGGGATCGGACTGCGGGTCTCCTTGCAGCGGTGGCAGCTCCAGAGCAGAGTAGGAACTGCGGCTGTCGGAGTCACGGCAGGACAGGCTTTTAGAAAGTTTCTTCCTCTCTTTGACCGAGTTTTAGTTGAAAGGAGTGCGGCCGAAACTGTAGCCAAAGGAGGCATTATGCTTCCAGAAAAATCTCAAGGAAAAGTTTTGCAAGCAACTGTAGTAGCTGTTGGATCAGGTTCTAAAGGAAAGGGTGGAGAGATTCAACCAGTCAGTGTGAAAGTTGGAGATAAAGTTCTTCTCCCAGAATATGGAGGCACCAAAGTAGTTCTAGATGACAAGGATTATTTCTTATTTAGAGATGGTGACATTCTTGGAAAGTATGTAGACTGAAAAATCATTATTGAAATGGCATGAAGTGAAGCTGCCCATTCCACTGAAGTTGTGAAATCTTTCATCATGTAAATAATTTTCATGTCTCTCTTTTATAATAAACTAATGGTATCCAAACATAAAAAAAATAAATAAAAAATAAAAAAAATAAATAAAATACACTGCATATGCTAAGGAATGCTATATACTGGGCATACAAAGGGCAAAGAGGTTCTGCATGGGCCAAACAAGGAAACGTATAATTATAACACGTGAAGATAAATGCTATGTAACTGGGTGGGGGACCCAAGTTGGGGAGATGGGGAGACAGCAACCTTACCTCCTCCCTTTTCACCTGGGTTGTCTCTGAGATAGGCATCAGTTTTCACTTCATGTATTTAGAGACCTACTTGTTAAGTGCGTATATATTTATAATTGTTATGTCATCCTGAGGTATTGACTCTTCTATCATTACAAAATGCCCCTGTTTGTCTTTAGCAATATTTGTCATTAAGTCTACTTTGTCTAATATTTATAAAACCACTCCAGTTCTCTAATGATTACTGTTTGAGTGGTGTATCTTTTCCATCCTTTCACTTTCAACCTATTTGTGTTTCTGCTTTTTTTTTAAGATTTTATTTTTAAGTAAAGATTTTGTTTTTAAGTGGGGCTTTTAAATTGGCATTTAACCCAATGTGGGGCTCAAACCCACAACCCCCAAAATCAAGAGTCACAGATTCTACTGACTGAGCCAGCCAGGCACCCCTCAACCTATTTGTGTCTTTGAATCTAAGGTCGCTTAAAGATAGTATATGGTTGGATCATGTGTTTTTATCTAGTCTGACAATCTGCATTTTGATTGGGGTGTTTAGATCTTTCACATTTAATGCAATTGCTGATTTGGTCAGACTTATATTTGCCATTTTTCTTTATTTTTTTTCTATATGTGAACTCTATTTTTTATTCTTCTACTCCTTCTTGATTGGCTTCTTTTATGTAAAATATTTTCAATGTAACATGTAAATTACTTTGCTAGTTTTTAAAAAAATAGCTTTTTTAGGGATTTTTAGAGATTGTAATCTAAGGATTACAATATGCATTTTTATTTATCACAGTCTATTTCAGATCAGTACTAATGTAATTCTAGAAAAGCATAGAAACTTTGCTTTAATATACCTCTATTCCCTCCCCCTTCTCGTGCTACTATTGTCATTTTTATTACATCTGTATATGCTATAAGTCCAATAATACAATGTTATAATTATTGCTTTGTATAATTGTATGTCTTTTAAAGAAGTTAAGACAAGACATGAGAAAAAGAGAACTACAGTCTTTCATATTAGCCCATATAATTGTTATCTCTGGTGCTCTTCATTTCTTCCTGTACATAGAGCAATCCATGAGCCCCTTCGACTATGGCAGAGTTACTGCTGGTACCCATGGTCTGCTCTGCCTTAACACATCTATATTGGCCAACTTGGGGCTGGGGACAGGGTGGGGAATGGGGCCATCCCCAGGCCAGAATGCCACAGACTCCTACCATTCTTACCTGAAGTACAAATATAAATGCTTTTCAGATCATTGTATGCTTTTGGTCTATTCTCAGAATGCTGAAATAATTATTTTGGTCAATTTTGTCCAGTTTTATGTATGTATTTTGGGGAGATTATTTGCTGATCTTTTCAACCAGCTATGGCTGGAAGTCACTGATGGTAGGGCTTTATTTAATAGAAGTGCCACTGGGACAGGCAAAATGAGGTGGCTCGAGAAATAAGGGGTGAGACACTGAATCATAGAATAAGGTCAGAAATCACCTAGTCTGAGAAAACAGTTACTCACAGCCCATCCTGCCTCATGGACTTTGAAAAAGACTCCTAAGTCAGCATGAGGCATGGTGTGAACCAGAGTGCAGTTCACCAAACCACTTTCTGGAATGAGGAGAACCAGAAATGACATTTGGCTAGGGTGAGACACCCTCTAGGTCCTTACATTTAAAACAAGGAACTCCTCCTTCCTGTCCAAATGGTCTGATATACCAAAGGAAATCTAGTAAGTAGGATGATGATCTTTGCAAAGATGAAGAGAGGAGAGGTAATCGGCTGGGGTTTATCCTGTAGGGCAGAAAATGGCTTTCCATTTTCCATGAGGAAAATTTGTGTCTCAAAAGCCAGGATTGAATGCATGAGAAAGAATTTTGTATTTTGTATTTTAAAAGTCTGTATCTCAAAGAAAGTAGAATGGTGATTGCCAGAGACTGGAGAGAAGGGTAATGGGGAGTTATTATTATTATTATTTTTAGAGAGAGAGGGAGGGAGCACAAGTGAGGGAGAGGGAGAGCATCTTACGCAGATTCCACGCTCAGTGCAGAGCCTGACATGGGGCTTGATCCTACCATCGAGAGATCATAACCTGAGCTGAAATTAAGAGTCAGTTTCTCAACTGATTGCCCCACGCAGGCACTCAGGGGAGTTATTACTTAATGCTGCAGAGTTTCAGTTTTGCATGATGAAAAGAGTTCTGTAGATGGATGGTGGTGATGGTTACACAAAAATATGAATGAACATACCTAATGCCACTAAACTGTACACTTAAAAATGATAACGATGGTAAATTTAATGTGAGGGGTATTTTACCACAAGTTAAAAAAATTTTTTTAACATTTATTTATTTTTGAGAGACAGAGCATGAGCAGGGGAGGGGTAGAGAGAGAGAGGAAGACACAGAAACTGAAGCAGGCTCCAGGCTCTGAGCTGTCAGCATAGAGCACAATGCGGGGCTCAAATCCACGAACTGCAAGATCATGACCTGAGCTGAAGTTAGACGTTTAACCAACTGAACCACCCAGGCGCCTGTACCACAATTTTAAAAATTGAAAGAAGGTCTGGGCAATGCTGGGCATAGTTTGTGATTAATGGTATGTAAACTTATGTGATTGTCACCTGTGCACTATACTACACCTGATCTTTTAAGCCACAGATCCACATCGTGCTTTGCTAAGCAGGGAGATTACTTTACTTACTGGATGACTTATGAAATAGGTGGACTATTTTCAGTTGTACTCATGCTCATAATAAGGTGAGTGGAAACAATCAAGCCTTGGTTCTTTACTGTGAGACTTGGGTACACACCCATACTTCTGAGAAAGTCGCAGAGTATTGCTCTGACAGATGACAGATGTCCTTACATGGACAGAACTGGCAATACAACTACTTCCCTAATGGTCACCAGCTACTGGCCAGTACACCAGCTGGAAAATAAACTGTGTCTTATTCTTATATTTCTCTTCTTATTGTAAAGATGCTGCAAAGACTGTAAGACACTTGGAGCTATGGATTAAATTTTGGAGAAATGGGATTAATAGTCATAATAACAAGCCAGGATAAGAAGAATAATAAAAATATTAAAAAGGAATAAGAACTTTTTTCTTTTTACCCAGGACCTTTATAAAAGCTTGATCAAATAAATTGTATACAGCCATTCCTACAATTTAAAAACTAATTAAAGGTGATGTGTTTTCCATTTTTTTACTGTTGGGTATATTTTATCTATTTAATAACAAAAATAATTTTATTTTATTTATTTTTAAAAAATTTTTAATTTTTTTTGAGAGACAGAGAGAGAGACAGTGTGAGCAGAGGAGGGTCAGAGAGAGAGGGAGACACAAAATCTGAAGACAGGCTCCAGGCTCTGAACTAGCTGTCAGCACAGAGTCTGACGTGGGGCTCGAACCCACGAACCGCAAGATCATGACCTGAGCCAAAGTCGGACACTTAACCCACTGAGCCACCCAGGCGCCCCTATTTTTTTTAAGTTTATTTATTTTGAGAGAGAGAGAAGTACATGCAAGAAGGGGAGGAACAGAGAGAGAGAGAGAGAGAATCCCAAACAGGTTCCATGCTATCAGTGTAGAGCCTGATGCAGGGCTCGACCTCATGAACCATGAGATCATGACCTGAGTTGAAACCAAGTCAGATGTTTAACCAACTGAGCCGCCCAGGCCCCCATAACAAAAGTCATTTTAAAATTAGCGTCCCTTGAATTTCACAAATGTAATGTTGAAAGAAAGAAGCCAGTTACAAAAGAGAGTCTATACTGTATGATTGCCTTCATATAAAGTACAAAACCAGGCAAAACTATTCTGTGATGTTAGAAGTATGGATAGTGGTTACCCTTGGAGGGGAGGTGGTGACTTTCCAGATGCGAGCATGAAAGGGGCTTCTGGGATACTGGTTATTTAATGTTTCCTGACCTGTATCTATATTTCAATAAAGTATTTTTTCAAGTTTTCATTCCTAGTATTTGAATTAGTTGCATTTAAAGTGGACAGGGGTTGGGGCGCCTGAGTGGCTCAGTCAGTTGAGCTTCCGACTTTGGTTCAGGTCAATGCGGTTTGTGAGTTCGAGGCCCGCTTTGGGTTCTGTGCTGACAGCTCAGAGCCTGGAACCTGATTCAGATCCTGTGTCTCCCTCTTTCTGTCCCTCCCCTTCTTGCACTCCGTCTCTTTCTCTCTGTCAAAAATCAATAAACATTAAAAAATTTTTCTTTAGTTGAGAGGAATTAAAAAGTAAAAATTTGTTAAATGTATAAGACGTCACATTTTGTGCTACTATCATGTTCATAAGAAAATAGACCATTTTAAATGTTAATGTAATTCAAGAGATGAGCTATAGCATCATCCCGAATTTTTCCTAATTATTGGATATGTGCCTATATGCTCTAGTAGCCATGACATTTCATAAGCATTAGCATAAAGCTGGCCATCCGAATAGAATTTTGTTTCTCTTATCAACTGATAATTCTCCCCAGGGCTACTTTCAATCAAGGAAAAATTGAACTCCCCAGTGATGTCAAAGACAGCGTATTGTAGTGGTTAATTAACAAGTCACCCAGAGAAGATTGAATAGCCATTGTGCTGACATGTTCAAGGGCTAATCTGTTCTGATGATGTAATTTGCAGTAGTGCTTGATGTATATTAGCCCAATGGGTGACAGCTGCTGTGGGCCCTCATGATTAAAATGTGAAGCATTGAGGGCAGCAGGGGCAGGGGGAGGGGTTGTAGTGAGTACTTTCAAATGGAAAGAGACTTTTATGGAGCCAAGTGAATACAATCTGGTCATGCTGGTTACCTTACCCAGAAAGCCTGCTCATTTCATCTTTATTTATACAGATTTTACCAGGCTTAACATAATCTCAGCTCTGGGCTCATTTCATTAAACACTATTCCAGTCAAATTGACACTCCCTTCACTGGGCTCCTGTGTTTCTTACTGTCACCATTACACACTTTAGCACTTATTTCTTTACTAGTTATTTTGGGAATGTTTATTGTGTTCCCCCAACTTGACGATAAGCTACTTAAGGACATATTTTTTTCTGTATCTCCCACAGCATGGAACATAATGATAGGCACAAAAATTAAATAAAAAATAACTGGGGCAAAATGTTGATAAGTGTCCAAGCAGAGTGATGGTTATATGTGGGTTTGTTCTACTATTCTTCTTACTTCTGTGGGTTTGAGAATTCCCTTGATAGCAGTGTTGGCAGATTTAGCAAATAAAAATGCAAGATGCCCAGTTAAATTTGCATTTCAGATAAACACTGCATAATTTCTTGTTACTCATAATTTATATTTTATCATATCACCGATGATATTCCACACCACTTAATTCAATCATATACTTATAATAATATTATTTGTATATACTATTTATTATAACATTATATTTCTATTATATTTTTATATTATTTTATATGCCCCCATGACACCTATTTACACTAAAAGTTATTGCTTATCTGAAATGCAAATTTAACCAGAAGTCCTGTATTTTACCCGGCAACCTGACTTGCTAGAAACTTGAACACATAGTTGGTGATTAATCAATGGGCTGAAAAAAAGTGGATGGTAGAAATAGTACAGTGTCTCTCAGGTGTGATCTAGTGTCACTTGCATCGAAACCCCCTATGAAGCCCATTAAAGAGGCAGGTCCTCATGGCCAAATCAGCACTTCTGCTGGTAGGATTCTGCTTTTGCAATATTAAGAACCCCAGGTGATTCTGGTGCTATTGCAGCTGACATGATGACCAGATGTCTATGAGGTTTGTAGTTTTTCTGATATAATCTTTTTAAAATTTTTTTTCAATTTTTTTTTTTTTGAGAGAGAGAGACACAGAGACAGAGCATGAGCAGGGGAGAGGCAGAGAGAAAGGAAGACAGAATCTGAAGCAGGCTCCAGGCTCTGAGCTGTCAGCACAGAGCCCAACGTGGGGCTCAAAGCTGTGAACCACCAGATCATGACCTGAGCTGAAGTCAGCTGCTTAACCGACTGAGCCACACAGGGGCCCCTGATATAATCTTTTATTTCCTTGTAGTGGCTTTATTTGAGCAACTTCTACTCTGTTTTTCTAACAGGGACCTAACATAAGAGATGCTAATATTCCTGTTGCATGAGTTGCCCACTGAAGATTATAAGTCAAACACCGTCACAAATATTCTAACAGCTTTTTGTAGTTAAGCTACCCTTGATTATTCATCCAGTGGCCCAGAATCTTAACTACCAATGTCTATCCTACAAATATATGTTTATTGTTATAGAGAAAATTGTAGTTGGCAAATTTGCAGCTTCTGTTAGTATTTTGCGGCCAGGGCTTCTAGGGCAACCAAATGCCCTGGTTTGCTTGTGACTGGTCCAGTTTTAGCACTGATATTCCCATGTCGTGGGCTGTCTCTTACTCCTGGTTGTCTCTGGTCATCCTATCTGAAGCAGGTGTCACAGTATACCACCCAGATCCCCACTTCAGAACCAAGACTCTCATTCATCAGGTGCTGGTAGTGTTGGCTCAGCCTTGAGACCCTACTCAGGAAATTGCCTCACTCAAAATTATGCCCTGTCCTCAGGAGCAGTTACTCATTGATACAGCCCCAGTCCTCAATTTAGGACATCTCTGATTGGCTATCCCAGCTTCAGAGCTCCCTGTGGGGTCAGCTGAGGCCTCTGCTCCAACTGCCCCACAAATCAACTTCTCCTTCTATCCAGTCCTGCTTCCCTCACTTCCTCAGAGAAGCAGCTTTTTTTTTTTTAATATAGTTTATTTATTTTTGAGATAGAGAGAGACAGAACATGAGTGGGGGAGGGGCAGAGAGAGAGAGGGAGACACAGAATCTGAAACAGGCTCCAGGCTCTGAGCTGTCAGCACAGAGCTTGATGTGGGGCTCGAATCCATGAACCTCGAGATCATGACCTGAGCCAAAGTCGGCCGCTCAACCAACTGAGCCACTCAGGCGCCCCCAGAGAAGCAGCTTCTGAAAGCATCCCTAATACACCCCTACAGGCAAATCCTCAGAGTCTGAGAGTGGGGAAGAAACTGCCATTCAATTGTTGGTACAGAGGTAGGGTGGTCCTAGGAAGCAGATTCTAAAATAAGACTTTGAGGCTGGGTCACCTGCAGACTGGAGGGCAATAACTTCTCACTGGAGGTAGGTGGCATCCCTGAAAATGTAGCAGTATCATTGTAAAACTTTCAGCAGTGGTGAACTGGGCTGGAATGCCAGTGGAAGGGATCACTGGAGGGTGCAGCATCTGAGGCATCCAAAGGTTCGGGGAAAGTAGTGATTTAAGGACAGTGGAATGCGATGGCTGTTACTGGCCACTATCAATGCATCAGAGAGAGACAAGAAAGGCTGAGAGTGATTAATCACCAATGTAAGAGACCAGACCTTCTGAGACCAAGATCCAGAACTTAATTTATAAGGCAGTTGAGCTCCGGGGAAAACAGAATTCTCAATCCTAGCAAGTCAGCTGTGCCAAAGTCATGACCTTAATTGAGAAGGAATGGGATCCTGAGATATGGGATGAGGACATATGGGTTGGTGTTCTTGTAAATTTTGACTCCCCAGATTTCCTCTGAATCCTCTGTGCTTCAGAAGGGGCCCACTCTCCAGGTTAAAAATCAGCACTCCTCACTTTTGAAGTTGGTACAGAGATTTTTGCTGTACGGGAAAACACCTTTTCCCCCCTCAGGGGATCTTAACTCACTCCACAAGCTCCGTCCCACACCCCCAAACCAATAACAAGAGTTCAGTCACAACATTAATAGTGGGCCTGCAAAAGGAGAAATGAGATGATGCCTCAAAGGATCAGCAGAAGTGGAAGAGTATGTATAGATCCTGAGTGTGAACGGTTAAGGAGGAAAGGAGAACAGAAAGTCAAATAAGGAGGATTTCATTGGTAATAAAGCATTCTCCTATGATATAGGAGTTCACCCTGGCAAGTATCCCAGGAAATGATGTCGTCACACTGCTAGGATGACTCTTGGAAGCTTGGAGAAAACATCACCTCAAGTTGGTCTGCTATATCATTGATACCAACATTAATCACACTAGGTGAACCAGAAGTGCCTAAGTTGAAGGCCTTGTGCCTTCACAAGTAAGATACTTGTGCTGCGGTTGGTAAAGATCCAGGGCTCTGCCCTGGGAAATGTGTAGGGGTATAGAGGCTGGGCTATATACTGAGATGTTCCCTCCAAGGTACAGGACAAATCGTTGCATTTCATCCCTTCCATTACTAAGAAAGAAGCATAGTGCCTGGTAGGCAATTAGCGTTCTGTGTTCTACGGGCAGCATTTTCCACTCACAAACACTGCTTCAGCCCTTTTGCTGGTGACTGAGAAGACTTCTAGCTTTGACTTGGTCTTTGATGCAAGTCCAGGATGTGGTGACAGCAGCCCTGCCACTTGGGTCTCGCTAACCAGCAGCTCTGTACATCAGAAGTCATTTGCATTGCATGGAAACTCCGACCCTCCACCCCAATCACTCCCCTGAAGCCTTGAGTGAAGAGGTGGCAAGGTTCCATGTCCAGGTTCCTGTGTGACAAAATACAGGTTCCAATAATGGAAGCGTAAAGCCCCGGGCAATGGAGAACCTAAGTACCCTGAAAATCTTCAGAAAACCAGGGAAACGGAGCCAAAGATGAAATGAGCAGGAAGGCCCCAGCTGACAAGTGGGTTGCACATCTAATTTATCATTCTACAAATTAGGAAGGTGGAGAGAGGTTATTAAAAATGAGCCAAATAAGGGGTGCCTGGGTGGTTCAGTCGGTTAAGTGTCTGACTCTTGGTTTTGTCTCAGGTCATGATCTCACGGCTTTGTGAGTTTGAGCCTCACATCCACTGTGCACTGACAAAAGAAACCTGCTTGGGATTCTCTCTCTCCCTCTCCCTCTGCCCCTCACCCACCCGCTCTGTCTCTGTTTCTCTCTCAAAATAAATAAACTTAAAAAAATTTTTTTAAGGGGCGCTTGGGTGGCTCAGTCAGTTGAGCGTCCAATCTCGGCTCAGGTCATGATCTCACGGTTTGTGAATTCGAGCCCCACATTGGGCTCTGTGCTGACAGCTCAAAGCCTGGAACCTGCTTCTGAGTCTGTGTCTCCCTCTCTCTCTGCCCCTCCCCCACTCATACGCTGTCTCTCTCTCTCTCTTTCTCTCTCAAAAATAAAATTTTTTAAAATGAGCCAAATGAGTTTTAAAAGGCACCAAAATATTAATGCTTTTCACAGTTGTTCTTGAACAATTTGCCTAGAAAATATAAAGGTGCTGGCTGAAGCTTTAAGCCATGTTGCCTGGCTAGCCCAGAAAGGGGGTCAAACTGGGATCCCAGTATGAAATCGTGTTTCTCTGGCTCTTCCCCCAGGTACCAGGTGGCTTCACCATTCCCCTCCTCTGGCTCTGCTCCACCTCCCTGGGATTCTGTCTGTATCTGAGGCAGCAAACAATGCCTGGGCCAAAAGTTCCCGATGGGGCTCTCAGCACCCCACAGAGAGCCCAGCTGAACTTCTTCACAGACTTGATCTCCCTCCATCACAGACTTTCCCCAGGGCAGAAGCGGGGCTGGGGGACAACCTGGGTACCCACACTCTCTTGTACTCAGCAGTCGTGTATCTAGTGACCTCATACCCAGAGGGATCATTTTTAAATATCTTTCTGTATGTATGACAAAATTATTTTCAGTAATAATTCTGAAACAAAATGAAGAGTGACAATGGCCAGAAGTGAAAATTTCCTTCTTCTGAACTTTTATAATCATGCTGGTAAATAAATAAGAAAAGGGGAAAAGGACAGATTATAGTACAAAAAGAAAAAAATTAATGATATTGCTTTTAATTACATGAACATTTCCCCCCAATATTTTATAATGAGTTTCTTCAAACACTTAGCAAAGTTAGTGAATACTTGTATCCCCAGCACCTTGATTTTATCAGTACTATTTCACTGTATTTGCCTTGTCACACAATTACTCATCTATCCATTCCTCTATCCACCAACTAATCTCATTTTTAATGTTTAAACTCTTCATTTTATTTCATTTTGTTAAAATTTTACTTATGGGGGGGGGGAGGAGAGAGAGGGAGAAAGAGAAGGAGAGAGAGGAATCCCAAACAGGCTCCACACTGTCAGTGCAGAACCCATTGTGGGGTTTGAACTCTCTAAATGTGAGATTATGACCTGAGCCAAAATCAGGAGTCAGAAGCTTAACCGACTAAGCCACACAGGTGCTCCTGAACTTTTTCTTTTAAAATAGTGTTAGATTTATAGAACAGTTGCAGAGATAGTCCATAGTGTTCCCACATACACTGCACCCAGTTTCCTCTATTACTCCCATCTTAGATTATTAAATAAATAGAAATTTAAAATCCTTGAAGAATGTAAAATAACTGCAGGGACTAATGGGGGGGTGAGACCCTTGTATCTCTCTTGATTTCACATCATCCCAGCTACGGGGTGGGGGGGGGGAGGGAAGACAAGTGACACTTAGCACAGCAGTGTGAAAAGTGGCCAGGATCCTGATGTCTTCCCTGCCAGGTAGGGAAATATCTGTGACTGAGAATCAGACACCTATACAAGGAATGCAATACATAGGTAAATATGGGTATTTTTTAAAAACTAAATGAGAAAGCATTCTACGAGTTTGAGGGATATATTTATATTGAGGATTGGGCCTCAGAGTCATATTGGATCTCTGACTCCCTCCATCTGCATATCTATGAATCACCAAAATCCTATCAATTTAGCCACCAGAAGATATCACAAATATCTAGACTTCCCTCACCCAGGGCCCTTACCCAAGTCTCCACCAATCACCATCCCAGAGTGGCCTTCCCTAACCCTTCTATGCTAAATTAGACTCTCTAGTTGTCTCTATTCTCTAGCCTCCTTCAGCAGTCCTTGTTTTTCTTCATAATTCTCATCCATGTATGAAAATAGTTTTTGGTGTTTTTTTCTCATTGTCAGAGTTGACATACAGCATTATATTTGTTTCACATGTACAGCAGAGTGATTCTATAATTCTATGCATTACCCTATATTCACCATGGACAATATAGTTACCATCTGTGACCATATAGCATGACATTATTACAGTATTATTGATTGTATTTCTTATGCTGCACTGGTGTGCTGGTTTGATTCATGTCTACTTTCCCAGCTGGACTATATAAACTCCAGAAGGTCAAAACTGTGTCTGTTTTGCCAATCCCCATATCTCTGGCTCAAATATTTCTGTTGAATGAGGGAATGAACTAGATTATGGAACTTGTTGGACAAATATAGCTGTATATTTAATGGGAATGTTATTAAACTACACTGAGGAGAATATAAGGAGATAAGTTTCCAAAAGCAACTGCGTACTTGGTCATGGTGGGTGGTCTAGAAAACCTGGTAGGTCGTTTTGCTCTCTGACTTCCACAGGTGAGCCAGGCATTGAGAGCTGTCAGTCCAGATGTTCCAAGGAGGCACAGGACTTCATTATTAGTAACTTGAACAATCCTCCTTTCCATTGGGAACTTGTCTCTGTTCTGCTTTTGTGTGGAAGACCAAAGAACTTACTTGGAGACATGAGGTCAAAGAAGACTGTATATATTGTTCTAGCAGCTTTTTTCTAACAGGTCTCTGCAGGCTGAGTATGAATCCGGTGGAGTCTGTGGTGAAGTTTTACTTCAGGAATTTCCTGAAGTAACTCTCCAGAAAAATTCGGCTCTTGTAACTAAGGATGACATTGACCTCAGGCACTGCTAGCACACAATTAAAGACTTTCTGGGAATCAAAACCATCATGAAGAAGTTTTCAGTGATTGTGTTTCCAGGTTATAATGGTCAGGAGCACTTTGTACATGCATTTCTTCATGCTCCATTGTGATAATTGTAATGTATTATAATAATTTTTTAATTATCAGTCTCTTTTAACTTGGACTGCGCTCTTCTCAAGGTCAAGAATATAATAGGAACTCAACAAATATTTATTAAATGAATCTGAATTCAGTATCTCAATTTGACTCTTGAAAAAGTTTGTTAGAGACAATTCTGGCCAATTCGCAACTTATTAACTCTGTAACCCTGGACAGATTGTTTCATCTTCCTTCATGTTCTTCCTCTTAAAAAATTTGAAAAATGTAAACTTATAAATATGAATGATAATACAATTAACATCTACTTACCAGCAAGTTTTATAAAATTTCAATATTTTGTGAAATACGGTAGAGAGAATGCCATATGTTTATCAAATTCTCTTCCATTTTCTTCTCAGGCACACAAAAGGATTGCATTTCCATCCTCCTTTACAGTCAGATTGGTACCATGAGACTAGTTCTGCCAATGGGCTCAAAGCAGACGTGGTGTGTATTACTTCCAAGGCAAACAGAGAAGAAGGATAACAATTCTTTGTGTTGTCTTCCCCTGCTGCAGGGGACATGGAAGCCATGTTTTAAAATCACAGTATCTGAAGCTTGGAGTCTCCATCAACCTATATCCCTCAGTTACTCTGTGGATCAATGTTTGAGAATCTTTTTTGCTCTACATCCTAGTCAACACTGAGTGCTTTCTGCTTCCAAAGCTTTTCTGCCAGTTCGATGGGGTGGGGTCATTGTTTTAATTTGTAATTGGCTCATTATGAATGATGCTGAGCATCTTTCCAAATGCTTGTTTGTTTGTCATTGAGTTCTTCTTTTGTGAGTGCCTGTTCTTGCCCTTTGCCCACCGTGGTCATAGCGCTCATTGTCCTAGTGTTTTATAGGATTACTTTATACATTTTGGAAATGAATATTTTATCAGTTACATTTCCAGTTACATTCTCCAAACCTGTAGCTTATCTTTTTTTTCTTTGTTTTAATTATCTTTGTTTTATGGAAGTTTAAATTTATTGGTTTTGTTTTTGCGCTTGGTATAAAAATTCTTTCCTATGTCAAGGTCATAATGATATTTTTCTCTAATTCCTTTTGAAATTTTTAAATTAAAAAATTTTTAATGTTTACTTATTTTTTAGAGAGACAGAGACAGAGTGCGAGCAAGGGAGGGGCAGAGAGAGATGGAGACACAGAATCTGAAGCAGGCTCCAGGCTCTGAGCTGTCAGCACAGAGCCCGATGCAGGGCTCAAACTCATGAACCGAAAGATCGTGACCTAAACCAAAGTTGGATGCTTAATCAACTGAGGTGCCCCTCCTTTTGAAAGACTTTTTTATTAAAGACTTGCTTTAAACTTTTTAAGTCTTTAATCCACCTGTAATAATGTGTGTGTGTATGACGCAAGAACATTATTTTTTTTCCATAAAAATAGCTGATTCCCCAAGACCATTTATTGAGTGGTTCGTCTTTTCCATTCCATTGATGGTAAAACAACTTTGTCATATGTCAAGTGTCCATTTATGCAGGGGTCTCTTTAATAGGCTCTTTAGTCTGTTTCATTGGTTTATTTGTCCCTGGTTTATGGTTTATTAAGCCATACTGTCTTAATTACTATAATGTTGTAAGTCCTGATATCTGATACTGTGAGTATCCCTCCATCTTGATCTTCATTATTATCTTATCTATTGTTGTCCCTTTGTATTTCAATACGAACTTTTGGCTGATCTTGTCAAATTTTACAAATAACTATACTGCGATTTTTGGTCGAAATTGTATTTGCTTATCGTTTTTGTTATTGTGGTTGACAATGAGTCTTTTTACTACTACATTTTCTGGTTAGTACCAATGATGCAGAGAAATACTACTGATTTTCACATGTTGATTATGTACCAGAAATGTTCTTGTGCCCTCATATTAATTGTGTCTGTAGAATCCTTGGAATTTGTAGACAATCTATAATAAGAATAGCTTTCGTTCTTCCTTTCCAGTTCTTATATTGCTCTTGTATGGTACTGAACGGAAATAGCTAATCTTAGCTAAATCAAATACCATTAGTATTTGTTTGCCTTGCTTTTTTCTCTTTTTTAATGGATATATTTAAGCTAAAGAATTATATTCAATCTTTTAAAGCTTCAGTGATATGTTGACATCACCATCTGTCTTATCTATTTTGCCAGGCTATTGTGACAACTAAATGAGATATCATCTTTAAAAAATCTTTAAAAATTGGGGCGCTTGGGTGACTCAGTCAGTTGAGCATCTGACTTCAGCTCAGGTCATGATCTCACACTTAATGAGTTCGAGCCCTGCATCGGGCTCTGCGCTGACAGCTGAGAGCCTGGAGCCTGCTTCAGATTCTGTGTCTTCCCCTCCCCTGCTAACACTGTGTCTAGTGCCTAGAATATTTCTGGAACAAAGTTCTTGCTCAATAAATCTTGAGCATTTTGATTTGAATCTTGAAGAAAGAATATTAATATTAAACAGATATTTCCATGAAAAGTAATATTTTCTTACCTCTTAGCAGAGATAGCAACAACGAGGCATGCCCGCTTGCTGTTCCCTGGGGAGCCCGCCAGTGGCAGCAGTCACTAGTGATCTCAGAACTCTCCTTCTGAACTCGGACACTCAACCTCAGAATCCATTTCAACTCAGTATTTTAGGCAGCCATTTCCAATCTGTTGTAATTGGCATATGAGAAAGAACTTATTTAGCAATAGTGTCTTAAAATATAACCAAACCTACAGCATTAAATCTTTACTTGATTGGGCATATCATAGTGCTATGAAAGAGAAATTTTGGAATCGAAGGTTTCTCATTTCCAAAGGTAAATACCCACAGGAGGGCTGAATAACCAACAGCACATGGAAAGGTCATTCTGTTTAATTGGTTTCTTCTTCTTGTATATTTTCACCCAAGTTGAAAATGCAATGAGATCTGCTAAGTAAAAAGCTGCATTAGGCCTATACAAATTTCTCTTCTTTGTTAGTAAATGCTTTGTTCTTAAATTTTTCCTTATTATTATATTGCTAGCCGGAAATGAAAACTCTGAGCACAATTTTAGTAATTGGATTAAAGGGCTTAATCTTAAAAAAAAAATCCTTCCAGCAAAGCACACTGAATCTTTTATTTCTAATGGCTAGAAATTGAGGTGAATCGTAACTGGTCACCCTCCCACATACAAGAACAAATAAGCACTAAACTTACAAAGTAATTGCAAAGTACTTAAGTTTATTTTGTATGCTTATATTGGTTCTTGTATTGCATTTGCTATGTTCACATCTTCTCATGTTATTAACCTATAGTTTCATGTAAAAAGGGATCTTGCTGAGTTTTTCTTCCCAAACCTTTCCACCTGCCACTTCCCTCCTACTTCCACAAATCCCTGCCGATTTTTGCCCAAGAATGTACAAACTTTAGAAACTAAAGATAGACATGTAAGGCACATATCATTGGACATGTCATTTACTGAGAACTAGATAATCAACTTAGTATCTTGTATCAAAAAACAAACATCTTAGTCCTGGAAAGATTGTTAGTGTCACTGTGGTCCTTGATGCCTGTCACTTCCCACTCTTCGACTCTTTGGAGGAATGGACATGCTCCAACTTTGCACTCCCACTGTTGGGCTTTTAGGAAATGTGTCATAACATTAAAAAAATTCAGATGCTATTTTCTGCACAAACCAACTTTGCCAAATCGAGCCTCGAGGCTCTCATAAAAGATTAAGATTTCAAAGCTAGTGCTTTGCGGTGAAGGGCACACATCATTATTTTGTTCTAATCTGCAAGCACCTGACAGACTCAAGAAGCAGTCATGGCCAGGAACCCAAATTTCAAATAATGTAAAGTCATTGTTGTTTTTCAATTTTGATTTATCCATTCAAAAGCTATCAAGTAAGGGTATTTGCATGATAAAAAATTATGTGAAAAAGGGAGTTTATAACACTATGATTGATACATGTATATATTCACGTATGTGTATATATGACATTAGGCAAGTTAGCTAACATCTCTAAGCCTCAGTTTTCTCCTATGTAAAATGGAAATAATGATAGTATCTATCTCATAGGATTGTGGTAAATGTGAACTGAGATTACCTATGCAAACTACACATCACAGTGCCTGGGAAGAAAGTGTACAATTGTAAATAGTTTAGGTAGCCTATATATTATTACTAATGTTTTGTAATTTAAGCCTGCACAGACATATACCCAAATCCTAACAATGGTTGTTTTGGTGGTGGTGGGATTATGGGTGATTGCTATTTTCTTTCTTTTGCTTTGACAAGATTTCCAAATTTTCTCCCATGAGTCTATATTATTATTTTTTAAATTAAAAAAAAACACGGAAGTTAGTCTCCCTTGACTAAAAATATTTAGGAGGTTCTCACTCCCTAGAATAATGGGGGGGGGCTGTATAAATGGGATGAGCAACATTAATGAAGTGTATGGAGCTCCTGTGGGAGGTCTCCATAACAGCACCTCGATGAATCTCATCTCCCAACATCCACACCCCTTTGCCATGTGACTTGGCTGCTCTTGCCATCAATAAATAGAGTCTAATTTTCTAGAACTTGAAACTGGTCTGGCTTTGTGAATTGCTTTGACTAACAGAATGTGACAGAAGTGATGCTATATGAATTTCACAACCTAGACCTTAGAGAGACCTTGCAGCTTCTGCCTTTACCATCTTGAAATCCTGAGATGCTTTGGGCTGTGCAGAAGCCTGGTTTAGCCTATATGAAGGAAGGCCATTGGGCCCCAACAGACAGCTAGCACCAACTGCCAAGTACATGAGACCATTTTGGACCCTCTCGCTCCAAGCAAGGAGTCAGACGATTGCAGACACATAAGTGACCCAGCTGAGCCTGAAAAAGAGGATCCCAGATTGTCAACCCATACGATTGTAAGACGTAATATAACATCAATATTTTAAGTTACCATTTTCAGAAATGGTTTGTTACTAAGGAATAGATACCTGAAATGTTGTTCTTCATACATGTTCTTCATAGAAGGCGGCTTCTTATGCAGCCCAAATAGCTTTTACTTCATAGTGGTGTGCAGAAAGAAGGGGTTTCTCTCCAAACATATTAATTTATTATGCAGTTAGTAGAGAGTAAAAAAATACTTCTTTTTATTTTTGCTTTGCGACCTAAACTTAACCTCATGCTATTGTAACTCTATACAATTGTCACCTGATAGGTACGGAATTGAGGATCTCCTCATTTGCCAGCCCCAGGAGCACATATGTTCATTTCTAGGAGTCCCGTGTCTGGAACTTTTGAGAATCAACGTCTCACTCTCACTTCCTGTTGTATTACCCCCATTTTCTGGGGATATGCTGGCAGGGATATCAAAGGATCAAACGTTGATTTATGCATTTGTTTGTTAATCTAGTCCTTAAATGTTTATTGAGCACATACTATGTATTAGACTGGGGTAAGCAATGAAGGGGAAATAAGGACTTTAAGACAGTCACGGCTCTCTACAACAGGAAGATAAGATATGCAGATAATGTCAATAGAAAGTAATCGATGCTAAAGGACTAAGTGAATTTACAGGCAAGTCATAAACCATAGAGTGGAGAGGAGGGAGATTGTCTAACTAGGGGAGCCAGGATTGGGTTTATAGGAAACAGGCCATTTTATTTTAGTTTTAAAGACTGAATTAAGAGTCTTAATTGGTGGAGGTGAGATAGTGAGAAGCCATATGGACAAGGGAATCTCCATGAGCAAAGAGCAGGAAAGAAAAAGACACACCTGAAAGCTGTCTAGGAGACAAATTTAACTGAAAAGGAGGGTTCATTTACAGATTTATTTATTGATCTAACAAATACTTACTGAATGTCTGTTAGGTGTCAGGCATTCTGCTAGTCTTTGAAAATAAATGACACTGGGCCCATCTCTAAGGAATAATAGGGTGTGGGCAGAAAACAAACCATTATAGTGAATAGGATGCTTGTAGCTGTCAAGGAAGATAAATCTGGAAAAGTAGATTAAAGCCAAACTACAGAAGACCTTGAAAGCGAATATTTCCCCCCAACCCCATGGCTCAGGATAAGTTTCGCTTAAAAAAAAGGATATTTTTTTCATATTAGGTTTTATTTGGAATCACAGAATAAAAGACCTATTAAAGTGGAACCTCTGGGGCTCAGCTGGTTGAGCATCTCACTCTTGATTTCAGTTCAGGTCATGATCTCACAGTTTGGGGGATCAAGCCCTGCGTTGGGTGTGGGCTGCTTGCTGCTGGTGTGGAGCCTACTTGGGATTCTCTCTCTGTACCTCCCCTATTCTCTTGCTTTCTCTATCTCAAGATAAATACACTTTAAAGAAAAAAAAAAACAAGTAGAACTATTCTGATTGAAGGGTCTAGAAGCCTTCCTGGCCTTAGCTCTCTCACAGTCCTCTTCTCTCTGGCAGCCCCTGGGTGCCTCTACACTTCCAAGGAATGTAGTTTCCAAAATAACATTATTGTGCTGGCAAGGGGGAATCACTGAAGTTCGTTAGGTTAACTCAGGAGAGTCACATAATGTATGTATGACACTCAGTCAACATAGCTCACAATTGTCGAGCTCTTACTAGGCAGCAGGTGCCATATTAAGTGCTTTTTATATACTGTATCATTTAATCTTTACCACAAAGTACTGTTTTTGTTAGCCCCATTTTAGAAGTGAGGAGACTTAAGTTTCAGAGAGGTGAAGTTGTCCAAGCTGCACCGTTTGTAAGAGGCGGAGCAGAGGCCAGAATAGAGTCAATGAGACCTCAGAATGTGTGCCACAGGTTAGGCACAGCTAGCGAGGCTGTGGGGGTCTCTAGACTATACTGCCTCCTAATCTGCTCCCCATACACTAGGCACTGGTATCTAGTACCATTATCATTATTTCTAGTACTGTTAAAAGAGGACAGGTATCCAGGAATTGCTTCATACATTTGGATATACAACTGTAGTTGAGTGCTAATGGCCTGGAATGACTAAATGTAAACACAACTTGTTTCAGTACAGTATGTAAAATGCCAAATGATATTATCATGTACTATTCATCTGTGTTATTGGGATATTACACAGATTCATGAGAATACCACCTTACTGGGTTTTCAGCTACTCAGAACAGCTCTCCATAAAGAAAAAATGAAAAACAAATGGCCAATAAAAATACTGAGAGTTGTATGGGCTTGACTCATAGTTAAAGAAATGCAATTTCAAACAATAAGTTTCCAGGGCTGCATGCACAGTTGTTTGGTCTGAGCACTGTGCAAAGATGACTAGTCAAGGAAGAGAGTGGGGTGAAAATGAAATTCTGAATGCCAAATTCCATCTTCTGGCATGGCTTCTGTCTACCTGGAAGGTTATGGGAGGGGAAGAGATTTTTAAAATCCATTCAACCAGGGGGACATCTTTTTAAAATTCACACAAAGGCACTCTACAGGTTTATATTACTCTGAAGTAATATTTCCCATCTACTGTTATTAGCAAAGATTAAAACATTTTGTTATGTCCACAGCTGATGAGGATGTGAGGAAAAGAGGGTTTCTCTTGCATTGATTTGAGGAATATTTGGAATTTAAATTGGGGTTGCTTTTTAGGGAAATGATTTGGCATGTCTTAAAAATTTATTTTAATTCTCACAGCATTGGATCTAGGAATTAATTCTACTTTACACATTTATGCTACAGATATACCACATACACGGGGAAAGATAACATTCAAGGATGTTCCTTGCAAATATAATCTGTGAAAGGGAAAAACAAAAAGCTACCTACCTGTTCATTCAGGAAAGTTTGGTTAAAAAATTATGGTTTATCTGTATAATGTATACATCTGTGTAATCTGTATAACAGCCTTACATATTATACTCTCATTTGTATAAAAAAGTGACATATATATGTATATGTTTGTAGACTTACAGGACACTTCTGGAAGGATATACAAGCAATAGTTAACAGTGGTCCTTCTAGGAAACTAGGGAAGTTGAGAGTGTGGGATTTTAATCTTCCACTTTATATCCCATTTTGTTGTTTATATTTTTAAAATAAGATGAAAACAAATAAAAGGGTTTTTGGCTCCCCTGTTCATTGCAGCATTATTCAAAATAGCCAAGATATGGAAACTGTCAACGAATAAATGGATAAAGAAGATGTGGCATACATATATATATATTATACACACACATATAGTGTACGGTATATATATGTATGTATATATATGCAATGGAATATTATTCAGCTGTGAGAAAGAAAAGCATTTTGTGTTTGCAACAACATGGATGAAACTTGAAGGCTAAGTGAAATAAATCAGAGAGAGACAAATACTGTATGATTTCACTTATATGTGGAATCTAAAGGAGCTAAACCCATAGAAACAGAGACTACCGGGGGCTGCAGGGTAGGGGAAAAAGGGAGATGTTGGTCAAAGAATACAAGCTCTCAGGGGTGCCTGGGTGGCCCAGTTGGTTGAGCATCCAATTCTTGGTTTTGGCTCAAGTCGTGCTCTCACAGTTTCGTGGGTTTGGGCCCCATGTCAGGCTCTGTGCTGATGGTGCTGCAGAGCCTGCTTGGGATTCTCTCCCTCTCTCTCTCCCCCTCTCCCACTCACACTGTCTCTGTCTCTCTCAAAATAATAAACTTAAAAAAAACACAATGATTAAAAAAAGAAAAAGAATACAAGCTCCCGGATGAGTAAGTTCTGGGATCTAATGTGCAGCATTGTGATTATAGTTAACAGTATTGCATTATGCACTTGAAAGTTACTAAGACAGTAGATCTAAAATGTTCTCACCACAAAGAAGAAATGGTAATTATGTGGTACGATGGAGGTGTTAGCTAAAGGCTATGATAGCAGTCATTTTGCAATATGTAAGTCAACACCTTGTACCCCTCAACGTCACACAATGTTATATTGTGTGTCAGTTATGTCTCAATAAAAGCTGGGGGGGAAAAGAGGGTTCTAGGGAAGCCAGCTCAGGGACAGAGGTAAGTGTGCTATAAGTTTGTTGCTTGGCAAACACTCTTGGGTTCAACACCTATGGAAGGGAAGAAAACAGGATCAGGTGGCAAGAAGGTGGACTGTGAAATAGTCTCAACAAAAGCCTCAGCTAAACCCATTGTGATCTCTGGGGCTGGGATGGCCCTTCAGAGCTGTCCTGCTGAGAGCTGGGAGGACCAGGACCTGCCATCCCCTGGCATTAACCAGTCAATGGCTGAGACTATCTCAGGAAGACCATGTGGCCTTGGGAGAAGAAACTTTTTGGCGGAGTCAATTCTGGAGACAACTGACCCCCATCGCCTAAGGAATTAAAGCCTTTAGTCCGGAAAAAGGAAACTAGGTAGCACATTCAGCACCACATCTGTAGCAAAGCCTGTTTTTTGCAGGTCCAATGACCCTCCAAATTTGTCAGTAGAACCCCATACAGCCCTTGCAAAGACAGCTGATGCAGCTAAGGATAACATTGTCTTTTGGCTTTTCCACTCTGGCTTCTCATATTAAAATATCGATCAACATCATTTAACTGTGGGTCCTCTTGCACTCTTTTTTTTTTTTAATTTTATAGTTTATTGTCAGGTTGGTTTCCATATCCTCTTGCACTCTTAACTCATGTTAAGCAAATTGTAAATGATGAAATGTCTTTTATATCAGAAACATTGCTGTCATTCCTTCCTTCCTTCCTTCCTTCCTTCCTTCCTTCCTTCCTTCCTTCCTTCCTTCCTTCCTTCCCTCCAAACCCTAATTCCATCCGCTCATTGCTTGGGAGTGTTACTGAAGCAGTGTTAAATCTTCTGGTTAATTTACTACCTGCTGCTGGTTGAGAGAATACTGAATTTTTACTCCTGTGTAGCACATAAAAAGTTATACTTCGACTACACAGAAACCCTCATTCTTTAATAAAAATGATGTTCATTCAAGCTGAAGAAGCATCTCACCTTTCAGTGCTTTTATATTAATAATCCAGCTAGCTTGTTTTGCCAGCTCAATAAAGGGGTGAGTAATTTGAAAATAATTCAGTTGGCCTGGTTTGCAGGAGTATACCACATTATAAATGAGTTTATCTGGAGAATCTGGATGCTATCAAAACATAATGGAACGTAACCTCCCTTTGGGAAAGTAAATCTTGCGGCTTGAGAGGAAGACAAGGAAAGCACTCTGAAAAAGAGCTAGTGCTTCTCAGTTTGTGGGTTTAGCTAGATCGGTGGGGCTGGAGTTGGATGGCAGTAATACTTAGCTTCAAAGCAGTCTTTATCCTTTAATAATTCCCTAATCCTTGTTGTTATGTGAACCGGCAAATATTTGAAAGGCAAAGCTGTAGAATGGAATTAGGATGGTCTCCTGAGTGTGGCAGAACGTTTCGATGGGAGCAAAGAATTTGCAGGTTTCCACTTGAAGCCTACATTTTGAGAAATTTAGTGAATACTGATTAGAAGCAAAATGTTCCACAAATCTCAGCATAATTATTGGTGCTAATCACAGGTATAAAAACCACCCAAGTGGCTTCTGTATTATAGGAAGGGTCCAAAAAGGGGGAAGTCTCTCACAGTGGTGATCCAGAATTGTATGTGGTGACAGGGGGCTTATGGATAGTTTATTGATATGGAACTGGAGGCGAGAGGACTTACCTCCAAGCTTTATTTACATAGCACTTTATATAACATTCAGAAAAACTACATCTAGAATATGTGTCCATTGCAAAGAATGGAAGGAATGGTTGCCAATGGGGATATCAGGGGTACTGAAGCTCACTCAGGTCATCCCTCCATGCTACCATTTATCTTTCCTATGAAAATAGATTTTCAATTTTCAATAACAGTGAAGGATCATTTCTTAATGTTTAGCCTAGGGACTCTGAGTGTAAACTTTAGTTAGGTGCATAGCCATAATGTAAACCTGGGTTTATTATTATTATTTTTATTATTAAGACAATATGAATTGATTTTGAATAAGATACAAAGTCACAATAATTATTAATTGATTATAATTGTAATGATGCCTTGATTAAATTATTATTTGGTTAGATAACATCATTAAAATGTTTTTCAGTTTCATCAAGGTATAATTGGCACAATAAATTACACATTTAAAATGTACAATTTGATAGGTTTTGACATATGTATTCACCTGTGACTCTATCACCATAATCAAAATAAGTTGCGTATTTACTGCCCCTTCTGAGTTTCTATGTGGCTTTTGTGTAATTTCTCTCCTGCCTCCAGGCAACCATTGATGTCTATCTTTCTATCACTATAGTTTCATTTGTATTTTAGTTTCCACTCACTGTGTAAATGGAATGTACTCTTTTTTTGACGGCTTCTTTCACTCAGTACAATTTTTTGAGATTCATCCATTTTATTGTATGCATCTAACAGTTCCAAGTAGTGTTATGTGGCATGGTGTGAGGTTAACATTATGTATAAAGTTGACTGGGCTAAGTGACACCCAGATAGTTGGTAAAGCCTTATTCCTGGGTGTGTCTGTGAGGGTGTCGTGGAAAAGGTCAGTATCTAAATTGGCAGAGTGAGTAAAGGAGTCCACCCTTACTAAGGCAGGTGGACATCATTCACTTGCTGAGGGCCTGTATAGAGCAAAAAGGCAGAGGAAGAACAAATTCGCTCTTTGAGCTGGGACATCCATCTTCTCCTGTCCTCGGTGAGGTATTTACAACACGTTACAATTATTTTAGATGTTTTCTCTGAAAAGAGAATGACCCGATTAAAAAGTGACCATAGTTTTCAACTATTTAAAAAAGTTGTGATAGATGTCAACAGGATTTGCCTTTAAATTTTAATTGGGTATTTGGGCATCTCTAAACAAGGGTGTTGTAAAAGGGGATGATGTCTGGGTGGGTCAGAAAGAACTGAAAATTCTACTGTAGCAGGGGGTTAGATTAGATGACAGCCTGTCAGGCAGATGGACAGGGCACCAAGTGCATAAGAAGAGGTGAGATAGCAAGAACAAAATAGAGATTCATAGAACATGAGGCCACAGAATGTTTTACAAGTCACTCAGTCAAGTCTCTAATATTTAGTGAACATGTCTGATATAGCATGGGATGGGACAGAGCCTAAGGTAACAGAAAAGATAGGAAAAGAGAACATCCTGGATGTTTAAATGACTACACAGAGGCCTATGGTAGAAACCAGCACAAACACTACCTTATAAACTATCTTTGTTAAATCCAGAAGAAGATGTCCCTTTGGGCTGACAGACTCCCAGAAACTCAGCCTAGTTAATGAAATGTAGGCTGGATTTCAGCCTTCTCCTGTCCTTTTGGTGGTGTTCTTCTGTGTGGTACACAAAAGCCAAACAAATAGTCTTTCTACAAGCCAAAGAGAAATCTAGAAACCAGAATTCCTAACTCAGTTGGTTTGGAAGTGAGGTGATTACCGTCAGCACAGTTTGAACATGAAGGCTCATACAGAAGATAACTTTTCCAACAATCAGGCATAGATGAGGGTGGTTAAGACTTGGTAGGAAGGCTCTGGGATGGAAAGCAAGGCACCATAGATCCAGGGTAAGCATGGAATAAAGAAGACCAGGTAAAGAACCCTCCCTACAGAGGTCATCCTCCAGTAGAGCATTTCAGGCTAAAGGGGAATGATGGCAAGGGGATCCTGAAAAACTGGTCAGCATCCTAGCCTTCATGATGCTATACCTTAACACTGTTTTTTTTTTTTTAAGTGTTTTATTTATTTATTTTGAGACAGATAGAAAGTGCACACAGGGGAGGGCAAGAGAGATTGGGGAGAGCGAGAATCCCAAGCAAGCTCCACACTGCCAGCCCAGGGCTTGAACTCATGAACCATGAGATCATGATCTAAGCTGAAGTCAGACGATTAACCAACTGAGCCACCCAGGTGCCCCTGACATTGTGTTTTTATTCCAAAGTTCCCTCATGCCAAAATGAAAGGTCGAGCTAAGATATAGAGGAAATGGGGATTGGTCTTTGAGAAGAAAACCAAAACACAACCTCCATTTGATTTTGGATGACAATGAAGAATAAGCTTGGGCTCCACTAGCCATGAGACAGGATATACTTTCTCAATTTATCCATTTCCGTCCAGTGCTGCTTTTAAGGCCTAGACAAATAAATAGCCAACTTCCCAATGGTATATTAGAAGTATGTTATAGGGTTCAACTTAAGATCAAGTGAGAATTTAAGGAAACGTGGAAAGCATTTTATAACATTCAGCATCTAAATCAGGGTATACATTGCTACTATTATTTTCTAAGTAAAACAAAATTTAGTGTTTTTTTTAAAATTTACGTGGCCATCGATTATGACCTCAGGGACTTTGAAATTACTACTGGTGTGTCATCTAACCTTTTAAACTACCATTAAAACTTTTCAAATAAATAATTTTTCATTAGGCAAATTTAAGGTTATTTCACCTTATTATCAGAATTAACTGCATTACATATGAATTTTCCAGTAAAACCTATGCTGATATTAACTCTGAATTACTGAAAGGTTAGTGTAGTTTTTTACAGTCTGATCCATTGAGCACCAATCCTGAGGTTAAAAATGTTTGAGAAACACTGGCTACTCTTGTTCAGAAACACAAAACACATTAGCCCATTAAAAGTTCAAGAGTAAGGGGGTGCCTGGGTGGCTCAGTTGGTTAAGCGCCCGACTTCAGCTCAGGTTATGATCTCACCGCTTGTGGGTTCAGGTTGGGGCCCCACATCGGGCTCTGTGCTGACAGCTGAGAGCCTGGAGCCTGCTTTGGATTCTGTGTCTCTCGTGCTCTCTGCCCCTCCCCCACTCACACTCTATCTCTCTCCAAAATGAATAAATGTTAAAAAAATTTTTTTTTAAGTTCTAGAATAAGAAAGACTTTATTTATTTGAGAGAGAGAGCTTAGGCATGCACACATGGGAGGGAGGGGCAGAGGGAGAGAGAATCTCAAGCATGGGGCTTGACCCCGCAACTCTGGGATCATGACCTGAAAGAAATCAAGACTCAGACGCTCAACCAACGGAGCCACCCAGGTGCCCTTGTAGTAAGAAAGACTTTAAAACTGTATTTAGCCAAGAATTTCCCAAAGTTATGTGGCTATAGTTCTCCTTTCTAAAGTAAAATTTTGATTTACTTAACATTGTTCCACTTATAGATTGTTGCTTAACAAACTTCCCTAAAACTTAATGGCTTAAATTAATAGCCATTACTTATTTAGTTCATGAATCTGCAATCTGGGCAAGGCTCAGTGGGGAAGGCTTGGCGTTCTCCACTTGATGTCAGCTGAGGTAGTTTAATCAGAGGCTGGAAGACCAACTAACTTCAGGGTGGTTTACTCACATTGCTGGCACGTTGATGCTGGCTGTCAGGTGGAAGATCAATCAGTTTTGAGGGCCTGGGGTCTCTGTTCCTTCCCGCACAGGTATCTCCACAGGAGCCTCTCCATGGGTTGTTTGGGCTTCTGAGGAGCATGGTGGCTGGTTTCCCAAGAGTAAGTGTCCCAGGTGACAGGAAGTAGAAAGTGTCAATTTCCTGAGGTCTGGATCTGGAAGCTGGCCCAGTGTTCCTTCTGCTATATTACATGAGTTAAGCAGTCACAGATACAAGGTTCAAGGGCAGGGGACATAGACCTCTCACCTCTTGTTGGAAAGAGTTTCAAAGAATGTAGTGGCTATACATGTTAAATTATATCTATAGAAAAACACACAAATCATAAGAGCAGAGTTTAGTGGATTTTTGCATAATAAATCCACTCATATAATCAGCATCCAGAAGCCTCCCCCACCTTAAATCCTCTTCCAGTTACTATTCTCTCAAGGGTAACCAAATTCTGACTTCTAACATTAAAGATTAGTACCAGGTTTCTCAAGCTCAGCTGGATAGCTCTTATTAGGGGTGGGGTGGGGGGCTGTCCCATGTCACCTATGGAGGATGTTTAGCAGCATCTCTACTTACCAGATGTCAGTGCCACCCCTTCTCCCTACTTGTGACAACCAAAACTGCTTGCAGAAATTGCCAAATGTCCAGGGGGACAGACAGAATCACCCCTAGTTGAGAATCACTGGGCTGGAAGATAATATCTTTTATTATTTGTCTAAATCCCACTTAACCATCTAGAATATAAATTCAAAGAGGAACTGATTTTTGTTAGTTTTTTTTGTTGTTGTTTTTCTTTCTTTTTTTTTTTTCTTTCTTTTTTTTTTTTTCTTTTGTCTGTTTTGATTCTGATTCCCCAGTTGCTAGGATACTGCCTGGCATATAGCAGAAAATTGACACTGTTTGTTGAGTGAGGGAATGAATAAAAGGTGGCAATTCTAAATAGTTATTTGAGGAGTCAACTTTGGAATATATATTTTGTATTCAACTGAACACTTAATCACAAATAATTGGTTCTTTTTGTTAGGAATGGGCATTTTATGAAATTCACATGGATAAAAACTTGAGAATAAATATACTTCTAATAGGAATCTATATTGGTTAATTTCCTCCTGTAGCAACATGCAAAACGAGACACAGAAATAGAAAAGATTTGATTTTCTAGACAAATGGCAGTGTCTCATGATTGTGTTAATAATATACCGTAATAAGCCACAAATTGTGGTTTGTAATTGCTGTGACAGCTTTGTGAAACAGGAATGAGCAGTGACAAAGTTTTCATAAAAAATCTGGGTGAGGCACCCGGTTCTGAAAGATTAGAAGAGGAAATGAAGAGTACGAGATAGTGGTAAGGAGTTGGGAAGTTATTTCTTTAGAGCAAAAATCTGAACACTCCTTCTGGAAGACAGACACTGACTTTATCCCTCCCTCCCCATGCATGTAGTGGGCTTTCCTATCTCACTTGGTAAATTTCTTGAGGGTTATTTCAAAAATAATTTTCAGTGCAAACAGTATTCTCAATGATTTTTTATAGACATACCTTTCTTTTAAAATTCCAGCTGCATTTATTTACTCTTCAGTCACAATCGTATCATAAAAATGGACACAATTACTCATACATAATGCAACTAAAGTTAGGGGCACAGTGAAAACAGAATTTTGTAGTTGTAAGGGCTCTTAGAGATCATATGATTATTTTGAAGAGGCAAATTACTACAAAAATCTTATCTGAGCAGTTATCCTATTTTCTGGGTGATTTTGAATGGTTTCATTTCCCTAAATCCACCTATGTTAAAACTGAAACTCATACATAAGACTCAAAGTGTTGAGACTTGCCCACGGAGTCAGTTAATGACAGGACAAATAATTTTGAGCCAGTGCTCAAAAGTGTCACATCCAACATATGTCTTGTGAAACAAAGGCAGAAGAAATGTAATACATAAGAGTATGGAGCAATAGAATAGCACAAAGGCTTTTATCAACCACAGAGGACTGTTCGCCTGGTGCTGTAGCTAGTTAATATCTAAATGAAATAAATTCATTATTGACCATCCAAGTCCTTAAAGTTCAAAAGATGTTAGTATCTAGATTTTTCAAACTGGAATTTGAAAACCACTTACAAAAAAAGTATGTCTGTACAGTCTTCATTATTTAATTTCTCAAGATTTGAACACGTTAAGACTTATCATTACACTACCAAATACTTATGATTCACTTCAGCAGAAGTAGCTAGGAATGAAGAGAGGGCGGGAATGTGAGTGTAACAATTCTGTATGACGCAAAAAGGGAGATGAGATAGAAAGGAGGATATTTTTAGATTCCCCTTTTGAGACCAAAACAGCTTAATCAGGTGATGTTTACTTTTAAAACAGGGGGAAAAAATGACCAAAAATTGGATTTGGAATTTCTGAATGACACACAATCCTATTTTAGGAGAATAATTGCTATAATGCATGTTACTTTCTTAAAATACCTGAAAAAATGCTTCCTGAAAATAGAACTCCACAAGGAGAGAAAAATGTATTTACACCACAGAGCACTCATACACCAAAAGAATTTGCTATTTCCATGTAACCTCCACAGTAGCATTTAAAGAATGTACTAGTAAATTTGCTGCCTAAATTAGAAACAAGGATGGGGAAAAAAATTGATATGTGATTTACTTTCGGTAGGTATAAAGTTCTTACAGTTTCATTCATTATTCAACAAAAATTTATGGAATTGGAAGGCATCGGGTTTGACACAGGGGATCAAAGGATGGGCAAGAACCAGTCCCTGTCTTCAAAGTGCCTTAGCCTGGAGAGAGTAACATTTACATATCCTCATATACATACCACATATGCACATTTTCATATGCAAATTACCCACACATACCCATATACGCGTATATTCACATACATATACACACACATTCACATAATGCATGCACACATGATCATACACAAATATACATACACACATACATATTCACCTATAAACATTAGGCATATACACATATACACTCACAAATACATACTCACATACATACATGTTTGAGAGCTAACAAAGTAGAGACAGTGAGTGGATTATGATTTCAAGTTAAGAAGGGCAGGAGAAAGAAATCCTAGTGGCAACAATCCTGTGCGATAGCTCAGTAAGGCTAAGGAGACAGAGGAGTTGCTAAATGCTAGGGAGTTTGGTTTACCAAGGTCTTGATTTAAGTTCAAATCTGCCATTATTATCTCTGAGGCCACGACCATGCTATTTAACTGTCTCAACTTTCCTTGCTTTTACATCAGGGTTACTACGGCGCCCTCCTTGTAGAGTTGATGTGAGGTTTAAATGAAATGATGCATATAAACCTCTCAGCATAGTGCTTGGCATGTAGGAAGCACTCAATACATATTCAATTTTTAATGATATCCTTATTATTTTCAGTGAAGGTTAGTTATCTCATAAATTGTGAGTACAATTATCCCCTCACCAAACTGTTAGTGAGAACATCTTAAACTTTTTTTTTTTTTTCAGTGAGAGAGAGAGAGAGAGAGAGAGAGAGAGATTGAGCTGGGTAGCCGAAGAGGGAGAGGGAGAGAGATTCTTAAACAGGCTCCATGCTCAGTGTGAAGTCTGACTAGGGGCTTGATCTGAAGACCCTGAGATCATGACCTGAACTGAAATCAAGAGTCAGATGCTTAACCAACTGAGCCACCCAGGCACCTCTGTCTTAAATTATTTATAAGATGAGTGGAGCCAAAAATGAATGAATGAATGTATTAAATGAATACATGGCCACTGGTTAAACTTCACTTTTAATGGTTGAAAAATTCAAGGAAGCCATATTACAATTTACAAATAACACAAACATCTAGATATCATGGTCGTTACTAGGAAAATGTGAATCTAAATGACATCTCCTTTGGTATTATTAAATAATTTCTGTGTAGCTATAACTTCATGGAAAAAATGAATAAGCTATAATTAACTCCATGATCATCTCCCAAAATATGTGAGGCTTTATCACCTCATTGATACAATGCTAACAACATCATTTAATATTATTCATTGATATGATGAGTAAGAAATAAAAGTGGCTAATATACATATGGAAAGGTGTCACACCACTAATAATCAGATAACTGTAAATTAGAGGTTATTTTGGGCTATCAAATTATTAAAAGGTATAGCCCCATATGCCCCATATGGTGCTATTGAAGGTATGGTGAAATTGGCACTCTCATACATTGTTGGCAAGAGTATACATTAGCATAACCTTTCTAGAGGCCAATTTAGTAAACAAAAATTTCAATATTAATATAGTTTTTGACTCAGCAATTCTACTTGAGTTTTGCCTTAAGGAAATATAATCAGAAAAATATAAAGATGCTTGTTTATGCATGGTCACTGTAGTGTTGTTTATGATGACAAAAAATTAGAAACTACCTACATGTCTACCAATAAAGAAATGCTTAATAAATTATGGTAGAGCTGTACATTGGGACTCTATGCATCCATTAAAAAGGATTAGATCTATTTGTGCTGTCATGGAAAGCTGTCCATGGTCCATATTGGAGACCATTTTTATATTTAAAAAGTGTCTGCATAGGAAAAATATGGTTATATATATCTATATAACTAACTTTTAAAAAGCAGCTTTATTGTGGTTTAGTTTATATACCATAAAATTTCCCATTGTAAGTGTACAATCCAACGATTTTTAGTAAATGTATACAGTTGTGCAATCATTACCACAATTCAGCTTTAGAATTATTTTGTTATCTCCCCCAAAAGTTTCCTCATGGTCATAGGTTTAACATTTCACAGTGTCTAGGGTGGGGGTAAAGTTGGGGAGGGGGAAAGCAGGAGGAGAGAATGAGAGCTTTCTAGTTTATCATTTTTGTATTATTTGAATTAATTTACAATAAGGATATACTATCTCAATTTGAGAAAACAGTAAAGGTTTTTCTATTTTGAAAAGAATAAAAAAAAAAAAAGGAAACAGATTTATACCCTTTGACCCAAATCTACTTCTGGTAATTTATTCTAAGGAAATAATCAAATATGTGGAAAAGGATTTGTAAACAAAGATATTTTTCAGTGTTTTATCTAAAACAGAGAAAAGTTGTAACTAATCTAAATATCACATGATGGAAGAAAATAATTACTAATCCTACTGGAATATGAAAAGTACAGGATGTAAACCTTTATATGCAGTATAATTTTATCCTGTCAAAAAAGAAGTTAATGCACAGCCAAAAAATTCTGTTTAAAAATACTTTATGTAAAATCTAACCAATGACTGTCTATGGATGGTAGAATTACAGTATTTTTTATTCTTTGTACATTTCTTCATTTTCCATAAAGAGTATGTTACCTTTACATCTAATGCCACCTACATAAATGAATGGGTTATGGTATTGTTTTCACAGGTGTATACATTTGTCAAAACATAAAAGTATTTATTTAAACATATGAACAACTTATTGTATACCAATTATACCTCAGTAAAACTATTATAAAAACAAGGGAATCTTGAGAAATAAAATCATCATAACCTTATTGAAAGAAGGGTTTTGTTATGCCATTTTGGAGCTAAAGGGGCAAATGGTTAGGGAGGGGTATGTGATTATTATATACACAGTAACACAACCTTTGCTCCAGATAACCTTCCTTCCTTCCTTCCTTCCTTCCTTCAAGGGATCTGCCTTCTCATTACATGCCAGGAATGTTGCTAGGTTCTTGGATACCAAAACGAGCAACAAATCACTGTCCCGAAAGAGCTCTCTTTTCAGGAGGAGGGGAAGGTAGGTCACCGCTGGAAGATTCCAGCTAACGCCCACGTCGCCGCACTAGGCAGTCTCCCACTGCTGTTGTCCAAGGGGGCCGGAACAAGGTCAGGAAGTGAAGTTCTTAGTTCAGATGGAGTCACGAAGGGTGGCACCAGGGTGGTTACGACTGTGGAAGTGACCAGAAGGGAGTGTCCGTGGTCATAACTTGAGAAGCGGGTTTAAGCCATTTTTATGTATCTATGCCTCTCTTGCACACTTGTATCAACAGCAAGACCTAAAAGTGAGCGTTTGCCTGTTCAGGCAGCATGCTAAGGGCCTACATCTATTGCCTCATTTATTCTTCGCCACAAGTCCTCCCGATAGGGACTATTAGGATCTGCATTTCACCATGAAGAAACCAAGGCTCCGAGAGGTTACCTCCCCAAGGTCACAGAGCTGGAAAGCCACAACACATAGCCACAACACATAATCCCTTCTCACAGTACTTTGGGACCCGTTAGAGAGAGAAAAGATGCCCTTTGAGGCCCGAATCGGCAGCTCAGCTTTCACTCTACAAAATTGCCAGATCCAGAATGGAGGCAACATCCGCTAGCACAACCACCAGGGTCGTGCCCACCGGGCAACTCCACCAGAGCGGTGGGCGGACAGGCATTTGGGGGTTGCCCGGGCAAATTAGAGCAACCGTCAAGGAGTGAGGAGCGCGGGCGCCCACATCACACCCGACTCCCAGCGCCAGCCAGCCCCTGCAGCCAGCCAGCACGCCGAGCTCAACGCGCGTGCGCGGGGCCAGAGGGGACGCCCCCGCGCGAGCGCGCAGCGAGCGAGGCGCGCGGCGGGCGCGCGGGCGCGCTGCGGCGTCGGCGTCTGCGCGCGCTCCAGGCCGAGGCTGTGTGGGCTCTGGAGGGAGCGAGGCGGCGGCGGCGCCTCAGAATCGAAGGGACGCGCGGGCCTCGCGCCGCGGGAGCAGACGGCTGCGGAGGAGACCTTGGGTTCGCGTCCGGAGGCGGGAGAGCTCGGCCTGCCGACTGCCCGCTTCAGGGGCTGCCCGCCGCGTCCCTCGCCCGGAGTGGCCGCCGCCCCAGGAGACTCGCCGTGACACGGGCCTAAGCCGCAGCTGCAGCGGACGTCCGGACCTCTCGGACCCGTCGGGCCGGGTCGGGTGGGGACGAGCGTCGGGGCAGGTGCCGCCCCCTGAGGGCCGGCCGGGCGCGCGGCGCCCACCCGAGCGGCCCGCGCGGGCCGTGCTCGGCAGAGGGGCCGCCCGCGCAGCGCGCCCGCCCGCCCGCACCCCGTGGGCCGGAGCCCGAGTCGCGCCCCGCCCTCCCCGGGCACGGCCCGGCCGGAGCGGCGGGAGCCGGGAAAGCCCGCGCCCGCCGCCGCCCTCCCGCCGGGCTCGCGCGGTGAGGAGGGAGGAGAAACTTTGCTTTTTATTGTTGCCTTTCGTCCTTAAGTGCAAGGAACTCTGCTGGGAGGAAAAATGTCCTTCTTCAATTTCCGTAAGATCTTCAAGTTGGGGAGCGAGAAGAAGAAGAAGCAGTACGAACATGTGAAGAGGGACCTGAACCCCGAGGAGTTTTGGGAGATTATAGGAGAACTGGGCGACGGAGCCTTTGGGAAAGTGTACAAGGTAAGAAGGAGAAAACGGGAAGTTGCAGTTGTAAGACAAAACAGCCGCTGGCCTGGAGCGGCACGAGGATTTCTCGCTCCCCTTGTCCCTTTCCTGTTTCTTGCCCCTTCTTTTTGACTTCGTAAAGGTACGTTAGAACTTTATTTAGGTTATTATCCAAGGAGGAGCTAAGACAGTGGAGTGTAAGGTGGAACAAAATGGGGCCTGCACGTAGCTTAAAGGGTGATTGCTAAGGGGAGGCAAGGTTACACGGGCTACTCTGTCAAACTTTAAAGGAAATGAGGTGTTCTTTTTTTTTTTTCCCCCCAATCGGAATAATTGCCGAACTCCAGATTTCATTTTATGTTTACATTTTATTTGTTTAATGTTTAATTTCAGAGGTGTTCTTTAATTTAAAGGAGGGGTGTGCTTATAGCCCTCAAGTATTTTAAAATCAGAGACTCAGTATGCTTTTCAGTGGATTTATATTCGTCTACGAGCCGTTCGCATTCATTTAGATATGCTTGTACCGAAACAGTTCCCTTTTCAGGATCCAGGGCATGTACCTGGTTTTATCTGTAGCTCGTGCATCACCGATCTTCGATCTTGGGGGATGAGAGCAAAGTGATTGCTCCTTGCAGGCTATTCTTCAGTTGGTTGCTTGACAACATACTGTAAAATGGAATGGAATTTCTGATAGAACAGACATTTCCCAGAAGAAAACCTGCATCTGGTACTAGTTTCTAAACATAATTACAGTAAAAGCATTGAGTAGAAGTCAATACCCGCGCTTAAGAAGTATAAAAAATACACGTGTATACACCTATCTTTTAATGTATATATCATGTGTTTCAATAGAAAGAGTTTTGATGTTCCAACGTGAAGGCATTAATGTTAACTGTTATTTCATAAGCAGTATATGAATGATGTCACTGGAATATTTTCATCCTGAAGACTGAGGTTTTTATGAGACTCAGTTCAGGAGGAAGGACCCACAGGGTTGCCTAGAAGTGAAGGCATAAATAACTTATGTTTGTACAGGACTTTGCAGTTTTTAAGGCATTTTCGCCTAATTTGGCCCCCACCAAAGACCTGTGAGGTAGGCAGGTTAGTAGTATCTGCATTTCACAGATGAGGACACTGAGACTCAGAAATGTTTCTAAGTCACATCAGTCACAGTCTAGATTTGAACTCCAAATTCTGACCCTGTATTTACTATTGTTTTTCACTTTAATGTCCCCTGGTAGAAATGATAGTATTTTTCTCCTTCCTACGTACCATCATACTTTTTGCCTTTGCCCTGCCTCAACTGCATCTCACAGCTCCCAATCCTTCCCATTTTTCACTCAGGCTGAAATAGCCACTCCTCTCTCTGTGCTTTCAAAACACATTGTCACAAGGCTACTATAGCACTTGTTACATATACTTCCTGATAAGAACAGACCCAAAGTTGTGATAGACATTTGGGTTCATCTGTTGCCGTAGCTCATAGTACCTCTCTCGATATTAATTTGTTGAATTGAAAGAATGTATGTTACCTTCAGGTGAGTGTATTGAAGCTATCGTGTTCTGGGCAAGTTGGCAATATAAACATCAGGTGTGAGTGTGTGGCAAAATGAACATCAGGGTAGAGTATGCGTTGCAGCAAGAGCTTACAGCACAGTCTAAGATGCTTACAGTACAATGTAAGAACTCTTAGTGCTGTGGGAAGATCGCTTGGGAGTCAGGAATTGTGTTTTAGTGCTGGCTGTCACAAACCAGCTTTGTGGTCTTGGACAGAACACTTCTCTGGACCTTCCTTTTCTGAGCTGGAAAATCATGGATTTCCCTCAACGTTTGTTTAGATTCCTTCATTTCATTAACATACTGTGAGTATGCAGTTACCTAAGGCAAAAATAAATCTTCAAGGCACCTGGAATCCAGTAGTTAGAACGTGGTAGGCGATTATGAACAGTTTTCATGGTATAAATGTTGTATCAAATAGAAACAGTGTAGTATGAAGACACTGACTTTGGAGTTGGACCATATCTGGGCTCTCTCAGTAGCAGCCTGTGACCTTGGACAAGTTGCTTAACCGTTCCATGTTTCACTTTTCTCATCAGTAAGACTTGCTCCTCAGTCCGTGAGAATTAAAGGACTAAATGTAAGTCATGTGGAAAGGGCTCAGCAAGTGGTAGAAAATACTATTACATTTAGAACTCAGAAGCAAAATATGGTTTGGGACAGGAAAAGAGGCCTGTGAGGATACTAAACCATTTTCTTGTTTTCCCATGGCACAGATTGTGGGGACATACTAATAATGCTCAGTGATTTAATTCTTTAATGATGCTTTCTGAAAAATGCAACATGTTTTCCTATAATAAAACATCAGTTGAAAATTTTCTGAAAAATAAGAGCCTTACTCAATATAGTTGAACATTATAAAATGTGTCAAAGATATTATTTGTGGGCTTGATGACTATTTTAGTGTGCATTTGAAGAGCATGAGTTTTTTGCATTTTACTTTTTAATTTCACTATTCTATGCTTCTGAGGAATGGGCTTAGATTTTTTTTTTTTTTTAAAGAAAATTTAAAATGTAAGCTTACCTGGTCTGTTTTGCCTCTTTTTCCTTAAAAACTTTTGTTTTCCAGGATCTCTAGAAATTTTAAATATATAAACTTCTATGTGTGGAGGAATAAGCTATCAAAGCTTAATCATACATAGTAGTATGCAGTAGAAAACTGTTTCAAACATTGATTTGAACTATCATTTGCTTGTAAAAATTAGTCACGGTTACCAAGATTAAATGGTAAATAGGCAATCATCTTGTGTACATAATTTAGTTTATTTGAAACATTTTTTCTATCATATAGTTGAATTCCTTCCATTCACTTCGGCACTTTATAACTCTAACAGTTACTTTCTTGTCTGAAAAATCTTCACTATATTAAATTTATTTTCTCTTTTTAATGTATTATTTAACATATAAACAAAGTTGTATATCACAAATTTTTATGTTTGGATTTTTGTTGCTTTTAACAGAAAAATGACATAAAATTATGTTTGGAATGGAAGCTGAGTTCCTGACTGTGTGCTGGGTGAAAATGATTCTTTTTATGGCTCTGATGAGCAAGTGCCTTTTTTAAAATAGTGAAATACATATGTGGTGTTCATGTTTATCATCTAGACCTGTAGTTTATTTCCATTATCAGAAGTAGAATTACTCCAATTATTGTTCCTTCCATTATCTCCCTAGTTGTGCCTATTATTATCAGTTTCATGTACATATTTCCAGATTATTTTTTTATGTACTTATGTATACGCACGTAGATTCTACCTACTTAGCCCAACAGTTGGTCTTTTTCTGTGCCTTTGTTCCTTAACCTGAATTCAGTGTTAGTCCTTATCCTTTAAAAAAAGTATTTTCTTTTTCATTAGGCAAAAGAGTATCAGTTTATTTCATTTTCCAATTTCTTTGATTTCTAGAGAGATTACATATTTTTAAAATAATATAATTATCTATATTCTAATAGAGTTTGTTGATTTGAAACTTTTTTTTATGTACTATGGAAATGAAAACTTTATCATAGATGCTGCAGTTTATAGTTACCTTAATTTATGCTGCCTTTTAAAAAAAATGTATGTTTATTTAATTTTGAGAGAGAAAGAACGAGTTGGGGAGGGACAGAGAGAGAGAGAGAGAAAGAGAGAGAATCCGAAGCAAGCTCCAGGCTCTGAGCTGTCAGCGCAGAGCCCAATGCTGGGCTCAAACTCACGAACCGTGAGATCATGACCTGAGCCAAAGTCGCATGCTCAACCAACTGAGCCACCCAGGTGCCCCTTTTTGATACAAAGGCATACACTATTCTTTATTCTGTCAAAACCTGTCAATACACTTTTTTTCCTCTTTGCTTTCATGCTTAGAAAAACCTTCCCTATCCAGAAATTAGATAAATATTTATCTATACATTCTTCTAGACTTTTTGAAAGTTCAGTTATAAAGAATTTTACTTTTTATTCATCTGGAATTTAATTTTCTCTGTGGATTGATATGAGTTTCTGTTTTTACCCAAAAAACTAAAAATGTAATCATTTCCAGAAATTTAAATGCTCTTATTTTGAAAATATAGTAAAGTATAAAGAATATGTAAAAATAATTCTACCATCTAGATAACTTTTGTTAGTGATTTTTTAAAAACTTAAGAGGATATTAACATGGTTAGATTTGTGAGCACTACAAAAAATGATAAAATTGAAAAATGAAAGACTCTCCCACCAGTTTTTTCCAAATGGGAAAGAATTCTTGTTAAGTAGGTTTGTTACTAGTAGTTCTATTCATATCATAATTTTGAAACTACTTTTGTATATATTATAGGATAGAGCAGATGAGTTATGTTGATTTTTTGGAAAATATTTATTTATTTTTGAGAGAGAGTGTGCAAGCAGAGGAGGAGCAGAGAGAATGAGAGGGGCAGAGAATCTGAGGCAGGCTCCAGGCTCTGAGCTCTGAAGCAGGCTCTGAGCTGCTAGTGCACAGCCAGATGTGGGGCTTGAACTCATGAACCGTGAGATCGTGACCTGAGCTGAAGTCAGATGCTTAAGTGACCAGATCACCCAGGCACCCCAATATATTGACGTTTTAGGAATTAGGGTTGAAATTCTGGGAAAAAGGAGTTAGAAACTTGGAAAGGGGAAAAGATGAGAAAGAACCCTGTGATGTTGATTTTTGAATTGAAAGTTTCGGTTTGAACTTGAGATAGTACACACACACACACACACACACACACACACACACGCTCCTATTTTCCCTGAAATGGCCTAGAAATAATTATACTCTAACTAGCATTCCCAGCTCTTGGCTTCAAAATATCATTCCCCACTAAAAACAACCAGGGCTCGTTGAAATGGCTAATCCAGGTCTGGGGTAGGGAAGTACAGAAATAATAAAATTGAAAAGTGAAAGCTTTCCCACTAGTCCTTTTTTCCCAGAGGAGCCTGGAACATCTTATACCAGAAAGTGAGGACATGCTCAAAAACTAACAGAGACATGCCAAATATTCAGGATAGTTTGAACAAATATATCAGTGGTAAAATAATAACTTATTAGAATAATGGTAGTTAATATATAAAGATTGATGAGATTGGAAAAACCACTATTTTGCAACCACACTATAATAATTTAGGTAGAGATTATTGATAGCTGCTAAGATCATTGTGTGAAAAGTTTTGTTGGAACAGGATTTATATACATGGTTTGAAATTATCACCCTTATATAAGGGTACTTTTTACAGTAGAGAGATCTGGTGGAAACTGTCTTAAGTGATCAAATCTAGGGTTAATCACCAGTAATAGGACAAAGTGTCATTATGTGTTTTCTAATGTAATTTGATGAGAAGTAGATAATCACCTAATGCAATATTCTTGTCAAAAGTAGTTAACTTGAATCTAACATGAAGAACAATCAGACAAATCCAGATAGTGGGGCATTTTACAAATAAATGGTTTGGATTTTTAAAATGTAAGCAATAAAAGATTTTTTCAAAGACATTTGAGGAAATTTAAATATGGAGTATATATTCGGTTTATCAGTGTTAAATTCTTTGGGTATGATCATTGTTGTTATGTTGGAAAATGTCTTTGTTCTTGGTGGACACATGCTGAAGTTTTGAGAAGTGAAGTGCAGCTTACTTCCAGATGGTAGAAGTAAAAAAGAAATGCCCATATGTGTGTATTTGTGTATACATATCTATATGTAAAATACATGTGTATGTATGCTTTGTGTATATGAGAACAAGAGTACCAAACATGGCAAAATGTTAACAATTGGTGACTCTTGGTGAGGCATATAGGTATATGAATGTTTGCCGTTCAGTTCATTCATTTTCTTTGTAGGTTTGAATTTTTAAAAATAAAGTGAGGGGTCATATTTTGTTTATTTATCATTAAAAAATTTTAAATTGAGGTATAACTGACATACCATGTATTAGTTTCAGGTGTACAACACAATTCCATATGTGTATATATTGAAAATGATCACAATAAGTCTAATTAACATTTGTCACCTTACAGAATTACAAAAAAATTTCTTGTGATGAGAACTTAAAAAATACATTTTTTCATGTTTATTTATTTTTTAGAGAGAGAGAGAGAGAGAGAGAGAGAGGAAGGGGCAAGGAGAGAGACTCCCAATCAGGCTTGTGCTGTCAGCGAAGAGCCAACGCAGGGCTCAAACTCACAAACCATGAGATCATGACCCGCGCTAAAACCAAAAGTCAGATGTTCAACCAACTGAGCCACCCAGGTGCCCCAGTGCTGTATTACATGTTTAAAAGTTGTTCTGTGCTGACAGCACAGAACCTGGAGCCTGCTTTGGATTTTGTGTCTCCCTCTCTCTGCCCCTTCCCCACTCACACTCTGTGTCTCTGTCTCTCCTTCAAAAAAAAACAAGCAAAAAAAAAAACACCATTAACAAAAAATGTTGAAAGTTGCTAAGAGAGTAGACCTTAAAAGTTCTCATCACAAGGTGTGCCTGGGTGGCTCAGTTGGTTGAGTGTCCGACCCTTGGTTTCAGCTTATGTCACTCATAGTTTGTGGGTTTGAGCCCCTCATTGGCTCTTTGTGACTGCATGAGCCTGCTTGGGATTCTCTCTCTCTCTCTCTCTCTCTCTCTCTCTCTCTCTCTCTCTGAAAATAAATAAGTAAACTTAAATATGGAATACAGCATTGGTAACTCTAGTCACCATGCTGTACATTATATCTCCATGACTTATTATTTTATAACTGGTAGTTTGTTACTTTTGACCTCCTTCCCCCATTTCTCCTACCCCTTACCCCCTGCCTCTGGCAACCACCAGTCTGTTGTCTCTATCTGTGAGCTTGGTTTTTTGTTTTTGTCTTTAGATTCCACATATCAGTGAGATCATATGGTATTTGTCTTTATCCGTCTGACTTATTTCACTTAGCATAATGCCTTCAAGTTCCAACCATGTTGTTACAAATGGACTGCATATTCTGGGGCATACTTTTAAATATGCATCATTCTGCATCATTACTTTATTTCACTTAACAGTTCTCCTTTTTACATTTTTTTCCTCCCTCCATATATTCATTTTTTCTCTTTTTCTATGAAAGGAGAAAGAAAGTCTCAGGCAGGTAATTATTTTTATATCATGCTGTTAAAGTTTTTGGCATTTATTAAATATTATGCTTTGTACTCAATACCACATGAAGTCTAAATTCTTTGAACATAGACATTTATGTTTTAAAGAGGTAACTGAGACTTGGGACTATAAAAATAACTTTAACATGCTGGCTTTTTTCTTGCCTTGTAAAGTTCATGGTGAGTTCCTTAACACCATGCATTTTAGTCCTTTATAATTTTAGATTTGAGAATATTTGTGTGGAAATTATCCCTACTATCTAAAAACCTTTATTTTTCTTGAATAAATTTTCACAAGTAATAAATACATCATTGTCTTATTCTAAGAATTTTTTTGTAATTGTCTTTTTATGTTCTCACTCTTCCATCTTTTCAACTATGGGATCTATGCAAATTTCATCAGCCTATCTATCACACAGTTGCCAGTAATGTTTCAGTTTATTCATGCTCTTCAGAGTTAGCAATTCATTGAAGTAAGTGAGAAGCCTGTGTGATCTGAGAATTGGTGAAACATTTTGGAAAGTGCAGATTTAGCCAGTGTTAACTTATTATTGACATCATTTTGTTGGTGATTATCTTGACTGATCAATGATGAACTTGACTAACTTTTGATTAAATAACCAGAACATGGGTTGCCTGGGTGGCTCAGTTGGTTAAGCATCTGATTCTTGATTTCAGCTCAGGTCACCATCTCACATTTTATGAGTTTGAGCACCACATGGGGCTCTGTGCTGACACTGTGGAGCATGCTTGGGATTCTCTTTGTCTCCCTTTCTCTCTGGCCCTCTTCTGCTTGCTTGCCCTTGTTCGTGCTGTCTCTCTCAAATAAATAAACTTTAAACAAAAGTAACCAGAACAATATAAATAAAATATTTTAGAATATAAAGAAAATATAAAGTATATGAGAAAATGACATGAAAATGGTTGTTTAAAAAGGGATTTCAGTAATATTTTACAGAAATTATGGAAAGTGCATGTATAGTCAGTACTCATTATTTGCAGATTGTGTATTTGTGAATTTGTCTACTTGTTAAAATATATTTGTAGCCCCAAAGTCTGTACTCAGTGCTTTCAGTCATTTGCATATATGTGCAGAGCTGTGGAGAGTGAGTCCCTAGACGTTCACATTCCCAGCTGGAATGGAACGAAGTGACACTAGCTTGTTACAGCTCTCATATAGCCTTGACAGAAGATGGGAGACAGTAGAGGGCAGTGCAGTGTAGTGTAAGCGGTGTGGCTTTGGTACCAGTTGGATGGGATTTGCATAGTAACTGCACACCTATTTTGGGGCTGCCTCAGGCAAGGCACTTCTGAACCTTGTTTTCTCTTTTGTAAAATAAAAAGGATGGAATCTCCCAGGATGGATTATTTTTAGGATATAAGATTATAATCTATATCAGATATGTGTGTTTGTGTACACATTTCTCCTAGGAGCAATGGGTCAGTATTTGCTAACACTGTAGATGTAACTACTTTATGTATATAGCGACTTTATAGAATATTTCTACCACAAATAATGGAAATCAACTGTGTATCTTTACTAAGTGATGTTGAATAATTTTTACTCTTATTTAATATTGACACTTGTTCCTACCAAAATCTTACCAGGACTCTGAAGAGATCTAGATCTAAATCTAGATCACACTAGAATTAACATATAATTGGAAACAGGTAACAATAGTATCCAGAGTCAAACTATATGTTTTCTTCAGTGCTGTTTCCTTTCTTTTCACTTAACAGCACTTTGGAACTGTGGATATTTATTACCCGGATACTTCATACTACTCTGTTCCTTCATTCTCTCATCTGTTATCCTCATCAGTTTTAGAAGGATTATGCCAGCTATTATAAAATTATTGTTTTTCAGCTTCAAACACACCCTTCCCTGCTCTGCTTTGTAATACTGTTCTAAGATTTTTCAGACCTCATTTCTGCCTTGCCAGCTGCTCATTTTTAGGTTTCACACGTGCTAGAGGGAGGCTACAAGGAGGAGGAGGAAGGGACTTGCACCTTTCTCTCTGTTTGCTGCGGGCTCCCTGTCTGTCTGCTTTTCTGTTAGTGTGACCACCATCCTAGTGGAGTTAGTTCTTCATCCTAGCAACAGTAGTTTCTCTCGATAGCAGCAGTTGAATCCAGTTTATAGTTTTTCCAGTACTCAAGAGCTGACCTCATCGTAACCCTTCATAACACCAGCTACAATTGGCTAGCCCCCCTTCCTCAAAAGGCACCCCAGTCCCACAGGACCCCTTACAAAATCAGAGATGTTGGCACCAGCTCAGCAGCACTCTCTCCTCAGGAATCGGAGTTTGAGCTGTTCAGAACCGTCCCTGCAAGCCCTGGGTTTTAATAATTCCAGTCTCTTACCTTGGCTCCTCTAGTCCTGTGGGTGGTAGCTTTTCCCTGTAGTTGCTACCTCCCTCATTTTTCTTGTTCTTTATCTTTATAGTTATCTACATATCAACATAGTTAATAATGAAATTCTCTCTATTAAAATGTATTGATTTCTTTCTGTGTTAGGGCCTTTTCTGATACAAAGATTAAATAAGTTAATAAGTGGAGAGTGCAGATTGCTCAGGGAATAATATCATCTAAAACTTAATGGATATTATTATATAGACTATCATACTTGGAAGAATTTGAGATTTTTACAGCCTGTTTCTTGGCAAAACACTAAAATTTCAAGTTTAACTGCATAGCTCAAAAAACGTAATCATTGAACTTTATTAATCTTGATATGCTCAACTATCACCTTCTCGTGAGTTCTAAATTAACTACCCTATTTAAATTGTAACCTCGTTCCTATGTACTTGCCCACTCAGTCATCTCCTCATCTTATTACCGTATTTCTTCCATAGTATAATTACTGATATACTCTTTATTTACCTATTGACTGTCCTCTCCCCACAGTTGTAAGTGTCATGAGGGCAGAGAGATTTTGTATATTCTTTATATTGTCCATATCTGAAACAGTACCTGACATATAGAAGGCACTCAGTAAGTATCTATTGAAAAAATGAATTGATTTTAGCAGATCAACTCTTGAGTACACTTTTAATAGATCTTTATGCTGTGTTTTTTCCCTATAACAGATTTTTGTGGAGTGTTGTTGTTTGTCTTTGTGTTTCTATAGCCCTGACTAGTGTCTTGTATGTAGTTGATGTTTATGAACTATGATTTGGATTGTTTAGTTTTTGTATTTTGTTATGGTGGCATATCTATATGGACAGTTAGGGTCTTATCTCTTGGTAGGAGGAGGAATACCTTTGAGCTCTCAGTCTATTATTATAGAATAATCATCCAAATCAGTTAATCAATCTCAATGATTATTAAAGTGATTGAATTAATCTATCTTTTTATTCTTTGTCTTTTAGATTCTTTCTTTCTTTCTTTTTTCTTCCTTTCTTTGTTTATCTTTTGGTCTTCCCCTTTTGATTGACTAACACCTCTGTGGTACTAAAGAAGTCATCTATATTTTCTGTGCTGGTGTTTCAATTGCCAGCTGAGAATTATATTGAAATATATTTCTCATTATATAAGTATGAAAGAGCTTTAGAAAATGTAGAAATGTAGGAAGAAGATAAATGAAGGTATAAAAATCACTCATATTCTTACCACACAGGAAATAACCACTGTTAAAACAAGAGTAATATAAGAGGATGTAGTTTTTACCCTACTTCTTTTAGAACATGAAACCAGTTCAGGAAACTCATTGTGTTTCCCTGCAGTCACTTATTTATATAACGTAGGCATGCTTTATTCATGATTCATGAAAATAAAAACATAGTGATTTTTAAGTGATCATGACCGATCTTTGAAAACTTTTAATCAAAAGTTACATCTTATTTATTTATTTATGAGAGAGGGAGAGAAAGAGAGAGAGAGAGAGACAGCGTGAGCCAGGGAGGGACACAGAGAAAAGGAGAGAGAATCCCAACCAGGATGCAGGGCTTGAACCCACAAACCATGAGATCATGACTTGAATTAAAATCAAGAGTTGGCTGCTTAACTAACTGAGCCACCCAGGCACCCCAGTTATATCTTCTTTAAATTAATACCTGGGTATTCATTATTCCATTATTTTTATTGCCATTTGTTTAGTTATTACATTAAATCTTTATATGAAATATTTTTGTGCTTTTAAAAGTGAAGCTGTGGGGCACCTGGGTGGCTCAGTCAGTTGGGCATCCGACTTTGGCTCAGGTCATGATCTCACAGTCTGTGAGTTCAAGCCCCGCGTTGGGCTCTGTGCTGACAGCTCAGAGCCTGGAGCCTGTTACGGATTCTGTGTCTCCATCTCTCTCTGCCCCTCCCCCGCTCACTCTCTGTCTCTATCTCACTCAAAAATAAATAAACATTAAAAAAAATTTTTAAAGTGAAGCTGTTTCTTTTTTAACAGCTTTTATATTTGTTATGTTTGTTCAAAGTATAGTTTCACACATTTACCAGTATTTATTTCAGTTTTGATTTTTGGAGTTCTTTAGAACCAGATCCTGATGAGTAATCAAGTTATTTTCAAGTAAAAATGTAAGAGACACTATATTTTTTTTAAGTTTATTTATTTTGAGGGTGGGGGAGGGGCAGGGAGAGAGGGAGAGAGAATCCCAAGAATTGATGTGTGGCCATCAGATTCTGACCATGAGATCATGACCTGAGTTAGACTCTTAACCGACTGAGCCACCCAGGCACCCTGAGATGTTTTATTTTCTAATGTAACTTTTATTGCTTATAGTAAACCAAATGGTACCATTGTTGGTTTAATTATTTTATCCAGAGGAATGGAAGAATGAAATTTGTTACTATAAAGAAGTTTAGAGGGGCTCCTGGCTGGCTCAGTTGGAAGAGCATGTGACTCTTGATCTTCGGGTTGTGATTTCAAGCCCCGCGTTAGGTATAGAGGTTACTTAAAACTTAAAAAAAAATTCTTAAAAAGAACTTCAAAGATTATCTAGTGTTATTTTTTCCATTCCATTTACAAGACACATCTTTAAAATCTTGAAGGACATCAGTAGAAGCATGCAAAAGCAGGATGACTTTTAACCCCACATGGTCTCCTACCAGGGCTCATATTTTATAGTGTTTCTGTTCAAGGACAGCTCCTCTGGCCTTTTCCTTCCAAAGTAGTACATTAAAATGGTGAGAGAATGGCTTTTCTCTCACTGGCTTGTTTCCTCTGACTCAGCAGAGGATGAGTTCTAATTATTATTGGCTCAACTGTAGTCTCTTTCTTTGAGAGACAAACTTGATATCATGTTTCACTAGTTATGATAGACTTTTTACTTTTTGACATCTCTGAAAGAGATGTGTTTTTTATCCATAGATGCCTTCGTACTTTTGTTGGTCAGGTGGCAGTTGTGATCTGTTGTTGCCCGTGCGTTGTGAACTTAGTTGTCATGTAGTTGTAGCCCCTTGATGTTTCCATCAGTCAGCTATTTAAGTACCTTTTGAAGAAAGAATGTGAGTACTGGTTTTTATCTAAAAATCTTTTGGCACCTGTGTTAAGATCAAGAAAGTATCAGTATTATAATTGCAAATTGGGAGTCTATGGTTTCAAAGAGAATTTTGGTGACAGTAGTAGAGGAACACTCTTAAGAAATGCTGCATCACCAAAGCTTGTAACGGCCAGAGAATGATGTCCTGTGGAAAAACACAGACGTTAGATAACTGAGTCACAAAACTATGACAGCTGAGTCTTGTCATAGTTTAATTGGCAGATTTTCTTCCTTAGTGGAACATAAGACAGTGGTGCATCTTAAAAGGTGTCCTAAATTTGACAAAATGTGGTAAATTAATTACTTATGTAGTAATTAGTATTACTTTTTACTTTTGTCTTTTCTTAAGAAAGTAAAACATAGCCACACTCTACTTAGGAAAATTCCCATATACAGGCTGATGTCTGCTTTGTTTATCTTTATAGCATCATCTCCAAGGTTAGATAATAGATCCCCAAGAAATCTCTCATATACTGATACAATTTTTTGTACTTTATTGCTTCTGTAAAAATAATCTATTCATTAAAAAAAATTCAAACAGTATGGCAAATACAGAAAAAGTCAAAAATACTTGAAACCCCACCATTCTTACTGATGATGTCTCTCCAAATACTTCTTATGCAGCTATTCATATGTGAAAGTGGATGTATACTTTTTGTAAAATTGCTTACCTCTCATGTTTGGCAAGTTGCCTTTTGTTCGATTCAGTGTTATATTATAGCTACTGTTATATCCTAAATATTAATTGATTAGTTATTGATTTTAATGGCTGCATAATTTTCCATTGTGGAACTGTGCTGAATTATTTTTTTTTAAAACTTTATAGTTTATTGTCAGGTTGGTTTCCATATAACACCCAGTGCTCTTCCCCACAAGTGACCTCCACCAAGACCATCACTCCCCTTTACCTTTTCCCCTTCCCCCCTCAGTTTGTTTTCAGTATTCAAGAGTC